>VDFB02026320.1:103136751-103160523 GCA_007258455.2 Sequoia sempervirens
GGCCCTTATGGGCTGCGCAGGGGGGGTGGGTATGGGTACCATCCCCACCCACCAATCAAACATAAATATATATTTTTTAAAAAAATTTAATTTATTTGTTAACCTTTTTAAAAAGAAACCTAATATAAATATATATTATATTATATAAAATTCTGACGAATTTTCGAAGTACGGAAGTTCGTCAGATTTTATATATATGAATATATATTTTAAAAATTTCACAGACATAAACATTATAAAATTTAATTCCTCTGTACAGGAGATATATATATAATTATTTTTTTTACAGAAGACAGTAAATTGTAAAACACAGTTTACATTTAAATAAATATTCCACAGTGAGGAAATAGCAATTTTTTTTCCAGTGACAGAATACACAGAATACAACAAACTTGAATCATTACAACTTCCACATGGATTAAGAAATTTTTGCTAGTTTTCCTGTGTTGATTCATATTTTTCCTTGTACAAATATATTCTAAGTTTTCTCTGTTCAACTATGGTTTAATTTTTCTTTTGTTTGTTAAAACTAGAATTTACAGAGGCAACACAAGCCTTAACGGCAATAACCAGAAACAAGGTTTTCTAAATTTTTCAAAGAAGATATATATTAATTTACAAAGGAAACAAATTAGATTCAGAGAAATACCTGTTTCCTGTAGGCTGTAGAAGTAAGAGTTGCACCAAAACCCTGCAGCTTTAAAACTCCTCCCAGAAGCTCTTCCTTCAGCCAATAAGAAATCTTCTGGAGCCTTGCAGCTTATCCCAAATCACACACCAGTAAACAATAGAAACCCACAAAAATTCACAAACCCAGCTTTCCCCACTCTTCCCAGCCAAATCTTTCCCGTGAAGAATTTCTGTTTTTTTTCATGCCTGTTTTTCTTCCGGGAAACATATCCTCCACCAAACTTATTAATTTTCCACTACTTCCCGTACAACTCCCCATAAAAGAAAATTTAATAAATTTATATAATTTTATTTTATTTTATTTATTTATATTTTATTTTATTTATTTATTTTCTTTTATTAACAATGTAACTTAATAAACTATTTATTTAACTCCAAAAATACAAAAGCAATAAGACTTTTAAAATATCAACACAGTATGATTTATTTTATTTAAACTATTTCCTTAATAAAGAATATAACTCAATTAACTAAACTACAATTAACTTTAAACTCCATCAATTAAATAAATAATTGATCACACATACCCAACATTAATTAAATTACACTTAATTAAAAATTGATAAAAAAATTATTAAATCCCAAACTAAACTGTTAACCAACACGAACACATTTACAAACAAGGGCAAATAAAAACAAGGACAACCAAGGACTCACAGTAGACGGACTTGGGACGTGAATTCTTTCCTAACCACTCCTTTTTTCAACATCAATCCCATTGGGTTTATTTTGATGCTCGCCCTGTCCTACCGAAGCAGGTGGAATCGAGACTTAGTACCTACATCCTGCATAAAACAAATGTCGTGAAACATATAAATCTCCATAGAAAACACACCGTGAAAGGAAATCGCAGGATGACAGGGCACTTGCAAGCAAGTGATGTCACTCTGTCCTTTCACCAAGACTCACAAATAAACACACCAAACAATATAACAGCATAAACTCGCAACATCAACGTATACATATTATTAAAAGCACCACAAAAGTCATATAACATAATCACCATAAATAAGTATCATCTAACATCATATGTAAAATCTAATGCAACCAAACAACCAAGCCATAAATCCATGCACAACCAAAATGGTGAACTGATCACCCACACAACCAAGTACAAGATCTGTCCAAAAGAGTAACAACAACACGAGGGGTATCACATCCTCCCCCCCTAGGATATGGCTTACTCGTGGAAGCCACTAAATAAGTATGGATAGGCCTCTCTAATGCGGGATGCATCCTCCCATGTCGCTGAAGTCTCATCGTTTGGGTCCCACTGGACCCGCACCTACTCAATATCTCTGCCCCTAAGGGCGAGTCTCTGATGCTGTAGCACGGCCACGAGCTCGAGTGCTAGCTATCCGTCCTCGACCTAAAGAGCATTCCAATCAAGTATGTGAGTAACATCGGGAAATTATGGTCTAAGTACAGAAATGTGAAAAACATCGTGAATCCGTGACAGGCTGGGTGGCAAAGCTAGGCGATAAGCAGCGGGGCCGATTCTCTCCAAGACTTCAAATGGACCTGCAAAATGAGGTACAAGCTTGGAACCCTTTCCATAATGGATTGGGCTCTTTCGCGGTCGCACTCTCAAAAAGACACGATCACCAACAGAGAACTGGCGATCAACTCTATGTGCATCTGCATATTTCTTCTGTCTGTCTTGAGCTGCCACAAGATGCTCTCTGATGCGTACAACCTGCTGTTCCATGTCCTGAAGCATTTCGGGACCAAGGAGAACTCTATCCTCAAGACGGTCCCAACTCAATGGGGTCCTACAAGGACGACCATATAGTGCCTGGAAGGGAGCCATACCAATAGAGCTGTGAAATCCATTGTTGTAGGAAAATTCCACAAGATGCAAATACTCCTCCCAACGTGACTGCTGATTCATCACGTACATACGAAGCATGTCCTCAAGAACCTGATTAACTCTCTCTGTCTGTCCATCTGTCTCAGGATGGTAGGCAGAACTGAAGTTTAGCTGTGTTCCTAAGGCACGCTGCAATGATGTCCACAATGCAGATGTGAACACTGGATCTCTGTCAGATATGATTCTCTGTGGAATACCATGCAAGCGGACAATATCTTCCATGAAGACTCTAGCAACTGATGAAGCTGTGTAAGATGAACGAACTGGGGAAAAGTGAGCCACCTTGGTCAACCTGTCAACTGTGACCATGATAGCATCATGACGTCTAGTAGTCATAGGCAATCCCACAATAAAGTCAATGGAAATTATGTCCCACTTCCATTCCGGAATGAGATGAGGCTGTAATAGACCTGCAGGATGTTGATGCTCTGCTTTGACCCTCTGACACTCCAAACATCTAGCTACCAAATCAGCAATATCCCTCTTCATGCCAGCCCAAAAATATAATGCCCGAAGATCTGCATACATTTTCTTAACTCCCGGATGAGCAGAATAGGGAGCTCGATGTGCCTCAGTCATAATTAGAGTCCGAAGACCCTCAACAGAAGGCACGTAAATGCGACCCATATACCTTAGAAGACCATCAGACTCAAGTGAGTACCCTGCAAACTTTCCTTCTAGAGCTCTACCAGACTCAATTTCTGACTTCACTTCCTGATACCAACTATCAGATGGAAGTGCAATGAGGACTTGACTCCTCAAATCTACCTCAAGAGCCACTGCAGAAATCTCATGTCTCCGCCGACTCAAAGCATCTGCAACTACATTTTCCTTGCCTTGAACATAGTTGACCTCAAAGTCATATTCGCAAAGGAATTCCATCCATCTTCTCTGCCTAGCATTCAGGTTTGGCTGGGTAAAAATATATTGCAAACTGCGATGGTCACTATGAAGCTCGAACCTATGACCCAACAAGAAGTGTCTCCATCTCACAAGAGCATGAACCACTGCGGCTAACTCCAAGTCATGAGTTGGGTAATTAAGCTCATGGTCCTTGAGCTTACGGGATTCATATGCAATTACACGTCCCTCTTGCATCAAGACGGATCCCAAACCCTCCAAAGAAGCATCTGTGCACACCACAAAATCCTTAGTAGGATCAGGAACCGCCAATATTGGTGCACTAGTCAATTTGTCCTTAAGGGTTTCAAATGCTGTCTGACACTGTTCGGACCAAATGAACTTCTTCCCTTTCCTCTGAAGAGAAGTGATAGGATATGCAATCCTAGAAAAACCCTGTACAAACCGCCGATAATAGCCTGCTAACCCCATGAAACTGCGAATCTCTGGAACATTCTTGGGTGCTGGCCAATCAACTATGGCTTGGATCTTTGAAGGATCCACTGCAATACCTGCACCTGAGATGACATGCCCCAAGTATTTCACCTCTGTTTTGTAAAAATCACACTTAGCCAAATTAGCAAACAGCTGATTGTCCCTCAAGCATTGCAATACCTACCTAAGATGTACCTCATGCTCCTCCATAGATTTTGAGTACACTAGAATATCATCAAGGAACACAAGTACGAACCTATCCAAATAGGTACGAAAAACTCCATTCATCAGGCTCATAAACACTGATGGTGCATTAGTTAACCCGAATGGCATAACCGTAAATTCATAATGCCCATAGCGAGTACGGAATGCAGTTTTATGAATATCAGCTTCGGCTATTCGCAACTGATGATAGCCAGACTTAAGATCAATTTTTGAGAAGACTTGAGCTCCTTTTATTTGATCAAATAAGTCATCAATTCTCGGCAAGGGATACCGATTCTTGATTGTCACCTTGTTAAGTTGCCTATAATCAATACACAATCGAAGCGAACCGTCCTTCTTTTTCACAAATATAACTGGTGCTCCCCAAGGGGAAACACTAGGACGGATGAACCCTTTCTCTAATAGCTCCTCCAACTGCAATTTAAGCTCCTGCAATTCCTGTGTTGTCATACGATATGGAGCCCTAGAAATAGGCTCAGCTCCAGGAACAAGATCGATTCTAAAGTCGATGTCACGCTTAGGTGGCATCCCAGGAATTTCACTAGGAAAGACATCAGAATATTCCTTAAGAAGGGGGTAATCATCCAATGAAATTCCTTGACTCTCATCAGAGTCCAAATCATTAACTGACACAGCAAATAACTGACAACCCTGTCTAAAGCACCTTTTCAATTGCATAGCTGAGATTAAGCATAATGAGATAGGTCTCTGAATACCAATGATCTCCACCTCACTACCCACATCATCTACACAACGCACTACCTTATGCCGACAATCAATCATAGCACGGTGAGCGTACAACCAATCCATACCCAAAACCACATCATATGAGCCAAGGGGTAGGATTCGAAGATCCACCAAGGTTGTGAGTGCCCCTATTTGCAATTTGCAACCCTGAACTAATGACTCAACTGCAACCTTTGCCCCGGAGGCCAATTCGACCTGCCATTTAATGCCTTGCCTAGCTGCCACCAGTCCACAACGTTCCACCACTAAAGGGGAAATGAAAGAATCTGATGCGCCTGAATCAAAGAGAATAGATATACCAGTACCATTCAACACACCTGAAGTTTCAACTACAGTGCCTTGATGTTCAGCTTGACGGTTCTCTACTGCTGCAAATACCCGATGAGCTCTCCCTGCATCTCCCACTGTTGGCTCAGAAGCAGCTGGTCTCTGACTATATCCTGTAGTACTCCTCTGTGGACACTGTCTCGCTATATGCCCCTGTTGCCCACAGGAGAAGCAACCTGTACCACGTCCATACCCTCTAACTCCTGATGGTGCACTCGACTGCTGGAAGCTACCCCGAGATGGTGCTGACTGTGTACTCTGAGCGGGTTGCTCAAAGCGATCCTGTCTAACTCGTTGCCAACTACGGTTCCTTCTGCTCTGAGATCTCTCACTCTGCTGTGACTGGGGTTTGAACTGTCTAGATTGAGACTGTTGTTGCTGCTGTGGACCTCCCTTAGAAGGTGCCCAAAAATTTCTAGAAGTCCCTGATGTTTGAGGTTGCCCACCTCGAGAACCAACACCTGTAAATGGAGCACTACCTATCTGTACTCCCGTGTGCCCTCCTAAAGCCATAGCTAAATTTTCTTCCACAAGGCGGGCTTTCTCAACTGCCACCTCCATCGTCTTCGGCTCGAAGACACGAACACCACCGCTGATACGGGCATTTAAACCCCTGACAAAATGTTGCACTAGCATGGCCTCATCATCTCCAATACCCGCATACTGCTTGAGCTCGTAGAAACGACGCTCATATTGTTCCACGGTCAAAGTCATCTGTCTCAATTCATGAAACTCGTCAGCTCTACGCTGCCTCCAGTGATCAGATAGAAATCGGGCTCTGAACCTCTCCAAAAACAACTCCCAAGTAACCATACTGATGTCAATGTGCAATTTCTGTTCCTCTAGCCTCCACCAAGTGGAAGCAAACCCTCTGAGGTGCATGATAGCGCACCTAGCCCTAGTGTTACTGCCGTAGGGATGCATTGCAAAGCATCTATCCAAATTGAACAACCAAGTCTCTGCCTCAAGACCCCCACTAGATCCATCAAAAGTAGGGGGTCGTGCCCTCAATAGATCCCTCATATGACCTGCCACTACTGCCTCCTGCTCAGCTGTGTTTTCCCCACGTCTAGGAGATCTCTCCCTTTCCCTATCCAATCTCTGTTCCTCAACCTGCCTAGGGCCAAGACGACCCAACAACTCCTCTAACAAATGCTGCAACTGACCACCTATACCAGGTTGCTCTAGATTCTGACCACCGCCTCCTATCGGATTGCTTTGGGAACTCTGAAGTTCCTCACGCTCTGACCCATGTGAGCTCGGAAGTGATGGACTATGGCGATTGGCCCCACGGCCACCACCTCGGCCTCCTCTTCGGCCACGTCCTCTACCCCTAGGCATGATCCTGCACAACAATTGAGTTATGTCAGATCAAGAGTTACGCCAGGTTGCCTAATGGACTCAACTACCTAAAGTACCTAGTGTTTGCAAACCTGGCTCTGATACCAAGTTGTAACACCCCGACGTGCAAACCCCAAAGGACAACTATCTACACAACAATTTTTTTTTTTTTTAAAACATAAAGTAAAAGAACTATGTTATCAATTTTGACTAACATAATAACAAATATATAATACATGTTAAACTCCTATGTCCTTTGGGGTACACGTAGAGACATTACGTCATCTACCCATTAACAAACTAAACTAATGTCTAACATTCATTCCAAGGATATGTACTCTCATATGAAAGTGATAACCATAAAGCATCAAATAATGATGAACCACATACGCTATACAAGATCACATAACCAATATAACATGGAAACAAAGAGAAACTAACTTACTCAACTTAACAACATCAAATATATTTATAATTGCATCAGTGAATAATGTTTTAAATTACAAAGTGCGATATAATAATACATCAAGATACAATCTAAATACCAACGACCAATTATCCAAGTTACAAGATACATTATCCCAACACATGGGCGAATTACAATACAAATTACATGATAAGAATAAGGTATAAATGTATACATCAGATGGTACAAAAATCTGGTACAACTGCCACCACAATCTCTGCACTGAAGGTATGACTGTAGCATGGGAAACCCAACGGGGTGCGAAGCACGTTCCACCCGACCACCCCCGTGCTAGGAGTAGTTAAGAAAGGATTCCCGACCAAGACGTCAACAGTTACACACATGACTCAACACCAAACATGGAAAAGAATTTATACACAAAGGAAATGTGACATCATAAGTCAACTACATAACATGACAACAATTAACTACAAATCAAAACAATAAAATTACTTCCAGAGGTTTTCAAATAAAATAACTAAGGGGAAACGCTAGAGGAGAGTGTCATCGCATGGCCTTCATGGATTATCCTGACATCCTAACACGAGGTGCCGCCTCCATCTATGGTTATCCTGACTGCCTATTTCAAGGCGCCGCCCCATAGGGTGACTCATGCGGAATCGTGCATTACTCGTGGAAACGAGATCACGATTTTGCCAACCACGGCCTTCTCAAATACCTTTAGTCTATGATAGCCCTAACAGGTGAGCGAGGTATTTATTATCTTCTTTTAGTGTTTAACTACCCATCCCCTAATTATTTAGTTAGGTTTTCACTTTTTACACTAACTCTACTGTGGGTTATCCTGACAGCCCCTTTGTGCGCCGGCGCCCACATAGAGCCACTCTCCCTAGAATTTCCTAACATACCACAAACATGGGGGTTTGAACTCTCTCAGGTACACCAAACACAGGATAAAAATCTGCGAGGCAAAAACCATCTCGCTAAAATCTAATGACTCAATGATTCAACGAATTGACGCAAATCAATATAACATACAATTATACTCGCCACGAAAATGGAATAAATCACTCAAAATAAACATATCAAATTCCCCAACCTCTGGAAATTCAACAACCCTATCTCATATGAAAAATTTAACCAATTAAACAAACTCGATAACAAAATCAAATCATTACTCTTTCCTCAATTAACTCCACTAAAAGAAGACAATTAAATAAATTTAATTGAAATATTTAATAAATATTTCCTTTTCTAATTTCATCTAAAAATATATATATATATAAAATTATATAACATATTCATCAAACAGATACCTCTCTATAAATAAAAAACACACACACATATATATATATATATTTATATATATATATAATTAATCTTATAAATGTATATATATTAATTAATATTAATTTAAACAAATTCTAAATTCTTAAATTATCATTTTAAATACTAATATCCGTATTAAAATGAAATAAACAAATTTTAAAAATATTAATTAAAAAAAATAACAATAAAGTTAAAGTATAGCAGCCGCAGCCCAAGTGGCTGCGTACCTCCCCATAGGGGAGGACGCAGCCCCCAAAGGCTGCGTACAGCAGTCTAAGGACTGATGTGCGCGGCCCTTATGGGCTGCGCAGGGGGGGTGGGTACGGGTACCGTCCCCACCCACAATCAAACATAAATATATTTAAAAAAAAAAAAATTAATTTATTTGTTAACCTTTTTTTAAAAAGAAACCTAATATAAATATATATTATATTATATAAAATTATGACGAATTTTTGAAGTACGGAAGTTCGTCAGATTTTATATATATGAATATATATTTTAAAAATTTCACAGACATAAACATTATAAAATTTAATTCCTCTGTACAGGAGATATATATATAATTATTTTTTTTACAGAAGACAGTAAATTGTAAAACACAGTTTACATTTAAATAAATATTCCACAGTGAGGAAATAGCAATTTTTTCTCCAGTGACAGAATACACAGAATACAACAAACTTGAATCATTACAACTTCCACATGGATTAAGAAGTTTTTGCTAGTTTTCCTATGTTGATTCATATTTTTCCTTGTACAAATATATTCTAAGTTTTCTCTGTTCAACTATGGTTTAATTTTTCTTTTGTTTGTTAAAACTAGAATTTACAGAGGCAACACAAGCCTTAACGGCAATAACCAGACATAAGGTTTTCTAAATTTTTCAAAGAAGATATATATTAATTTACAAAGGAAACAAATTAGATTCAGAGAAATACCTATTTCCTGTAGGCTGTAGAAGTAAGAGTTGCACCAAAACCCTGCAGCTTTAAAACTCCTCCCAGAAGCTCTTCCTCCAGCCAACAAGAAATTCTTCTGGAACCTTGCAGCTTCTTCCAAATTCACTCACAAGTCAACAACAGAAAACCCACCAAAATTCACAAAACAAACTTTCCCCACTCTTCCCAGCCAAATCTTTCCCGTGAAGAATTTCTATTTTTTTCATGCCTGTTTTTCTTCCGGGAAACATATCCTCCACCAAACTCATTAATTTTCCACTACTTCCCGTACAACTCCCCATAAAAGAAAATTTAATAATTTTATTTTTATATTTTATTTTATTTATTTTTATTTTATTTTATTTATTTATATTTTATTTTATTTATTTATATTTTCTTTTATTAACAATGTAACTTAATAAACTATTTATTTAACTCCAAAAATACAAAAGCAATAAGACTTTTAAAATATCAACACAGTACGATTTATTTTATTTAAACTATTGCCTTAATAAAGAATATAACTCAATTAACTAAACTACAATTAACTTTAAACTCCATCAATTAAATAAATAATTGATCACACATACCCAACATTAATTAAATTACACTTAATTAAAAATTGATAAAAAATTTATTAAATCCCAAACTAAACTGTTAACCAACACGAACACATTTACAAACAAGGGCAAATAAAAACAAGGACAACCAAGGACTCACAGTAGACGGACTTGGGACGGGAATTCTTTCCTAACCACTCCTTTTTTCAACATCAATCCCATTGGGTTTATTTTGATGCTCGCCCTGTCCTGCCGAAGCAGGTGGAATCGAGACTTAGTACCTGCATCCTGCATAAAACAAATGTCATGAAACATATAAATCTCCATAGAAAACACACCGTGAAAGGAAATCGCAGGATGACAGGGCACTTGCAAGCAAGTGATGTCACTCTGTCCTTTCACCAAGACTCACAAATAAACACACCAAACAATATAACAGCATAAACTCGCAACATCAACGTATACATATTATTAAAAGCACCACAAAAGTCATATAACATAATCACCATAAATAAGTATCATCTAACATCATATGTAAAATCTAATGCAACCAAACAACCAAGCCATAAATCCATGCACAACCAAAATGGTGAACTGATCACCCACACAACCAAGTACAAGATCTGTCCAAAAGAGTAACAACAACACGAGGGGTATCACACAACACATCTCTCTAACAAAGGATTGAGTACGTTTTACATTGCCAAAACACATCATTCATTTCACTATCATTATCATTTTCATATCATTCATCCATTTCAGTTGCATTATCATTCATTCATTTTCATTATCATTATCATTTTCATTCATTATCATATCATTCATTATCATTTTCATTCATTTCATTCATTATCATACCTGCTCATTTTCTGTCATTTAAATTTTCATTCATTTTCATTTTCATTATCATTTTCATTTGTTTTCACTATCATTATCATTTTCATTCACTATCATTAACATTTTCATTTCCATTCACTTTCAAAATCATTCTTTATCATTTTCACAACATTCATTTATTTAACTTGCATTTTCATATCATCCATACGTTTAGAGAGATAATCATTTTCCATTGCATCATGTACAAAGCATTTAGAAAGCATTATCACATCATATTATCATCCAACATCCATGCATTAGATTATATATGTAAACATCGAAAAAATACAAAAATATGCAAAGTGTTGCATATCATTTGCATCCATCTCATATAGCATTTAAACATAATCACATGAAATAATCACATCATAGGCATCCATCATATAAATATACATCCATCGTCAATGCATACATCATAGGTCATCACATCATGATCATTATGAGTCATAAACATCATCATCACTATCATATCATATCTATAGGTATCATCATGAGATATATCCATTTGCAAGAATCATTATCCATAAACATGCATCATACATACATCCATCATAAATGCATCCATCATAGAGAATCATGTAGACATGCATAGATCAACAATATCCATTGTATCTCATAAATATCAAAACTCAAAGTCAAATGTACAAGGATATTGAAATAAGGAGAGATACAATATCATAAAGTGACAAGAATGAATGTGTATACAAAGATCATTAAATATACATCATCAAAAAGGATCATGGGACTATGAGGTACTCCCCCCAAGACTCACTAGTCTCACAAGACCTCTTGCACCTAAAGTACATGCACCTGCACCACATGTACCAGGACCTGGACCCGGATCTCCACGGGGTGGTTGTGTCACACCCCTGCTGGTAGTAAGAGAGTGGCTCTAACCAGGTCGTGACTGTGTATAACTCACTCTTTGCTCTATAGGAACAACCTCATGATATTGGCCAAGATAATACTCGGCCTCTCTAGCAACCCATGGAGGTCCCCTCAGCTACTCTTTGTAATCTCTCAGATAAAGCCACTCCCAACTCACCAGCCTGTCTAGCTACATCTCTCTTTGTCATTAACTATCCCTGTGCCTATAACTGCTATATAGTGGCTTGTTCCTGTGCCAGCTAACCTTGTAAGCTCTGTACTATGGACTGTAGGGTGGCTAACTATCCCTAATCTGATGGACCTCCTATGTCAGTCCCACTGCTTGCAATAGAGTGTCTCCTCTGTAGTATTTGTATCACTGCTAGGGCAGCCCTACCACCACCACCTCCATCTCCATCATCATCATCCTCATCATCCTCCTCACTCCCACTCTCCTCCATCTCCTCTCTCCTCTGCCTCTATCTGGGTCTCTGTGCTCTGCCCCCATCTAGTGGTACAAAAGGCTCCTCGAGATTGGTAAGCCATGGTACTAGATGTGATGTAGCATACTACGTATAATTAGCTATCATCCAACCATCAAGAATATCTGCTATGTAATCCCACATCTCTACACCTAAGGCAGTGAACTCTGCAACAGTTGCATCAAATGAAATTCGGGGTCCCCACACTGATATCTCTTGCTGACGACGAGTGTAAATGGATGAACCCTAGGGCATCCCCTGTATCCAACCATACTGTCTAAGCACCTGACTCAATAGAAATCTCTTGATGATATATGGGGTGCGGCCAATCAAGTATCACAAAATAAAAACATATGGCATCTCTCTAGCATCCTCTGGCCATGACTAGCAATCTAAATATGAACACCATGTAATCATATCCAAATCATCAAGTACTCACTGTCAGTAGTCTAATTTTCCCAACCTAGCCTAGACAACAACACTTGCATATGCAAAAATGTATGGTTGCCCAACTGGAAAATGTCTATCTGCCATAGGATGTGTAACTGATATATGTTCCCATGCCCAGACTTGAAGTAGGGAACATCCAATGACCATGCTCCTCCCTCTACAATACACTGTCTAATGTAGCTCATAATATAAATGAGTGAGCATGCATGATCCCCAAGCATATCATGTACCCTGAATAAGCATGCTCTCAAGCACTTGACCCCATCCAACTTTCAGTCCCTTTGACCTACGGTTGGGACATAAGAATCCACCAATGAATCCTGTTAGTACACAAGGTAATGGCGCATATGTCTCAACCATCTCAGCCCATGAAATCTCATATCTAGCAATCTGATCATCTACAAAAACTCTCCTCAAGGCATCAGTGCCCCCCTACTCTCTGGTATCATATGTCATGATCTCTCCCATCACTGGAATCTACAGAATCCTATAGACATCCTCATGAGTAATTTTCATCTCCCCTATCACTAAGTGGAAGGTGTTTGTATCATTGTGCCACCTCTCAGAGAGCATAGTCAACAAACCCCTATTGAGCCTCATCTTTAGCATCTCTAGCAATGCGGTCAACCAATAGGCATCACTAAAATCTTTGTCTTCCTGAACAAGCAGTGGAATCAAGCTCCAGGTCTTCGGGAATTGCTCCCACACCTGAAGAATCACCAATCTATCCTATCCATTCAAAACATATCAAATCAGTGTTTATGTTCAAAGCAATCAATCAAATCAATCAAATCAATCAATCCTACTATTTGTTTCTCATCAATCATGAGGAGAAATTCATCACTTATCTTACTATTTGTTTCTCATTAATCATGAGGAAAAATTTATCAGTTATCTTACTATTTGTTTCTCATCAATCACGAGGACAAATTTATCAGTTTTCTTACTATTTGTTTCTCATCAATCATGAGGAAAAATTTATCAGTTGTCTTACTATTTGTTTCTCATCAATCATGAGGACAAATTTACCAATTATCTTACTATTTGTTTCTCATCAATCATGAGGACAAATTTATCAGTTTTCTTACTATTTGTTTCTCATCAATCATGAGGGAAAATTTATCAGTTATCTTACTATTTTTTTCTCATCAATCATGAGGAAAAATTTATTAGTTATCTTACTATTTGTTTCTCATCAATCATGAGGAAAAGTTTATCAGTTATCCTACTATTTGTTTCTCATCAATCACGGGGAAAAATTTATCAATTATCCTACTATTTTTTTCTCATCAATTATGAGGACAAATTTATCAGTTATCTTACTATTTGTTTCTCATTAATCATGAGGAAAAATTTATCAGTTATCTTACTATTTGTTTCTCATCAATCATGAGGACAAATTTATCAGTTATCCTACTATTTGTTTTCATCAATCATGAAAGAAAATTTATCAAATCTTACTATTTGTTTTCTCATACATCATGAGGAAGAATTTATCAGTTATCCTATCAAACCTATTAGTCATCATCAGTTGAACATCAAAACTTCACCATCACAGGCTAAATCAATTGAAAAATCATCCATCAGGGAGCAAATTCATGCAAACTGGCATAGTTTTAGGAAAATGCGCTACACTTTTTATCAGATGCACTAAAAAATAACTTATATGCATTGGAAAATCAAATTCCCTATGGTTTTTCATATAAGTGCTATAGAATTCATCATATGCACTATAGTATTATATGCGCCGTTCTTTTCATCATATGTGTTACACTTTTAATCATATGTGCTATGGCATTATATGCACTAGGGAACTGATCATATGTGCTATGCAATTATGCAAATGTGCTATTCTTCTAAAAACATGTGAAAAGCAAGGAAAACATGCCAAAAACATTGAAATTTTTAACGAATCAAATTACAAAGTGGTTTACACAATATGTACCAAGGCTCCATAATGTGTCGGGTGTTGGTGTCATTGAATCCGCTCAAATCTATGTTGGTGGATGGGAAGTGCCATTTTTCTCACTCTAGAGCTCAAATTTTTCAAATTCACTAAGGTAACAATGCACAAATGATCTTCAAAAGTTACTTTTTACCTATTTAAGGGTGAATGGAGGGTAATTTTATGGCATTATTTTATCCATGGGGCACAATCAAAGCTCTTCATCCTTATATCAATCTTTCAATAGAAGATTTCGTGAAAGCCGATGAATCGGACAACCAATCACTGCACATTTTCAAAATCGTCAAACATTTCCAAAAAATCCAAAATCTAAAAAATTCAAAATTTTATTTGATTCATCGCCCAAGGGGGCATGTAGGCGTCAATTTTCCAAAATTCACATATGGGGAAAAGTTTTGAATTCTTTGAAGCAATGCGTAAAACACATAATTTAAAAGAGGGGTAAAATGTATACACCTAAAAATGGTCACATTATAATAAGTCTGGTAATTAATTAAATACAAGTTAATTAAATCTCTAATTCAATCTACATATAAATAAATTTAATTATTTATTTATATTGTTCATTTTCTAATTCTTCTATTCTAATTAAATGAATAATTATTATCACTTTTCCATTTCTTGTTAATTAATTAAATAATTTTCACAATTTATTTAATTTAATTATCATGTTGCTTTATTTTGAATAAAGTAAATATTCTTCTTTTTACAAAATTATAAAATCATCTTTAAATCTTCTAAAAAGCCATCTCACATTTAATTAAATATTTTAAATATTTAATTAGAAACTTCTTATCCATATTCCATGCATAATTAAATATTTTTCAATTTTTAATTAGAAGCTTCCAAATCCACATGTCACATGAAATTAAATAATTTTATTATTTAATTGTTAAATTATCCTCAACCACCAAAACTAACTCATAACTAAACTTGACAAATGGCAAGTTTCCTCTATTTTTGAGTGAAAGGTTTTGTGGGAAGGAAACATCTTCCTTCTTTTTCTCTAGCTCCCATTTTTCTCTCCAACTTCTCCATCTCTCACCGTTCATCTTACTAGACTGAATCTCAACCATTGATCTTTGCCAACTAAGCTTTTTCCTTCAAAAATCTATAAATAAGACCTCTTGGCTCTTTGAAAATCTTGGAACTATTTGCATAGAATGAGCATTATAGTTGAATAATCAAGTATTTAGCATCATAATATCCTAGATTTCATAATCATAGCACAACTTAGCTTTTATCATCTTAGAATAAGTAATCGTGGTAGAATAGCTTGCATAATTTGTTCTTTATTTCATTATCATAGTTTCATTATCTCACATCATTTTAGCATAAGAATGCATGTTGCATATCATCTCATTCTCTAGGTTGTCATTCTGTTGAGCTTCTTCTTATACAATCTAAGAGCAAGTAGCTTAAAACGAATTCCTAGAGATAGAGGATGATGGGATGGTTTTGAAGAATCTATTGGGTTTGAAATTTGTTTAGCTTAAAATCAGATTGTTTGATATAATGTTTCATTGGTGTGTTGTTTAACTTATTTGTTGTTTCCACATATTTACACACATAGTATGGATGTGGAAAGAAAGCTCCCAATTTGGTCCTTTGAGTACAGGAGCATGAGTCAAGACTACCTTCAAGTCAGAAAATGCCTTGTCACAAGCTTCAGTCCATTGGAATTCAGCATCTTTAGTGAGCAGAGTATACAATGGTGCTGCTATTTTGCCAAAATCCTTGATGAAACACCTATAATATCCTACATGTCCCAAGAAACTCCTAACATCCTTCTACTTTGCAAGTATGGGAAGATTTTTGATTACCTGAATCTTTGTAGGATCTACTTGAATTCCTGTGTGAGAAATGTAGTGCCCAATAACTACATCTTCCTGCATCATCATGAAGCACTTTTCACTATTTGAAGAGAGATTGTGATCTTCACATCTCTATAAGACTCTCCTAAGATTCTCCAATGCTTCACTAAAATCAGCACCATAGTTAGTGAAATCATCCATGTAAATTTCCATGCAATCATGGGAAATGTCTGAGAATATGTTGATGACTGGCCTCTCAAAAGTTGCAAGTGCATTGCATAAGCCAAATGGGAGTACTAAGTAGGCATAGGTCCCCCATGGACAAGTAAACGTGGTCTTTTCCTAGTCTTCTGGAGCAATTTGGATATAGTTGCAGCCATTGAATCCATCTTGAAAAGAGAAGTATTGATTTCCTACAAGTGTGTCTAAAACTTGATCTATGAAGGGTAAGGGAAAATGGTCATTTTTGGTAGCAACATTAAGTTCCTTGTAATCAACACAAAATTTCCATTTTCCTCCTTGTTTAGGAACAATCACTAATGGAGACACCCACTAGCTATCTAAAATGGGGTAGATAAATCCTGCATCTAGCAACTTCTGTAGTTCTCCTTTTACAATTTCTCTTAGTGTAGGGTTAATTCTTCTTTATGGTTGCCTCATTGGGGTGCAATCATCTCTGAAGTAAATTTTGTGTTTTCAAAGCTTAGGATCCAATTCCTTCATATCATGATATTCTCATGCAAATGCATGTTTGTGGGTCCTTAATGATTTTTCCAATAACAATTGTTGTTCTTCACTCAGTTTGTTGTTAACATTCAAATACTTCCCTTCTAACACATGTACTTGTGTAATTGACTCTATCAGGGCTACTTCATTAACACATGGTACTTTTAGTTCATATGGCATTAATGCATGGGACATACATATTACTGTAGGAAGTTCGTTTGTAGGAACAGTGGCTACAGGAAAAGTGGTTGTAGGAAGAAAATCTGCAGGTAAAGTGGCTATAGGAAGAACATGAAGAAGTGTCTTGATTGGAGTATCAGAATGAGAAGATGATGCTTCCTCCACTTCACAATGATTCTGCATAATGTTAACCAATATTTCATCTTCGTCTTGAAGCTACATGAAGGAGCTTTTTCCTAACATCATAAGTTGTGCCACAAAATTAACTTCCTCAGCCTCTTCACCAAAATGTGGCCATACAGGATTATCTTCATCATGGGATGGCTGAGCAGGAGGATAAAAAAAAAATCTTTTGGTGCTCCTCCCATTAGAAATGGTCATGTCTCCTGATCAAAATCCAATATATGCATTTGTAGTTGCTAACCATGGCCTTTCAAGAATAATGGGATACTCGCCTAGTGTAGGTTTAGGACAAAGAATCATGAAGTCTTTTGGGTACTCCCAAGAGTCTAGAATTACGACAAGATCCTCCACTATACCATCAGGCTTAACAGTAGAATTGCTAGCAAGCTACAAGATAGTAGGAGTAGATCTAATGTTTGCAATGTTTAGTTGTTGTAGGATGTCCTTGGTCATTACATTTATTGCTGCCCCTAGATCAATCAGAGCATTCTTAATCTTGATTCCATTTATAATAACTACTACCACAGGACTACCTAGGTCATTATACTTAGGGATAGTCACTTTTCCAAGCATGATGTCAGCTAGCTGGCCCACCACATGAACCATAGTGGAGTCTTTCTTCTTTTTGTCTAGCTTTTTGAGGCATGCTTCTTTTATTACCTTTCCATTGATTAGGACATCCTTTATGCCCTAGAATAGGGGAATCTAGACACATATAAGCTTCAGCTGATCCAAGATGTCAAAATTTGTATCCTCCTTTTCTTCCTTCTTCTTGGCAACATCCAATCTCTAAGGAAATGGTGGTTCTTGTTTAGTCTGCTTGACTGGAACTGGTTTAGGATTTTTAGGTGCACTTGGCTGAATGGGATCATTCAAAGGTTTTTCTTCCTCTTCCACAGGAAGCTCAGTGATAATGGGCTTGGAAGGGGCTGGTAGAGTAGTTCTTGAATGCAAGTGGATGTCACTTACACTCAGAACATATGCAAGGAATTGATTTGAATTAGCAGAGTATATAGGCTACTATTTTGGTATGTTATTTGGACTGGGTGTGGGTTGAGTTGGTAGCTGAGTAGGTTTAGGTACATTTGAGCTTGAATTAGTAGGTGAAGGCATTATAGCAGGTTGTTGGGGTTGAGAAGGTGGATGCATGTAACTATTTGTCTGGGTAGGCCATTGTTGTCCTCCTCTCCATTGATTTGTTTGCTGCCAATTTCTCAGAGGTGGCTGCCAATGTCCTTGAGGTTGTTGTCACTAGGGTGAAGAGTTTTTCTAATTGGTCCAAGAATTTGGAAGGTTACTCCAAGGCTATGGTGGATATCCTCCATAGATAGATGAATATGGAGGCTTCCATTGGTTTCTAGATGAATAGGAATTAAAATATGGCCCAACATAAGATAGTGGATCTGGTGGCATACCTTGTCTTGGAGCCCAAGGCCTCCTTTGTGCAACATAGTAAACTTGATCTTCTTCAATCTAGATTGGCTTGAACTCAGGTGCAATCTTCTTGCCTTCAATATTAGCTACCATCTTGCATCTACAATCCTTCTTCTTCTATCTGTAATGGGGGAAATATTCTACCAACATTGCCTTTTCCTCCTCTTGTTTCTTTTTGGCCTGAAGTATATCTAGCTGAGTAGCTAGATTTCTTATAATGTCTTGCTTGAAATCTACCAACAAATGAGTAATCTCCATTCTTGAAACTCCACCAGTAGATGACTTACCCATGGAATATTGGTAAGCTCTCCCTTTCTTTGAAGCTACCCTAGAGTAGTTTTGGCATATTTTCTTGATATCTTCCCAAGGAACTTGGGTGATATCTCCTCCTGCCATTAGTTCCAAGGCATCAGTGCAACTCTCATTGATTCCTTTCAAGAAAGGTAGTTTTTGTGATTCTTCATTGAGGGTATGGTGTGAAGATTTCTGTAAGCAAAACAAAAACCTTGAAATAAAATCTTCCAAGCTCTCATCCTCCTTTGTTGCATCCTGAAAAATGTCACCTCCTTTCATGTCACTACCCCTGCAATACTCCTTGTATTTCTCAAGGAATTTTTTCTTCATGTCCTCCCAAGTTTCCATGGTATCTCTACTTAGGCTCATGAACCATCTTAATGTAGCTTCTTTCAAAGTGGTAAGAAATATCTTAATCTTATGGGCATTGGTGGTATAATCATAACTCCTGTAGAGTATGTCAAACTCAAACAAGAAGGTATCAGGGTCTTCTGTGATGGGAAATAGGGAAAGGAAAAGCTGGTCAGTTAGGTTTGTTTCCATTTGCATCACCCATGCTTTCTTGATGTAGTTCCAAGGCAAAGGGGTTCTCAAGATGATGTTGGTCTTCAGTAGAAGCTTAAGAATTGGTCATTTTAGGAAATGCATCAAAAAAGGGATTTAGCTCTTCTCCTTCTTTTTTCCTTGGAAGATTTGGAAGCTCTTCTAGCTAGAATGGATCAGGATTTTTAGGAAGGAATCTCCCATAAGAATTCCTTCTCCTTCCTCTATCCATGTGGTATCAACTCACTATTAGCCAAATCACACAAAGAATCAGTAAAGAATTAGGGGGATAATTACTTCTAAACGAGGGGTATACTAAAAACAACTTTTAGAAATACTACAGCAAGAAAACTATCAATGACTCCCAAGAACTTCCTAGTTTGGCACCATCCCTAGAAATGACACCAAAAATGTATGCCTCCTATAATGAATTAACAACTAAGCTCTTACAGCTATGATTCAGAGATTAGACATCTAAACTAAATAACGATTCAATCATCATGAAGGTGGATTTAACTTGTTAACCCAAGGATGTGAACTTGAAGTGGGCCAGCACAGTATGTGCACTAGGAACTCATAGTATCCATTTTCATCCTACAACTAAAAAAGACACAATGTTGAAAGTAAATTGCTTGGAAAGGAATGGCCTAAATGCTAATCATTAATCAACAACCATACTAAGTTGAAATGCATAACATAGATGAAAATATGAGCAAAAAATTAGGACACTACTCTATTTTCTTTGGTTGTAGGAACAGTCACAGAATGGGATTCTAGTGGCTATAGGAATAGTTGATGCCATATTCTTAAATAATTACTAAATACAAAGTAATACTAAACTAATACTAAACTAAAGGATAGATTACTCACCAAGTGGGCCCCCTTGGATAAGTATCCTCTAAAAATAATGAGAACTCAAATGCTCAAACTCATAACTTTATTTCATTTACTGTAAATCATGAGTACAAAAGACCAGTATATCTATATTATTGAAACTAAAGAATGCAAGTACAATATCAAATCATGCAACCTCTTGAGAAGGAGCATCTGATCCTTATTTACCCTATCAGCTAAACAAGGTGGTCAACTCCATGAAATGAGAGGACACCTATTTGGGGAAAATAGGGAAAATGGAGTGGTGACAATTATGCATGCATGGAATCTCATCAAACATGTAGGTCCAAACACAAATTTAGCACAGTAGTAACACCTATGCTGCTCAATAGCATTAAATTCCACTAGAAGGTGGTTACATTCGGTTTGCATGGGGAATATTTTTTCATTGACCTCCTTTGACCTCTAAATGATTCCCTAGCTAGATGTTATGGTGCATGCCCAGCTGGCAGTGTCTTCCTCAATTTAGATTCCTCAAATTAAATTTTCATGGCAATGTTAGTACACAAAATAATTGCATATATGTAACCACCTCAAATAACATTCATTAACCACATGAAAAATTAACATGGATAGTATGTATAACATTCCATCATCATTAAAGGTTTGCAAAAATAAGATTAATCCCAATGTCAATAGTTTTGGCGAAATATTATAAAAAGTATCAACACTTAATGTCAAAGTCCATGATAAATTTAGAAAATAAACTAGAAGTTCTACCCAAAACTAGACCATAGATTAGGCTCACCAGTACCCCAACACAGTTTTTACCATGCGCACAAATACTTCAAACTAGAGGAGTGGGAGAGACGAGCGAGAAAAAAAAGGGGGGGAAGGATATGTTACACCCCATTGTTTATTCACTAATTACAATTACCATTATGAGTAAATATATTTTAATAGATGATTATGTCTTAACAAATCTCAATGAATGAATGAGATGTATGAATATATGCTATGTTGAGGTTAATTTTTAAATACTTTAATGATGCTTGTGATACATCATGAATATGATTTTCATGTTATCATCTATCATTGTAAATGTTGCACTAAGTTAGATGTAGGAAAGATTCAAACCCTATAGTGAGTAGAGGGAGAGTATTACCTAGGAGAGGAAGTTGGTATGGAAACCATTGGTGAACCTTTCTGAGTAGATGCACACACTCACTGCATAGGTTAGATAAGCCTTGTTTAGTCAGTCTGAGCTTTGTGTCAGTAAGTGTTAAACCATGTTGATAGCTTTTTGGATTGATAGGGATGCTAGGATGGTTTTCTTTAATTCTATTTGATTGTTTAATTAATATGATTCATTGTGTTAAAATACTTTTGATGAGAATGAGGTATATGCGTAAGTGCACAAAGATGGTTCCCAAAAAGGGGACTTAAGTGGACAACTTTTTTCTGAAATCATGAAATACTGACCTTGGACGTGAAATTGAGGATAGTTACACTCAAAATTTTGAGATGGAACAAAAACAAGGATTGAAGTGCTCTGAGTCTGCTTTCTAAACTACTAATTTATTTTGAAAATGGTTAAGATTAAGGGGTTCAAATGAGGGACTAAACAAATTGGTGTTGTTTTGTCAAAAAAACATAACATAGCAACTCTTGTACGACCCTTGTACGGTGAACTTTTTTTTAGTATTTTTAAAATCACTACAGTTAGAAGTTAGCTAACAGTATGTAGTTGATGCACAATTTTTCTGATAATTTTTTAATGAATATTTTATTTTTTACTAATTTTTGAAGTGGACACTTCCTGAGAAACAAAATTTTGGCTGTGCTAATTGAATTTTTTTTTTTAATTTGTAGAATGGAGTCTAGTTTCTAAAAATGTAATTTATTTGAAATTTCAATGAACAGTTAATTTATAATGAAAAAAACACCAAACACTACTTTTTTCAGAAAAAGAGACATACAATCAAAATAAATTATGGATGAAAGGCTTAACCTTTTCATAAAGTGAAAAAAATTACATCGTTGGATAGCTAAGAGAGAACCTAACATTACCCAAATGTTTGATTTGTTTGATATTGAACCACATACAATCCTGACGGTGAGCATGAACCCGATTATGTGAAAAATTGTATAATTTGCAAAAACACATATCTGGTCATTGGGAATTCCCTCCAAGCCTTTGCTTTTGTATTCCAAGGAAAATACCAATCCCAAGGCTCGGGGATTCCCAAAGCAAGATATAACACGCTTGCATTATATCTTGGTTTTGACATGGTTTTTTCCATTTGTGGGGAGCATGTCTAGCAAGACATAATGTGAGCATGATATAATGTACTCACGTTATGTCTTGCTTTATGTTAAATTCTACTCTATTGAATGTATGTTTATATATTTGTATGTTTGTATGCTTGTATGTCATGTATGTATGTATGAATGTATGCTTGTATGTATCAATGCATGTATATTGTATGTATGCCTACTTGTATGTAAGATTGTATCTATGCATGTACATGTATGCTTGTATGTATGTAGGATTGTATGCATTATGCTTGTATGCATTATGCTTGTATGTATTTATTTATGTATGTCTTTAGAGGGAGGGATAATTTTAAAAGAGAGAGAGATCTAGAGTTGCTTAGGTAGGGTGGGAGGGGGAGGGGGAGGGGGAGGGGGAGAGGTAGAGAGAGAGAGGGGGTAGAAGTGGGTGTTTAAGAGAGAGGGTGGGAGAGAATGGGTTGGGGTTAGAGGGACTTAGCTAGGTAGGCTAGGAGGGATAAAGGGAGTGAGAGAGAGAAGGGGGTGGGAGAGAGAGAATTGAGAGAGAGGGAGAGAGAGAGAGGTGGGAGAGAGAGAGATGGAGAGAAAGAGAGAGTTATGTAGGTAGGGTTCCAAAGGGTGAGACTTGAGAGTGTGAGGGGGTGAGAGGGATAAGGGATAAAGTGCGAGTTTAAGAGAAAGGGAGTGGGAGAGAAGGGGTTGAAGTGAGAGGGACTTAGCTAGGTAGCGTGGGAGGGATAAAGGGAGTGAGAGAGACAAAGAGAAAGAGAGTGTTATGTAGGTAGGGTTCCAAAGGGAGAGACTTGAGAGTGTTAGGGGGGTGAGAGAGAGAGACTTGAGAGATAGGTAGTGAGAGGGAGTGTGGGAGGGAGGGAGTGGGAGAGAGAGGGAGTGTTAGTGAGAGACCTGAGAGAGGGAGAGGTTGTGGGATGGAGTGACTTGATAGAGGGAGAGAAATATGGGGGTGGAGTGAGAGGGACTTATCTAGGTAGGTTTGGATGGATAGATAGAGAGAGGGGAGAGAGAGAGAGAGTTA
>VDFB02026320.1:103163364-103221011 GCA_007258455.2 Sequoia sempervirens
TTGAGGGATTAATGGTCAAGAGGGTTGATGGATTAGGGTAGAGAGTTTACTAAGTGGGTTTAACAATTGAGGGATTAGGTTTGAGGGTAGAGGGTAGATGGTAGAGAGTTTAAGGGTTTAGGGTTTAAGGGTTGAGGGTCTACGGTTGAGTGTTTAAGGGTTTATAGGGTAGAGGATAGAGTATAGGGTTTAAGGGTTGAGGGTATAGGATTGGGGTATTAGGGTTGAGGGTCAAATGTATAAGGTAGAGGGTATAGGGGTTGAGGGATTAGGGTTTAAGGGTTGAGGGATTAAGGGTAAAGATGGTTAAGGGATTAGGGTAGAGAGTTTTCTAAGTGGGATTAAGGGTAAAGAGGGTTGAGGGATTAGGGTAGAGAGTTTTCTAAGTGGGTTGAAGGATTTAAAGGTTGAGGGATTAGGGTAGAGGGTAGAGGATATAGGATTGAGGGTAGAGGGTAGAGGGTTTAAGGGTTGAGGGTTTAGGGTTTAGGTTTGAGTGTTTAAAGGTTTGTAGGGTAGAGGGTAGAGGGTAGAGGGTTTAAGGGTTGAGGGTTTAAGGTTGAGATTAGATGATTGAGGGTATACAATTGGGGGATTAGGGTCGAGGGTCCAATGTATAGGGTAGAGGGTATAGGGGTGTGTCATCACAAAATGGAACCTTATCATTTTCATGGTCTTTTAGGTCTTATTTCATAGTGTTGGAACTATGTTGCTTTAATTTTATGATGTATCTTGGCTTGAACATGCTTATTTTGGTGCTAAAATTCAAAGAACGATGTCTTGTGAAGGTTTTGTGAGTGTTGTAAGACATTTCTACATTCTTCTAGACTCTATTTAATGCAATTCACCTAAAAATCACCTTTTCATTCATTAACAAGACCTATTTTCAAGTGTTGTAAAGTCTTGTAACAATATTTCACGCTTTTCTAGGAATATCTTCACTATTTACACCCTTCTCATGCTTTATTTTCTCTCTTTATGCCCTCATATGCTTATATTAAGTGTATTTTTGGATCATATCCTGACAAACAACATTAAACATAAAATTATTTCTAACACTTGGTTTTGGGTCCCACGTGGGACTCATTCGCCAAGGGTGGCGAATGAGTCCCCCTTGGCCCCAAATTCAAAATATTTCAAAAATTCTTTTGGTATTTTACTCAAATTCACTTCATGTCAGCCTATGATGAGGTATGAAT
This sequence comes from Sequoia sempervirens, assembly GCA_007258455.2. Lineage (NCBI taxonomy): Eukaryota > Viridiplantae > Streptophyta > Pinopsida > Cupressales > Cupressaceae > Sequoia > Sequoia sempervirens. The sequence goes on from VDFB02026320.1 coordinate 103,164,564, forward strand.
GGATATTAAGGCAAAAGATTTATATATGTGATTTTAACCTCATTTTACATCTCCTCAATCAAGCTTTCAATCTTCTAAGTCATTCAAGTAATCAAGCATTTTTATCATCAATTCAAGCACTTTGGAGCAGCCATTGACATCACTTCAGATTTGTATATTCAAGGATTTGGTAAGTTTGTAATACTTTCATGTTATTCATTTATCATTTCCTTTACATTTCATTCATTTCTATTGGGTTTGATTACCAAAGTGGGGTTTGACCAAGGCAAAACCCTATTCACTAACCCTCCAACATTTTTCGCCTTTGTGCATGTGTATTTGCAACTTTGTTTTGCAGATTTAACAGGTTTAAAAGTGTTGAAAAGTGGAATTCAAGTCAACTAGGCTCTTCATGTCAACTCATCATATTTTCAAGCATTTTGAGTGTTTTATGTCCATTTTTTGTAGAATTGACCCTAACAACCTAATATTCAGACATTGCCAGATCTGGAGTAGTAGTGTCATCTCTTGATTTTCTAAAAATCTTGTGGAGGACTTATTTTCCACTCTTGGCGAATGAGTCCCACTTGTAATATGAAAAAATTGTATTTTGTCAAAAATCAATTCCTGGCTATCAGAAATCAGTTCCTGACACTTTTTCAAGAGTAGGAGGATTGATTCGTCACCCTTGGTGAATGAGTCCCACTGTGAAAAATCAAAAAAATTCATCAGCATCCCAGACACTCCAGAAAGATCATACAACATCTAGGTGCACTCAAATTTTACATTGTACCTTATGTTCTACATATTTCTTTCAATTTCATCTTTCATAGTTGTTTGCATATCATAGTGTGTTTTCAAACATAGCTTAAATTGCACTTTAACATTCATTTTAGATCATTTTAATCAATCAATTGCATTTATTTTAGTTCATTTACATCATATCACATTGCATACATCCTAATTTGAATATTCATTTAAGCATTTCAGAAGCCCAAATCTCTCTCTTTCTAGGTGGAAAACCCTAAGAAGAGAGCTAGCATTTTGGGTTCTTAAAATCTATGTCACATTTTGGTGAACTCAACTCTTCAAAATTTTTAAACTTCTGATTGCATTCATATCTTTCATCCTAGTTTTCATTTGCATTGAAATTCAATTAGGACATTGGTTTGTTATTGCATTCTAGGATCTTTCATTTTGCATTAGTGAAAAACTCATTTAGTTTTCATTCTTGCATTCAATTTCATTGAAAAAAATAAAACTTTGCATTCTATGTCTGTATTTTCATTTTGAAAAACATTTAAATCATTCTTAAAATTCTAAAAAACACAAAAAAAATTGCATCTTGGGACTCATTCGCTACCTAGGGTGAATCAGTCCCTCTGCTTATTTTAGACATTAATTTTGCACTGTTTCTGGCATTTTCCTACATTTTTGTTTTCTATATTTGCACCTCTGTTACAGTTGGTAGATTTTTTGTTATTGGCATTTTACATTCTTATATTAGCTTTCATTTCCATCCACCCTTTCTTTGTGGTCCTTGCATGAGTGTTTGGTGCCCCATTGATAATACTTTAGTGAGAAGAAGTTCTAGACTCATGGAATCCCACGATAGAACTTTTGTTGTGGACCTTGGGATCTCACGAGCTCCTACTCTTGGTATGGACAATGGTGCATTAGGCCATTAACATACCACTTCCATGCCTTCACCTCTCCATCCTTTGCATGTTGACAATAAAAAAAAATCCCTCCTGCAAGAAAAGGTCATTAATATTCATGAGGACTTTGCACATTTACAAGATTTGTCACTTGAAAACATTTCCACAACTGCTATACCTGCTATTGAGAACCTTCATTGCTTAATTGAGAGTGATGATGGCTTGTACGTGCTGAAAAAAATTGCCAAGATTTACAATAAATATCCCTCTTCCAATACTCCATCAACAAACACTCATGTCACCCAAGGAACATCTCAAGTTCCTCCTCCTTCAACTATAACTTCCATACCAACTTACACCAATCCACAAATCCACACAACTATGCATCAACCTAGTTATGTGGCTACTTCTTTCCTTATTTCCACTAGCATTCCTACTTCTTCTATGGCATCACAACCTCCTTCCACCACTTTCACACCCCTTACTATTCCTTTCACCTCCCCTAACATCACCTACACTCCATCACCATTTTCCCTTCCACCTCAACCCAATTATCCTTATCCTTTTATGACACAACTCCTTAATAGTGATTCATCTATGCAACACCAACTTGCCACCATTAGTCAAGCTCAAATGACTCCAACCACATATCTTGTTTGTAGCAGCCCCTTATCATTAGAAATCTTACGTACCCCGATGCCACAAAGAATAAAAATGTTGAGGTTTGAGAAATACAAAGGAAAAGGAGATCCTATAAACCATGTCAACGCTTTTACTGCCTTGTGTTGTGATTTTGTCCTTGATGATAAAATTTTAGAAAAAATCTTTCCAAGGACCTTAAAAGATATTGCCTTAAGATGGTTTTCCAACTTACCTAATCATTCCATCTATTCATTTAATGAATTGGCGGAAGCTTTTATTAATCACTTTCAAGTGCACATGACACCTAAAAAGACAATGGTTGACCTTATGCGATGTAGAAAAAACACAAATGAAAAAGTGACATATTTCATCTCCCGTTATCAGTCCTTATATGCTCATGTTTATGTCCAAATTCTAGATGCACATTTGCAGAAGATGTTTATTGAGAATTTGCACACCAACCTCTAAGATAAACTTACCATGATGAAATTTCCTTCATTCATGCATTTGTGCACAACCTTATGTGATTATCAAAATTTGGTTTCAAGTCATGAGTCAAAATCCACTTCTAACTAAGTTGAAAAACCTAAACATAACAATCCAAATCACAATAACTCATAAAATTTCCACAAACCTACCCGAGGTTTCTTACAATTTAGTTCACCTCCTTCACCCCAACTGCAACCAACTTCACAAGTTCAAAACTCAATGTCTGCCTCTAAAATAGTTGTGCCTTATCATTATGATGATCCAAAGAGACATTTCACCCCTTTACCTGACACCCTCCATCAAAAAATGAACCAACTCATCCAAAAATGCATGCTTATCTCACCACCTATTCGACCACTTGATCCTAATCAAACCCTACCTCCTACCTTCAAGCCTAACGCTTATTGTCATTTTCATCGTCAAAATGGCCATGATACCAAAAATTGCAAGCATCTTAAACATCTAGTTCAAGACCTCATTGATTCGAGTGAATTGACCATTATGGGTGTTAATGATCAAGGAAATAAGTCCGTTGCACCCCGTAACCAAAATCTCCAAATCTTTACCAACCCTATGCCTAAGCATACTACCTCATTCATCAAGGCTAGTGAACCTTCCAAGCCTGACGTGATGACTATTGATACACACAATGAACAACCTGATACATCTCCTCATGTTCCCCAAGCTCATCCTATGGATAAACTTGTCACTACAATAGACGTTATCCCTTGCAATGGAAAAACCACTCAATCTCTTGATATTACTTTTTCTACTAAAGACATACTACAAAAGCTTCCTGATGGTCCTCTCTACATAGCCTGTAGAATCTATGATAAACCTACTAATGGGATATTAATATATCCCACTTGTAGTGAGAATGTGATCACAAAAGAATTTCTAGTATTACATGATCTATATCAAGATAACTATAATCCACCGATTGCATGGATCAAAACACATCATGGTTTTGCATGCCCTATGATTGGATCGATCGTACTACCTTTACACATAGGACATAAGACTTTGGAGGTAGCATTTTCTATTATTCCACAATCCGACCAATTTCGTTTGCGGCTAGGCCTTCCTTGGCTTCACTCAATGAAAGCGGTCCCATTAGTCATTCACAAGTGTTGAAAGATTTTGCATGTAAATGAGGTAGTCACCATACACCATAGTGGATTTAATCCTTTATCTTCCAAAGGTAACTTTTCATTAGGATCCTTTTGGCCTACACCCATCTAACCTATCACCCCTTGAAAGGACTTCTTTTACATCACTTATCAAAAATTTTAAAGTTACAAAAATCACAAAATTATCTCTTCATAATACATCTTTGTCCACTTCCTCTCCTCTTGTCCTAGATGAAACCATGATTACACCTAAGCATGACATTCAAAAAAACAACACAACTTCAAAACAAATCCCTCTATACCCTTCCCCGCCATCATTCAAATGACAAAGGAACCCTGACATAAATCCTACTCAACCTCCTCAAACCAAACAAATATATAAAGCAAAAGATAAAGTGGTTGATCCCTCTTCTTCGATTTCCTCCATTCTTCCCCCTTCAGAAGTAGAAAAACCTATATTGACTCCATCCGCTCTTACACCTCAACAATTGAAAAACTGAATTAACCAAAACCATGGTTCTAGGGAACGAAAACGTCATCATCATCTTCTTGCTCGTCAATCTTGCATCACATACAAAAAAGAAAATAAACCTATACCCTTGACAGAAGTAATAGATGATCACCTTCCCTCTCTTGAGCAACCACACAACAATCCTATACCACCATCACAACAAAATGAGCATATCCAGCAACCAAATCTTGTGATACATCCATCCTTACAAATCACCCTTCGTCCTCCCACCGTTATTAATATTGATGGTGATGATGATGATGGGATGATTGCTAAAATAGAAAAAGAAATAAACAATGATTTAAACTCTTTATTTTCATCTACAATGAACTTAAATGATAAATCCTCTCCACCAAGTGAGGAACCTAGTACAACCCCTAGTTTTGCACTTGTGATTCCTCCTTTGGATAGTCATTCACCTTCACATTGCATTGAAAATGATTGGGAGGTAGATGACTTGTTAGATGATTGATTTTCCTTTGCCTTGCTTGTCTTTTATCTTTATCTTTTTTCTTTTTATGTGTGTATCGTGTTCCCCCATACCGTGTGTTAGATGTTTTCTTCTCTTTGCACACTTCTTCTATGTGTATCTTTATTCTTCTATTCATCATGCCTTATACTTTTTGCTTTTGTTTTGTGTTTTACTTTTGGGGATGACACAAAGTGTTGAGATGCCTTATGTCTCTTCCATGTTGATCCACAAGGTCTTTGTCTTTTACTTTTCACTTTTGTTTTGTGTTTTCCTTTTGGGGATGATGTAAAGAATTGAGACGCCCTATGTCTCTTCCATGTTGACCCAAAAACCCAACTTTTTCTTTTCCTTTTTCCTTTGTGTTTTCTTGTGTTTTTCCTTTTGGGGATGATGCAAGGAATTGAGACCGAAATGTCTCCTTCATGTTGACCCAAAATCTTTTTTCACTTTTCGCTTGCTTTTCACTTGTGTTTTCCTTTCGAGGATGATGCAAAGTGTAGAGATTGCAATGTCTCTTCCATGTTGACTCAAAATGGAATTTTTCCTTTGCTTTTGCTCTCTTTGTGCAATTCTTCCAGTTCTATGTGCTTTGGAGAATGATAATAGATTCAAGCTCTTTAAATCAAAACACTACAACAACAAACATACTAACCCCAAATCCATAGATCCCTTATGTGTTTGGTGTGCTTTCTTTTTTGGGGGGAAACTCCCTTTTTTCCTTGCTTTTCTCCTCCATCTTGGCATGATGCAACTTAACTTTAAAACATATGGCTTGGCATAGAGCTTTCCGAGTTAGTTCTCATGTCTTTCTTTATTCCTCTTCTCTAATTTCAAGTAATTGCTCACAAAACGATGTGTAGCAATTCCTTTAAAGTGGGGGGCATACATTACCATTATTTCATTTGCATTCTTAGTGAATCCTTGTCATCTATGTGATGCGTTTGTCACTTTCTGGATGACATTGGGTGTAATGTCCTTCATAAGTGTGATCTATCTTAGCATATTGCATTCCTCTTGGTGGTTTGATGTGATGCACTGCATCCCCTAAGTTGTGAATATATTATTCTTTGATTGGCCCTCTCTTGGAGACATTAGAAACAATGTTCCCTAAGTGATTGACCTTGCATAAACTGAACAAGACTCCTTTGAACATATTACACATAATATTTTTTACACATAACATTCTTATTTGGCAACCTTGCATAACATAACTTGCATGCCTATGGAGCTATCTTATTTGTTTTTCCACCTTGCATAGCACAACTTGCATGCCCATGGTGTCATCTTATCTTGCTTATTTTATGAAACTTAAACCAACATTTACATTTTCTTTGGCTTTGTGGCAGATTATTAAAGTTATCAAATAGGTATAGCTTTGGCATGGTTGAGTAGGAAGCACAACTAGCGACATGACTTTTCCCCATAGCCACTTTTGTGTGTTTGTGAGTGCATACTAACTAGCGTATGTATCTTACTTTTTTGGGCTTTCTCACCCCACAAACAATTAGTTCCATGGCCCTAAAGTGAGTACACATTCTTTCTTTTTCAAACAATCACCCTAGCTCTCTTTTCACAACTAGTTGGATTGATGATCAAAGCTTCACTCAATTCCTCTCAACACTTGTGTGTTCCTTTGTCCTTATGTTCATTTTTTCATGGGATATTCATCCTGGGTGCTTGATCATCCTCCTTATTTTTTTTATTCCATCTTGCTAATGTAAGTGCATTTGAACCCTCTTCTTGATGTCCATGTCTACTTTAGTGTGGGGAAGCAAGTTTCTCTCACTAAAGTGGGGGCTAAATGTGCCATCAAAAAATGGACCCTTGTCATTTTCATGGTCTTTTAGGTCTTGTTTCATAGTTTTGGAACTATGTTTCTTTAATTTTAAGATGTATCTGGGCTTGAACATGCTTATTTTGGTGCTAAAATTCAAAGAATGACGTCTTGTGAAGGTGTTGTGAAGTGTTGTAAGACATTTCTACATTATTCTTTACTCTATTAATGCAATTCACCTAAAAATCACCTTTTCATTCATTAACAAGTTCTATTTTCAAGTGTTGTAAAGTCTTGTAACAAGATTTCACATTTTTTTAGGCATATCTTCACTATTTACACCCTTCTCATGCTTTATTTTCTCTCTAAGTTATGCCCTTATATGCTTATATTAAGTGTATTTTTGGGTCTTATCCTGAAAAACAACATTAAACATAATATTATTTCCAACACTTGGTTTTGGGTCCTAGGTGGGACTCATTTGCCAAGGGTGGCGAATGAGTCCCCCTTGGCCCCAAATTCAAAATATTTCTAAATTTCTTTCAGGATTTTACTCAAATTCACTTCATGTCAGCCTGTGATGAGGTATGAACAGATAGTAAGGAACAATATTTTTATAAATATGTGATTTTAACCTCATTTTACATCTCCTTAATCAAGCTTTCAATCTTCTAAGTCATTCACGCAATCAAGCATTTTTATCATCAATTCAAGCACTTTGGAGCAGCCATTGACATCACTTCAAATTTGCATATTCAAGGATTTGGTAAATTTGTAATACTTGCATGTTATTCATTTATCATTTCCTTTACATTTCATTCATTTCTAGTGGGTTTGTTTACCAAAGTGGGATTTGACCAAGGCAAACCCCTATTCACTAACCCTCCACCATTTTTCCCCTTTGTGCATGTGTATTTGCAGCTTTGTTTTGCAAATTTAACAGGTTTAAAGGTGTTGAAAAGTGTAATTCAAGTCAACTCATCATATTTTCAAGCATTTTGAGTGTTTTATATCCATTTTCTGCAGAATTGACCCTGACAACCTAATATTCAAACATTGCCAAATCTGGAGTAGCAGTGTTGTCTCTTGATTTTCCAGAAATCTTGGGGAGGACTGATTTGCCACCCTTGTTGAATGAGTCCTACTTGAAACCTAAAAATCTAGATTTTTTCAAAAATCAACTCCTAGCTATCAGAAATCAGTTCTCGACACTTTTTCAATAGTAGGACTGATTCACCACCCTTGGTGAATGAGTCCCATTGTGAAAAATAAAAAAAAATTATCAGCATCCCAAACACTCTAGAAATCTCATACAATATCCAGGTGCACTCATTTTTGACCTTGTACCTTCTGTTTTGCTTATTTCTTTCAATTTCTTCATCTTTCATAGTTGTTTTCATATCACAATGTGTTTTCAAACATAACTTCAATTTCACTTTAGATCATTTTAATTAGTCAATTGCATTTATTTTAGTTTGTTTACATCATATCACATTGCATACATCCTAATTTGAATGTGCATAAGCATTTTACAAGCCCAAATCTTTCTCTTTCTAGGTGGAAATCCCTAGGAAGAGAGCTACCATTTCGGGTTCCTAAAATATATGCCACAAGAGGTTGAGGGATTAAGGTTCAAAAGGGTTGAGGGATTATAGTATAGAGTTTACTAAGTGGGTTTAAGGGTTTAAATGTTGATGTATTAGGGTTGAGGGTAGAGGGTAGAGGATTGAGGGTAGAGGGTAGAGGGTAGAGGGTTTAAGGGTTGAGGGTTTAGGGTATAGGGTTGAGTGTTTAAGGGTTTATAGGGTAGAGGGTTGAGGGTTTAGGGTTTAAGGATTGAGGGTTTAGGTTAAGGGTAGAGGATTGAGGGTATAGGGTTTGGGGATTAGGGTCTAGGGTTGAATGTATAGGGTAGAGGGTATAGCGGTTGAGGGACTAGGGTTTAAGGGTTGAGGGATTAGGTTTGAGGGTAGAGGGTAGAGGATTGAGGGTAGAGGGCAGAGGGTTTAAGGGTTGAAGGTTTAATGTTGGGGGTATAGGATTGAAGGTATAGGGTTGGGGGGTTAAAGTCAAGGATCCAATGTATACAGTTGAGGGTATAGGGGTTGAGGGATTAGGGTTTAAGGGTTGAGGGATTAAGGGTCAAGAGGGTTGAGGGATTAGGGTAGAGATTTTATTAAGTTGGTTTAAGGGTTGAGGGATTAGGTTTGAGGGTAGAGGGTAGAGGATTGAGGGTAGAGGGTAAAGGGTTTAAGGGTTTAGGGTTGAGTGTTTAAGGGTTTATAGGGTTGAGGGTAGAGGTTAGAGGGTTTAAGGGTTGAGTGTTTATGGTTGAGGGTAGAGGATTGAGGGTATAGGGTTGAGGGTCTAATGTATAGGGTAAAGGGTATAGGGGTTGAGGGATTAGGGTTTAAGGGTTAAGGGATTAAGGGTCAAGAGGGTTGAGGGATTAGGGTTGAGGGTAGAGGGTAGAAGGTAGAGGGTTTAAGGGTTGAGGGTTTAGGGTTGAGTCTTGAAGGGTTTATAGGGTAGAGGGTTTAAGGGTTGATTGTTTAAGGTTGAGGGTAGAGGATCTAGGGTTTAGGGTTGGGGTATTAGGGTCGAGGGTCCAATGTATAGGGTAGAGGGTATAGGGTTTGAGGGATTAGGGTTTTAAGGGTTGAGGGATTAAGGGTCGAGAGGGTTGAGGAATTAGGGTAGAGATTTTACTAAGTGGGTTTAAGGTTTTAAGGTTTGATGGATTAGGGTTGAGGGTACAGGGTAGAGGATTGAGGGTAGAGGGTAGAGGGTTTAAGGGTTTAGTGTTTAAGGTTTGAGGGTTTAGGGTTTAGGGTTGAGTGTTTAAGGGTTTATAGGGTAGAGGGTTTAAGGGTTTAGGGTTTAAGGGTTGATGGTTTATGGTTTAGGGTTGAGTTTCTAAGGGTTTATAGGGTAGAGGGTTTAAGGGTTGAGGATTAAAGGTTGAGGGTAGAGGATTGAGGGTATGGGGTTGGGGGATTAGGGTCGAGGGTCCAATGTATAGGGTAGAGGGTATATGTGTTGAGGGATTAAGGGTCAAGAGGGTTGAGGGATTAGGGTAGAGAGTTTACTAAGTGGGTTGAATGGTTTAAGGGTTGAGGGATTAGGGTTGATGGTAGAGGGTAGAGGATTGAGGGTAGAGGTTAGAGGGTTTAAGCGTTGATGCTTTAAGGTTGAGGATAGATGATTGAGGGTATAAGGTTGGGGGATTAGGGTCGAGGGTCCAATGTATAGAGTAGAGGGTATAGGTGTTGTGGGATTAAGGGTCAAGAGGGTTGAGGGATTAGGGTAGAGAGTTTACTAAGTGGGTTTAAGGGTTTAAGGGTTGAGGGATTGGGGTATAGGGTAGAGGGTAGAGGATTTAGGGTAGAGGGTAGAGGGTTTAAGGTTGAGGATAGAGGATTGAGGGTATATGGTTTGTGGATTAGGGTTGAGGGTCCAATGTATAGGGTAGAGGTTATAGGGGTTATAGGATTAGGGTTTAAGGGTTGAGGGATTAAGGGTCAAGAGGGTTGAGGTATTAGGGTAGAGAGTTTACTAAGTGGGTTTAAGGGTTGAGGAATTAGCGTAGAGGGTAGAGGTTAGAGGATTGAGGGTAGAGGGTAGAGGGTTTAAGGTTTTAGGGTTTAAGGGTTGAGCGTTTAGGGTTTAGGGTTGAGTGTTTAAGGGTTTATAGGATATAGGGTAGAGGGTAGAGGATGTAAGGGTTGAGGGTTTAAGGTTGAGGGTAGAGGATTGAGGGTATAGGGTTGGGGGATTAGGGTTGAAGTTCCAATGTATAGGTTAGAGGGTATAGGGGTTGAGGGATTAGGGTTTAAGGGTTGAGGGATTAAGGGTCAAGAGGGTTGAGGGATTAGGTTAGAGAGTTTACTAAGTGGTTTTAAGGGTTTAAGGATTGAGGGTGGTGGGTGGCGGGATTAAAGGATGAGGGTTGAGAATTGAGTTTTGAGGTTTAATTTATAGGTTAGAGGGTAGAGGGTGGAGGGTAGAGGGTTTAATGATTTAGGGTTAACGGTTGAAGTTATAAGGGTAGAGGCTAGATGGTAGAGGGGAGAGAGATAGGATTTAGTGAGTGAGAGAGAGGGAGTTGAGAGAGGGAGAGAGAGAGAGAGAGATAGAGGGGGGCGAGGGGAGTGGGAGAGAGGCAAAGGGTAGAGGATAGAGGGTATTAGGGTAGAGGGGAGAGAGATAGAATTGGGGTTTAAGGCTAGAGGGTATAAGGTTTAAGGGTAGAGGGTAGAGGGGAGAGAGATAGGAGTGAGTGAGCGAGAGAGAAGGAGTTGAGAGAGGGAGAGGTGGTAGGAGGGAGAGACTCAAGAGAGAGAGTGAGTGGTACAGGAGCACCTAGGAAACACTAACCAGTTAAGAAGTCTAGGATGAAGTTTTGTTTTTGCAATGTTATCATGAAGGTCATGTTGACCATTATGTTGAGGGGATAGATTAGGGATGTGTTTGAGCTCTAGGATAGAAGTTATGAAAGGATGGATGAGTTTAGTAACTCACCTTTGTTTTCTAGAATTTGGCAAAAGTTGAAAAACACAGTGTGTTTTACAACTCTGCCACTTGATAGCTTACATGTCCGACCAAGAAAGAATAACTGATTTAGGTACCCTATATAAGGTGTGCCTCGACCTAAGAGAAAGGTTGGAAGCATTAGCATTGTGGTGTAAATTTATGAAATTGAAGGAAAAATAGTGTTTTTGAGGGTTATTTTCTAATTTTTGCTTCAAGTAGAGCTTTAATTGATTGAATTAATTACTATTTTGTACATAGGATGTAGTGTTGATAGAATACAAGTTCTGTGTGCCATCTATTAGCCTTTTTGGTTTGTTTTCAACCATTGTTTGTAAATACTTTGTTTTCATTTTGTGGCTAGTCTGAACCAGGCAGTCTTGAGAAAATGGAGTGCTAGACCACTTTCCCACCATACAAATTGTACAACCCTTTGGGAATAGTGACTAGACTCCATGTGTGTACATATGGTAGGTTTTAGGGTTTGTGTGAGTGCAGGAGCTATTGGAAAAGTCTTGCCCTAGGCGAGCCAGGAAGAGTCCGGCTAGGGAAGACCAGGAGTGCAGAGCACATATCTTGCATGAGTGATTGAATTTTGTTGTCTTTCCTTTTGGAGAAGGTAGATGGAAGTCTTACCAAGGTCTGGTAATTAGGAGGAAGCTCCATTAACACATTAGGTTGGTGAAAGATTTAGCAGATTGGAAGCAGCCAGAAAAGGCTTGAAAACCCTAGATTTTGCCCAATTTCAAGTTGAGGCCTTATACGGTTGATGAAGACTCAAGACCTCGAAAATCCTTGAAAGGTGACCATTAGAAGCAAGAACCCCAAAGAAAGATTGGTGGTTCTTTGGAGAAATTGAGAGAGACAATCAGTTTTCTCGGAGAGGGAGACCCAATTTGGGGTTGTTGGGCTAGTAGCCTTTTTAACCCTAAATGAGGGTTTGAAGAAAGTGACCAAGAAATGGAGATAGGAGGATTCTTAAGAATCAAAATTAGATGGATTGCAATGTGTTAAAACACCTCCACACCCCTGCAAGTCAAAGTTCAAACTTTGGAGGTATAGTTAGTCTTTAGGGCAGATTAAAGGCTAAGGAAGAGTTAGAGTTTTTGCACCAAAAGTGACTTGGTTGGTTAATTTGTGATAGAAGTGGGGTTGGCCAGGAGAACCAGGGGTACCTAAACATGAAAAGGGACCTATAGGTTAAGGTGGTGGATCATAACACCAAGGAGGTCTTGCAAGCAAGACCTAGAGCAGGAATCTATGATTTATTCCTCCAACCCCCTCCCTATCAGATTGGTATCAGAGCGAGCAAAAGATTTGGGATAGAATAATATATGTCAGAGGTTGAGTCTAGTGATTCTACCATCATGGTGACAAATGTAGAGTTGGACAAGATGGTCAAAGGACAAGAGGAAGACAATAGGCTATTGAGGGATAAAATAGCCCAACTTGATAAGGCATTGAGTAATGTGTAGTTGGAAGGAAGGGAACCAAAGAAAGAAGAGGTTGCAGAGGAAGAAAAGATCCCTGAACCTGACCCTGTTTTGCAAGAAGAGCCTTTCTTGAAGGCATTGAAGGCTTTGAGTGGAAAAGAACTTGAAGGCATACCACTGTTTAGTGGAAAAATGGAAGCTGATTTAGTTATGGATTGGATAGAGGGAATGGAAAACCATATTGAGTGTGATGGGGTCATAGAAGCACAGAAGGTGAGGGTGGCCAAATCAAGATTGAGAGGTTCTGCCTTGACATGGTGGAAGTTCATTCAGACAGAGAGGGAAAAGGAAGGCAAGAAGCCTATCTCTACTTGGAAAGGTATGGTTGCAAAAGTGAGAGAAGCATACATGCCAGATGATTATGAAATTCAATTGCACAAGAAAAGATAGAGTTTGAGGCAAAAAGACCAAGATGTGAACTCTTATACTAAGGAGTTCCAAAAACTTTGTATGAGGTCTAATGTTTCAGAAGATGAAAGTCTCAAGGTGGCAAGGTATCTTAACTGCTTGAAGTGGAACATCCAAGAGGAGATGACTCTTATAAGTCCTAAGATAGTACACCAATGTTACCAATTAGCTATTAAGATTGAGGAAAGAAGCAAGAGGAAACAAGAATAGGCTTCTAAGAGCAGAGTAAGAGGCAGAGATCAAAGAGGACATAGAGGTGGAGACCAAGGTAGAGGGACTGAACAAAGAAATTAGGGAGAGTCTAAACTCACAGAGCATGGAGGTGAAACTACTTCTAGAGGAGGCTATGGAAGAGGTAGAGGACCTCAAGGAGGTTCAAATAGAGGAAGAGGAGTAGGCAGGAGCAATTCTTACTTTGCTAATATGAAGTGTTACCATTGTGGACAAGTAGGACATCCAGCTTATAGGTGCCCAAAGAAAGCATCTTCATCAAATACTGAGAAGAGAGTGGAATATGCTCAAGAAGACACCATGAGTGTCAAATCACCAAAGGTTAGTCACATTGAATCAAAAGTGGGGGAGAATCTGATGTTTAGTAGAGTCTTGATCAAACAACCAGTCAAGAGCCAAGGCAAAGAAGAGCCTTATTTAGAGTGAGATGCAAAATACTTGGGAAAGTATGCAAGGTGATAGTGGACTCAGGGTCTACTAACAACATAATCTCAGAGGAGGTAGTAATGAAATTGAAGTTGGAAAAGGTACCCCACACTAATCCTTACAAGGTGACATGGTTGAACAAAGGGCAGAGTGTTCTTGTAAATGAGTAGACCACGGTGGAGTTCTCCATTGGAGAATACAAGGACAAGTTAATTTGCGATGTATTACCCATGGATGCATGCCATCTTCTATTGGGAAGACCATGGTAGTATGACAGAGATGCCATCTATGATGGAAAAGCCAATACTATCTCATTCAAGAAGGATGGAAAGACATTCAAGTTGTAGTCACTGTTAGATGAAGAAGGACAGTCAAAGACCCATAGTGTCTTATTGAGAAGTGGCAAAGAGTTCATTAACAACCTACATCAAGGAATTGAAGGATATGTGGTCATGGTGCAAACCAAGGAAGAGGACAAGAATGATAAAATAGTCATACTCGGAGCAGTCCAGAAGTTGCTTGAGAAGTATAAGAACATAGTGAGTGATGGAACACCAACAACCCTACCTCCAAAGAGAGCCATTAGCCATCATATTGTCTTCATACTAGGGGCTTCATTTCCAAACAAAGCAGCTTACAAGCTTACACTAGATTAGAATCTAGAGGTAGCTAGACAAGTGCAGGAGTTGTTAGATCAAGGCTTGATTAGGAAGAGCATCAGCCCATGTGCAGTACCAGTGGTCTTAGCAACAAGAAGGGTGGTAAGTGGAGGTTATGCACTGATTCTAGGGCAATAAATAGAATCACAATCAGGTATAGGTTCCCTATTCCTAGAATTGAGGACTTGATGGATTGTCTTAGAGGAGCTCAGTACTTCACCAAGTTGGATCTCAAAAGTGGATATCACCAGATCAGAATCAAGGATGGAGATGAGTGGAAAATAGCCTTTAAGACAAATGATGGGTTGTATGATTGGAGAGTTATGCCATTTGGCCTCTCAAATTCCCTTAGCACATTCATGAGGCTCATGAATGAACTGCTTAAAGACTTTACAGGGATATTTTTGGTGGTATATCTTGATGATATACTCATTTTTAGCAAGATAGAAGAAGAACATCTAAAACATGTGGAGATGGTACTTAAAAGGTTGCAAGAGGAAAAGTTAGCCATCAACCTAGAGAAACGTGAGTTCTTCAAATAGGAGCTTGTGTATTTGGAGTTTGTAGTATCCCAAGGATCATTGAAGATGGATCCAAGCAAGGTGGAAGCTATCCTAAACTGGCCTACACCAACCACAGGGACAGAGGAAAGAAGTTTTCATGGACTAGCCCAATTTTATAGAAAATTCATAAGGAACTTTAGTGGCATATGTGCACTAGTCCTAGACACAATCAAAGGTGGTTTGAAAATTAAGCTTAAGTGGACTCAAGAAGCTGAGAAAGGTTTTGAGAAACTGAAACAAGAAGTGGCAACTCAACCTATACTTTTGTTACCTAGTTTTGACAAGTTGTTTACTGTGGAATGTGATGCTAGTGGAGTTGCAGTAGGAGGAGTGCTAAGCCAAGAAGGCATGCCTATAGCTTTCTTTAGTGAAAAGCTCAATGAAGCTAAATAGAAGTATTCTACCTATGACTTAGAACTCTATGCTCTAGTATAGTCACTTAGGAAGTGGAGGCATTATCTCCTACCCAAAGAGTTTGTGGTGTTTACTAACAATCAAGCACTTAGCTACATCAACACTCAAGAGAAATTGAGCAATAGACATTTGAAATGGATGGAGTATCTTCAAGCTTTCACCTTCACCATCAAGCACAAGAAGGGACAGTTGAACAAGATGGCAAATGCACTAAGCAGGAGATTGCTAACAGTGTAGGAGATACATTTGAAGAGCATTGGGATAGAGAGTTTCAAGGATCTCTATGGTGAAGATGAAGACTTCTTGGAGGCATATAAGGTATGTTATGACTTTGAGAATCACTTTCATAGTCAATATTCAGAGTATACATTGCAAAGTGGATTGTTATTCAAGGGAAATCAGTTGTGTGTGCCAAAAGGTTCTATGAGAGAGAATCTTATACAAGAAAAGCACAATGGTAGTCTTAGTGGTCATTTTGGTATCACCAAGACAATGGAGCTAGTGAAAAGGTTTTACTATTGGCCCAAGTTACCAAGGGATGTCAAGAGGTATGTGGAGCAGTGTGTAGTTTGTATGAAAGCAAAAGGGGGAGCTAGTAATGCAGGTTTGTATCAACCTCTACCTATTCCCAACAAACCATGGGAATGTATTAGCATGGATTTTGTTGTAGGACTCCCTAAGACAAAAACAAGGTTTGATAGTGTCTATGTGGTGTAAATAGATTCAACAAGATGAGTCACTTTATCCCTTGCAAGACCACACATGATGCTAGCTACATTGCTCACCTTTTCTTCAAGGAAATTTTAAGGGTCCATGGATTTCCTTTGAGCATTGTATCAGACAGGGATGTGAAGTTTATGTCATTTTTGGAAGACTCTATGGAGCAGATTAGATACCACCTGTCTTTTGGATCAGCTTACCATCCTCAAACCAATTGACAAACTAAGGTGGTTAATAGGGTGTTAGGTAACCTTCTCAGATGCCTAACCAAGGAGTATGGACAGACATGGGACTTGGTCATATCACAGGTTGAGTATGCATACAATGATAGTGTGAACAAGACTATAGGGAAGAGTCCTTTTGAAATAGTGTATGGGATGCACCCAAGAGGAATATGTGACAGAGATCTAGGAGCTATGGAGCATAGGAGTGGACATGTAGAGGACTTCACTCAGATCATGAAGGAGATTCAGGAGTAGCTAAAGAAGATAGTCACTGAGGCTACACAAAAGTTGAAGGATAAGGTAGATTTGACAAGAAAAGATTTGCAATTTGTAGTAGGAGACTATGTCATGGTCCACCTCAACAAATCCAGGTTGCAGAAGGGTACATCAACCAAATTGCAGATGAAAAGAGTGGGACCATGCAAGGTGTTAGGCAAATATGAGAAGAATTCCTACAAGGTGGAATTACCTGCAGATCTAGGCATCTCTCCAGTGTTCAATGTAGCTGATCTGATCAGATATAAGGGAACAGTCAATGATATGGATTAGAATAGCAGGGATATCTTCAAGGATGTCAGCAACATAGCCTTACCAACTCAAGACAAGCTTCAGGCAGAAAGAATCTTGGAGTCAAGAGTGAAGAAATACACAAGGCATAAGGTGTACATGGAGCATCTTATCAAGTGGAAGGACAAGCCAGAATCTGAGACTACTTGGGTAGACAAAGCTCATTTTAAGAAGTAGGGAATTGAGGTGTCACTGCTCCCTCCTCACATTCCTTAGTGTTTGTACAGAGAGGGGGAGAATGGTGCAGGAGCACCTAGGAAACACTAACCAGTTAAAAAGTCTAGAATGAAGTTTTGTTTTTGCAATGTTATCATGAAGGTCATGTTGACCATTGTGTTGAGGAGATAGCTTAGGGATGTGTTTGAGCTCTAGGATAGAAGTTGTGAAAGGATGGATGATTTTAGTAACTCACCTTACTTTGTTTTCTAGAATTTGGCAAAAGTTGAAAAACACAGTGCATTTTACAACTTTGCCACTTGATAGCTTACATGTCTGACCAAGAAAGAATAACTGATTTAGGTACCCTATATAAGGTGTGCCTCGACCTGAGATCAAGGTTGGAAGCATTAGCATTGTGGTGTAAATTTGTGAAATTGAAGGAAAAATAGTGTTTTTGAGGGTTATTTTCTGATTTTAGCTTTAAGTAGAGCTTTAATGGATTGAATTAATTACTGTTTTGTACGTAGGATATAGTGTTGATAGAATACAAGTTCTTTGTGCCATCTATTAGCCTTTTTGATTTTTTTTCAACCATTGTTTGTAAATACTGTGTTTTCATTTTGTGGTTGGTCTGAACCAGGAAGTCTTGAGAAAATGGAGTGCTAGACCACTTTCCCATTGTACAAATTGTACGGCCCTTTGGGAACAATGACTAGACTCCATGTGTGTACATATGGTAGGTTTTAGGGTTTGTGTGAGTGCAAGAGCTATTGGAAAAGTCTTGCCCTAGGCGAGCCAGGAAGAGTCCAGCTAGGGAAGACTAGGAGTGCAGAGCACATATCTTGCATGAGTGATTGAATTTTGTTGTCTTTCCTTGTGGAGAAGGTAGATGGAAGTCTTACCAAGGTTTGGTAATTAGGAGGAAGCTCCATTAATACATTAGGTCAGTGAAAGATTTAGCAGATTGGAAGCAGCCAAAAAAGGCTTGAAAACCCTAGATTTTTCCCAATTTCAAGTTGAGGCCTTGTACTGCTGATGAAGACTCAAGACCTCAAAAATCCTTGAAAGGTGACCATTAGAAGCAAGAACCCCAAAGAAAGATTGGTGGTTCTTTGGAGAAATTGAGAGAGATAATTATTTTTCTCAGAGAGGGAGACCTAATTTGGGGCTCTTGGGCTAGTAGCCTTTTTAACCCTAAATGAGGGTTTGAATAAAGTGACCAAGAAATGGAGATAGGAGGATGCTTAAGAATCAAAATTAGATGGATTGCAATGTGTTAAAACACCTCCACACCCCTGCAAGTCAAAGTTCAAACTTTGGAGGTATAGTTAGTCTTTAGGGCAGATTAAAGGCTAAGGAAGAGTTAGAGTTTTTGCACCAAGAGTGACTTGGTTGGTTAATTTGTGATAGCAGTGGGGTTGGCCAGGAGAACTAGGGGTACCTAAACATGAAAAGGGACCTATAGGTTAAGGTGGTTGAGCAGAACACCAAGGAGGTCTTGCAAGCAAGACCTAGAGCAGGAATCTATGATTGATTCCTCCAACCCCCTCCCTATCAGTAAGGGAGTGGGACAGAGATAGAGGGTAGAGGATAAAGGGTATAAGGGTTAAGGGTAGAGGGTAGAGGGGAGAGAGATAGAAGGAGTGAGTGAGTGATAGAGAGGGATTTGAGAGAAGGAGGGAGTGGGAAAGAGATAAAGGGTTAAGGATAGAGCATATAAGGGTTAAGGGTAGAGGGTAGATGGGAGAGAGATAGAATTAGGTTTTAAGGGTAGAGGGTAGAGGGGATAGAGATAGGGAGTGAGTGAGAGAGAGGGATTTGAGAGAGGGAGAGGGGGTAGGAGGGAGAGACGAGAGAGAGAGAGAGAGGGAGAGGGAGAGAGAGAGAGGTAGAGAGAGAGAGAGGGAGAGATAGGAATTGAGTGGTGAGAGGGGGTTGAGAGAGGAGGAGGAGAGAGAGAGAGAGAGAGAGAGAGAGAGAGAGAGAGAGAGAGAGAGAGAGAGAGAGAGAGAGAGAGAGAGAGAGGGACTTGGAGAGAGATAGAGTGTAGAGGATAGAGGGTATAAGGGTTAAAGGTAGAGGGGAGAGGGGAGAGAGATAGAATTAGGGTTTAAGGGTATAGGGTATAAGGGTTAAGGGTAGAGGGTAGAGGGGAGAGAGATGGAATTAGGGTTTAAGGGTAGAGGGTATAAGGGTTAAGAGTAGAGGGTAGAGGGGAGAGAGATAGGAGTGAGTGAGTGAGAGATAGGGAGTTGAGAGAGGGAGAGATCAGAGAGAGAGGTGGGGATTGGGATAGAGATAGGAGTGAGTGAGTGAGAGAGAGGGATTTGAGAGAGGGTGTGGGGATAGGAGAGAGAAACTTGAGAGAGAGAGAGGGGGGAGGGAGGTGGAGAGAGATAGAGGGTAGAGGATAGAGGGTATAAGGGTTAAGGGTAGAGGGTAGAGGGAAGAGAGATATAATTAGTGTTTAAGGGTATAGGGCATAATGGTTAAGAATTAGAGGTAGTAGAGGAGAGATAAATTAGCGTTTAAGGGTAGAGATTATAAGGGTTAAGGATATAGAATTAGAGGGAGAGAGATAGGAGTGAGTGAGTGGGAGAGAGGAGCTAAAGAGAGTGAGAGGGGGTAGGAGGGAGAGATGAGAGAGAGAGATGGAGTGAGTGAGAGAGATAGGAGTGAGTGAGTAGAAGGTAGAGGTTAAGGAGAGAGAGAGATAGAGATTAGGATAGAGGGTATAGGGTTAATGGTAGAGAGGGGGGAATAGAATTAGGGTGTAAGGGTTGAGGGAGTATAAGGGTTAAAGTTGAGGTAGGGGAGAGATAGGAGTGATTGAGTGAGAGAGAGGGAGAGCAGGTAGGAGGGAGAGATGAGAGAGAGAGAGGGAGGGAGTGGGAGAGAGATAGAGGGTATAAGGGTTAATGGTAGAGGGTAGAGGTAAGAGAGATAGAATTAGGGTTTAAGGGTTGAGGGTATAAGGGTTAAGGGTATTGGGTAGATGGAGAGAGATAGGAGTGAGAGGGTATAAGGGTTAAGGGTAGCGGGTAGAGGGGAGAGAGATAGAATTAGGGTATAATGGTAGAGGGGAGAGAGATATGTTGGTGTAATTAATATTTAATTACACTTTACATAAGTTTACTTAGGCATTATTTAATTCCTAGGTTATAGGTTGTTATCCTTATCTTGTTGAACTATCTTGTTGTTCAAGATAAGATTAGGTTTATGCATCTTTGCTTTTATAAAGCAAATTATCTCTTGTAATTATTTGTACTTCGAATATATCAATTTGCACATCTTTATGCAATCTCTCTGCATTTTTGTTTTTCTCTTCTATGGAAGCTTATTTTTTGGTTTGCATTTTAGATCTTGGTTTCTAACATGGTATCAGAGCCTCGATTTGTAGCCCCTTCTCAACTTTTTTGGAGGAATACATTGCAAAGATCGTTTGAGGTCCCTCAAGGGTTTCATTCCTTTAGCATCTTTATGGAGTGTCTTGGATTAGTTTGGAGTTTTCCATTGGATTTAGAGCACCTGAAAAAGTCATAAATGGCTTTTATTTCATTCATTTTGGTCACCGTTTGCCAGATCTGTGAGGGTTTCAAGCTCAGTGATTTTTCTGAGAGATCTGGGGGTCGCCTAATTTTTTGGGCATTTTGGGCCAAAACAGACCTTGTCGTTGGATTCACAGTGCCCAAAAACCCCTATTTTCATATAAAATTTGTCCAATTTGGACATAGTTGACTAGGGAGGCAAAAAAAATTTGTCTGAGGGCCATACGGCCCCCAAGCATAGTTTTCGAGGCACCGTTTTAAAAAAAAAATCAAAAAAACTGCGTTTTAAAAAACACGGACATTTAAAATGGAGAGCACTACCTCCGCATTGCTTGGTGGCCACCACCACACCACTGGGCCACCACCACCACCAGCGGCTTTTTTTGCAGGCCACCAACTCGCCGCTCCCTGGCGGTGCCCTTTCTGCACCACTCAGTTGGCTTTCAACCCCTGCATGCGGCCCATGGTCACATCGCCGCCCATGCACCTATGCCTAGCCCTACCAACCTACCAACCCCTATGGCGGTGGCCCTATACCTAGTAGCTTAGCCCCCTAGTCCGCCCAGGCGACTAGGGGCTTTATTTTTTTAGCCCCTGAGGGATGCAAAGGACCAAATTGGACTTTTTTGGAGCACTTTCACGGAAACGGGCATAACTTGGGTATACAGAGTCCTTTCTTTGCAAATGAGATATCGTTGAAAATCTGTTTCAATGTTCTACGTAATGGTGTAAGTTTTGTTTTTAATTTTTGATGTCTTTTTCAGCCTCAGAAGTCAGATATTGTTGTTTTCACTCCTAGAGACCTATCTTTTGACTCACTTATCTATTTTTTTCCATTCTTGAGGCGTTGGAAAGCTGGTTACGGCCTCTACACAAATTTGAGGTCTATTTTTATTTTTTGTTTATGCATGCTTATCATTCTCTCCTTTTACAATTGTCAGGTTATTTTAATAAATGAACTGAGATAAAGTTCCATCAGGGGGTTTTTTGCATAATAATCTGATTAGAGTGTTGTTTTTCACTTTGATCTCCATATTCATCTTGTTTTGATGGAAACTCGCATGATTTTATCTAGTTTCTTAGTTTCTTTTAGCCTCTTTCTTGCTTAGTTGGACACATCTTTGGTTTGCATCGGTTCACACTTCAGATTTAGAGTTCATGTTTCTTGATCTGCATTGGTTCAGATCCTTCTCAGTTTGAGGGCCATGTTTTTATGGTTAATGTTCTAGAATCTTGATGGTACTCATCTTATGGGGCAGTTTTAGTTTCAATTTGGCATCGGCTTCGAGAGACACAACTTCTAGATTTTGTCATCATTATGGGCTTCATTCATCCTTTCATCTACTATTTCTTACATATTCCAGGGTTGATCCAGTATGTGAGTTTCTAGTGTTCCTTGGCATCGGGTTTGTTGTTGCATTTGTGATTCCATTATGGTTTCTTGCAAATAGAAGTATATTTCCTTGCTTACCGGATTTGGGGTTCTAGTGTTGCTTCATCAGAGTTCTTCTAGTGATTCTTTGCAGTAGTTCATCTCATTGAGGGGGGGTTTTTCCCACTAGGTTTTCTCTCTCTTTGCATTTGTAAATGGATAACTGATTAGGCCTTTGTTGTCAAGACCCATCTCACATCATTTTCATAATAATTTGCTTCTCCCTAAGTTGCACTTATGGGGGGGTGTTGGTGTAATTAGTATTTAATTACACTTTACATAAGTTTACTTAGGCATTATTTAATTCCTAGGTTATAGGTTGTTATCTTTATCTTGTTGAGCTATCTTGTTGCTCAAGATAAGATTAGGTTAATGCATCTTTTCTTTTATAAAGAAAATTATCTCTTGTAATTATTTGTACTTCGAATATATCAATTTGCACATCTTTATGCAATCTTACTGCTTTTTTGTTTTTCTCTTCTGTGGAAGGTTATTTTCTAGTTTGCATTTCAGATCTTGGTTTCTAACAAGATAGAATTAGGGTAGATAGAGTATAGACAAAGAGAAAGAAAATAAATCTATTAAAAAACCAACTTTCTCATAACATAAGCATATTTTCAAGAAGTAGAGATATGGCCGTTTTTAGCAAGAAATAATGAGCTCATGTTATAACTGTTGCAATATGGCTTAAGTGGACATAGTTTTTGGCTTCTAGTGTTGTCATTTATGGAAACTAAAGTCATCGTTTTGGTCCACAGTTATGTATTCAGTCACACTAGCAGTTAAAGTGGAAAACTATGTGTTACCGGTAGAGAACTCATGGAACAGGGTATCTGGTCTGATAGTTTCACTAGATCATCATTTCGTGTTGTGGATCATTGAAATTGTTTTTCAAGCATGTGGAGCATCTTATCATTGAATTTTGCAATGTTGATTTTGTGGCTACGTAGTTTTGAAGGTCCGGTAGGACATTTTTTGTCTATTTTCTTGATAGAGTTGACTCAATATAAATGGTGTGTAGTGGATGTATAAAGTCAAATTATTTTAATTATCTTTAAGTTCAGTTGTTTAATTATTGGTCCTAGGTATTGTATAGCTGACTTGTTTGGGTACGCATCAAAATTATTCATGTTTTTGGGCTGACAAGTTGCAAATATTATTAAGTTTTGTTGAGCCAACTTGTGGCGATTAATTCCTTGTGAGCGGATATATTTAGATGATCAATCACATCATTTGAATGTAATGGAGAAGTTGCGTGTGCATATTTTGTGAAATTATAAAGTTTATTTGAGCGATTTCATGCACAGTTTCACTTGCGCATAAAGATTTTGTGTCTGAACTTGAGAAAAATGAAGCAAAAGTTCAATATCATTCATTAGGACAAAATTTCGGCATCAGAGCTAAACCAAAATTACAATCAAGCATTGGTAGATGTTATATATTCAGTTCATTTTCTTTTGGATCAATTCCAAACTATTGTAAGGGTAGTGAGCCCCCATATTTTGAGCAGCGAGCTCTAGGCAGTGAGCCTGAATTCAAGTGCATTCCTATTTTTTAATACTTATTTTGAGTATACTCAGAACTTATTGTGGATTGCCCATCCACCGTGGTTTTTTCCCTTACAAGGTTTCCACATAAAAATCCCTGTGTTATGGTTGTGTGGTTTCTTGTTTTTTGTTTCTGCATATTAACTTTGAATAAGCGTGTTAAGTGGAATAAAGACCAAGATAAAAGAATTAATTTTTGCAGAACACTGATTCACCCCCCTCTCAATGTTGCTTATTTCCAACAACTGGTATCAGAGATAGTTCCCCTGAAGAAGTTTAATAGCTTGGGAAGATCTTGGAGAGTCATGGATACAAGCAATCTTCAACAACAACTCGTGGTGGCCTTGGATGATCTTGACCAGTCAAAATTTGAGATCCGGGAACTACAAGAAAATATTGAAAATGCAGAAAAATTCATCTAGTCATTAAAAGACAAGATTGATGAATCAAGGGAGAAAAGAAAGGAATTATGTGGTTAGCTCAAGCAGAAAAATAAAACCAGTGAAAATGAACAACTCAGTCAAGTCCTGAAGGAGAAAACAAAAGAATGTGAAAATTTTTCCCAAGAGAATGCATCCTTGAAGTGTGAGACAAAATCTATCATGATGAAGATGACTAAAGAGTTAGAGGATAGGAAGAGAAATGAATAAAATCTTGCACAATCCTTGAAATAAAATTTTGAACAATGCATATGATTAGAAAATGAATTGGAGCAATCCAAGAACAATGAAGAGGAGCTTGAAACATAGCTTGATGATCTCAGGGATGAACTTGCTACAACAAATAAGTTCAAGGAGAAATTCAAAGAAAGATCAAACAAACTTGATAAGTTAATCAAGGGGCAAAGAACCGATGATGATAAACGAGGCCTTGGATATGAAGGAGGAGAAAGCTCTAAATTTGGACAAAGGAATTCTAGACAAGGAGACTGGACGAATGAACTCAGAAGGAATCTGGTAAGGCAACCTAATACTCAAAGATTTAATGGTTATTGTTATGCTTACAACAAATTTGGTCATATGGCTTCTCAGTGTAGAAGTAGGGTGAACACAAGTGCACCATCATTCAAAGGTCAATGCTTTAATTGTTACAAGTATGGTCACAAGTCAAGTGAATGTAGAACTATGATGTATAACCCTAATAGAGATGTCAAATGCTATGCATGCTATAGATTTGGAAATGTTGCTAGCCAATGTAGATCAAGAAAAAGTCAATGGAACAATTGGCCTAGACAAAAAAGTGTTGTTTGCTATAGTTGCAACAAATTTGGCCATACTTCTAGATTCTATTGGAATAGGAGAGGTTCAGTAAAATAGAATAAACAACTGGATGTTAAGGGAAAAGGAAAGATCACTACTAATGAGATCAAGAAGCAGATGCAAAAAAAATGGGTGAGGAAGAATCCTTCTACAAAAGAAAATGGATCTGCACTAGAAGCCTCTTTTGGTAACACCCCTAGAAACTAGTTATAGGCCTTTGCATTAGGGGGAGCTATCAAGAAAATATTCTAAACCCCCTACAAGTGATTGATACTGAAATTTGGATGATTCTAGTAGGAAATCAGATATTCTCAAATTGTTGTGAAATAAATCTAAGGCATCAATGAAGATTATTGTAGACCGGCACAAGAATTGTTTTCCCCAGAATACAAAAAGTCTAAAATCCTACAAAATTAGGGCAAGGGAATTTATTGCAAAAAGTAAAAGGTTAATTTTGATGAAAATAAAAGAACCATTTTCACTCTCATTTGTCACACTACATTTGAGAGAAAGAAATCTGAACTACTTTGAGGGGATCCTTACCAAAGCAAAGAAGTGATTCAATCTTCGAAGAGAATCTATGATCGTCTTCCATTTCATCTCCGAAAAGTATTTATAGCAAAACTTGTAAATTTGTGTACTCACAATTATGTCTACCCCTCTCTTAGTTGAAGTTAAGGATAGGTCGCGTCCTAAGTTCACATGTCATCCATATAAATCAATAGACACTGAGCCCCTAGGAGCATTTTCTTTTGTGTCATACAGTGTTCTACACATCAAAGATATTAGGGCATATGTGCATGCAAACATTGAAGATTTGGGTAGTGCACAACTATTGGAATTATATTCTAATCACATAATGCAAGAAGATTTAATAGTGAAACTTGAATTCAAAACCATTGTGGACAAGAAATTTGCACAATTCACGAGGTTTCCCATATTTTAGGAGGATGAGTGGGTTTGATACATTCTAAGCAGAGTACATGATGAATTTATGTGGCTAGATACACCATTTAAAATTACCAAGGAAGCTATTTGTGTAGTTACAAGCTTAAATTCTTTCGGTAGACTTCTAGTATTGAAGTCAATAAAGAATGATGATGTCACTAATGTGACTGGATCGCACTGGGATAGAAGAGAAATGACTATAAGTCATATTGTCGAGGTTGATGTAAGATTTTCATCCATGATCATAGGGTATAAGATTTACCATTCAAGCCAGGAAAATTCTGTATCTGGCACTACCATTTACACAACATATGAAATGATCAAAGAAAATGTGGATTATGATCTATGTGAAGTGCTCAGAGAGAAACTCTTGGAGAATCTAAATAAAATCAAGGACAAAAAGAATGTGTTCAAGTTCGGAAACTTGTTAATCTTCCTGTACTTTTACTTCTCAAGTGAGGTACCGAGAATTGGAAAATTTCAATGGGGAAATGATGTTCTCGTAGCAATACAGATTTGGGACATGCCATGTAGTCTTGGTGACTAGTAGACCCGCAACACAATCTTGTGGGGTCATTTCAAAATCTTTCAAAAATAGATGCATATCATAGAGAGGATCCTTGAAGTCATAGTGGAACAGTATAAAATTTTTATATGCTTCATGGTGGACATTGATCAATGTCACATGGAAGCAGCTGATCCAAGAACTATTTGGATCATGCCTATTGGCTATGAAGTGGATGAAAATATACTAAGGATGTATGCAGAACATCTACTAAATTCTCCACTAGATCCTAATGAAGAAAGGTTTGGCAACTATGCAAAGAAGAGCCTTCAAGTACATTAAGAATTGAGGAAGCCAGTGTCAATTTGAAGGGTAAGAAAGGAAACAAAAATTCTTGTAGAGGAAATGGGTCTTCCAGTTGAGAAACTAAAATAAATCAGAAGGAAAAGAGATGAAACCGAAGTAGCAAAGGAGAAGGAAAAGGAAACAACAATTGGTCTAGGAAATCTACTCCTAACACCATAACAACTAGGATTTCCCCTATAGCACATCCAAATAAGGGCAAAGCCTCCAAAAGAAGAAAGAAAAACAAAAGCTCAAGGACCTATAAAGCTACATCACTAGATGAAGAAGAAGAGATAGACTCGAAAGAAATAGTAAGAGAATTGAAGGCTACCGGGACTCATGCGGTCAAGATGAACAAAAGGAAGCCTTCCAACAAAAGTAAAGAAGCCCCAGAAAAAAACCCAAAACTGAAAAACCCAACATGTCAGTGGAAGAAGTTGAAAATGCAGCAGTAGTAAAAGGTAATCTCAAACAACTCTGCAATCTATATGAGTTCTTTGATGATTTTGGTAAGAAGACTCTCAAAAAAGTTGCAGTTAAGCATTTGAATGTGTTCAATAAAAGTCTAGTTGAAATCATGTCTGGATTACCCACGAGCCTATGCAATGCTTTGGAATCAAGAAGGGTGAGTGCCAGAATAAAGGAAGAAAACATGAGGAAAAGAGTCCTTGTTGACTTGTGCCCAGAAATGGGAATTGAAGAAATGGATCTACTTCTTCTAATAGTTAAAAATGAATTAAGAAGCAAGTCAAGAATAAATAAGCTCATGATTGGTGACACTGATGTTGTTATGAGTGAGACCAAGACAATTTTGGAAGAGTTCTTGTCAAAAGAGAAGGTAAATATTGAGGAAGTCAATATTGAGCAGGTTCAAAGTCATGAGGAAGTGAATGTGGAAGTGAATAAGTCAAAAGAAGGAAATGAAAATGAGGAGAACATGAATGTATCTGATCCTCCAATATTTCAGGATATTCTAAATTCCCCCAATGTTGAAAATACTGAGACACCTGTTGTGACTAAGGACCAAAGTGAGGAGACTGTTGAAAAGAAAGAAGTGTCTGATGAAGAAAAAGAATTACCAAAAGTGATTCTGGAAGTTCAATCTAAGATTTACAAGGGAAAGAATCAACATATTAGTCCTAAAGAGGTAAAAGAATCTCTATTGGAACAACAGATAGAATCAGATTCTGAGTTTGATGAGAGTTCCATCAACTTATCCACCTTATATCCAATCTAGATGTTGAAAGTTGCCAAGTTAGCCCAAGTTAAAGCCAACGAGAAAATATTAAAATCTCACATTGAAGATAGTGAGTTGTTGAAACTCACTTCTGGAGTTTTTCATAAACTAATGCCTACCCATGTTATGGATCCATCAAGATCCTCTTCTGGTGATTTGAAGAGATTAGTAAGCTATGTGGATCCTCATTTCAAGTCTTTTGAGGTTTCAACTTAGGTTCAAGTGAAAAATGAATTTATGGAGGAAAGAATTGGAAGCCTAATAAAATTGATTGCTAGGGACAAGAATGTGCTAGCAACTTGCATACAAAATATCCAAGGAGCTATAACTAAAGGAGGAAATGTGTACAAATCTTGCCTAATCTTGTCAAAATTTACTGAGGCAAATGATAAAAGGATAAAATATATTGAGCAGCAGCTGGCTACTATTGCCAACACCTTTGATCCTTTGACCAATAGTGTGTCTCATCAAGATAGTCAAGTAATATCTTTGCTTGACCAATTAAAGTCTCTGGAGTTTGAAAATGAAAGGGTTATTAGCAGAGCAAGTGAACTCAGGGGGCTGATAAGTCCAAAAATTGAGATGATGGTGAATTCTATGAAAGAAGCAGGAAGTGTTGTGATTGCTCCTGATCCCATAAGTCTGGAAGCTACAAAAACCATGTCTTATCTTCTCTGTGGCCATATTACCATTTTGGAGAGTCTGAGGAGTATATAGGACTCAAAATTAGGAGGACTGAAGAATGTCTTAGCAGACATCTTCAAAATTTTGTAAGTCTCCAGATATACTTGTACAATTCTTGCAATTTTGGTTTTCCTAATTTTGTCATTGATGTCAAAGGGGGAGAGTGTAATGTGAAAAATGCATTAATATCCTTAGGGGGAATAATATTTTGTATTGGAGTAGTATAAATTTTGTATTTGGCAATATTCTTATCAGTTTTGACACTTAGTCATTTTTCACTAAGTGTTGCCATCAATGCCAAAGGGGGAGATTGTTGGCATATGGCTTAAGTGGACATAGTTTTTGGCTTCTAGTGTTGTCATTGATGGCAACTGAAGTCATCATTTTGGTCCACAGTTATGTATTCAGTCACACCGGCAGTTAAAGTGGAAAATTGTGTGTTACAGACATAAAACTCATGGAACAAGATATCCGGTCTGATAGTTTCACCGGATCATCATTTCATGTTTTGGATCACTGGAATTTTTTGTCAAGCACATGGAGCATCTTATCATTGAATTTTATAATGTTGATTTTGTGTCTATGTAGTTTTGAAGGTCCGGTAGGACATTTTCTGTCTACTTGCTTGATAGAACCAACTCAGTGTAAATTGTCTATAGTAGAAGTATAAAGTTGAATTATTTTAATTATCTTTAAGTTCAGTTGTTTAATTATTGGTCCTAGGTATTGTATAGCTGACTTGTTTGGATACGCATCAAAATTATTCATGTTTTTGGGCTGACAAGTTGCAAATATTATTAAGTTTTGTTGAGCCAACCTATGGCAATTAATTCTAGGTGAGCGGATATATTTAGATGATCGGTCACATCATTTGAATGTAATGGAGAAGTTGTGCTTGCGTATGTTACAAAAGTATAAAGTGTATTTGAGTGATTTCATGCACAGTTTCACTTGTGCGTAAATATTTTGTGTATGAACTTGAGCATAACAGAGCAGAAGTTCAATATCATTCATCAAGACAAAATTTCGGCATTAGAGCTAAACCAGAACTGCAATCAAGCATTGGTAGATGCTATCTATTTAGTTCATTTTCTTTTGTATCAATTCCAAACTATTGTAAGGGTAGTGAGCCCCCATATTTTGAGTAGTGAGCTCTAGGTAGTGAGCTTGAATGCAAGTGCATTCCCATTTTGTAATACTTATTTTGAGTATACTCAAAACTTATTGTGGATTGGCCATCCACCGTGGTTTTTCCCCTTATAAGGTTTCCACGTAAAAATCCTTGTGTTATGGTTGTGTGGTTTCTTGTTTTCTATTTTTGCATATTAACTTTGATTAAGTGTGTTACGTGGAATAAAGATCAAGATAAAAGAATTAATTTTTGCAGAACACTGATTGACCCCCCCTCTCAGTGTTTCTTGTTTCCAACAATAACGCGAGTGGGTTTTGTCTTTCTCTAAAAAAGGTAAAAAACTCAATATACTCATGATCTCAAGGCCCACATTCTACATATTCTGCTGGTTCTATGCGTGCTCCAACAAAAAGTAGCATTTTGATGATGTGAAGTGTGCATGCATGTTTTTCACATTCCACCACCTTTGCATGAAATAGCAGAGTTTTCACGTTGAAAGGCATATAATATCAATTCAACTTTGAATTCTAGTGAAAAATTATATACAATTGAAGTTTGGAGGGGAACAAGCTTTTGAAAGAGTCAAATTGTAGAGGAGTTTGAAAAAAGAATAAGCTAAGGCTACATAATTGGGTTGAACTCCTCCATTTGAAACTCTAGTTTTTTAGGTATGTGAAGTCTTTACACATCTTCTTTCTATCTATTATGGCTTGGTTTCATTTTTGTTATTTTGCATATTCCATGTTGATCATTGTTTGTTTGTCATTATAACTTTAGGTTGCCAATGCACATTTTAAATTATACAATTCTATACACTTGCCAATTACATTTTTAAACCACACCTCTTTGAGGAATTTTTTTATTTAACAATTGACTTACCTTGTGTATGCTTCCACAATTTGTATATGCATATATATGACATACATTTTAAGGAAGTAAAATAAAACATCATTTCTCAATCCTTTATTATGGATGCACATACCACTCTCTAAAGCTTTCATCGAGGTATTTTTTCTAATAGTTATACCAAGCAGTTGATTACCTTGTCTATGCTACCAAATTTTTCATACATGTCTCTAAAAAATTGGAATATACTCCTCCCACATTGATAGATCTTAGAAACTATTTTGGTTTTCATCTCTATTTCTAAATTTACCTCATCACTAAACCTACCTCATCACTTTTAGTTGTGATATATTTTAAATGTTTCCTTGATTAGTCTACCTACAATGTATTCTAACCCTTCTCTCCACTATTACAACTCTTTATTCAAGGCTTCGTTAACAACATGGGGAAAGGTGCAGCCTATCTTGCAATCATGGCTCAAAATGGAAGTAGATAGGCAATCATGGCTCAAAATGGAAGCATAGAAAAATAATTTGAATTGTGATGCAACCAGGGGAGGTCCTGCAATACAATTCTACACAAAAAATCAACCAACAACAACAATTCACAAGTCACAATTCTCAAAACTCTTCACTTTTCACCAAATCAACACTCTTCCTTATAGCATTGTCAACTCATTCAATTGGGTATTTCTTCTTGATAAAATTATTTCAGACCAAGACTTGAACCATTTAAAGGACCTTTTAGGGTACACAATCACATGCCAACAAACCACTATTGGTTACTTTGTAATGATTTTTTCAAATCAGGCTTTCTACGCCAACTAGGCCTCAAATTAGGCCACTTTAACAAAGAAACTTATCTTGAAACTTGACCAAAACCTCCAAACACATGTCAGAATAAATTTATATGCATTCAAACAAAAGAATTCACAATTATTTCTCATAAATTCATTCACCAAGATGCCAAAACCAAAAACTATCTTTTTAAGCCAAATAACTTAGGGCTTATTGTAAAACACACTTCCCAACCTTATCACAACATGCCACCACCTCAAACAGTTCTAAAATGGCTTGCACAAACTCAAATCAACAATAAACAATGCTGATCTAACACAATACTCACTTTATCATGTCAAAACCTCTCAAATTCACATGGAAAATACCAAATGTCACTACAGGGCTTCATGCCCAACTCAACTCTTGACCTCCCCTGTACTTACTCGACATTCCCACACCTTTTCTGTGATGTTGTAGACCAAATCCTTGAGTTAGAGTGGACACAGTGAGAGGAATGGGTCAATACACCATTTTAAATGACTTTCAAACCGTAAAACTATGTTTAGGGTGGAGCACACTAGCTTGCCAATGTTGTAGGGTTGAGAAAGTAGGGGTAGTGTATGCCTCATAGAAATGGTGTCTCATGGTGATGTATCACGTATGCCTAATAGAAATGGCATCTCACAGTGATGTATACATCACCATGAGACACCTTTTCTATGAGGCATACACTGCCCCTACCTTCTCAACCCTACCACATTGGCAAGCTAGTGGAGCAAGCTAGCTTTCCAATGCTCCACTAGCTTGCCCATGTGGTAGGGTTGAGAATGTAGGGGCAGCATATGCCTCATAGAAATGGGGTCTCACAATGATTTTTATGAGGCATACGCTACCCCTACCTTCTCAACCCTACCGAATTGGCAGGCTAGTGAGTGAGCTAGCTTGCCAATGCTCCACTAGCTTGCCAAGGAATTTGAATTCACATGCCTTGTCCATGCTTCCATTTTGAGCCTATCTTCTAATCATGGCATGCCCTTACACTACCTTTTTCTATGCTAGAAATACTCTTCTACAAGATGATTGTAAGTATTTTTTATGAAGCCTTGAATGACATATATTTCATTTATTTGAATGGATATATTTTTTAGGAGCTAATATTCATCTCATTACCATGCTATAGGTAAAATTATCTACCATGCCAAAGAAACGAACAAGGAAAAAACTAACAGATGAAGAGTATGAAAACTTCAAAGCAAAGGAGAGAGAATGGGTGGCGGCATATCATGAAAATAAGAAATTGGATACGATTGACGAAAACAAGCCAATTGAAGAGGAACCTCAACAATAAAAAAGAGAATGGGGATTGGCAACACAAAGGGCACGAATGTGAAAGCATCATGGTAGGACAGATTCAGATACCATAGTTGGAGATACTCCATCTACTGCAAGTGAATGCAAAGGGACGCCATTAAGCATAAGAGAATATGGAGGGACACCATCTACCACAAGTGAATATGGAGGGACACCATCTACTGCAAGTGAATATGGAGGGACACCATCTACCACAAGTGAATATGGTTGGACACCATCCACTACATCTCGAGTTGAGAGTACATCATCACTTGGGTTTGATAAAGAAGGTATGCCATCATCCCCACGTGAACCTCAAGGTGTGTCTTCTACTCCACCCTCAATTGAAGGTACGCAATCTAGCCCACCTGAATTAAATATTGATGAAATTCCTAATGTTGAGATGTAGTACCTAGGAGAACACCACCTAGAATTTTGCATAGAAATCCAAAGTATTTGATTAATATTGATGAGGATATTTTTCAGCACATGGAAGGTAAGATTTCAACATGCTCTTGTAGAAGATATGCTGATAAGATTTTGAATTTCTTCTTTGAAAGGATAAATGAGACCGCAAGATGTCAACTATTTGTTGAAATGATGCGGGGTATAAAGTATAGAAACATCATGAAGACTCTTGGATTGAGAACATCAAATGCATCAAGTGAAAATACTATTGTGAAGAATCTAATTGATGCTTATGAGAGTGTGGGTAAGACCTCAAACTCAAAAGATAGTAATGTCAAAGGTGGAAAAGAATTGAGGGCACCGATTCAAATGAATTATGGGCATTCTCAGGGAGATTACCACAAAAAGGTAAAAAATTTATTGAAGCATTGAGAACACTAATTTAAGAGTATTGGAAGAATAACAAAAGTCCATCTCTGCATCAAAGGGATGTGGTAAGGAGAATCAGTAGTCAGAACCTTGAGCCACATCCAAAGTATTTTTTGGATACGACTCAAACCCAATTTTTTCATAAATTTCAACAAGATTATCCTCAAATTAGTATTTGTCAAAGATTTTTTGAAATGCTTAAATCTTTTTATGTCAAGATAAATCACACACGCACTACTTGTTGTTGTAGACTACACATTGAATTCTTTAACCATTATGATTTTTATCGTTCTATATGTTTGGATTTGCATTCTAATGATGTTTTGCAAGATTGTGGCATAGAAGCCCCACCAAAATCTTCAAGAGAGTTCTTATCAAAAAAATTATGTGAAATAGAGGATGGACAAATATTCTATAGGACAACATGCTTGGATGGTTCATGCCAATGTTGTGGTGGTTTGTAGTGTATGCTAGTATGTCAACATATGGAAAGAACAGATGAGGTGGGACAAAAACTAGTAGAGTCTAGGAAGTATAAAACAGTGGAATACACTGCAAAAGATGGGTCTCAAGAAAAAAGGTGTGATTTGGTTATTCAGGAGATTGCAGTGTATCAATTTATGTCCATGTTTCGTGACAATATAGTGTATGAGTATGCAAGGCATACCCATAGAGCCTAATGGATGGACACACAATTCAAGATAGGCAAGGACACCTTTCCAGTTGGAAGCATAGTATCAGTGGTTGAATATGCAGAGAACTACACTCTATAGCCACAATGTGAGGTGCAGTCACAATATTACAACACACAGGTTTCAATATTTGTGCACATAGCATTCATTCATGCAGCTGATAGTACAGAGGACCAAAGGAAGGTATTGAGGGAGTATCACTTTTATATTAGTGATGATCGCACACATTCTCCAGAGTTTGTGCAAGGTTGCTTCTAGATGTTCTAAGTTGATTTTGCTCAGAGGGGCATAGCATACAGTTGGCATATAATATGGTTGGATAACTATGCGGCACAGTTCAAGAACTCGTGCATTTTCTACTGATTGAGCGGGATGCATGTCAATATAGGTGTACAACATATGTGGAAATTTTGTGAGGTTGGGAATGGAAAGAGGGCGAAAAATGGTGCAGGAGCATGTGTGAAAAGAGCATTAGCACGAGAAGAGTTAAAGTATAAAGAAAATACATAGTTGACATATGCAAGATCAATCGTTGAGTGGTGTAATGCTTCGATGGGTCTAGGTAATGAAGGTACATCTTTAGTTCATATATTTTTTTGGTTGATGGATGATACTAACATTGCACCATATGAGGATTGTTGTGCACTAACAAGATCAAGTGAGGTACACTCTTTCCTTAGCTCAAATTCATGGAATATCGATACACGAAAGATGACATACTTTTGTTCTTCATGTACAATGCAAGCCTGGAATGATTGTGAGTCAGGAGAGTGTGTTGACAAATGGTTGACAAGCTATCTTAGACCACTTCACATGTATCACCCTCCGACAACATTGGAACTAATAGAGATGGAATCATCAGTCGACTTTGACCATGTATCAAATCTAGTTCAACCAGGTAATATATCTGATTGCTTAGTTTTTGAAATTAAATTTTGTTATCTTACTTTGTATTGTATTCATAATGTTGTCTAATTTCAAGAGATTTGTTGCACATATCAATGCAGGTCATGTTTATGCAGTTATTGCAGATGAAGACAACAAAGAGGGAACAAACTATTACTTGTGTCATTGTGTTGAGGCCAAAAATAAATTTGAGGCCCCAGTTATAGATGGAGAAAACATCAAATACCCTACAGGATCAATTATTTTTATTGGAACGTTTCTTAGAAGGTACCCATATAAGAGTGTTAAACATTGGTTTTTTTAAGACTTTGACATGCATCATAAGATTCTTCATTACCTGAACCTTGTTGTGGCATCCAATATTTGTTTGACCAAATATGGGGTAGACCTTTGAACAAGACCTTGTGGAAGGTTCGTGAGTCTGACCATGAGGCAATACTTGACACAATAAAGAGTAGAGCAGACCCAAATGGTTCGTTGGATTAATTTGTAAGTATACACATCGATTCTTATTAATTTATACTTGTATGCACATTAATTTTTTTGATTCCAATGCTAAAATCTTCTTTTACTTTTCCTATTTGCAAGTAACCTACTAAAAATTTATTGGTGTCCCCTTGCAGAAAATACAAATTTATGAGCCATCAAAGCTAATCTCAACCAGAAAAATAATGCAACATCCTTATTTCGATGATCTTGAAAAATCTCAATTATGATTTTAAGCCATTACAAAAGTGTGTGTGAAGCTTGGTGAGGGAACTTCAAGTTATTCATTTGAAGTTAACCTTATCATGAGCACCTATGATGTAGACATTATAAGAACATCTCGAATTTCAAGTTATTCTATTCATAAGAGGTGTTGTGTGCAATAGGTATATTGGAACTCCTAGGAAGATGTATGACTAGGATTGACTAAGTTGAGAGACTGACATGCCTATCTGTAAGTGCCTTCCATCTATTTTCATTTCATTTCCATTTTGGATGCTCTTTCTTTTTCTTCTTTTACTTTGCGTATTTGTAAGTAAACTACTAAAAATTGATTGTTCTCTCGTTGCAAAAAATGTTGATTTATGAGCCATCAAAGAGAATCTCAGGCAGAAAAGCAATGCAACATCCTTATTTTGATGATCTTGAAAAATCTCAATTATGATTTTAAGCCATTAAAAAAGTGTGTGCGAAGCTTGGTGAGAAAATTTCATGTTATTCATTTGAAGTTAACCTTATCATGAGCACCTATGATGTAGACATTATAAGAGCATCTCAAATTTCAAGTTATTCTATTCATGAGCTCAGTGTTGTGTGCAATGGGTATCTTGGAACTCCCAGTGAAGATGTATGACCAGTAGTGACTAAGTTGAGAGACTCACATGCCTATCTATAAGTGCCTTCCATCTATTTTCATTTCATTTCCATTTTGGATGCTCTTCTTTTTTTTCTTTTACTTTGTGTATTTATAAGTAAAATACTAAAAATTGATTGGTCTCTCATTGTAGAAAATGTTGATTTATGAGCCATCATAGAGAATCTCAGCCAAAAAAGCAATGCAACATACTTATTTTGATGATCTTGACAAATCTCAATTCTGATTTGAAGCCATTATAAAAGAGCGTGTGAAGCTTAGCGAGGGAATCTCAAGTTACTCAATTGAAGTTAACGTGCTCATTAGCACCTATGATGTAGAAATTTAAAGAGAATCTTGAATGTATGAGTGACATTGTAAAAGATATTTGAGCACAGCGTACCTAAGGCACTATAATGAGATTTACTTGTAATGAGATTTACTCAAATATTGAAATTTTGGAGTTCATGTTTGGTGTAGGAGCACCTTGTTCTCTAAATGCCTTCAATAGGAAAATTTGCAAAATTTGAATTTTTAAATGTAAACAATGTGAAAAAGGTCATATGTAATGTATTAAAAGTCTCAAACATGTCATTAGGTGATTAGAGAAGTGATATTGCACAAAAGTTTTCATTTGGTGTAAAAATGTAAAACTTGTATTAGTTGCACAATTGTAAAATTAGTAAATAAAGGATGATGTTTTCTATATTTGCAGCACTTTTTTTTTTTTCAATCTTGTGCGGATTGTACAACACCTTATACTTTGATTGTTGATTAGTTTTCTTCAGAGCAAGGATTTAGTTAAATTTTGAAAGTATTTTGAAGTCTTTTAACTCAAATTTGATAAAATAAGAACAATTTTATCATAACTTCTCAAATGACTTCACAAAAAAATGACTGATCTAGATACCCATTATTGAGTTACAACACATACTTCAAAATCAATAGTGACTGTATTGGAACATGTGCATCAAAAATGACCTTCATTGTCTTAATTAGGCTAAGTAGGCCTAATTTACAAAGGAACCTACCTTTAAACATTCAACAACCCCCTAAACTTGTTGGGGTAGAAATTTGCATGTATCCAAACCCTCAAATCTGCAATTTGTCTCAAGAGAAACTCATTCCACCATGCCAAACCATAAAACCCTTATTTTATGCTAGTATGAGGAGGGTTTATTGAAAGGAATGGTTCCACACCTTACCAGAACATGCCACCACCTTAGACCTTCTTAAAATCACCTGCACAAACTCAAAATACAATCACCCAACCTCTACATGCAATATTTTATCAAACCCTAGGGTGAAACCTCATTTTTCATGCCATTTTCCATCAAAATCTAGAAGGATAGCAACTCAGATACCATGATTCTTAGAAACTTATCATCTAATCCTATGTGATCGTGTTGGGCCCCTCTACAAAAACCTCTCTCGGTTTTCGCTATCTCAGAGTGGTTTTTCTGTAGTGGCAAATTTTCACTTGATGGAAAAGGTGTCAAATGCAAGTAGTGCAAAGTTACAAAGTGATGCAACTTTCATTCTGCAACTCGTGTGACCACACAGACTATTCCAATGCATCTAAATATGTATTTTTATGCTAGGAATAGTCCTCTTTCACACCCAAACATGTAGAATCGCTCTGATCTATGTTCAACTGGATCAATCTCTTAAGAGTCTAAAGTGCAAAATGGCTGCAAATTTCAACATGTTGTTACTCACATACTCTGATACTTAGAAAATTTTCCTCTAATCCTATGGAATCATGTTGGTCCCCTTTACAAAAACCTCTCTCGGTTTTTGCTATCTCAGAGTGGTTTTCTCGTGGTGATAGATTTTCACCTGATGGAAAAAGTGTCAAATGCAAATAGTGCAAAGTTGCAAAGTGGTGCAACTTTCATTTTGCAACTCGTGTGACCACACAAACTATTTCAATGCATCCAAATAGGTATGTTTATGCTAGGCATAGTCCCCTTTTGCACCCAAACACATGGAATCATGTTGAACTACATTCAACTAGATCGATCCCTTAAGAGTCCAAAGTGCAAAATGGTTGCAAAATTTAGCATGTTACTCAGATATTGTGATGCTTAGAAACTTCTCATCTAATCCAATAGGATTGCATTGGGCCCCTCTACAAAAACCTCTCTCAGATTTCTCTATCTTAGAGTGGTTTTCCTGTGGTGGCAGATTTTCACTTGATAGAAAAAATGTCAAATGCAAGTAGTGCAAAGTGGCAAAGTGGTGCAAATTTTGTTCTGTAACTTGTGTGACCACATAGGCTGTTCTAATGCATTTGAATAGGTATGATTATGCTAGGCATGGTCCTCTTTTGCATCCAAACACTCAGAATCGCTCCAAGCTACGTTCAACTGGATATATCCCTTAAAAGTTGAAAGTGCAAAATGGTGCAAACTTTAGCATGTTGTTACTCGAATACCATGATGCTTAGAAAATTTTAATTTGATCCTATGGGATCATGTTGGGCCCCTCTACAATAACCTCTCTCATTTTTTGCTATCTCAGAGACATTTTCCCATAGTGGAAATTTTTCACTTGATGGAAAAAGTGTCAAATGCAAGCAGTGCAAAGTTGCAAAGTGGTGCAACTTTCATTCTACAACTTGTGTGACCACATGGACTATTGCAATGCATCTGAATAGGTATTTTTATGCTAGGCATGGTCTTCTTTCATAACCAAACACGCGCAATCACATTGAGCTATGTTCAACTAGATCAATCCCTTAAGAATCTAAAGTGCAAAATAGTTGCGAACTTTAACATGTTACTTGGATATTATGATGCTTAGAAACTTCTCATCTGATCCTATGGGATTGTGGTGGGCCCCTCTACAAAAACCTCTTAGTTCTCACTATCTCAGAGTGGTTTTCCCGTGGTGGCAAATTTTCACGTGATAAAAAAAGTGTCAAATACAAGCAATGCAAAGTTGCAAAGTGGTGCAACTTTTGTTCTACAACTCGTGTGACCACA
The DNA here is from genome assembly GCA_007258455.2 of Sequoia sempervirens. Taxonomy (NCBI): domain Eukaryota; kingdom Viridiplantae; phylum Streptophyta; class Pinopsida; order Cupressales; family Cupressaceae; genus Sequoia; species Sequoia sempervirens. The sequence goes on from VDFB02026320.1 coordinate 103,203,986, forward strand.
CAAACTATTCCAATGCATCTAAATAGGTATTTTTACACTAGGCATGGTCCTCTTTTGCAAAATGGTGCAAACTTCAACATATTGTTACTCAGATACCGTGATGCTTAGAAAATTCTCACATAATCACATGGGATCATGTTAGGACCCTCTACAATAACCTCTCTCAGTTTTCGCTATCTCTGAGGCATTTTCCCGTGGTGGCAAATTTTCACTTGAAGAAAAAGTTAGCAAATGCAAGTAGTTGAAAGTTGCAAAGTGGTGCAACTTTCGTTCTGCAACTCGTGTGACCAAACAGATTATTTCAACATGTCTAAATAGGCATGTTTACTCTAGGAATGGTCCTCTTTCATACCCAAACACATAGAATCGCTCCAAGCTACATTCAACCAGATCGATCCCTTGAGAGTTCAAAGTGCAAAATGGTTGCAAACTTCAACATGTTGTTACTTGGATATCGTGAAACTTAGAACCTTCTCATCTAATCCTATGGGATTGCTTTGGGCCCCTCTACAATAACCTCTCTCTATTTTTGTTATCTCAGAGTGGTTTTCCCATGGTGGAAAATTTTCACTTGATGAAAAAAGTGTCAAATGCAAGCAATGCAAAGTTGTAAAGTGGTGTAGAGAGAGTGCATGAAGTTGGTCGCACTTTTGTGGCCAAATGGGAAAAAGAATTGGAAAGATATAATGTGCTCGTGTTATAACATGAGTGTGTTATGTGATTTTAAAAGAGAAAAAAAATTCAAATGTGTATCATTTGCTCTTTACTGTTTCTTAGCTCTACCCACGACAAAAAATTCTCACTTTTGCGCTCGCATTCTAGGAGGAAGGATTTCTGCAAATTTCATCAAGAACAATTGGATTTTGTTTGCAGATATGGCACCATGATGACAAAGAGATGCGAGAGGTAAGTATTGTTTGCTATTTGTTTTGAATTTGTTAGTTTGAAATTGATTTTGTTTGTTTTAGGTTAGATTTGATTTTTTTTTTAAATTTGAAGGAAATCCTACAAATCCTCAACAAGAAGAGGAGGTAAATCCTCAACTGAAAAATCCTCAACAAAATCAACCTCAACAACAAAATCAACCTCCCCCACCATTCTCTCAATTCCCTCCTGGCACTCAAGAAAATTTGAGGAGTAAAATTGAGAACAATAGAAAACAACTTGAGGATCTTATTAGTAGGTTGAGTGATCCAAATGCTTCAACCATAGAAAGAATGCTTCTAGAAAATTCATTGAAAGAAATGTTAAAAAATGTAGATGCAATCACCCAACAAATATCTAGTGGCAAGATAGGAGGTAGACAACCAAGGCATATTATGCAGACAAATTATCATATAAACAAGTAAAAGATTTAAAAATTACTAAAGGTGATTTGTGCTCTCTATTCACTGACCCTAAAACAAATCAAAATCTTACCCTCAATGCAAAGAGGTTTTCTATTCATTGGTGCCACCACCAAGAGATTAAGAACCATTTTTATGAAAGATGGTTATGGTCTTTGATTACCCACCGTGCAATAATTGTGAAGTCCCCCAATATTTACTTAGGAAACTATACAATGAGTTTGTATTGAACCAAATCTCAAATTATTTTGATATGAGGGAGTTCCAGGGGAGAGGTGGGGGGTCAGCTCAGGATAGGCCCAGTGCACAGCCAGATCCTACGTGGCAAGGGAGACAACCTCTCGCTCGGCTGCCTCATGAGCCGATTGTGATGCCTACTATTGCGAAGGAGAGTGTCAACATAGAGACATTGCAAGCAATCACAACTTTGACCCGGAGTGTCATCCATCACACTAGCCCTATTGTACAGCGCCATCCAGGAGAGTCTTCAAGTGGTGGACTTCGAACCCATGTGTGTCAATCTTGCAGGGCGACTTGTTCGTATGACCCTACCGACACTCAGGAGGGTGCTATGTAGGATCCACATGCTACTACGTAGCCTGATCCATATGCATCTATGGGGATGGAAAGGATGGATGACATTTTGCATGATGCATATGGCATTGACACTCAAGTAAAATTCAGCATGTTCATTGAATTTAATTTATTAAATTTTGATTGTGAAATGCAAGATTAACTAATTTAGTTTTACTATTTTAATAAAATTGCAGGGTCATGGTGTAGAGACTTGATACACCAGTCATCCACCTACTTATTTTTACAGTACACCTATCGGTGGGGTATGTAAAGTTAGTAAACAATTATAAATTTATTACATGTGTTAATAGCATTGTTTTACGAATGGTATTTTAATATGTGATTTTGGATGTTGAACAGGGTACTATTGGAGGTTTCAAGGAAACACCTCCAAGTGCCAGTAGATTTGATCAAACGTTCACGAAGGTAGTATAGAATTTAAAGAGAACTTAAGTAATGAATTATACGTTTAATAGATTTGTGTAGTTTATATTCATATTGTTGGTTATGTTGCATTACACATCATTCAAACTCAAAGCATTACTTCAAATTCGATAACTAATAATTAGAAATATATCTTTTTAATACTTGTACTCAAAATTTTGTTCATTAGATCTCATACATTATTAGTCATCACATGGATCGCTATTGTAACTTTTTTGTGATTGAATAATTTGTTGTTTTATTTTTAGATGTTGGTGACAGAAACACCGTCAAAAGTTACGAGGGCAATGGATATTGGTGTTTCCTCCACTATACAATCCTCGATGGCTCTGATAGTGGAGGTATGAGGAAAATTACTAAATTTTAATTTACATTCATTGTTATAGATGAACTAGTTTTAGTGAAAAATCTAACCATTATTGATTCGTAGTTTAATTCCTATTTGGATAGTTCATACAGGGCTTGAGCACACCTGAGCATCGACGTGCAAATATTTCCATCAAGGAGAGTGATCGTGAGATGGTCGTAAGTGATTATTTTGTTAAATATATTAATTTTTATAATGTAATTTCTATATATTAATGTCTTTACTTCTTATTGTAACAGTTGAAACTTCACCAAAAGCTAAACACTAGGAGGAGCAACAGGAGCACTCCTCGAGCACAGCAGAAATGGGTGACAGAATTATCACCATCGGATCGCCCAACAAAGGGAAGAAAATTGTATTTGAACCAGAGCATGGAGTGAAATGAATTTTGAATGCACAGAGACCTTTGTTGTATGCCTACATGGCAATTTTGTACATATTTTGTGTTGGATATATTTTACATTGTATGCCTATATGGCATTCTCATAAGCCTATATGTCTATTTTGTAACTATATTTTATACTTATATCGACATATATTGATGTATACGTACATGGAAATTTGCTTAATACAAATCTTTTTTATCGATGGTGTCCATATTTGAAAATTATAAATTCATGGTTCAATAGATATGAGTTACGTGTATTCAAGTGTATACTTTACAACTTACACTCATATACTTTTTTGACTTACGTGTGAACATCGAAAAGTGTGAAAATTTATGTGTTTGAAGTCAAATGTAAGCCAATTTTGCAATTCTCAGTTCTTGCATACTCAATATTATGGACTTATATTCCTTCCTATCACATATTGTAAATATTTCCTATTTGGTGCAAAAGACAGATTCCTCATTTTTGAACCACTCATAGCAAAGAGATTCACAATAAGACTTTAGCATTGGAACACTACTCCATACTTCTCTTGTCTAGACCATAAAGTATTGAAAATTCTTAATTTGATGCAATGATAGTCGTGAGATGAGAATTTATATAATCATGCCTATTTTGAAACTTTGCATCTAATACTACATCATCAAGAACTTAAGAAGTGTTGCATAAGAGTGTTAGGTTTGATAGGCCTTCTCTTCCCTAAGGGAGGATAGCCTGCATCTTAAATTTTGAACAAAATTTTAAGAAGCAAACATTTTACCTAAAAGCTTGAAACCTAGATGACATATTTGGCTAAGTCTATCTTGAAAATTATCAATGCACATTCAAACTCTAAAGGAGATTCTCCCTGAAAAGAAAACTTTTCCCTTTTTCCCAAGGAAAGAAATTGCAACAAGTTGCATGTGATTTATCTTATTTATTTCTCATAGTTCCTTGTCAATCATTCATGGCTCAGGATAGTTCCGTTCCAAGGCAAGGACACCCAAAAAATCACTAAGATTCTTCTTCGATCTGCAAGAAAAAGGTTTTGGCTCTTTCACAATGTAAATAATTATGTAACACTATTTTCTTGTTTTCCTTGCACACAGAAAAATGTTCACACTTTTCAGATTGATCAATGATCAATAATGGTTGATTGTAAACACTTGACATTTTTATGTTTGAACTTTAATTTATAATTTTGTATCATGACATTCGAGTAGATCACTAATATTTTAATATTTCACTATGAAAGTGGTGGTGTATTTTTGCTATGTTATTTGACTATTAATATGGTGGTGTATTCTGAACTTGATTATTGCTGCAAATATGTATATATTTCTGATTTTTATATGTTTTTGTATTACGAACCCAAAACTAAACCCAACCCCCAAAAAATTTCGAACTGCAAACGAGGTTCTTGAACCCGATCTCGAACCCAAAACTGAACCGGTAACTTAGTAAAAAATATTTTTTTGTAGTTTATATTCATAACATTGATTACATTGCATTGCACATCTTTCAAACTGAAAGCATTGCTTCACATTTCATAACTAATAACTAGATGTGATAGATGACAAAATTTCAATTACAATATAGTTTTTACAAAGTCAACCTAAGCAGTTATGCAATTACTTCACATTGCATAACTAATAACTAGGAGCAGCTGCCAATTGCATTTGGTTTTCATGGCATTCTATGAGACCACATTTCTTTGAGGCATTTTTTCAAATAGTTCACTGCCTTGTCTATACTACCACATTTTTCATACATGTCTACCAAAGCATTTTGTCAAATAGTTCAAGTGTTGCCTTGTTGCTATGGTTGAAATCCTAAAACAAGTGCTTTCGAACAAGCTATGGATGCTTGGAAAAAATCTATCAAAAGCATAATAGTAAGCAATATCATAGACAAGGCAGTGAACTGTTTGAAAAAATGCCTCAAGGAAATGTGGTCTCAATGGTGATGGAATGCCATGACAATCCACAACAATTTTCTTGTCATGGCATTCGTCATGCCATTCCATCACCATGAGACCACATTTCTTTGAGGCAATTTTTCAAAGAGTTCACTGCCTTGTCTATGCTAACACATTTTTCATACATGTCTATCAAAGCATTTTATCAAACAGTTCATTGCCTTACTACTATGGCTAAAAGCCTAAAATAGGTGCTTTTAAACAAGCTATGGATGCTTAGAAAAAATCTATCATAGCATAATAGTAAGCAACATGCCGATTTAATAGAAAGATTGCCAAACCAATCAACAACTCAGGGGACTCTTGTCCCAAACTCATCTTAGAGAAGATCAAACAAAATTTCAACATTTCATTAGAAATCTACTTTTCATCCACTCAAATTCTATTATCATTCATCATTCATCCTTCCACAAATTTGTATTCCAATTGACTCATTCAAAGCAAAAAAACCATTTTAGAAAACTTTGATTCAATCAATTAGATCAACATGCATTTAAAAAACACCATTTTCAACAAGGCACTCTTCCATTCAATCAATTCATTCAACTTGTCCCAAATAGTCAATCCATCATTACAATTGGATTTCAGACTTTTACCAGACCATCAAGCACTGTGAACATCATTATTACAACTGATACAAATCAGGAACTTGCTCTCTTTTAACTTTGTTCTGACTGAACTTACAATTTCACGTATTATTTTACACCAAGTCTCCTCACTGTCCAACTATCAAAACAACATATATCACTTCTAAACCTTGTCCAAGACTCCATACATTCCTGACACCATCACTTAGACAACATTATCTCAAAATCAACTCACCGATCACTGTTAGGTCAGACTTATATTCTCTGAGCAGTCAAGGCACTACTTCTCAATGAGACATTCGTGCCCTAAATCGGGTAAACCAAACACACATGTTTCAAAACCCAAGATCCAAAACACTTTTAGAGACCTCTTAATGCCCATGTCCTCATATCAAAAACTCAAAATAACTTTTATTGAAGAAATAAGCAATTTTTAGTCTAAACGCTATAAAAAAGGCTACTAAAATAGGCCTAATTTTCAAAGAAGACCCCCTTCAAACATTCCCAAAACACTTAAAACCTCAAAATAGTTATTAGACATAACACAAAACTCCCAATTTATCCATTTTTAGGGATTAAAAGAATCCTTTTTACAATATATTGACAAACCCTTGTTTATAGGGTGAAAAACTCAAAAATCAATCAGGGTTTCCTGTATAGGCTACATGAAAACCTCAAAACCTCTGACCAACCATTGGAACATGTCAAAATACATCTGAAAAGGCATTTGGAAACATCTTCTAACCCATGCACTTTTTCTTTGTCCACTATCATGCTGGAAACTGTTCATTTTGACTGGAAAACTCAGAATTTCCTATGTAGCAGCAGCTCCTTCAAGGTATTCTTGCTTTTTCCTCCACTCACAAACATCAAAAAATAACAAATAATCTATCCCTAATGTACTCCACCAATCTACCTAACCTACATTGGTGGAGTAGTGTGGAAATGCCTTATAAGACTCAAAACTCAATGCACAAGATTTTAGACCGAGCCATAAGAAGAATGCTCAAACAAACATTAAATTTAATGGATTCATTCCCAAATGGATGCAAACAAATGGTGATTCCCCAACCTACTAGAAACAATCTAAATTTGAACTCTAAACTCTTGCACAATCCGTACAAGTTAAGAAAAAATTGAAAAGCACAGAAAATAAGCTAAAACAGGGAACTCTTTGTTAATTTAATTCTTCCAGAATACAATGATCTCTTTTCTCGGCCTTTACAATGCTTTTAAAGAAGTTTACAACCATAAAATACCTCTTCATCTTCCTTGATTTTCTTGATTTTCTTGTTTTGTCTCTTCACATTCTTTCTTTTTCTCTCTTTTACATATTTAGCATTTTGACAATATTACACTTTGTGCTTTTTCATGCCTTGATCACATTTAATTTTGGCATTACATGAACTTAAATACATTTTTGACAACTTAGCCTTTTGAAGGCATTACATGACCTAGGTGTTCCTGCACCACAAGCTATGGTCTAATGGGTTTTTTTCACATCAACGTGATTTGATTCACATTTTTTTCACGTGAAAATCAACTTGAACCAGATTTTGTATTATGGAGCTATATTAAGTTGCCACTTTAAAAACCGATGTAACAATGATACAAAATAATGTTTGAGACTACAAGAAGGCATCAAAATGGCTAGTGTACTAAACAAATTATTATGATTTATGAATAATGTTGATAACTCTACTCAGTTGGTAACTCTACTCAGTTGGCTTCTTTTTTAAAAATCATACAAATTGAACCCTAGCATCAATAGACTCTATTTATCAAGCTACCACAATCAAGTTAATCAGGCCCATATCACCGAGACACAACCTGAACAATAGGAGGAATGGCCTATTTCAACATACTACACTCAAACCCTTAAGGGATCGATCCGGTTGAATGTAGCTTATAGCGATTCTACATGTTTGGGTGCGAAAGAGGACCATACCTAGCGTAAACATGCCTACTCAGATGCATTGGAACAGTCCATTTGGTCACACGAGTTATAGAACAAAAATTACACCACCTTGCAACTTTTCACTGCTTGCATTTGACACTTTTTCCATCAACTAAAAATTAGACACCACGGGAAAACCACTCTAAGATAATGAAAACCGAGAGAGGTTATTGTAGAGAGGCCCAAGACAATCTAATAGGATCAGACAAGAAGTTTATAAGCATCACGGTGTCTGAGTAACCTCATGTTGAAGTTTGCAGTCATTTTGCCCTTTGGACCCTTAAGGGATTGATCCAGTTGAACGTAGCTCGAAGTGATTCTGCATGTTTGAGTGTGAAAGAGGACCATGCCTAGTGTAAACATGCCAATTTGAACATGTTGGAACAGTCTACTTGGTCACATGAGTTGTAGAACGAAAATTGCACCACTTTGTAACTTTTCACTGCTTGCATTTGACACTTTTTGCATCAACTGAAAACTGGACACCATGGGAAAACCACTCCAAGATAATGAAAACCGAGAGAGGTTATTGTAGAGGGGTCCAATATAATCTTATAGGATTAGAGGAGAAGTTTATAAGCATCACGGTGTCCGAGTAACCTCATGCTGAAGTTTGCAACCATTTTTCCCTTTGGACCCTCAAGGGATCGATCCATTTGAACGTAGCTTAGAGCGATTACGCGTGTTTGGGTGAGAAAGAGTACCATTCCTAGAGTAAAAATTCCTATTTAGACACGTTAGAATAGTCCGTTTTGTCACACGAGTTGTAGAACAAAAAATTGCACCACTTTGCAACTTTCCACTGCTTCCATTTGACACTTTTTCCATCAACTAAAAACTGGAGACTACGGGAAAACCACTATGAGATAACAAAAACTAAGAGAGGTTATTGTAGAGGGGTCCAACACAATCTCATAGGATTAGACAATAATTTTATAAGCATCACGGTGTTTGAGTAACTTCATGCTGAAGTTTGCAGCTATTTTTCCCTTTGGACCCTTAAGGGATCGATCCGGTTGAACGTAGCTCGGAGCAATTCCACATGTTTGGGTGTGAAAGAGTACCATGCCTAGCGTAAAAATTCCTATTCAGACATGTTGGAATAGTCCGTTTGGTCACACAAGTTGCAGAACGAAAATTGCACCACTTTGCAACTTTCCACTGCTTCCATTTGACACTTTTTTCATCAACTAAAAAATGGATATTATAGAAAAACCACTATGAGATAACGAAAATTGAGAGAGGTTATTATAGAGGGGCCCAACATGATCTCATAGGATCAGACAATAAGTTTATAAGCATCACGGTGTCTGAGTAACCTCATGCTGAAGTTTGCAGCCATTTTGCCCTTTGGACCCTTAAGGGATCGATCCAGTTGAACGTAGCTCAGGGAAATTCCGCGTGTTTGGGTGCAAAAGAGTACCATTTATAGTATAAAAATTCCTATTTAGACATGTTGGAATAGTCTGTTTGGTCACACGAGTTGCAGAACAAAAATTGCACCACTTTGCAACTTTCCACTACTTCCATTTGACACTTTTTTCATCAACTGAAAACTGGAAACTATGGGAAAAACCACTATGAGATAACAAAAACTGAGAGAGATTATTGTAGAAGGGCCCAACATGATCTCATAGGATCAGATGAGAAGTTTATAAGCATCACGGTGTCTGAGTAACCTGATGCTGAAGTTTGCAGCGATTTTGCCCTTTGGACCCTTAAAGGATCAATCCGATTGAACGTAGCTTGGAGCGATTCCGCATGTTTGGGTGTGAAAGAGTATCATGCCTAGTGTAAAAATTTCTATTCAAACATGTTGGAATAGTCTATTTGGTCACACGAGTTGCAGAACAAAAATTGCACCACTTTGCAACTTTCCACTGCTTCCATTTGACACTTTTTCCATTAACTGAAAACTGGAGACTATGGGAAAACCACTCTGAGATAATGAAAACCAAGAGAGGATATTGTAGAGGGGCCCAAAAAAATCCCATAGGATTAGACGAGAAGTTTCTAAGGGTCACAGTGTCTAAGTAACCTCATGCTAAAGTTTGCAGCCATTTATCCCTTTGGACCCTTAAGGGATCGATCTAGTTGAACATAGCTCGAAGTGATTTTGCATGTTTGGGTGCGAAAGAGGACTATTCCTAGTGTAAAAATGTCTATTCAGATGCATTGGAATAGTCTTTTTGGTCACACGAGTTGCAGAATGAAAGTTGCACCACTTTGCAACTTTCCACTGCTTCCATTTGATACTTTTTCCATCAACTGAAAACTAGAGACTATGGAAAAACCACTCTGAAATAACAAAAACTGAGAGAGGTTATTGTAGAGGGTCCCAACGCAATCTCATAGGATTAGACGGGAAGTTTCTAAGCATCACGGTGTCCAAGTAACCTCATGCTGAAGTTTGCAGCCATTTTTTCCTTTGGACCCTTAAGGGATCGATCCGGTTGAACGTAGCTCAAAGAGATTCCATATGTTTGGGTATGAAAGAGGACCATTCCTAGTGTAAACATGCCTATTCAAACACATTGGAATAGTCTATTTGGTCAGACGAGTTAGAGAATGAAAGTTGCATGACTTTGCAACTTTTCACAAGGCAAAAAGACACCTAACCTTCAAATCTTGCTTCCAAACTTTTACCAGACCTTGGTACACTTTATTCATCTTTATTTTAACATGAAAAAATCTAAAACACCTTCTTACAACACTATTTAATCAGATTTCACAATTGCTTGCACTAGAAGACCAAATTTGCTTGTAAGTACTAAAACACTAAATCGGGTGTAACATGCAAACCATAATTAATCTTTATATGATAAATACATTTTAGGGTACCCATTTTGGCCATTAAAAATATATATCATTTTAAGACACTTATTTTAGAACACATGCCTACTGTCCCAACTTCTTTGCTTCTAAAGAGATAAAATCGTTAGAAAATAGAGCCTTTTGGTATTTTTTCAAAAGTATGATTGCCAACAACATACAACATTCACAAGGCCTTTTTGAAGGCATATCAATTGATGTAGAGTAGGGTGGAGGAATAAAAATTCAGACTTAAGAACCAAGAAACCAATTCAGGTTCATATATCTAATCCAACTTCCATAAGGTTAGCACTATAGTCTTCCAATTCACCACTGAACAACTAAAAGACCAATTCTTTAAAGATAATTGTAAAAACATCCATTGATCATCCAAATTGTAAAAACATCCATTGATCATCCAGATAACATGAAAACATGAATGAGAGAGATATCTAAGAATGTACGGGTCTGTACAGGTGAAGGAAACTCTGAAAATATAGTAAAATCAGGAAATACAATGAAAAATCAGAAATAAAGCATTGAAAACTCTGAATCAAACATTAACCAAACTTTCTATATTGAATAATGAGCCTTGGATGGACTTAAAATAGCAATTACAATGACTCCATACCTAAACTAGTGACCTTATGATGGCCTCATTACATCATCTTGACCCTTACATTATGAATTTACATACATTTTCACATTTAGGCCATTCAAGGCTTTATTACACCAAATTGACAACATGCTAACATGACATTGCAACCTCATATCCTACCAACCTAGATTGACTTAAAACAATTCCTAATGGTCCTTGTGACCATATTACAACATTCTTCATGGACTACAAATCAAAATTTACCACTTGACCACCTTGTGGTCCTGATTGTCCTTGGTGCTCCTGCACCATAAACACCCTACTATAACCCTACTCCACTGATCTACAAGACTAATTCAGTGGAGTATGCTTTATTTCTTTACTTGACTCTCAAAACCTCAAATTGAATGTTATAAATTGAATTTCAAAAAATGTGCTCTAACAGTGGAAAAAATCAATGGATTTTCTTATAGATGGACTCAAAAGAAACCTAATTCTCTGTATTATCTTAATCTACAAAGGACAAGGCCTAAATAGTTTTTTACTATTTTAGTTACAAATATGTAAAGGAAAAGAATAAAAAGAAATATCTCATCCAAAATAGATGGAAGGCACTTACAAATAGGCATGGCAGTCTCTCAACTTAGTTAGTCTTGGTCATACATCTTCACTGGGAGTTCCAAGATACCTATTGCACACAACACCTCTCATGAATTGAATTTATTGAAATTCGAGATGCTCTTATAATTTCTACGTCATGGGTGGTCATGATAAGGTTAAATTCAAATGAATAACTTGAAATTGCCTCATCAAGCTTCGCATGCACTTTTGTAATGGCTTAAAATCATAATTGAAATTTTTCAAGATCATCAAAATAAGGATGTTGCATTGCTTTTCTGCTTGAGATTCTCTTGGATGGCTCATAAATCTGCATTTTATGCAAGGGGACACCAATCAATGTTTTCCTGGTTACATATAGATATACAAAGTAAAATAATATGATAGCATTGGCATCAACCAAATTGACGTGGATACAAGTATAAATTAATCAGAACCGTTGTGCATATACTTACAAATTAATCCAATGAACCATCCAGGTCTATTCTACTCTTTATTGTGTCAAGTATTGCATCATGGTCAGACTCACGGACCTTCCACAAGGTCTTGTTCAAAGGTCTACCCCCATATTTTCTCAAAAAAACATTGGATGCCATGACAAAGTTTGAGTAATGAAGAATCTTACGATGTGTGTCAAATTCCTCAAACAACCAATGTTTAACACTCTTATGTGGGTACCTTCTCAGCCACATTCCAGTAACAACAACTGAGCCTGTAGGGTATTCAATGTTTTCTCTCCATCTCAGAATTGGGGCTTCCAATTTCTTTTTGCCTCAACACAATGACACAAGTAATAGTCTTGTACCCTCTTCATTGTCTTCATCTGCAATAACTGCATAAACATGCACTGCATTTATATGTGCGACATATCTCTTGAAATTAGTCAACATTATGAATACATTACAAAGTAAGATAAAAATATGGAATTTCAAATACTAAGCTAGTAGATATATTACCTGGTTGAACTAGATCTGATACATGGTCAAAGTTGACCGATGATTCCATGTGTTAGTTCCAATGCCATCGGCGGGCGATACATGTGAAGTGGGCTAAGATAACTTGTCAACCATTTTTCAACCCACTCCCCTAACTCACAATCATTCTAGGCTTGCATTGTACATGAAGAACAAAAGCATGCCATCTTACGTGTATTGATACTCCATGAACCTGCATTTGAGCTAAGGAAAGAGTGCAACTCACTCGATCCTATTATTGTACAACAATCCTCATATGGTACAATGTTAGTATCATCCATAAACCAAAAAAATCTATGAAATGAAGACATATACAATGTTAGTATCATCCATAAACCAAAAAAATCTATGAAATGAAGACATACCTTCATTACCTAGACCCATCGAACCATTACACCACTTGACAATTGATCTTGCATCTGTCAACTGTGCACTGTCTTTATACTTTAACTCTTCTCGTAAGCACGTTCTTTCACGCATGCTCCTACACCATCATGCTCCCCCTTTCCATGTCGGCCTCACAAAATTTCCACATATGTTGAACACATGTAGTGAGATGCATCTTGCACAACCAATAGAACATGTGTGCGTTCTTGAACCGTATTGCATGTTATTCCGACCATATTATATGTCAATTCATATGATATACCCTCTAAGTTGGGTGATTGTAGAACATTTGGAAGTAACCTTGCACAAACTCTGGAGAATGCATGCGATCATCAATAATATAAAAGTGATACTCCCTCAATACCTTCCTTTCATCCTCTGTACTTTCAGCTACATGTATGAATGCTATGTGCACAAATATCGAAACCTATGTGGAGTTGTAATACTGTGACTACACCTCACACTGTGGGTATAGAGTGTAGTTCTTCATAAATTCAACCATCGATACTATGCTACCAAGGGAAAGGTGTCTCGTGATAGCTAATGTGTGTCCAGCCTATCGCTCTATGGGTATGCCTTTGCATACTCATACACTAGATTCTCACAAAACATGGACATGAACTGATACAATCGAATCTTCCGGTCAACCAACTCACACCTTTTTGCTTCAGATCCATCTTTTGTAGCATATGCCACTATTTTATACTTCCTAAACTCTACTAGTTTTTGTCCCGCCTCATATGTGCTTTCCATATGTTGACATACTAGCATTTGTTGCAAGCCACCACAACGCTCGCATGAACCATCCAAGCATGTTGTCCTATAAAATATTTGGCCATCCTCTATTTCACATAAAAATTTGATAAGAACTCTCTTGAAGATTTTGGTGGTGGGGCTTCTAAGCCAACTCAAGAAAACATTGTTAGTATGCAAATGTAAACATATAGAATGATAAACATCATAATGGTTAGAGAATTCAATATGTAGTTTACAGCAACAAGTAGTGCGTGTGTGATTTATCTTGACATAAAAAGGTTTAATCATTTCAAAAAATCTTTGAGAAACACTAATTTGAGGATAAGAATTTTGAAATTTATGAAAAAATTGGGTTTGAGTCATATCCAAAAAATGCTTTGGATGTGGCTCACAATTTCGACTACCAATTCTCCTTCTTAAGACATCCCTTTGATTCGGAGATGGCCTTGTATTATTCTTCCAATAATCTTCTCAATTAGTGTTCTCAATGCTTCAACAACTTTTTATCTTTTGTGTGGCACCGAATGCCCATATACTCCATTTGAATCGGTGCCTCAATTCTTTACACCTTGAATGGCTTTGATAATTTTTTTTCTACTAATTCCCATTTGTTCACTTGTCTTTTAATGAGGCTAGATCTCTTTGTTTGATAGCTTAATAAAAGTCGCATGTACGACACGTGCTGGGTGACATTACTATCCTTTGAGCATGAGGTCTTACCCACTACTCTCATAAGCATCCATTAAATTCTTCATAATAGTGTTTTCACTTGATGCATTCGATGTTCTCAACCCAAGAGTCTTCATGATGTTTCTATACTTTATACCCCGCATCATTTCAACAAATAGTTGACATCTTGCAATCTCATTTTTCCTTTCAAAGAACATTTGCCAATTCTTATTAGCAAGCATATATTCTACAAGCATTCTCGAATCTTACCTTCCATGTGCCGCAAAAATATCCTCATCAATATTAATCAAAAAACTTTGGCTTTCACGAAAAATTCTAGGTGGTGTTCTCTAGGTACATACATCTCAACATTAGCAATTTCATCAATATTTAATTGAGGTGGGCTAGATTACATCTTCAATCTAGGGTGGAATAATAGAAGACATACCTTTGAGGTTCATGGGGATGATGGCATACCTTGTTCAACCCGAAAGTGATGATGTACTCTCAACTTCAGATGTGGTGGATGGTGTCCAACCATACTCACTTGTGGTAGATGGTGTCCCTCCATATTCACTTATGCTTAATGGTGTCCCTTCGTATTCACTTGCAGTAGAGGGTGTGTCTCCAAGTATGGTATCTGCATCTCCCCTAGCACGACTCTTTCACATTCATACCCTTTGTGCTGCCAATTTCTTTTCTCTTTTTGACAATTGAGGTTCCTCTTCAACTGGCTTGTTTTCATCAATCGTTCCCAATTTCTACTTTTCACGATATTCCCTCATCTGCTTTTTCTCTTTATCTCTGATGGCTTGGAGCTGATCATTCGTTACTTTTTTCCTTTTAACAGTTCGTTTCTTTGGCATGACGAATAATTTTACCTATGCAAAGAGTGCTAAGTTGTCAAATTAACTAATTGAAAGCTTTGGAAGCATACACAAAGAAAGTCAATGAAAGCTGGTTTGTATAACTGTTTGACAAAATAACTCAATGATAGCTTTGGAAGCATACACAAAGAAAGTCAATGAAAGCTGGTTTGTATAATCGCTTGACAAAAAATAACTCAATGATAGCTTTGGAATCATATTAAAGAAAGTCAATTGTTAAATTTAACAAAATACCTCAAAGAGATGTGGTTTAAAAATGTAATAGGAAAGTGTATCGAATTGTGTGATTTAAAAGGTCCATTGACAACATAAGGTTGTAACATGACAAATTGGTGCAGGAGCACCTAGGTCATGAAATTTCCTTCAAAAGGCTAATTTGTTCAATTTGTAATGTTCAAGTAAATATGATGAGTGAAGGTCATGAAATGATGAATTTCAATGTATTTGCACCATGAAATAGGTCACTAGGTGATATTATTGAAAAGTTGTTTTTTATAACAAAAGTTATCAATTATTGTAAAAATGTAAAATTGCACAAAAGCAGGAAGGTGAAGAGTCTTTTTTGTGGAATGGAAAGGATGGGTTGATGAAGATGAAGAGGTAGTTATTTCAACTGATTTAGACACCTTTAAAAGAATTGTAAGCTCGAGAAAGGAAGATCTTGTATCCCAAAAATCCATAAAAAAAAAAAAAAAAACCTCTGCTTAGTTATTTTGGAAAGCTTTTTCTATTCTTGTTTTTAGGTTGCATAGTGATTCAAGCATTATAAGATTTGATTCTTGTCAAAGGAAAGAGACTTCTTTCATTCTTGAAGAATCATAGGAGTGTAATTCAAATAGTCAATCTAATTTGAACTTAGTTTCCTAAGTCTGCGATGCTGTGGTTTCCTTTGAATTGTTTAGAGAGTCTAAAAAGTGATTCTTAGCCATTTCATAGATGTAGGGCTAGCAGGTTGGTGGAATGGATCATATTTAGTGTCTTTTCAATGTGAAGATGTGTGTGGTAGGGGTAAATAGAAATAAGAAGTCGGGATACTATTGCATGAACAAGTCTGAATTTTCTCATTTAAAATGGAGTGTTTTCAAGCAAGGTTTGAGGGAAACAACATGTAGAGGAAAACAGAAATGATTTCAAATAATTTCTTGATTATAATGAAACATGTTTCAATTGTTGGTGAGTAGTAGAGGTTTTTCAAATGTTTCATTAAAGAAACTCTCATGGTTGGTGTGTTTTCACCCTATAATCAAATGTTTACTGATTTTGTGTATTGATAGGTGTTTCCCATCTTGAAACTTGTTTATTTGTGAGTTTCTACACATGGCCTAAGACTTTTTGTAGGTTTGGTGGATTAGTGAGTAGTTCTATGATGACTTGCTTTGATAAATTGACCTATTTAAGGGCTTTTACCAGTAGACAACATGTTGGTTCTACTCTATTTTGTGAAATAAGTGTATAAAATTTTATAGTATGTTGAAAAGGATCAAAATAGGCCTGAGAATCTATATTGGGATTGTGTAAATGCATTATGATAGAAAAGGAATCACCCGATTAGATGGAATGTTGGCCTCTTAGAGATATTTGGCATTGTTTGCTAAAAGCAGAGAATATGTAGAAACAATGAACGGAATGTTGTTAAGTGCTTGGGAGCAATCTCATTTGTGATGCCACAGTTGTGTCTATGCTTGGTAATGTTTTGAGGGTAG
>VDFB02026320.1:103221111-103234167 GCA_007258455.2 Sequoia sempervirens
CCCTTAGCCCTTCCCTCCTTTATCTCTCTCTCACTCCCTTCCTCTCTCTCTCTCTCTATCTCAAGTATCTCCCTATCTTAGGTATCTCTCTCTATCTCACTCCTCTAGCTCTCCCTAAGATCCTTAATCCTCTACCCTATAAATGTACCATCTAAAGCTTAAAATACCAAATTTATCATAATGAGCTATTAACCAGGCAGATATGTTCATTTAGGGATTAAATAACGACTCACATTATCACTAAAAATAGTAAAAAATCACAGTATACCCGTGATGTTGGCCCACATTCTACATATTCTCCTGGTTTTGCGTGTGCTCCGACAAAAAGTAGCTTTTGGTGATTGAGTGAAGTGTGCATGCATGATTTTGAGATTCCATCACCTTTGCATGAAATAGCAGATTTTTCAATGCTGAGAGGCATATAATATCAATTCAAGCTCTGAATGAAAGTGATAATTGATATACAATTGAAATTTGGAGGGGAACAAGCTTTTGAAGAAGTCAAATTTTTGAGGAGTTTGAGGAAGGAAGAAGCAAAGGCTGCATAATTTGGTAGAACTCCTCTATTTGAAACTTTTCTTTTTTAGGTATGTGAAATATTTGTACATTTTCTTTCATTTTATTATGGCTTGCTTTCATTTTGTTGTTTAGCTTATTCCATGTTGATCAAATTGTTTGTTTGTGATGCAATATCAGATTTCCAAGCCACTAACATCATTTCTTTAGGGAACTTCCTTCCCAAATCAATAAAGAGTAAAAGATCAATTTATACAAAATTTGTCAAATTCATCCAAAACTACTTTTCATTCAACCAAAATCCATTTATTTCATTTCAATTTATAAGGCTATCAGTAGCCAATTCACCATCGCGATATAGCAAACCATTTTCAGAATCAACTTTCAACTTTGTTCTTGTCATAAACAATACAACAATCACTCATCAACTCAACTTACCCATTCAAGGAAAAAAAAATCAAACACCTCTGTTCCTTAGAACTACAATCAAACATCATCCTAGCCATTTAAGATATCTTTGCTCAAATCAACACATCCATCATCCTATCTTCACTTAAACACCATTTGTAACAACACCAAGCAGCATTAGTTTAACACTGTCACCAGACCTTTAAGATACCAATTTCATCATGTTTTGATTGTAATATTCCAATATATCAGTATAGACACACTCTAACTACTTTGCATTCAAGAAACCATTGCCATATATTGGAAACATATGCCCAAATCATCAAATCTTTCAAAATCTAACTTCAAAAAATTACCAAGCATAGACACAATTGTGGCATCACAAATGAGACTGCTCCCAAGCACTTAACAACATTCCTTTCACTGTTTCTACATATTCTCTGTTTTTAGCAAACAATGCCAAATATCTCTAGGAGGCCAACATTCCATCTAATCGGGTGATTCCTTTTCTATCATAATGCATTTACACAATCCCAATACAGATTCTCAGGCCTATTTTGAACCTTTTCAACATACTATAAAAGTTTATACACTTATTTCACAAAACAAAGTAGAACCAACATGTTGTCTACTAGTAAAAGCCCTTAAATGGGTCAATTTATCAAAGCAAGTCATCATAGAACTACTCACTAATCCACCAAACCTACAAATAGTCTTATGCCATGTGTAGAAACTCACAAATAAACAAGTTTCAAGATGGGAAATGCCCATCAATACACAAAATCAGTAAAAATTTGATTATAGGGTGAAAACACACCAACCATGAGGGTTTCTTTAATGAAACATTTGCAAAACCTCTACTAATCTGCCCAACAATTGAAACATGCTTCATTATGTCTAAAAATTATTTTGAAATCATTTCTAAGCTCCTCTACATGTTTCCTCAAACCCTACTTGAAAACACCATTTTTTTGAATGAGAAAATCCAGAATTTTGTTCATGCAACAGTATCCTGACTTCTTATTTCTATTTACCCCTGCCACACACATCTTCACATTGAAAAGACACTAAATATGATCCATTCCATCGACCTACTAGCCCTACATCGGTGGAATGGCTAAGAATCACTTTTTAGACTCTCTAAACAATTCTAAGGAAACCACAGACCGAGACTTAGGAAACTAAGTTCAAATTAGATTGATTATTTGAATTACAATTCCCACAAATTTCAAGAATGAAAGAAGTCTCTTTCCCTGACAAGAATCAAATCTTAGAATGCTTGAATCACTATGCAACTTGAAAAAAATAATAGAAAAGCTTTCCAAAATAACTAAGCAAAGGTTTTTTTATTAATTTTTATGGATTTTTGGGATACAAGATATTCCTTTCTCGAGCTTACAATTCTTTTTAAAGGTGTCTAAATCAGTTGAAATAACTGCCTCTTCATCTTCATCAACCCATCCTTGCCCTTCCACAAAAAAGACTCTTCACCTTCCTGCTTTTGTGCAATTTTACATTTTACACACTGGAACTTTGTTAAAAAGCAACTTTTCAATAATATCACCTAGTGACCTATTTCATGGTGCAAATACATTGAAATTCATCATTTAATGACCTTCACTCATCATATTTACTAGAACATTACAAATTGAACAAATTAGCCTTTTGAAGGAATTTCATGACCTAGGTGCTCTTGCACTAGTTTGTCATGTTACAACCTTACGTTGTCAATGGACATTTTAAATCACACAATTCGATACACTTTCCTATTACATTTTTAAACCACATCTCTTTGAGGAATTTTGTTAAATTTAACAATTGACTTTCTTTGTGTATGATTCCAAAGCTATCATTGAGTTATTTTTTCAAACAGGTATACAAACTAGCTTTCATTGACTTTCTTTGTGTATGCTTCCAAAGCTATCATTGAGTTATTTTGTCAAACAGTTATACAAACCAGCTTTCATTGACTTTCTTTGTGTATGCTTCCAAAGCTTTCAATTAGTTAATTTGACAACTTAGCACTCTTTGCATAGGTAAAATTATTCGTCATGCCAAAGAAACGAACTGTTAAAAGGAAAAAAGTAACGAATGATCAGCTCCAAGCCATCAGAGATAAAGAGAAAAAGCAGATGAGGGAATATCGTGAAAAGTAGAAATTGGGAACGATTGATGAAAACAAGCCAGTTGAAGAGGAACCTCAATTGTCAAAAAGAGAAAAGAAATTGGCAGCACAAAGGGTATGAATGTGAAAGAGTCGTGCTAGGGGAGATGCAGATACCATACTTGGAGACACACCCTCTACTGCAAGTGAATACGAAGGGACACCATTAAGCATAAGTGAATATGGAGGGACACCATCTACCACAAGTGAGTATGGTTGGACACCATCCACCACATCTGAAGTTGAGAGTACATCATCACTCGGAGTTGATACCGCGTATGCCATCATCCCCATGTGAACCTCAAGGTATGTCTTCTATTCCACCTCGATCAAAGGTACGCAATCTAGCCCACCTCAATTAAATATTGATGAAATTGCTAATGTTGAGATGTATGTACCTATAAGAACAACACCTAGAATTTTGTATAGAAAGCCAAAGTTTTTGATTAATATTGATGAGGATATTTTGCAGCACATGGAAGGTAAGATTCCAGAACACACTTGTAGAATATATGCTAATAAGATTTGGCAAATGTTCTTTGAAAGGAAAAATGAGATCCAAGATGTCAACCATTTGTTCAAAATGATGGGGTTTAAAGTACGTAAACATCACATGAAGACTCTTGGGTTGAGAAACATCGAATGCACCGCGAAAACACTATTATGAAGAATCTAATGGATGCTTTGCGACAATGTGGGTGACCTCATAAGCTCAAAGGATAGTAATGTCACCCAACGCATTGGCTACATCACTTTGGTAAGCTATCAAACAAAGAGATCTCACTGTGTTATCAAAGGAACAAATGGGAATTAATAGAAAAACTTTATTAAGAGCCATTCAAAGGTGGCAAAGAACTGAGGGAACCGATTCAAATGAATTATGGGTATTCTCAGGAAGACTGCCACATAAAGATAGAAAAGTTGTTGAAGCATTGAGAACACTAATTGAAGATTATTGGAAGAATAATACAAGGCCATCTCTAAATCAAAGGGATGTCTTAAGAAGGAGAATCGGTAGTCAGAACTGTGAGCCACATCCAAAGCATTTTTTTTGGATATGAATTAAACCTAATTTTTTCATAAATTTCAATAGGATTATCCTCAAATTCAAAATTTTCAAAGATATTTTGAAATGATTAAACCTTTTATGTCAAGATAAATCACACATGTAATACTTGTTGTCAGAAACTACATATTGAATTCTCTAACCATTATGATGTTTATCATTCTATATGTTTACATTTCAGATAATTAACGATAGTTTCGCAGGATTGTGGTTTTCTAGAAGCCCCACCAAAATCTTCAAGAAAGTTCTTATCAAAAATTTTATGTGAAATAGAGGATGGCCAAATATTCTATAGGACAACATGTTTGGATGGTTCATGCGAGCGTTGCAGTGGCTTGCAACGAATGCTAGTATGTCAACATATGGAAAGCACATATGAGGCAAGACAAAAACTAGTAGAGTTTGGGAAGTATAAAATAGTGGCATATGCTACAAAAGATGGGTCTGAAGCAAAAAGGTGTGAGTTGGTTATTCAGTAGATTCCAAAGGTGGTCACCATGTCCATGTTTTGTGAGAATTAGTGTATGAGTAATGCAAGGCATACCCATAGGAGCCCGGCTGGCTGGACACACAATTCAAGCTATGCATGACACCTTCCACTTGGTAGCATAGCACGCGGGTTGAATTTTGTAGAGAACTACACTCTATAGCCACAAGCAGAGGTACCACAGATACAACTCCACAGGTTTTGACATTTTGTGCACACATAAAGCACTATACATGTAGCTAAAAGTACAGAGGATGAAAGGAAGGTATTGAGGGAGTATCACTTTTATATTAGTGATGATCGCACGCATTCTCTAGAGTTCATGCAAGGTTGCTTCCAGATGTTCTACAATCACTTGGCTCAGAGGGGTATATCATATGGTCGCATATATAATATGGTCGCATAATCCATGCAACACGGTTCAAGAACGCGCGACATGTTCTAATCGGGTTGTGCAAGGATGCATCTCACTACATGTGTTCAACATATGTGGAAAATTCCTTGTGAGGCCGCATATGGAAAGGGGGAGCATGACGAAAGAGCACGCGGAAAAGAGCATTTCAGCACGAAGAGTTAAAGTATAAAGACAAAGGTAATGTTTACGATGCAAGATCAATTGTCATGGTGTAATGGTTCGATGGGTTCAGTAATGAAGGTATGTCTCTATTTCATAGATTTTTTGGTTTATGATACTAACATTGTATATTTCTCATTTCATAGATTTTTTTGGTTTATGGATGATACCAGTACATTAAAATTACATGAGGATTGTTGTACAATAATAGGGATCGGTGAGTTGCACTCTTTCCTTAGCTCAAATGCAGGTTCATGGAGTATCAATACACGTAAGATGGCATGCTTTTGTTCTTCATGTACAATGCAAGCCTAGAATGATTGTGAGTTAGGGGAGTGGGTTGAAAAATGGTTGACAAGTTATCTTAGCCCACTTCACATGTATCGCCCTTCGATGGCATTGGAACTAACACACATGGAATCATCAATCGACTTTGACCATGTATCAGATCTAGTTCAACCAGGTAATATATCTACTAGCTTAGTATTTGAAATTCCATATTTTTATCTTACTTTGTAATGTATTCATAATGTTGACTAATTTCAAGAGATATGTCGCACATATAAATGCAGTGCATGTTTATGCAGTTATTACAGATGAAGACAATGAAGAGGGTACAAACTATTACTTCTGTCATTGTGTTGAGGCAAAAAAGAAATTGGAAGCCCCAATTACAGATGGAGAAAACATTGAATACCCTACAGGCTCAGTTGTTGTTACTGGAATGTGGCTGAGAAGGTACCCACATAAGAGTGTTAAACATTGGTTGTTTGAGGAATTTGACACACATCGTAAGATTCTTCATTACTCAAACTTTGTCATGGCATCCAATGTTTTTTTGAGAAAATATGGGGGTAGACCTTTGAACAAGACCTTGTGGAAGGTCCGTGAGTCTGACCATGATGCAATACTTGACACAATAAAGAGTAGAATAGACCTGGATGGTTCATTGGATTAATTTGTAAGTATATGCACAACGGTTCTGATTAATTTATACTTGTATCCACGTCAATTTGGTTGATGCCAATGCTATCATATTATTTTACTTTGTATATCTATATGTAACCAGGAAAACATTGATTGGTGTCCCCTTGCATAAAATGCAGATTTATGAGCCATCCAAGAGAATCTCAAGCAGAAAAGCAATGCAACATCCTTATTTTGATGATCTTGAAAAATTTCAATTATGATTTTAAGCCATTACAAAAGTGCATGCGAAGCTTGATGAGGCAATTTCAAGTTATTCATTTGAATTTAACCTTATCATGACCACCCATGACGTAGAAATTATAAGAGCATCTCGAATTTCAATAAATTCAATTCATGAGAGGTGTTGTGTGCAATAGGTATCTTGGAACTCCCAGTGAAGATGTATGACCAAGACTAACTAAGTTGAGAGACTGCCATGCCTATTTGTAAGTGCCTTCCATCTATTTTGGATGAGATATTTCTTTTTATTCTTTTCCTTTACATATTTGTAACTAAAATAGTAAAAAACTATTTAGGCCTTGTCCTTTGTAGATTAAGATAATACAGAGAATTAGGTTTCTTTTGAGTCCATCTATAAGAAAATCCATTGATTTTTTCCACTGTTAGAGCACATTTTTTGAAATTCAATTTATAACATTCAATTTGAGGTTTTGAGAGTCAAGTAAAGAAATAAAGCATACTCCACTGAATTAGTCTTGTAGATCAGTGGAGTAGGGTTATAGTAGGGTGTTTATGGTGCAGGAGCACCAAGGACAATCAGGACCACAAGGTGGTCAAGTGGTAAATTTTGATTTGTAGTCCATGAAGAATGTTGTAATATGGTCACAAGGACCATTAGGAATTGTTTTAAGTCAATCTAGGTTGGTAGGATATGAGGTTGCAATGTCATGTTAGCATGTTGTCAATTTGGTGTAATAAAGCCTTGAATGGCCTAAATGTGAAAATGTATGTAAATTCATAATGTAAGGGTCAAGATGATGTAATGAGGCCATCATAAGGTCACTAGTTTAGGTATGGAGTCATTGTAATTGCTATTTTAAGTCCATCCAAGGCTCATTATTCAATATAGAAAGTTTGGTTAATGTTTGATTCAGAGTTTTCAATGCTTTATTTCTGATTTTTCATTGTATTTCCTGATTTTACTATATTTTCAGAGTTTCCTTCACCTGTACAGACCCGTACATTCTTAGATATCTCTCTCATTCATGTTTTCATGTTATCTGGATGATCAATGGATGTTTTTACAATTTGGATGATCAATGGATGTTTTTACAATTATCTTTAAAGAATTGGTCTTTTAGTTGTTCAGTGGTGAATTGGAAGACTATAGTGCTAACCTTATGGAAGTTGGATTAGATATATGAACCTGAATTGGTTTCTTGGTTCTTAAGTCTGAATTTTTATTCCTCCACCCTACTCTACATCAATTGATATGCCTTCAAAAAGGCCTTGTGAATGTTGTATGTTGTTGGCAATCATACTTTTGAAAAAATACCAAAAGGCTCTATTTTCTAACGATTTTATCTCTTTAGAAGCAAAGAAGTTGGGACAGTAGGCATGTGTTCTAAAATAAGTGTCTTAAAATGATATATATTTTTAATGGCCAAAATGGGTACCCTAAAATGTATTTATCATATAAAGATTAATTATGGTTTGCATGTTACACCCGATTTAGTGTTTTAGTACTTACAAGCAAATTTGGTCTTCTAGTGCAAGCAATTGTGAAATCTGATTAAATAGTGTTGTAAGAAGGTGTTTTAGATTTTTTCATGTTAAAATAAAGATGAATAAAGTGTACCAAGGTCTGGTAAAAGTTTGGAAGCAAGATTTGAAGGTTAGGTGTCTTTTTGCCTTGTGAAAAGTTGCAAAGTCATGCAACTTTCATTCTCTAACTCGTCTGACCAAATAGACTATTCCAATGTGTTTGAATAGGCATGTTTACACTAGGAATGGTCCTCTTTCATACCCAAACATATGGAATCTCTTTGAGCTACGTTCAACCGGATCGATCCCTTAAGGGTCCAAAGGAAAAAATGGCTGCAAACTTCAGCATGAGGTTACTTGGACACCGTGATGCTTAGAAACTTCCCGTCTAATCCTATGAGATTGCGTTGGGACCCTCTACAATAACCTCTCTCAGTTTTTGTTATTTCAGAGTGGTTTTTCCATAGTCTCTAGTTTTCAGTTGATGGAAAAAGTATCAAATGGAAGCAGTGGAAAGTTGCAAAGTGGTGCAACTTTCATTCTGCAACTCGTGTGACCAAAAAGACTATTCCAATGCATCTGAATAGACATTTTTACACTAGGAATAGTCCTCTTTCGCACCCAAACATGCAAAATCACTTCGAGCTATGTTCAACTAGATCGATCCCTTAAGGGTCCAAAGGGATAAATGGCTGCAAACTTTAGCATGAGGTTACTTAGACACTGTGACCCTTAGAAACTTCTCGTCTAATCCTATGGGATTTTTTTGGGCCCCTCTACAATATCCTCTCTTGGTTTTCATTATCTCAGAGTGGTTTTCCCATAGTCTCCAGTTTTCAGTTAATGGAAAAAGTGTCAAATGGAAGCAGTGGAAAGTTGCAAAGTGGTGCAATTTTTGTTCTGCAACTCGTGTGACCAAATAGACTATTCCAACATGTTTGAATAGAAATTTTTACACTAGGCATGATACTCTTTCACACCCAAACATGCGGAATCGCTCCAAGCTACGTTCAATCGGATTGATCCTTTAAGGGTCCAAAGGGCAAAATCGCTGCAAACTTCAAGACGTTACCTGCATACCGATGCTTTATAAACTTCATCTGGATCCCATGAGATCATGTTGCTACCTTTCTACAATAATCTCTCTCAGCTTTTGTTATCTCATAGTGGTTTTCCTGCTGCTCTCAGCTTTATTTCAGTGTAAGTGTCAAATGGAAGTAGTGGAAAGTTGCAAAGTGGTGCAATTTTTTAGTTCCGCGAACCGCGGTGACCAAACGTAATTATTCCAAATACGTCTAAATAGGAATTTTTATACTATAAATGGTACTCTTTTGCACCCAAACACGCGGAATTTCCCTGAGCTACGTTCAACTGGATCGATCCCTTAAGGGTCCAAAGGGCAAAATGGCTGCAAACTTCAGCATGAGGTTACTCAGACACCGTGATGCTTATAAACTTATTGTCTGATCCTATGAGATCATGTTGGGCCCCTCTATAATAACCTCTCTCAATTTTCGTTATCTCATAGTGGTTTTTCTATAATATCCATTTTTTAGTTGATGAAAAAAGTGTCAAATGGAAGCAGTGGAAAGTTGCAAAGTGGTGCAATTTTCGTTCTGCAACTTGTGTGACCAAACGGACTATTCCAACATGTCTGAATAGGAATTTTTACGCTAGGCATGGTACTCTTTCACACCCAAACATGTGGAATTGCTCCGAGCTACGTTCAACCGGATCGATCCCTTAAGGGTCCAAAGGGAAAAATAGCTGCAAACTTCAGCATGAAGTTACTCAAACACCGTGATGCTTATAAAATTATTGTCTAATCCTATGAGATTGTGTTGGACCCCTCTACAATAACCTCTCTTAGTTTTTGTTATCTCATAGTGGTTTTCCCGTAGTCTCCAGTTTTTAGTTGATGGAAAAAGTGTCAAATGGAAGCAGTGGAAAGTTGCAAAGTGGTGCAATTTTTTGTTCTACAACTCGTGTGACAAAACGGACTATTCTAACGTGTCTAAATAGGAATTTTTACTCTAGGAATGGTACTCTTTCTCACCCAAACACGCGTAATCGCTCTAAGCTACGTTCAAATGGATCGATCCCTTGAGGGTCCAAAGGGAAAAATGGTTGCAAACTTCAGCATGAGGTTACTCGGACACCGTGATGCTTATAAACTTCTCCTCTAATCCTATAAGATTATATTGGACCCCTCTACAATAACCTCTCTCGGTTTTCATTATCTTGGAGTGGTTTTCCCATGGTGTCCAGTTTTCAGTTGATGCAAAAAGTGTCAAATGCAAGCAGTGAAAAGTTACAAAGTGGTGCAATTTTCGTTCTACAACTCATGTGACCAAGTAGACTGTTCCAACATGTTCAAATTGGCATGTTTACACTAGGCATGGTCCTCTTTCACACTCAAACATGCAGAATCACTTCGAGCTACGTTCAACTGGATCAATCCCTTAAGGGTCCAAAGGGCAAAATGACTGCAAACTTCAACATGAGGTTACTCAGACACCGTGATGCTTATAAACTTCTTGTCTGATCCTATTAGATTGTCTTGGGCCTCTCTACAATAACCTCTCTCGGTTTTCATTATCTTAGAGTGGTTTTCCCGTGGTGTCTAATTTTTAGTTGATGGAAAAAGTGTCAAATGCAAGCAGTGAAAAGTTGCAAGGTGGTGTAATTTTTGTTCTATAACTCGTGTGACCAAATGGACTGTTCCAATGCATCTGAGTAGGCATGTTTACGCTAGGTATGGTCCTCTTTCGCACCCAAACATGTAGAATCGCTATAAGCTACATTCAACCGGATCGATCCCTTAAGGGTTTGAGTGTAGTATGTTGAAATAGGCCATTCCTCCTATTGTTCAGGTTGTGTCTCGGTGATATGGGCCTGATTAACTTGATTGTGGTAGCTTGATAAATAGAGTCTATTGATGCTAGGGTTCAATTTGTATGATTTTTAAAAAAGAAGCCAACTGAGTAGAGTTACCAACTGAGTAGAGTTATCAACATTATTCATAAATCATAATAATTTGTTTAGTACACTAGCCATTTTGATGCCTTCTTGTAGTCTCAAACATTATTTTGTATCATTGTTACATCGGTTTTTAAAGTGGCAACTTAATATAGCTCCATAATACAAAATCTGGTTCAAGTTGATTTTCACGTGAAAAAAATGTGAATCAAATCACGTTGATGTGAAAAAAACCCATTAGACCATAGCTTGTGGTGCAGGAACACCTAGGTCATGTAATGCCTTCAAAAGGCTAAGTTGTCAAAAATGTATTTAAGTTCATGTAATGCCAAAATTAAATGTGATCAAGGCATGAAAAAGCACAAAGTGTAATATTGTCAAAATGCTAAATATGTAAAAGAGAGAAAAAGAAAGAATGTGAAGAGACAAAACAAGAAAATCAAGAAAATCAAGGAAGATGAAGAGGTATTTTATGGTTGTAAACTTCTTTAAAAGCATTGTAAAGGCCGAGAAAAGAGATCATTGTATTCTGGAAGAATTAAATTAACAAAGAGTTCCCTGTTTTAGCTTATTTTCTGTGCTTTTCAATTTTTTCTTAACTTGTACGGATTGTGCAAGAGTTTAGAGTTCAAATTTAGATTGTTTCTAGTAGGTTGGGGAATCACCATTTGTTTGCATCCATTTGGGAATGAATCCATTAAATTTAATGTTTGTTTGAGCATTCTTCTTATGGCTCGGTCTAAAATCTTGTGCATTGAGTTTTGAGTCTTATAAGGCATTTCCACACTACTCCACCAATGTAGGTTAGGTAGATTGGTGGAGTACATTAGGGATAGATTATTTGTTATTTTTTGATGTTTGTGAGTGGAGGAAAAAGCAAGAATACCTTGAAGGAGCTGCTGCTACATAGGAAATTCTGAGTTTTCCAGTCAAAATGAACAGTTTCCAGCATGATAGTGGACAAAGAAAAAGTGCATGGGTTAGAAGATGTTTCCAAATGCCTTTTCAGATGTATTTTGACATGTTCCAATGGTTGGTCAGAGGTTTTGAGGTTTTCATGTAGCCTATACAGGAAACCCTGATTGATTTTTGAGTTTTTCACCCTATAAACAAGGGTTTGTCAATATATTGTAAAAAGGATTCTTTTAATCCCTAAAAATGGATAAATTGGGAGTTTTGTGTTATGTCTAATAACTATTTTGAGGTTTTAAGTGTTTTGGGAATGTTTGAAGGGGGTCTTCTTTGAAAATTAGGCCTATTTTAGTAGCCTTTTTTATAGCGTTTAGACTAAAAATTGCTTATTTCTTCAATAAAAGTTATTTTGAGTTTTTGATATGAGGACATGGGCATTAAGAGGTCTCTAAAAGTGTTTTGGATCTTGGGTTTTGAAACATGTGTGTTTGGTTTACCCGATTTAGGGCACGAATGTCTCATTGAGAAGTAGTGCCTTGACTGCTCAGAGAATATAAGTCTGACCTAACAGTGATCGGTGAGTTGATTTTGAGATAATGTTGTCTAAGTGATGGTGTCAGGAATGTATGGAGTCTTGGACAAGGTTTAGAAGTGATATATGTTGTTTTGATAGTTGGACAGTGAGGAGACTTGGTGTAAAATAATACGTGAAATTGTAAGTTCAGTCAGAACAAAGTTAAAAGAGAGCAAGTTCCTGATTTGTATCAGTTGTAATAATGATGTTCACAGTGCTTGATGGTCTGGTAAAAGTCTGAAATCCAATTGTAATGATGGATTGACTATTTGGGACAAGTTGAATGAATTGATTGAATGGAAGAGTGCCTTGTTGAAAATGGTGTTTTTGAAATGCATGTTGATCTAATTGATTGAATCACAGTTTTCTAAAATGGTTTTTTGCTTTGAATGAGTCAATTGGAATACAGATTTGTGGAAGGATGAATGATGAATGATAAGAGAATTTGAGTGGATGAAAAGTAGATTTCTAATGAAATGTTGAAATTTTGTTTAATCTTCTCCAAGATGAGTTTGAGACAAGAGTCCCCTAAGTTGTTGATTGGTTTGGCAATCTTTGTATTGCATCAGCTTGTTGCTTACTATTATGCTATGATAGATTTTTTCTACGCATCCATAGCTTGCTCGAAAGCACCTGCTTTAGGCTTTTAGCCATAGCAGCAAGGAAATGAACTTTTTGATAA
>VDFB02026320.1:103234267-103250700 GCA_007258455.2 Sequoia sempervirens
CCCTCTTCCACCCTCTCTCCCACTCTCCCACTCTCTCCCACCCTCTCCCATCCTATCTAATTCTCTCTGACTCTCTCCCACGTTCTCCCTATTAGAACTGTAAAATTTTGATGATTTTACATGTTGTTCATACTAATAGGTTTCCAAATAAGTCCTACCATGAGCACATTTTCCCCATATTTGGCCATGTAGTCTCATAAAATCCATCTAGTCTAGAATAATTCACATCATAATCCATATCGGCGTGAGATTATCAAGATCTCCCTGACCCATTGTGTATTTTTGCTAATATATATCTTATGTAGGTCTATCGGCAAGACTTCTTTAATGTCACATCGATTGGATTTCATCTACAAACACTTATCGGTAGAACATTGTTCATTGTTTTGATGATAGAAGGATCCCCATTAGTGTGAGTGCCATCGTTGATTTGAAGTCATAGTGAAGTTGTTTTGTCTTACCAATTGGCTCACAAGCAAATGTTTCGGCCAGACTAAAAGGTCCTATTATGCTTTGCATAACCACCCCACTTTGATCTAGATCAAAGTGGGTCCCCCTTTCTCTTTGGTTGCTTTGTTTTGGGTCATTTTCCTTCCTCTTGGGTTACTTTATGTCTTCTATTTGATTTTTCTCTTTTGGTTTTGCTGAACCTTTTGTTTCAGTTTCAACTTAATTTGTTTCCCTTCTTGCTAAGTATTCAATGAAGTAATCACAAGCCAAAGTGTATCTTATGATAGTGTATCTTATGTCCTTCTGATGACTAATGGAAGCATCTATTTTATAGGAACAAGCCACACACACATGATGATATTTCTCAAAGTGAGTCTGCTTGGAGGGCTATCCTCAATCCAGTTGGTTATCAAAATCAGCCAAGGCAGAGGTCGCCAAGACTTTTCTAGACTCTTACCGACTGGTGGCTTGGCTCTGACTATTCTAAATCCCAAAGAATCAAAATACTCCCCATTGTGCATCTTATCGGTGTAGGGTTATCAAGGTCTCCCTGACCTATGGTTCTTTGGTTCAAATCTACGTTTATGTTGCCTATCGGCAAGACACCAGAGATTTCATAGTGATCAAAAATCATATGCAGGATCCATCAGCGAGATAAGGCTCATCATCCCGACGACATGAATTTTCCCTTTGGCATAAGGTGTTATCCCTGCCAAGATGTTTCGGTGAGTTCATAAGATCTCACCGACTAAGCAAAAGTATCTACACTTTGGCATGAGTTGTTCCCTTAAGTATGTGTTCTCACCAAATGCCAGGGGTCTTGACGAAGAATGAAGGGTCAACATATTGGCAAAGCAGCATAACGTCGCCCAGAGGTCTTGCCGAATGGTGGGTGTCTCACCGAAACATGAGGTCCATTGGCATATTAGTTGGAGCTCGCTAAGAAGTCTCAGTGATGACCAACAGTCACACCAACACAACACTAGGCGATCTCAAAGGTGGTCTTCGGTGAGTAAATCAGTACGCCACAGCAACAACGGGATGAATTAGTGAGGCTCTTACCAAGACATGAGGTATCTATAGGACATCTTCCCAAAAAATGGGTGCTACAACGAACCACCTACAAAGATTTCATTTCAGCATGACTACATCAATGTCTTCTCGAAACGGATAATCTCCAAAGGATGATGCCTTCAACGGGATGTTTGGCCTATAGTTGATCTCTTGCCGATAACAGAGGAGGGTCCCACTGAAGCTCTGAGCCTGGCACTAAATTTTTCCTTCAGCAGGAGGTCTGCTCGAAATGAAAAGGTCTTACCGAAAGGATCAATCTTCGGTATGACATGGGGGACTCAATTAGAGGTTGCAGTGCAGCATAGGGGTCTCAGTGATACATGTGGAATGAAAGGGAACATGTCGGCATAGCTATAGGAAGGTCTCCCCGAAACAGAAAGGAAATGACAAAGGTGGTGATGTCGCCACAAGCTCTGAGCAAATGAAAGACTTCGCTGTAGGGTCACGGCGATGAACAATGGTCTCACCGATGGTAAGGAGGGCTCGGTAAGAGAAGAGAGATTGGGGTAATGTCTCCCCAATTTTGATAAGTCTCTACAACACAAAGTGAGTTCGCGGGGAGGAAACAGAGTGTGCCAAGAGGTCTTGTTGATGTTCCTAGGTCCTGCCAATAGAAAATGGGCCCCCACCACAAGAAGCGGAGCTAGGCGAAGGATTATGTCTTCGCTAAAGGGTCTTAGCAAAGAAAGGAAGTCAGAGCGAAATAGACAAGACTGAAGCCTGAGGATGACAGGAGGATGTCAGGGAGACTCCAAAGGAAAACGAAGACTTCGTCATGTGGTCTTGTCGATATGCTAAAGTCTTGCCGATAGCGGTAGGTTCACAAATGAAAAGTAGATATCCATATAACCATGGGGGAACACCATGACCTTGGGCCAATTAAGGGGTCTTCCCAAAAGGAAAACAATCTAGAGCCAGAGTGGCGGGTACCATCGCTGTGAGGTCCTGCCAATGAGGTAAGGTCTCAGCGATAGGAGAATGAGCTCAATGTGACTTCAGAAGCTCGCCAAGACATCTCATCGATTGATCTAGGCTATGTCGATGCCTGTTGTAAAAAGAAAATCACATCAGGGAGACACCGATGGTGTCTCACCAACCTGCGATTTAGGTCAGACCACTCTTGACTGCTCAGAATCCTATGTGGCCTGTGATTGTTCAATCAGAGAGAGCTAAGATTGATCCTTTGACTAATTGATCACCCCTGTGGAAAGATTAATAGAGTGTGACTAGATGGATCATTGCTAAGAACAGTTGACGACGAATCTGCTTAGGCGACGGTACAAAGATCTAAGGAGGCCTGATGGTGTTTTAGAAGATAGTCAATGAGCAGAGGAGTCTAGAATAGACAGGGAGGCCAAAGAATGAAGAAGCCGTGACTCGGAGGGACACCTGTGGTGACCATTGACAGAGGTAGATCAATATTAATGTAGATATCCTGGAGCATTCAAGACGACTCGGCGGGGGACTTCAAAGGTGGACACAAAGATGCTAGAGTTAATGCTGCAGTTGTCAAAAGATCTAAAAAATAAAAGACTTCTCCTGCGAGTAGTAATCCTTCATTATCATTATCCACAAGGATTCACATTGAATGTAGTTTTGACTTTCCTCAAAAAGATCTAAGAGCCGACTCTCCTGGATGCAGATATTTTGTAAACCCTAGTGTAGGGGACAACGCATTCTCTTTGTAACATTCTGTATTTAAGGCATCCTTGCCTCTTTGTAAAGGTTAGAACTTTTACTGTGAGAACTCTAAGTGTAAGCACTTTTAGATTAGAATAGCTAGGTTTAGAATGCTTTTAGACTAAGAACTTTTTTTAGAGTGAAAACTATTAGGAGTTAGTAAGTTAACAAAAGGAGATAGAATTGCATCTTGTTTCTCAGTAATGAGAGCTTCTTTGTCTTCTTGGTTAGCAGTAAGATTTCAGTGTAGACTGTAATGTATTTTCTAAATTCTCTTAGTGTAGTTGGAAACAATCTAGAACCTCAGATTCTCTGTATACTGGTGACTGTGCCAGCTTTGTAAATATTGTTTATTTGTTTTAATAACAGTAGAAACAATCAGAGTTTAAATCTTCTTCATGTTGTGTTCCTGAATGATATTTGTCTTAATTTGATCATTTGATTTGTGAAGTCTCCAAGGAATGAAGGGTTATTTGTGTTTTGCTTAAATGGTAGCTAAAATTTTGTTATTCGAATTAGCACTGTGAATGAAAGAGGTTGTGTCAATCACAAGCTTATCTTGTTCTACATTTTTAGTTTATAATTCTTTAAAGTTAACAAATCTGGTTAAGATTGGATGAACTGTTATTGTTTTTTGTTTCAAAACCATGATCTATCTTTTGTTGTTTCTTTAAAACCCTAGTTAAAGTAGGCTTTTATTTTCATGCTTGATCTAAGAACGGTCTAGATACTCAACACTAGCAGGCCCCTTGAATATTACTATTGCATTGACCACTGAGTAACATCAGCATAGTTGAGACCCAACTACAAAGACCTTGGGAGCTAAGGAATCCATGTGTTGCCTTTCTCTTTCAGGAGAAGCAGGGTAGCAATACTCTACTTGCATTGTTGTGGTGCCAAAATTGCCATCAATAGGAATTGGTGCTAGAAGGAGGGAAAATAAGGGAAAGCTAGATAAACCTAGGTTTTCATCCCCAGAGATGTCCCACAGAGTTCTTTGATCAGCTGAAAATCCACCGCCTTTGAT
Organism: Sequoia sempervirens; assembly: GCA_007258455.2. Lineage (NCBI taxonomy): Eukaryota > Viridiplantae > Streptophyta > Pinopsida > Cupressales > Cupressaceae > Sequoia > Sequoia sempervirens. The sequence continues at coordinate 103,238,499 of VDFB02026320.1, forward strand.
AGAACTCAAGACCCCAACAAGACACAAGAATCATAAGACTGGGGAAACCATCATACCACCCTTGTTAGCTTTGATCACTCCACCAGGTTTTTCACCAGTACCCTAGTGGATACCTATCAATCCACCATCACAGCTAATTCAACCCATACAATAGCTGGCTCAAACACCACCACCCCCACCAATGGAATTCTTTCAGAATAATCCCTCTCCATTGGGGACTATCCCTGGAGGTTTTCATGATATGCCCAAAAACCTTGAGAAATTCTACCCTAAATACATCCATGGTGAGTCAAGGAGCGCTGAAGAGCATATACAAGCTTTCAAGGATGCTTGTACTAGAGCTCAGATAGCCCATCATGATGTGGTCTGTAGGTTATTTCCTTACTCTTTAGGGGACATGGCATACAATTGGTACCTTAATCTTCCTCAAGGTTCCATTCTGACCTAGACACATCTGGAAAATGCTTTCATCAACCAATTTAGGGTGTATGTGGATCCAGCTCTTTTATATCATCAGTTTGCAACCATAAGGAAGGAACCAGGTGAATCTTTGCCTTTATTCAATACCAAGTTCCAACGAATGTATAGGAGATTACAATATCCCTATCTAGTTACTAAGAAAAACGCTATCTAGGCATACTTTAGGGTTATAGACCCTTTGCTTGGCTTGTTCTTGCAAAGGACATATCCAGTAGCTGATATTGATTCTCTATCCAAAGTCTATAACTTAGCCATTAAGCTGCAGCAACAAGTTAGTTCTTAACAAGGAAATCTGGGAGGAGGTTTCCCTTCAATGGGATATCAGATGCATAGCTCAACTCCTCTATTCAACACTATCCTAGGGATGTCTCCTTCCCACTATGGGCCTATGTTTGAATTACAAACCCAACCACTAGTTCCATTCTTTGCTACTAGAACTCCTGATCTCTTTCAACAACCATAGGTTCCTCAAAGTTCCCATGGTCATCTTAACCAAATTGGAACACCAAGTCATATTGATCAGCCACCTGTTATTAAGAGCATGGAAAGCGAAAAGACAGTCCAACTTACAAATGAGGTAGAAACCCTGAAGAAAATGTTGTCTCAAGTTACCAATGATATGGCTCAACTTTGGTTGAACCCTTTCTAAAACCAAGGTAACTACCCTAACCAAAATAGCAACAACTAGGGTACTTATCAAAATAACAACAACAATTATAACCAAAAGGGTTATCAAGGCCAAAATTCCTCTAACCAGGGCTACCAAAATTAGAATAGAGGATATAACCAAAGAGCAAATAACAACAGGAAATGGAATATAGGGCCTAATAACGGTGGAGTTCCTCACAACTATCAAGCAAATGAGGAGAGAGCACATACTGCAAACATGGCTGACCTCAACTTCATGACCAATTAGTGCAAATTGCATGATACTGCAACCCATTATGAGGTAAACTACCCTCAGATGGAGAAAATTGTTAAGATGGCACAAGAAGATGCCCACACATTCCATGGGAATTCACACAAAGGAGGTGACTCAGTGGATACTACAATGGCTTATGAGCTCTTTGAGGAGGAGCCTTCATTCCCAAGGCAAGAATAAAATGAACCAGAGGAAGACTCATATGATGCCCAAGCCTTTTAGTCAAAAGCAGGACACTTCCTAAGAAATCAAAGCAAGGGGCCATTCACTACATCAGCACCCCCTAATCACATGGTGCCTCCAAATCAAAGTGCTGATAATAATCCTCCTCCACCAAAAGGCTTGCCTGAACTCCATAACAAGGGTGATCCCTCTGCTGCTTTCAAAGGTAATTCAAGTTATGATATGAAATTTGACATTGTTTATGAGATGCAAAAGTAGAAAACTTCTTTGTCATATTTTGACATTTTAAAGTGGTGCCCTACTCAAAGGGAGATAGTGCAGAGGGCTCTAGAACAAGCTGATAAGGAAAAATGAAAAAGCAAGGTTACACCCCTTGCAGACATGAATGCAACTTTGTACAAAAGAAAAGTAGGTACTCCACCTTTTCTTTTAAGTTTAAGAATTTGTGGAAAAAATCTAGATAATTGTTTACTAGATTCAGGAGCTTCAGGAAATGCCATGCCATTTTTTGTATGTAAGAAGTTAGGATTGAATCTCGTTCAAACAAACAAGAAAGTTTTCCAACTGAACAAAATAGAGGTCAATGTAGTGGGGGAATTAAAAAACATACATGTGCAAGTAGGATCTGATCCTAGGGTCCTAACAAACATTGACATTCAAGTGGTCCATATTCCTGAGACCTATGGTATGCTATTGAGCCGAGATATGATGAAAAGTATAGGGGGATACCTCTCCCTAGATTTCTTGCACATGTGGCTACCATGGAAGGGAATTCCTACTCAGATTAGAATTGAATGTGAGCCATGCCTCAAGCATATCATCACTGAGTATGATTGTCCCAATGAGGTAGCTTACTTTGAGACTGAGATAGGGGTTTACAAAAGAGAGGAAATTCTAAACTTCTCGGTTCTCAATGCCAAGGACATGTCAAAACAAAAACTCCCTAACCCCACCATTGATGAAAATCAATAGGCCTTGATTAGAAAGTTGTAACAAGACCAACTAGTCTTAGAGGCAGATATAGATCTGCAAAGTCTCTTGCTCCCTAACTAGTGTAGGGTACATTATCAAAGCCACTCTAAATTGACTTGTCAACCTTGCAGGGACATTTTAAATCATGTTTCCTAGGCTGAGGAAGCTGGCACAAGTCACCCTGAGACCATTGTAGACTATTTCTCATTTGAGGCCAAGGAAGCAACCATGTTAACCAGGGACACAATACTTTCAAAAGAAATCCCTTCTCAGATCAAACCTACTCTAGACACATGTCCAAATCAATACACTAATGAGGAGCAACCCCAAGATCTGTTTGACACCCTTGTACTTACAAATGAAACAAAACCTAAGGGGTTAACCAAAGACACTAGTGACTGTTAGAAGAATAGCCATAGGTTGGATGACATAATTGAGCCAGAATTGCAAAGTATACCTAAACAACCTGTACAGAATCCTTTCCCTATGTTGGATGCAAAATATCAAGAAGTCCCCCCTTTGGTTAATCCTATTCAAATATCTATGAAAACTTCAAAAGGATTAACCCCTACTTGTGATCAATTGTGAACCCTTACCTTTGATGGATTCAATTCCAAGACCAGTTGTGGTGTTAGAATTGTACTAACCAGCCTGAAAGGGAAAGTTTTATTTGCTTCTTACAGGCTACAATTTGGGTGCACTAACAATGTAGTTGAATATGAAGCTCTGGCTCGAGGATTAATGTTTGCACATAAGAAAAGGATTACTGCCTTGGTGGTCCAAGGAGATTTAGAAGTAGTTATCAGGCAGGTGCACAACCAATACACATGTCACAACAGAAGGTTGGTGGCTTATAGAAATTGAGTATGGAACCTGATTAAGGACTTTGATGCCTGGATTAGTCTGATCCCTAGAGAAGAAAATCAGGTAGCTGATTCACTGGCTATTGCGATAAGCACCTTGGAGCCCATGCAAGGCTCCAAATTCAAAAGATTCTCAGTGGAACTGATGTCCACCCCAGCTATCCTTGACAATATCAAGAATTTCTAGGTCTTTGATGATGATCGACATATTCCGGCCTTCCTAGCAAGCTTGGATGTTTTTGAGGGGAAAATTATTGATGAGTCCAACAGAGATCAAGGGGATTGGAGCCCTGAGGAATGTGATACAGAAGGATTCTTTAATTTAAAAAGTAATAGCATTCCTAAGGGAATGGTGGCCTTGGAGATAATTTTTGACTCAGATCCGAGGGCTCAAGAGAAGATATCAGCTGAAGGCAGAGGAGGTGAATATGAAATTGTTAACTTGGCTGATTCTGGCCCTAAAAGGAACATCTACATAGGGAAGGCCTACCCTGAAGCAATTAGAGAAGACATATTGAGGGCGCTTAAGAAAGATATTGCTGCAATTTCCTAAGGATATGAAGAACTCCAGACATTTGATGCTTCGGTTATGACTCACACTATTCCCTTGAAGCTCGAGGTTAAACCCTTCCAAAAGAAGCAGCGGCCTATCAATGCCCTGATTGAGCCATTGATCTACAAAGAAGTTCAAAAGCTGCTATCTGCAAGGATAATCTTCCCTATGCACCATTCAACATGGGTGGCTAACTTAGTCCCAATTTGCAAGAAGAACAGGGAGATTAGGCTGTGTTGACTTTAGAAACCTGAATAGGGCTTCAGAAAAGGATAATTACCCACTCCCTTCCTTGGATGAGGTATTACAGACTGCCAATGGAGCACAGATGATGTCATTCTTAGATGGTTACTCTAGGTATAACCAGGTAATGGTCGACTTTGATGACAGGATGAAAATGACTTTCACCACCAAGTGGGGGATGTTTGCATATAGAAGGATGTCATTTGGCCTAATAAACGCTGGAGCCACTTTCCAGCGTGCCATGGACATATCTTTCAAGGATTTGATTGGAAAATGTATTATTGTTTACGTAGATGACCTAAAAATGTTCTCCAAGGATCGACTAAATCATGTTGTGAACTTAGCTAAAGTTCTCGAAAGCTGCATCTAATATGGCGTCTCCCTGAATCCTAACAAATGCGTGTTTGGAGTTTCGGAAGGGAAGCTATTGGGGAACATAATTTCTGAAAGAGGGATTTCAATCGACCTAGATTGAGTTGAACCCATTCTGAAGATTGCCAGGCCAGGGCACAAGAAAAAGTTAAGATCTTTCTTTGGAAAGATCAACTTCGTAAGGAAATTTATTATAGGCTTTGCAGAGATTATAAAGCCATTAAACGAAATGATGAAGAAGGATGCCAGAATAGAGTGGACAGAGGAGGCGAAGACCGCATTTGTGCAAGTCAAACAGTCCATTTCAAAGGTACCCATGCTCACCAGCCCTGATTATCTTAGACCATTCTACATTTACTCTTTTGCATCCAAACATTCTTGTGCAGCTGTTCTAACTCAACGAGGAGAAGAGTCAGAGAAGAGGCCAATCACATTCATGAGCTCTCCATTCAAAAATGAAAAAATAAAATACCTACCTCTTGAGAAGCAAGCATTTGCATTAGTTTGGGCCGTCAAGAAGTTGGCATTACATTCTTTGAAGCCAAATCGTCGCTGTAGTTCCGGATGCAGCTGTGAAGTCTTTATTGATGCAGAGCGAGTTGGGAGAAAGGAGGGGAAAATGGATGGACATCTTGCAAGAATTTGATCTGGAGATACATCCCATGAAATTAGTTAGTGGCATGGGTTTATCTCAGTCCATGGCGAACACTGGCGACAACATAATTTGTCAGCAGTACATGACCCAGTCTTTCTCTAACGACCCCTGGTATGTGGATACCATTTGCTTTATGCTCAACAATCTATGTCCAACAGGAATGAATGCAACTCAAAGGAGAGCCCTAAGACTAAATATTTCTCATTACATGCTCAAAGGAGGGTTGTTGTATAGAAGGAATTTTGAAGAGGTATACCTGAGATGCCTTGATCATCAAGTGGCCAAGTAGGTGATTTCTGAGTTTCATGGGAAGCATGGCATAGGTCATGGTTCTGCTGATTCCCTAGCACACCAGATTCTTAGGTCTGGTTATTACTAGCCCTATGTATTCAAGGATGCCCATTAGCATGTGAAAACATGTCACACGTGCCAAGTTTTTGCACCAAGGCAATTCCATGCAGCCATGCCACTACAACCCATTTATGAGGTAAGGCCATTTGCCCAGTGGGCACTGGATTTCATTGGAGTGATTAACCCGAATTCCTCTGTAGGACATAAGTTTATCTTGACTGCTACTGATTACTACACGAGGTGGATAGAGGCCATACCTTACAAAAACAACACATCAGAGGTAGTGATCAAGTTCCTCACCGAATGCATCACTACAAGGTTTGGGGTACCTTTCGCTCTGGTATGTGATAATGGTTCCACTTTTTCTTCTGCTGAGTTTATTTCTTGAGCGTATGATCACAAGATTGTCTTGAAGTATTCTTCAAACTATTATCCACAAGGCAATGGAGTTGCAGAGTCTACCAATAAGAATCTCTTAGGGGTGATTAAGAAACTGTTAGAACATAACCCTAGAGACTGGCATACCCAGCTGAGATTCGCATTGTGGGCAGATAAGACTAGGATTAAGGTTTCCTTAAACACCTCACCATTCAAGCTGGTATATGGCCAAGAGCCTGTCTTTCCTATCCATCTACAAATACCTATCCTGGAGTTCATGCAAATATTTTACTCCAGTGACAATAGGATAGAGATCAGGTTGGCTGCTTTGTTGAAATTAGAAGAGTAGAGAGATGTGGCCTTACAACAATTCTTTAGGCATCAGGCTGTTGTCAAACGCTGGTTTGACAAAAGAGCTAAGATAAAATCTTTTAGGATATCAAACCTAGTATTGTTATGGGATAAAGCCAATGAAAAGAAGGGCAGCCACCAAAAGTTTGATAAACTATGGCTAGGTCCTTATCAAATTGCTGAGATCCTAGGGGAAAATGCTTTCAAACTGAGTAGCCTAACTGGAGAGCTGGTTCCTTTGCCTATTAATGGGTAGTTCCTTAAGCACTATTTTGAATCTTGAGGCTTGTTAATTTATGTTCTGTATATAAGTAATTCGTTGTTTTCCTTATGTAAAAAATTTATTTTTGTCTCATATTTATAAATAATTTGTAGTTATGTATATAGCTTTTGTGCTTCAGTTTGTAAATAACTCTTTCCTTTATGTGAATAATCTGCTGCTCTTTGTGTAATTAATTGGGGCTCTTATCTGTAAATAGTTTCTTATTGGTATGTTTGTCCCCGTCTCCTTTTGTTTTCTTTGCCTTTTGTTTTCTATTTGTTCTGTTCTTTGGGGGTTTAATCTATTTCTTTCTATTTGAAGCTGTGGGTTGTTATCTGAAACATACTATGGTCATTAGGAGAGAAGTGGTTTAGGTATTTTCAAGTTTTCCAGTTGGATGATTTTGTTCTCAATTCATTGTTTCATGTTTGTTGTCAATGAAGGTTGTGGAAAGTTTTGGAGAACAAGGTACCAAGTAACATTCATCAGCTCCCCTGAATTTGTCACAAATCACTAAAATATTCTCCTCTTCTAGTAGTGTATTTTTCCTAGGATGATAGTGTTGTAAAATTTGAGAGAAAAATTCGACTTCCAAGTGCTGTTATTAGGTACATTGTAGTTTTCAACTCAAATCAGATATTAAACATCTAACATATTGAAAAGAAAAAAGTAGAATTAAATGAAATATCTGAAACTCCAAAAGAAAAGAAAAGATTATCAAAAGAAGAAGAATCAATATGAATGGGTGATTCCAATATCTCTACCGGGGCTATGGACGTCTGTCTGGCAGTACAACAATGTTGTGAGAGAACTAGAGGTATCTCCGTCAGGACTATGGATGCCTGACTGGCAGCGGAGCAATGACCAGGATATCATCGCACGAAGGAAATCAACTCATGTAGCCCAAATTTTACACATTGTTATTCAAAAGATGAAATTTGTGAAAGGAATGATGCACTATCAAGTAAACACATAGATTCAGGGGTAGCCATTGTCTGACTTACATTTGAGATTTAAGATCTACCTTGCTGGTTTTAACCTAACTAGATTTGTGATGTTCATGAACTAGGAGTTCTGGGTAGCTAAATCCTTTAGATTCATGAAAATGGTTAAACCATTTTCCCAGCCAAGTCGCCATTTGTTATGCTTTGCATAACCACCCCACTTTGATTTGGATCAAAATGGGTCCCCCTTTCTCTTTTGGTTTCTTTTTTTGGGTCATTTTCCTTCCTCTTGGGTTGCTTTCTATCTTCTGTTTGAGTTTTCTCTTTTGGTTTTGTTGAACCTTTTGTTTCTATTTTAGCTTAATTTGTTTCCCTTCTTGCTAAGTATTCAATGAAGTAATCACAAGCCAAAGTGTATCTTATGATAATGTATCTTATGTCCTTCTGATGACTAATGGAAGCATCTATTTTGCAGCAACAGGCCACACACACATGATGATATTTCTCAAAGTGAGTCCGCTTGGAGGGCTGTCCTTAATCTAGTTGGTTATCAAAATCAGCCAAGGTAAAGGTCGCTAAGACTTTTCTAGACTCTTACCGACTAGTGGCTTGGCTCTGACTGTTCGAAATCCCAAAGAAACAGAATACTCCCCATTGTGCATCTTATCGGCGTAGGGTTATCAAGGTCTCCCTGACCTATGGTTCTTTGGTTTAAATCTACATTTATGTTTCCTATCGGTGAGACCCCGGAGATGTCACGGCGATCAGAAATAATATGCAGGATCCATCGGTGAGATAAGGCTCATTGTCCCGGTGACATGAATTTTCCCTTCGACATAAGGTGTTATCCTAGCCAAGATGTTTCGGCAAGTTCATAAGGTCTCACCGACTAAGCAAAAGGATCTACAATTCGGCGTGAGTTGTTCCCTTCGGTATGTGCTCTCATTAGATGCCGGGGGTCTTGCCGGAGCATGAAGGGTCAACATATCAGCAAAGCAGCATAGTGTTGCCCAGAGGTCTCGCCGAATGGTGGGTGTCTCACCGAAACATGAGGTCCATCGGAATATCAGTTGGAGCTCGCTAAGAAGTCTTAGCAACGACCAACAGTCACACCGACACAACACTAGGCGATCTCAAAGCTGGTCTTCTATGAGAAAATCAGTATGCCACAATGACAATAGGATGAATTATTGAGGCTCTCACCAAGACATGAGGTATCTATAAGACATCTTCCCGACAAATGGGTGCTACAACGAACCGCATACAAAGATTTCATTTCGATATGACTACATCAATGTCTTCCCGAAATGGAAAATCTCCAAAGGATGATGCCTTCAGTGGGATGTTTGGCCGATAGTTGATCTCTTGCCGATAACAAAGGAGGGTCCCATTGAAGCTCCAAGCCCAGCGATAAATTTTTCCTTCGGCAAGAGGTCTGCCCGAAATGAAAAGGTCTTACCGAAAGAATCAATCTTCGGTATGACATGGGGGACTCGATTAGAGGTTGCAGCGCGGCATAGGGGTCTTGGTGATACATGTGGAATGAAAGGGAACATGTCGACATAGCTACAAGAAGGTCTCCCTGAAACAAAAAGGAAACGACAAAGGTGGTGATGTCGCCATAAGCTTCAAGTGAATGAAAGACTTCACTCTAGGGTCATGGCGATGAATGATGGTCTCATCGATGGCAAGGAGGGCTCAGTAAGAGAAGAGAAATTGGGGTAATGTCTCCCAAATTTTGATAAGTCTCCGCGACATAGAGTGAGTTCGCGAGGAGGAAAAAGAGTGCACCAAGATGTCTTGCTGATGTGCCTAGGTCCTGCTGATAGAAAAGGGGCCCCCACCAAAAGAAGCAGAGCTCGGTGAAGGATTATGTCTTCGCTAAAGGTTCTTAGTGAAGAAAGGAAGTCACAGTGAAACAAACAAGAGTGAAGCCTAAGGATGATAGGAGGATGTCAGGGAGACTCTAAAGGAAAATGAAGACTTCACTGTGTGGTCTTGTCGATATGCTAAAGTCTTGCCGATAGCAGTAGGTTCACAAATGAAAAGTAGATATTGGTATAACCATGGGGGATCGCCATGACCTTGGACCGATTGAGGGGTCTTCTGGAAAGGAAAACAATCTAGAGCCAAAGTGGTGGGTACCATCGTTCTGATGTCCTGCCAATGAGGTAAGGTCTCGGCGATAGGAGAATGAGCTTGATGTGACTTCAGAAGCCCGCTAAGACGTCTCATTGATTGATCCAAGCTATGTTGATGCCTGTTGTAAGATGAAAATCACATCGGGGAGACATTGATGGTGTCTCACTGACCTGTGATTTAGGTCAGACCACTCTTGACTGCTCATAATCCTATGTGGCCTGTGATTGTCCAATCAAAGAGAGATAAGATTGAGCCTTTGACTAATTGATCACCCCTATGGAAAGACTAATAGAGTGTGACCAGATGGATCCTTGCTAAGAATAGTTGACGATGAATTTGCTCAGGTGACGGTGCAAAGATCTAAGGATGCCTAATGGTGTTTTAGAAGACAGTCAACGAGCAGAGGAGTCCAGAATAGACAGGGAGGCTGAAGAATGAAGAAGCCATGACTCATAGGGACACCTGTGGCAACCACTGACAAAGGTAGATCAATATTAATGCAGATATCCTAGAGCATTCAAGATGACTCCGCGGGGGACTTCAAAGGTGGAAACGAAGATGCTAGAGTTAATGCTGCAGTTGTCAAAAGATCTAAAAAAAAAGACTTCTCCTACGAGTAGTAATCCTTCATCAGCATTATCCACAAGGATTCACATTGAATGCAGTTTTGACTTTCCTCAAAAAGATCTGAGAGCCCACTCTCCTAGATGCAGATATTTTATAAACCCTAGCATAGGGGACAGTGCATTCTCTTTGTAACATTCTGTATATAAGGAATTCTTGCCTTTTTGTAAAGGTTAGAACTTTTACTTTGAGAACTCTGAGTGTAAGCACTGTTAGATTAGAACAGCTAGGTTTATAATGCTTTTAGACTGAGAACTTTTTTTAGAGTGAAAATTGTTAGGAGTTAGTAAGTTAACAGAAGGAGATAGAATTGCATCTTGTTTCTCAATAATGAGAGCTTCTTTATCTTCTTGGTTAGCAGTAAGATTTCAGTGTAGACTATAATATATTTTCTGAATTCTCTTAGTGTAGTTGGAAACAATCTGGAGCCTCAAATTCTCTGTACACTGGTGATTGTGCCAGCTTTGTAAATATTATTTATCTGTTTTAATAATAGTAGAAACAATCAGAGTTTAAATCTACTTCATGTTGTGTTCCTGAATGATATTTTTCTTAATTTGATCATTTGATTTGTGAAGTCTCCAAGGAATGAAGGGTTATTTGTGTTTTGCTTAAATGGTAGCTAAAAGTCTATTATTCGAATTAGCACTGTGAATGAAAGAGGTTGTGTGTCAATCACAAGCTTATCTTGTTCTGCAGTTTTAGTTTATAATTCCTTGAAGTTAACAAATCTGGTTAAGATTGGATGAATTGTTGTTCTTTTCTATGTCAAAACCCTGATCTATCTTTTGTTGTTTCTTTAAAACCCCAGTTAAAGTAGGCTTTTATCTTCATGCTTGATCTAAGAACGGTCCAGAAGCTCAACACCAGCAGGACCCTTGAATATTACTATTGCATTGACCACTTAGTAACATCAGCACAGTTGAGACCCAACTACAAAGACCTTGGGAGCTAAGGCATCCATGTGTTGTCTTTCTCTTTCAAGAGAAGCAGGGTAGCAATACTCTGCTTGCATTGTTGTGGTGCCAAAATTGCCATCAACAGGTCTCAGAGTGATGTCTTACCAAATACTTCATGTCTTACTGACCGTCGATAAAGATATACATATTAGTAAGACTAAACAATATCGGAATGAAGTCATAGCGAACTGAAAAATACTTTCCCATTAGCACACGTGGATTCATTTTGGCCAAGCCAAAAGACTTTGGGGTCAGGTCTTACCAAGTGTATTGTGTCTCACCGACTAAAACACATAGAATGATGTATCGGCCAGACTAAGCGTATTCGGGATGAAGTCTTAGCGAACTCATAGTGTCTTACTGACTGGAAATAAAGATATACATATCGGTAAGACTAAAGTGCATTGGAGTAATGTCTCATCGAGCACACTGGGTCTTGCTGACAAAGTGAAAGAGTTCTATCAAGGATTATCGGAGTAATGTTATACAGTCTTGCCGACCCATTTTGTCACGCCAAAGTGTTTCATCAGTGAGAAAATGATCATGTCCCAGCAACAAGATTGTATCATGGAGACTTTCGGTAAAACAATGTATAGTTTGTGGGACATCTCCTTGACTCTGAAGGGTCATAGCGAATCAAACATAACAAAAGAGCACATCTTGGTGAGACATAGGCGATCTCTAGGACATCTTCCTGACTTAGAATTGTCTCACCGACACACAAGATGAAAGAGATGACTTTCGGTGGGACATTTCGCCTTCGGTATGACTATAAAAATTTCTTGGCCATCTCTCTATTTATCCATAACACACACGCATTATAATAAAGTTAGTTTTTTTAAAAGATTTGTAGTGTACACCCACTTCAACCCACTCCCACCCTCTCTCCCACCCTCTCCCACTCTCTCCCACCCTCTCTCACACCCTCTCCCACCCTCTCTCCCACTC
>VDFB02026320.1:103250800-103289053 GCA_007258455.2 Sequoia sempervirens
ATTTTTAGAAACTATACTCTATTCTACAATTTTAAAAAAATAATTAAAAAAAATCAATTACCTTCAAAAAAAATTAGGGGGAGCACGGCCAAAATTCTGCTTTTCAGGAAGTGCCCACTTAGAAAATTAGTAAAAAATCAAATATTCATTACAAAATTATCAAGAAAATCATGCATCAACTAGATACTGTTAGCTAACTTTTGACCATAGTGATTTTTAAAATACTACAAAAAATTTCACTATGCTCAGGTCGTACAAGAGTTGCTATGTTATGTTTTTTTGACAAAAATAGCACCAATTTGTGTACGTCCCTCTTTTGAACCCCTTAATCTCAACCATTTTCAAAATAAATTAGTAGTTTAGAAAGTAGACTCGGAGTACTTCAATCCTTGTTTTTGTTCCATCTCAAAATTTTGAGTGTAACTATCCTCAATTTCATGTCGAAGGTCAGTATTTCTTGATTTCAGAATAAAAGTGGCCACTTAAGCCCCCTTTTTGGGAACCATCTTGGTGCACTTACCCTACAACTTTCGTTCTACAACTCGTGTGACCACACAAACTATTCCAATGCATCTGAATAGGTATTTTTATGCTAGGAATGGTCCTCTTTTGCACTCAAACACACAGAATTGCTTCGAGCTACTTTCAACCAGATCGATCCCTCAAGAGTCCAAAGTGCAAAATGGCTGCAAACTTCAGCATATTATTGCTCGGATACCGTGACACTTAGAAAATTCTTGTCTAATCTTATAGGATTGCATTGGGCCCCTCTACAATAACCTCTCTCGGTTTTTTCTATCTCATAGGCATTTTCCAATGGTGGCAAATTTTCACTTGGGGAAAAAGTTGTCAAATGCAAGTAGTTGAAAGTTGCAAAGTGGTGTAACTTTCGTTCTACAACTCGTGTGACCAAACAGATTGTTTGAACACATCTAGATGGGTATGTTTATGCTAGGAATGGTCTCCTTTTGCACCCAAACACGTGGAATTGCTCTAAGCTACGTTCAACCAACTTAATCCCTTAAGAGTCCAAAGTGCAAAACGGAAGCAAAATTTAATAGGCGATTACTCACAAACCATGATGCTTATGAACTCTCCATCTAAGCCTACGGGATCACGTTGGGCCCCTCTACAATAACCTCTCTCATTTTTTGTTATCTCGGACTCATTTTCCTATGGTTTCCAGTTTTCACTTGATGGAAAAAGTGTCAAATGCAAGTAGTGTAAAATTGCAAAGTGGTGCAACTTTCATTTTGCAATTCGTATGACCAAACAAACTGCTCCAACGCATCCCAATAGGTAGGTTTACCCTAGGAATGGTCCTCTTTCGCACCCAAACACCCAGAATTTCTCTGAGCCACGTTTAACTGGCTTGATCCCTTATGGCATGCAAAACAATCGAAACGAGAAACATACACATGACGGTTGAGAAGTCCAAGTTTTCCACACAAAAAGTGTATGATCATTAGTGCAAAGCACCTTGTTCCTCCATTTGATGAAGAAGGTCTAGTTTAGTGGTTTTAGTCATGATAATATAAAATAAGGCCATGATAGGCCATTTTGTAATCTTTCTTTTAATTTTGAGTTAGTGTGGGGTCATTTGAGTCAATTATAAAAGTACCATAGGTAGTACGAATAAGAAAATAGCATTGGTAAAGGCATTGGAAGAGATTACTAACACTGCCCCTCTTGAAAATTTAGAATTTAGCCCTGAAAAGCAAGGCTAGACAAGGTGAAAAGAAGAAATTGCTTGAGAATAAGTTAGAATAGGTTGGAAATAGGGTGAGGTTGTGGAGTTTTATGTGTTCAAAAGGTCTACAAGGACAAGGGAGGTCAAAATTATGTTATGGCATGATGCCCTAGTTGGGAAAGGAAGGGTTTTGAATAAAAAAGAGAGGTTTGAGGGAGTAAAAGTGGGTAAAGTCAGGGGGCAGCATAATTCGGTGGTCAATTAAGTTTGTGCAGGTAGAATGAAGAGTGTTGAAAGAGGTTTTAAAGTTGTATGAGGTCTGGATATGGGGTTTTCAATAAACCCTAGTGAAATTTGAGAAAAGTGAGGGTTTAGAGGATAGTGGGGTTAGAGGGCCAATCACTCCCTAAAAATTGTAGATTTTGTGGATTTGTAGACTAGTAAATGCTACCCAATGGTATTTTGCAATTGGAATAGTGATTGAGAGGGTGTTGCTTTGTTAAATAGACCTATTTGGAGGTCTAAGACATCATTGAGTCCATTTCTTATTTGTATTATAAATTATAACTTGCTTTCTCTCGAGTCCATTTCCTATACAAGAAATAATATTGCAAAACGTTGACATAAATCTTTCGATGTGTTTATATGGTGACAGATCAAGAACATAACAATTCATTTTGCACTATCAAGATTATGCTGTGAAAATGTTTAAAGACTAATTAAGATAAATATTTGTACGATAATGTGTCAAGAAGTTAACTACTTCATCTACTCTAAATATTATGTTTTGCAAGTGTTGTGAAGATTATGTATCATTTGCTTAATTACGCTGTTCCAATTAAAGGATTAAATATATTGGAATCTTTTTATGAATCATTTCATGGAATACCAATTGAAAATGTGTTTTTTTCTTTTACATAAAATTGTTTAGCATCAATCAATTAATATTCAAGACAAACCATGAAGGAAAACAATGATCAATGCTAGGTCTAACCAATTAATAAGTATACACGTGAATAAGTCAAGCATGTACATGTGAATAAGGGAAGTACAAGTACTCAAAAACATGTAAGCCTTGAAGTATACACACGAATACATAGTATACACAAATTAACATGAAGTATATGCATGAATACAAGGTATACGCATGAAAACACATAAGTCACAAAGTATACATTGGAACACACGTAAGTCACAAAGTATAAACATAAGTTGTAAAGTATACACTTGAATACACATAACTCATATTTATTGAACCATGAATTTATAATCCAAACATGGACACCATCGATAAAAAATATTTGTATTAACCAAATAGCCATGTACACATACATCAATATATGTCGATATAAATATAAAATATAGGTACAAAATAGCCATATAGGCTTACGAGAATGCCATATAGGCATATAATGTCAAATATATCCAATACAAAATATGTACAAAACTACCATGTAGGCATACAACAAAGGGCTCTTGAATCAAAATTCATTGCTCTCCATGCTTTGGAAATAAATTATTTCCATTTGCTTGTTGATCGAATGGAGATAGGTTTGTCACTTGTTTGTGCTGCACTCGATGAGTGTTGCTATTGCTGCTCCTAGTGTTTAGTTCTTGGTGAAGTTTTAACTGTTACAATAAGAAGTAAATACATTAATATATAGAAATTACATTATAAAAAATGATATATTTAACAAAATAATTACTTACCTCCATCTCATGATCACTCTCCATGAGGGAAATATTCACACGCCCATGTTGAGGAGTGTTCAAGCCTTGTATAAACCATCCAAATAGAAATTAAACTACAAATAAATAATGATTTACTTTTTCACTAACTAACATCTATAACAATGAATGTAAATTTTAAATTTAGTAATTTTCCTCATACCTCCCCTGTCAAAGCCATCGAGGATTCTATAGCAAATGAAACACCGATCTCCATTGCCCTCATCACATTCAGAGGTGTTTCCGCTTGCAACATATGAAAATAAAACAACAAATTATTCAATCACAAAATCTACAATAGTGATCCACATCATGACTTATAATGTATGAGATAATGAACAAAATTTTGAGTACTTATTATACTATATATTTCTAACTATCATGCTTACTATTTTCCCTATCCATATCTTATTCAAAAGCATGTGTTTTTAGGCTTTTACCCATAGCAGCAAGCCGGTGAACCGTTTGATAAAATGCTTTCATAGACATGTACAATAATTGTGGTGGCATAGAGAAGGCAGTGAACTGTTTGAAAAAATGGCTTAAAGAAATGGGGTCTCATGGTGATAGAATGCCATTACAAACAAATGCGCGTCATGGCATTCCATCACCATAAGACTACATTTCTTTCAGACATTTTTTTAGACAGTTCATTGCCTTCTCTATGGTATTATTGCTTGCTATTATGCTTTGATAGAAATTTTTCCAAGCATCCATAGTTTGTTGGAAAGCACCTATTTTAGGCTTTTAGCCATAGCAGCAAGGAAGTGAGTAGTTTGATAAAATGCTTTGGTACACATGTATGGAAAATGTGGTATCATAGAAAAGGTTGTGAGCTATTTGAAGAAATTCCTCGAAGAAATGTGGTCTCATGGTGATGGAATGGCATTCCATCACCATGAGACCGCATTTCTTCGAGACATTTTTTCAAACTTCTAACTATCATGTCTATGCTATTGCTTACTATTATGCTTTGATAGATTTTTTCCAAGCATCTATAGTTTGTTGGAAAGCACCTTTTTTAAGCTTTTAACCATAGCAATGAGGAAATGAAATATTTGATAAAATGCTTCAAATGGTAGACATGTATGGAAAATGTGGTAACATAGAAAAGGTGACAAGCTATTTGAAAAAGTGCTTCAAAGAATTGGGTCTCATCACCATGAGACCGCATTTCTTTGAGGCATTTTTTCAAAAAACTCATTGCCTTGTCTATGTTATTGCTTACTATTATTTTTTCATATATTCCTTCCAAGCATCCATAGCATAGACAAGGCAGTGAACTGTTTGAAAATATGTCAAGCAATAAAAAGTGGTCTCATGGAATGCCATGACAAACAAATACAATTGGAAGCTGCTCCTAGACTTATTACTTATGCTATGTGAAGTAATTGCATCACTACTTATGTTGAATTTCTAAACTATATTGTGTAACTAAGGGTAAATTTTTGGATTAGATTCATCAATCAATAAATCATATAAAATAAACCCAAAGACCTATCAAGAACAATGAAAACTAAAAAGAACAACACATATACCTTTCATTCATAGGAGTTTCCATGATTCACCTTGATAGTACCTTCTAAATTGCTGATTTGTGTTGCCCTCAGATTCGACATGCGAGCAATATGAAAATACAAGTCTAAGTCCTACACCAAGCTTTGAAGGATTTGATCAATGCCTAAATGCCTAATGCCTATAACAACATAATTGAAATGCCTATGCCTAAATATGCCAAGACTAAATGAAGTAAGATGACAAATGTTGCAATGTCTAATGTGTAATATCTAATGCGTAATGTATAAAAATACTGCCTAATGCAAAAATGAGAGGAAAATGACATTTTATAGAAAATGCCATTTTGAACAAACAGATGAGATTGACTTCTAGCATAGACCTAAAATGAGAGGACGACATTAAACCTAACAATCCCTAATTAGGTTTAGGGTAAAATCATTAAGTGAGTGATCGAGATCTCATCTGAGAAAGTCAAATCGGCGGTGGAGAATAAATGAGAAAATTAATTCAAAAATAAAGATTTCCGAAAATGAAGAAGATAAAGACTCGATTGAAGATCAAATTTGGAAAGATCAAGAATTTGCCCGATCACTTGATTTTTGGAGGAAAGTTACCAATTTGGAATTAAATTAATTCCAAATGTGAATTTTGTGAAATAATAAATAATCAATTTTTCAGATTATTTACCAAAATGAGCTGACAGTTAAGAATGCGATGACATTTTAAATAATTTAATTTACTTAAGACGAAAGGAATATTAATTTTGACAATTAAATAATTAATGATAATTATTTAATTTAGAATATAAGATTAATTTTTTAAATAAATTAATCAATTCATTTAATTATGACAATTAGTGACATATTAAATAAATAAATAAAATTTATTTATTTAATAATCAAGAAGAAATGAATGAAGAAAGGTAGTTAAATAAATTAATAAATTTATTTAATTAAAGGAAGACTTAGACAATTAATGATGTATTTAATAAATAAATATAATTTATTTATTTAATAATCATGAAGAATAAAAGGACACGGATTAATTAAATAATTATGAATTATTTAATCAATAGTCGAATGTGGACCAAGGACATAATTAAATGTCATAATTATGCTAGGACGAAAGTGTTAAAACAGAGCTTGCAGGGCTGGGACATTTTTATGTGTCTACATTTTGCCCCTCTTTGTCATAATGTAGCATGTCACATTGTGATAAAGAAAATAAATAAAAAACATACCCCAGTGCAAAATAAGATGAGGAAGAATGACGAGGAGGGTAGCGGTATGCCCCCTCGAGAGGACAGACGGGTTCCAAGAACATGGGTGTGCTCTCGAAATTAATGAGAAGACTAGAATATGAAGAGACAAATAAATGTTAGTGCAAAAGATATGGATGATGATATGGATGCAATGCCTATATAAGATGAGTGAGAGAAGATGACAAGACTAAAGAAGATGCATGTTAGTTCCTAAACCAAATCCTTCAAAACATTGCCATAGGACTTAAATATTTATTACTCTTAATCATCATTGGGCGGTAAAATGACACAAATGGACAACAAACACCATGATATGATGTAGACCAAGTTGTGCAAGGTCATCCATTTGAAAAACAGACAGTCACAGACAAGGAATGTCCTAACTCATACTAAGGGTGAAGTTGCCCAAGTCTTTTTGTCAAGACAATCCACATACAGCAGTCAAAGAAAATAAAATAGGCCAGGAGACATCATCGCACCTCTAAATCCTTCATGGGACATCCTCGAGGTAGCTAGTAACATGACCAAAAAGACAAGATAGTAAAAATATAAGACAAGATAGACTAGAAAGATTAACAACCATTTTATTTTGTTTGCCAATATTTGTTTGCCAAAAATTGATGTCCTGTCGGTTTGACAGTTTTGACAGTTTAAGAGTTTTTCCAATTTGACGGTGTTGATAGTTTGACGAGGCCTATTGTCAGAAATGACACATCCTAAAAAAGGAAAAGGATATTTTGATGAGGTCCAAATCTGAGAAGGAGACATCTTAAAGAGGACCAAAGAGTGATGAGACTAACATTGTTTTGACTAATATGTTTTGGCAAGCTAACTGATGTTGACTGTATGATTGATTGGAATGTGCTATCTAATTTTGACCAATTTTGACATTGATGTTTCAAAAGACTGTCTTGTGTCTGAGTTTGACTACATCTGACTTATTTGACCGATGTGACGATTGTGACAAATGTCATGATTTTATTTGGACCAACTTAAAAGGACTGACCTAATGTCTCGGGGACTCATCGACTGATGGCCTTGCCTACGTAACAAATGCGCAGAGACAACGTAGTTCGACAATGACATGGAGTGACTAACATGACTGACTTTGACTCCATTTTTAGGATTTTGACAATGATTTGGATGTTTTTGTGTTTTTCTTCAGGACTTTTTATGATTTTTAGGTCTTTTTTTAGGACATTTTATGATGTTTTTAGTCTCTCTTCAGGACATTTTATAATGGATTTGTCTTTTTGTCGTTTTATGATTTTTTTGGATTTTGACATTTTAAGAGGATCGTGACAAATGCATATGACTAATTCCTACACATGAGAATCCAAGGACAAACATGATTGTTCCCCTAGTCAAGCTGAATACCAATTGACAGGTGATGACAATGTTGTTTGACGTGGGAAGGATGCATCCCGAAACAACATGAGGATGACGATAATGTGACGAAAGTATGGAGGTCTATAGCCAGGCTAGGAACACAATCAAGTAATTTTGGATAATGTGCTTGTATGGATTAGACTCGTTGCATTTGGAATGACTTGGTTAGGACTAGATGGGATGATGATTATCCTTAGACCATTTGACAAGGGAAAGCCAAGATAGGTGATAGGCATGAAAGGATAGGGGGTGGCCTTGGTAAAATACGGGAGACATGAGACTAATGGAATTGTCATATAATTTTTAAGGACTATGTTGTATAAGGACAATAAGACTATGACAGTCAATGACATGATGTTTTGTGAATCGTGTATGACCGAAGGATAGGCATGTCAAATTTTTTTCCAAAGCATGATTTATGTGTGCTAATTTTATGTCAAGACCAACGTAGGTGAGAATGATATGGGTTAAATGGTTGGATGCCAATGCCAAGAGAAAGGCATAGGAGATGAGGCGACTTGCCTCCAAGTATAAAATTCCACATAGACGATTTATTTTACACATGATGCCTATTTACCAAGTTTTCATCATGGTACTTATCCAGAGCGTCTATTTGCTAGGTTTTCACCATTGGATAAAAATTTTCTCTTTACTATTTTCTTGACTTTTTTTATTTTTTTGGTGTCACCAAGACACCTGTTTGCCAGGTTTTCATTAAGGTGACGATGTTTTGCATTTTTCAATTTTTTTTGTATTTCTGATTTTGCGGATAGCCTGGATGCTTTAGATGACCACTAACTATTCTGAATCCACTGAGGGTGTCGATGTAGAGGTTGGTGCCATGATATGCCAATAATGACCTTACTGAAGGAGTTGTCTTGTCAAGATCATAGCGCTTGTATACAACTGATCGATGTCATTGTGATCCTTTCTAATACTAGAGTTGGCCTTATCAAAATACGCACATCATGTTAGAGTGCCATGAGAGTCCTTGTGGTAAAGAGTTGTTGCCATGATGTGACGGATGTGTGACATGAGATTTTTGGACTTTAGGCAAGATGTAGGATTACGACAAATGATGGTAGACGTGGAAAGGTTGTTTGGACATTTGGATGAATCACTTTTTATTTTCCAAACTTGCGATGGTGGATGATGGGTTTTGGAGGGATGGTGTTTGGAACCAACACTTTTATATGCCTTGATTGATGACCATTTTGAAGGAGGTGGACATGTGTTATATGTGGGAGTCCTCTTGTCTTGCAGCTCCACATTGTGATTGAATTTTGTATTTCACTTGGTGTCTTTGTTTCATCCATCTTTCTTTGGGATCCATTTTAATTTCATTTATCCACTTGTCCTTTTGTTTGATTCAATGGCCTTTGACATTTGATTTTGATCTTTTGACTTGTAAGACTTTTGTTTTTGTTGGTTCCAAAGGGAAGGTTTATTTATGATGGAATGATGGTTCATGGTGTGGGTGGAGGGGGTGTTGGCAACAACTTTATGACAAGGATTTCTCATGGACTCCATTTTGACATTTGTATCTGACAAGGTTGCCCCCAGTATCGAGTAGGTACCATTGACATCATTTGATTTGTTGTCTGAGGAATAGCCAAGACCTTGATGTCTGTAATTTTCCTAAAGTTGTATTAGTTCTAGAATGCCTCAAGCTCGTGTATTCCTAGTCCTTTGCCTTGATATTGCATGCTTTGACAGATTCTATTTGCGATGGGGTATTTGTTGTTTTGAAAGCAAGATGCTAACCCATCATTAGGTATGTGGATACTGCCACTTGTAATATTTTCGTCTTCAAGAAAGTCTGCTCTGACAAAGATAGATGACCCTAGTTGATAAAGTGTCTTAGCTTCATTGTCATGTTGGACATATTCCTGACTGATATCTTTGGTTTGATCGTGTGACATGTTAGGTTCAAATGATTTTGTTGGTGCTTCCAAGGCAATGTCGAAGCCATCATTATGTTTAGTGTCATAGAGTCCAATGATTTTAGCTATAACTTGATCAAGTGCAAGCATGTCCCTAGTGGAAGATTCTTTTTCTAGAGGAATATCGTCTATGTGTCCCATGGAGGCAAGTGTCTCATCGTGGGAAGTGTCAATAGTCAAGGCCTTTATAAGGTCAGAAAGTGTTTTATCATGAATGGTGTAAAGGTCAAGGAGTGGATCATTTTGTACTTCTTAGTCAATGGTAAGGTCTTGGTCGAAGATGGGGTTGTCATGGATTTGGACTTCTTGGTCAATGGTAGGTGTACTTTGGATGCCATGATTGTCTTGAAGGAATCCTTGAATGGAGTTTAAGATAGGGTCATGGGATGGACTACCTTGTTTTTGACATGAGGGTGACATTATAAGGTTATGCTTTGGGCTTTCGTTTTGACATGTATCCTCAAGTGTAGATGATGGGATGTGACTTTGGACTATGATAGAATTTTCATGACTAGATGTGGCTTGTGAGGGGGTGACTTGAAAAGGATTAATGGACAAAGGACTAGGATAGGACGTGGGAACTTGGACTGGACTAGTATATGAAGGACCAGGATAGGACATGGGGACTTGGACTGGACTAGCATGTGAGGGACAAGGATAGGACATGGAGTCTTGGACTGGATATGTTATGGAGTCTTGGGCTGGATTAGTGTAAGGTTGACTAAAATAGGACATAGAGACTTGGACCGGATCGATATGGTATGAAATGGGGACTTGACATGAGTTGGTGGATGGTTGATAGGGCATGTAGACGCTGACAGGATTGATAGGTGAAGGACTAGCATATGACGTGGAGACTTGAAATGGACTAGTGGACAGTTGGTTTCCCTTGTCAAAGTTAGGATAAGGGTGAGTAATGGATGTTTGTTGGAGACTAATGTCATGAATGGTGTTAAGTGAATTTTGGTAGTGAGGGTAGACGGACAGAGGACTAGGACTGATGGGTTGTTGGTATGAAGGACATTGATTTTTAGCTTGGATAAATTGTCTCCTAAAGTCTAAGGCTTCTTGGTATTGACCTCTACAGAGTAATTCGTATTCAACTTTACTAGCAAGCCTATCCATATATTGGTGAAGGGAAGACAAAGTGGTGGATGTCATGATGTTGTTAAATGCAAAGTGATAATTACGTTTGTCTAAGGGAATGACTAATGCAAGGTGATAAACTTGTCAAGAAAGGATACCAAATGCCAAGGTGACAATGAAGATGTTGACTAAGGAAAATGACCAATGCCAAGTCTAGATGCCAAATGAGGACTATGATGGACAATGCAAAGTCTAAGTTCAAAATGAGGACTGAGACTATTTTTTGATGTTTTGTTGAAAAGTCTGAGTTGTCTAAGGTCAATTGTTTGTGTCTAGATTTGTGACTGTTGTGTATATTGTTTGAGTAATCCAACAAACACTTGACAAGCACAATGTTTTGGGTGTAAGCAAGCACACACAAGACAAGTACAATCCTAAAAGGCCAAAAGGCTAAGGGTTTGTATACTTGATATAGCCCATCGATATACCCCGAATTGGTGCTAAACACCTTTCCTTCTCGAGAGCGGATAACTTAGAACTTTGGTGGCATTGGCTCCCCTCCACGGCTCATTAACGTCATTTGAACACACCAAATTTGAATTCTTGGGTAGTGACTTCCCAAGAACTGCTATCTCTACTCAAGGGGATCAGTAGTGAGTGTCTTCGAGCATGATACTGTACCCTACACTATATCAAGCAATGGCCAATAGAACGATTGGACACTAAGACAAAAGGTTTTTAATACAGACATTTTGTTCATGGGGCATGATCCATGCGGCGAGAGTCCCCTTTCGAATCCATCTCGTCAGAACCACACTCGTGATTCTTGAGTTTTCCCCAAGAATCCACTTTTATATACCAGCTAGAAGTCCCTCAGTGTCAGGGTGCTACCGGTCTGAGTTGTCTTGGGGTGAGTACTTTTTCCCACCAGAATAGGCCCAAGTTCTAGAGTTAGTAACCGTTTCTCTTACACCCAGGATCGCTCAAAATCACAAGGGGAGAGGATACTTCGATTACTAAGTTGTGAGGGTAATAAAAAAAGAAAGAATAGGTATGATTTTCTGATCACCGAGTTTTCACAAGGTGAGAGCATACTTGCCTACCATTTTGCAAACACAGTCATGCAAATTAGAAGACATTGTTCTTTTTAATTGCACTGAAAGTAGGTGTGTACTAATCTAAGAAAAATACAAACACAATGTTTTAGTGTTTATTCTTTGACATTCGAACCTACAAGGCCACGAGTTAGAAGTTTGAATTTTTTCCTTTGACCCATGAAAAGTAATCGCCAAATGTTGCAAACAAAGATTAGTAACAAAAAAAATAAAAATAAAAATAAAATAAGATTTAATGACAGCAACAAATTAAAATAATGATAACTTTCTCAAAACTTAACAAAATTTTAAATCGTAAATATCTATGGAAAGCTAAGACATAGACCTTCAAAACCCAGAAAGTATTTTCCACGATTCTGCACAAAAAAAAACGTTATAGGCAAAAGGAAACACGAGTTTTAACAACTAAAACTTAAAAACTGTGATCAGTAAAATGGCCATAACTTTCTCAAATATTAACAAAATTTGAAACTGTTTATAGTTCTGGAAAGCTGAGAATGAGATCTACAAAACCCAGAAAATATTTTAAAATATTTTATTCGCCTATTTTTCTGTGCTCCAAAGAAGGTGACGGGATTTTGTAACACAATTTTTTTCTACAAAACGTCAAGTTCACCAAATGTATCTATGGTTAATTTCTTAAAGTTAGATTGTGAGATAAACTAACATATAAAGCATATAACCCAAAGATCCTATCAAGAACAATGAAAAAAAGAACAATTATACCTTTGATTCGCATGAGTTTTCATGATTCACCTTGATAGTACCTTCTACCTTGCTGGTTGATGTGTTGCCCTCAGATTTGACATGCAAACAATCTTTGATGAAGTCCTACACCAAGCTTGAAGGATTTGATCAAAGTCCAATGCCTATGACTATGCCTAAATGACTAAGAATGTCTATGCCTAAAGATGCCAAAACTCAATGAAATATGCTAACAATTGCTATGAAAAGCCTAAGAATGCAAGTGCGAAAGTGCATAAAATGGATATGTAATATCTAATGCGTAATGTATAAAAATATTGTCTAATGCAAAAATGAGAGGAAAATGACATTTTATAGAAAATGTCATTTTAAACGGACAGATGAGATTGACTTCTGACATAGACCTAAAATGAGAGGACGAGATTAAACCTGACAATCCTTAATTAGGGTTAGGGTAAAATCCTTAAGTGAGTGATCGAGATCTCATCTAAGAAAGTCAAATCGGCGGTGGAGAATAAATGAGAAAATTAATTCAAAAATAAAGATTTTCAAAAATGAAGAAGATAAAGACCGGATTGAAGATCAGATTTGGAAAGATCAAGAATCTGCCCAATCACTTGATTTCTGGAGGAAAGTTACTAATTTGGAATTAAATTAATTCCAAATGTGAATTTTGTGAAATAATAAATAATCAATTTTCAGATTATTTACCAAAATGAGCTGATAGTTAAGAATGCGATGACATTTTAAATAATTTAATTTATTTAAAATGAGAGGAATATTAATTTTGACAATTAAATAATTAATGATAATTATTTAATTTAGAAGATAAAATTAATTAATTAAATTAATTAATCAATTCATTTAATTATGACAATTAGTGACATATTAAATAAATAAATAAATAAAATTTATTTAATAATCAGGAAGAAATGAATGAAGAAAGGTAGTTAAATAAATTAATAAATTTATTTAATTAAGGGAAGACTTAGACAATTAATTATGTATTTAATAAATAAATATAATTTATTTATTTAATAATCATGAAGAATAAAAGGACACGGATTAATTAAATAATTATGAATTATTTAATCAATAGTCAAATGTGGACCAAGGACATAATTAAATGTCATAATTATGCTAGGACGAAAGTGCTAAAACAGAGCTTGCAGGCCTAGGTCATTTTTATGTGTCTACATATTGTAGTTGAAATTTTGTCATCTATCAACATTTGGTTATTAGTTATGGAATGTGAAGTAATGCTTTGAGTTTGAATGATGTGCAATGTAACTTAATCAATGATATAAATATAAACTACACAAATCTATTAAATACAATTCATTAGTTAAACTCTTTATTCTATTACCTTCGTGTAGGTTTGAGTAAATCCATTGGCACTAGGAGGTGTTCCCTCGAAACCTCCAATATTAGCCTATTCAACATCCAAAATCACATATTAAATATCATTCGTAAAACAATGCTATTAACATGTAATAATTTTTTTTTTTTTACTAGTTACATACCCCACCGATAGGTGTACTACAAAAATAAGTAGGTGGAGGGCCGGTGTATCCAATCTCAACACTGTGACCCTACAATTTTATTAAAATCATAAAACTAAATTAGTTAATCTTGCATTTTAAAATTAAAATTTAATAAATTAAATTGAATGAACATGGTAGTTTTTACCTGAGTATCAATTCCATACGCCTCATGCAAAATGTTAGCTACCCTCTCCATCTCCATAGTTGTAGACGAATCCTACGTAGCAGCCTCCTGAGTGTCGGTGGGGTCATATGAACAAGTCACCCTACAAGATTGACACACATGGGTTCGAAGGCCACCTCTCGAAGACTCCCTTGGATGGCATTGTAGAATAGGGCTAGCATGTTGGATGACACTATGAGTCAAAGTTTGGATTGCCTACAATGTCTCTACGTCGACACTCTCCTTTGCGATGGAAGGGATAGCAACGTGCTCATGAGGAAGCCTAGCAAGAGGTCATCTCCCTTGCCACGTAGGATCTGGCTATGCACTCACAGTATAGTTTCCTAAGGAAATATTGCGAGACTTCACAATTGTTGCATGGTGGGTAATCAAAAACCATATACCACCTATCATAAAAAAAATTCCTAATATGTTGGTGGTGGAACCAATGAATAGGAAACCTCTTTGCATTGATGGTAAGATTTTGATGTGTGTGTGTGGGTTAATGAATAATGAGCACAAATCACCTTTTTTAATTTTTAAATCCTTTACATCTTTATATGATAACTTATCCATGTAATAAGCCCTAGACGCCTACCTCCTATCTTGCCATCTAGTTATTTGTTTGCTAATTGAATCTACATTTTTTTAACATATCTTTCAATGAAGTTACCAAGGTCATTCATTCTGTGGTTGAACCATTTGGATCACTCAACCTACTAATTAAATCCTCAAGTTATTTTTTGTTGTTCTCAATTTCACTCATTAAATTTTGTTGAGTGCTAGGAGAGTGTTGAGGGATTGGTGGAGGTTGTTGTTGTGGTTGATTTTGTTGTTGAAGATTTTTTCTTAAGGATTTTGTTGCTCTTCTTGTTCAGGATTTTGAGGATTTACAGGTTGATTTGCATCTCCTACAAATTCAAAAAAATAAATATCAAATACAACCTAAAACTAACAAATTCAAAACAAAAAGTAAACAATCCTTACCTCTCACACCTCCTCATCGACATGGAAACTTCCTCGCGATGAAATAACAATTGTTGATGAAGATTTTCACACAATACCTCCTCCTAGAATGCAAGCACGAAAAATGGGGGTTTGGCTACGGGCAAAATAAAAAACACAGTCAAAATACAAGAATGAATTTGTTTTACTATTTTTTTGGTTTTAATAGGTCATAATGCAAGTGTGTTATAACATGCTCGTGTTATGGGCTTGTTGTGGTCAAGTCTTTGGCTCGACATACCAAGCCATAACACAAGCACATTATAATGCACTCGCGGTATGAGTTTTCATAACTTTTTAAAAAAGTTGTCTACAAATTGGCTACCCATCTTCATGCACCTGCATATATATATATATGGATATGTATATATTAAATGTATATGTGTGTGTATGTGTGTAGTAACCCATATATATGAACGTATCTATGTATGAGCATACGTAGATAGAAATGTCTACAAATACTAATACGTAGATACATCACACATATGTAAATATCCACACACACACACAAATATATGTGGGAATATATATATACTTTATATACATATCAATATATATATAATGTTAAAATGATGTTAATATATATAAATATATATGTATATATAATTGATAAATATATATATATATATATATGTGTGTACATATATATTAATATATATACATATTATAATAGAAAGTTTATTATTATATATATATATATATCTAACTAATATTATAACTTCTTATTATAGTAGTTTTAAATATGTGAATGGAAGCCATATTACATGGAAAATAAGTCATGAATAAGGTGGTATGAATATGCCACATGATGGCAAGTTAGAAAGCTATTTTTAATAATTGTTTTAAAATATTTAAGATAGCCAGAAAAGGCTCCAAATATTGCATAGGAATAGTGGCAAGAATTCCACTATAAAGGAAAAGGTAAAATAGAGTTCTAAAGAACCATTGTGTAGGATTTAAAATAGGCACTTTGACCAAGTAATAGCAGCAAGTGTTAAGCCCACACTTGGGAAACAAAAGGAGGATTATTTTCTATTGAATTTGAACTCCAATATGCTATTTTTAAAGAGTTATTTTTTAAAATAATGTATAGCCAATAGTAAGTGAGTAATAATTAATTAGTGTAAGGAAGCTAAGATAGTGGAACAACTTCCTACACTAATCTTGAGAGGAGAGTAATGTTACAAAAATTTTACAGATCTTTAGCAGTTACAAAAACTTAAGTATAAATAGACATAAATATCATGCATACCCCAACATAGTGATTTATGTGGGGAAAACCCTTTCGAGAGAAAATCCCACACTCCAAAATCCACCCAATATATTATTCAAAAATCACAAAGATTATAATATACTTATAGAAAAATCTTCTCATGGGAGAATCACCAACCAAAGATCCAAAGGCAACATGATCATTATCAGACTCTTAGAATACATCACAATGCACAATCATAATACAACACCCTCATAAAATAGGGTTGCTTAGGGCATGCTGCCACCAGACCCCCAACCAGGGGGATGATCCCCTCAGACCCCTCACAGAGGGGAAACTCCCCATTCCCCCCATCACCAACATATCAACAATACTTTATGTATCAACAATACCTTATATAATTTCAAGGTCAAGACAAATTTACTCAAAAAATCTCCCACTTGTCCAACACCTTGCAAAAGTAACGGGGGGGTGCAAAACATATCTCTTAATTGTTAGGGGCCAAAAGGCCCATAGTCTCTAAAAACCCTAAACTTCTATGTGCTCATAGGCTTAGTCAATAAATCAAAAACATTCATCAAAGTCTCTACCTTAACCAAATTCACCCTCCCATCTTCAACCATATCTCTAACAAAATGATGTTGTACATCAATGTGTTTGGTCCTGGCATGAAATCTCGGGTTCTTAGCTAGACTTGTCACACTATGAATGCCATAATAAATTGTCACCGCACCTTGTTTAATTCAAATATCTAAACACAATCTCTTAATCCAAATGTATTCTATACAAGCATAAGTAGTTGTCATATACTTTGCTTTAATAGTGGACAAAGCAACCACAACTTGTCACTTACTCATCCAATTTATTGCACCACCAAATAAAGTAAACATATAAGCACTAGTGGATCATCTTCTATCAACATCACCTACCCAATCTAAATCCACATAACCATGAATATCAAGGGAAATATTGTCTTTAGTCATATTACTATGATAACACAAGAAATAATCTAAGGTACCACATAAATATCTAGAGACTCCTTTAACTACATCCTAATGAACTCTACCAGGATTAGACATATATTTGGAAAGAACTCCCACTACTTGGGCTATCTCTAGTCTAGTACAAACCATAGCATATGTCAAACTTGCAACTACACTCTGGTAAGGAAATTTTTTCATGGCTTCCATCTCTGATGGGGATGTTGGACAATTTGAAATAGATAACTTTGTTCCAGTTGAAAAAAGAATACACAATGGTCTACAATTTTGCATATCAAACCTCTGTAAAATTGAATTGACATACTTAATTTTGCTAAGCCATGAATTTTTGTTCACTCTATCTATTTTAATTTCCATTCCAAGAATGTGTTTAGTTGCACCAAGATCTTTCATTTCAAATTTAGTAGCAAGTTGAGATTTCAATTTTGAAATCATACCTTTCCCTCTACCAATAAATAACATACCATCAACATATAATGTAATAAAAATCAATCACCACCAATTTTATAATAAACACAATGACCTGATTTAGAATGCTCAAATCCCAAACTCAAAACATGTACCAAATTTTTGGTATCACATCCTAGGACTTTGTTTTAAGGCATACAAAGATGTATTTAGTTTGCAAACCAATTTACTTTTACCTTTCATTGGGTAGTACTCTGGTCGTGTCATATAAATATCCTCCTCCAAGTCACCATGAAGGAAAGTAGTTTTCATAGCTATTTGCTCAACCAAGATAAAACATAATTAGCAGCAATAGAAAGAAAAAATCTAATGGATGTCATCTTTGCAACAAGAGAAAATATCTCACCATAATCAACACCCTCAACTTAAGAGTAACCTTTTGCAACCGACCTTGCTTTATATTTTTCAATACTTCCATATGAACTAATCTTTTTCTTGAACACCCATTTGCAACCAATGGGTTTTCATCCTTCATGCAATGGAACAATATCCCATGTATCATTCTTTTTCAAAGCTATCACTTCTTCATCCATAACAATATTTTAGGATTCTACATCATTCATACCTAATGCCTCTTCTACCAATCTAGGTTCATCCATGTTAGTATTCAAAGAAAAAATACATCTCCAATCATTAGGTGAATACCTTTCAAGTGGTTGTCTATGCCTTGTAGGCCTACGAACAAGCTGAGTTGGAGGTTCTTTATCCTATTTTAAAGATTTGCAGCTAGATGAGCTCTGCTCATCTTCTTGTCTATCCATGGGCCTTGTTTTGGCTGCAATATAATAGAAGAAGGCTTTGTTGGATCTCAGTTGTGATAATATGGTTTGTCCTTGATGACAAAATCCCCTTCAGTTGACTCTACTTGTTAACAGTTTCAGTTTGGTTTCTCATGCTTTATCTTGGTGGTACAGTTTTGTCTATATGGTTTACATGCCTTGGTATTCAGTGGACAATCTACATTCAGAATTTTAATATCTTATGGTACTGATCAGTTTGAGCTTGGTGCAGTCATAGGTTATCTTATTTGTACATTGTTTCGGTGACAAGAAAGAATATATCGGTGTGAGAATGCTTGGGTCTCCCTGATCCATTTCTCTCATAAACATCTATGTTGTCTATCGGCAAGACATTTCTGATGTCATAATGACTTGATTTTACATACAAGCAGTTTTCAGCATGACATTGATTGTGGTCTTGGCGACTAAAGAAAAGTCTTTCGGCATGAGTATCTTTCACTGCTGAGAGGTCTTATAGAATGATTCAATCTCACTGACTAATACATGAGGTGGTTCATCGGCGTAAGAAATCCTATCGGCATGTTGTTTCATCGAGCACTTTTTGTCTTTGCGACGAACACAAGAAAGTTCATATCAACATAAGTTATACCCATTGCAATGATGTCTTAGAGAAGACATATTGTCTCACCGACTGAAGGAAGATGAACTTATTGGCAGGAGTTTTGTTATCGAGGTAGTGTCTCATCGAACTTGAAATGTCTCCATGACTAGTGCATGTGGAAGTCTATCGGCGAGAGTTGTGGCATCGTTATATGGTCATAGTGAACTCTTTTGGTCTCACCGACGGGCGCATTAAAAGTTTCACTTCGGCCAGACTTGGAGTATTCGGTTTAGTATCTCAGTGAATTCAAGTGTGTCTCACCGACCGTATGCATATGGAGACTTATCGGTAAAACTAATGGCTATCGATATAATGTCTTGGCGAGGTTTTCCTGTTTTGCCGACTGACAACATAAAGGTATGCATCTCAGTAAGAGTTTATGCATCGAAGAAAGGTCTTGGTGAATTCGATTTGTTACACCGATTGAAAACATAATGGTAGTCTCTTCAGTAAGAGCTAGGGTTTTTGGCGAGTGACCTTCGGTCTCGCCGATGGAACATAAAGGGACTTCGTCAGCATAAGATCTGGATTGTCTCAGCGACACCAGATGAAAGGATGACTTTTGGTATGACTCAAGCATTCTACGAGAGGTCTCCCCAACATTGATATGTCTCACCGATGGAATACAAATGGTCTCTATCGGTATGAGAATTGAATTCTCTTGGCGATCTAAGGTGTTTGAGTCGTTTTGGTATGACACAATATAATCTACAGGAGGTCTCCCCGATGTCGGCATGTTATAGCGACCCGCTTGGGATAGATGGTTTCATCGGCAAGAAAAACCATGTGTCACGGTGACTAATGTGTATCAAGTGGGGTTTCGGTAAAACAAAAGGTATTCTATATAACGTCTCCCCGACTGTTGAAGGTTACAGCGACAAACAGAGGGATGACTGATAGTGACAAAGTTGCTTTCGGCATAGGTATTCAATTGTTACGGTGACATGTTGATCACGAGGGCTCTCGGAAAAAAAAAGATTTTTCTACAAGATATCTCTCTGATATCAAAAGGCTATAGTGATAGTGAATGGAATAAAAGGGCATCTCGGTGAGAAAGACTCTTGTGTCTCAGTGACTGAAAGAAATATAATAGAAATGTGATCTCGAGGAAACATAAAAGATCTTCGATATGGTTTCTCCCCGATGGCAGAAGGTCATGGCGACGCATAGGGACAAAGGAATGATCAACGTTATAATTGCCTTTGGCATACTTGTCTAGATGTCTCAACAATTGGAAAGAATAGAACACGTGGCAACTGTTGTCTCAGCAAATGATTTTTGAAAACTCATACACTGTGGCCGACATGGATTTTTCTAAGTATAGTTGCATGCTGACTTCTTTGGATTGGCATCGAATCTCAGAACTATTACATGGCAGAATATTCATTAAGTTTCCTTTTTAAGCAGTTACATTTTTGAAATAATGGATGATTTGCAGTTCTCTGGATAAGCGTTACTATTGTTTTTTACCATCATCTACAGATCATTATGAATTAGCTTCATATTCTAATAATAGCAAGAGAGTTTCAGAATCATGTAAAAAACACTTGTTGAAGATTTCTTGATAACAGACATGCTTGAAATGTATATAAAAACCAGTGTTGAAAATAGTGGAGGTGTTGCTGGCCAGTAATTCTGAGAGATAGTTATTTTGGCCGTATCAGGAGATGTATTGAAATACTCTGTATTAAAATCTGAAAAATAGAGAGTTATGAGCTTACTAGAAAACAGAGAGATCCTCTGATATTATTATTGTAATTCTAAAATTTGAGTAAGGGGTTGGTGCTCCTTGAGATTGGTGTCTCTAAATGAGGGGTTGGTGCTCCTTGAGTTGGTGCTTAGAAATTAGCCTATAAGGCATTGTTAACAGTGGTTTTAAAGATTAAGCCAGTAAGGTAGTTTAGGAGTGGTTTTTATACCCCAGGAGGGTTTTCCACTTGGCAAAAGCTTTTGTCTCTTTGTTCATCTGTATGCTCTCTGCTTTTCTATGTTGTTGTTGGTTCAATTCACTATTGGGATTATTACTGTTCTCAATTCTGTTTATGAATGATTACATTCAACTCATGAATGCATTAATTAGAGTAATATTGAGATCAAATTTGAGCTATGTTTTGGCAAATGCAAGATATCTCACTCAAATCATATTTTCATAAGTTGTCAAATAGACTGAGTTAATGTTGTCATATCTTTGTGCTTTCAAAAGTGATTACTCTACTCTATTGTTGAAAGAAAAGGAAATCATAATTAAACATCTTGGTCGAGTTTGAAATTTTTTTTGACACTGATTCACCCCCCCTCTCAGTGTCTGCCCATAACTCCAACAATTGGTATCAAAGCGTAGGGTCCTCTGATAGGTCTAAACTACCTAGGATTGTTCTTGGTTTCTTGGAGTACTTTGGTTAATATGGGAAAGAACAGAAGGAATAAGGGAAAAAGATATTCTCAGCAAAATGCTATTCATCATGTTCAACCTGAATCTAGTATAAGGATAATGAGTAAGAGTTCATAAACAGTAGCTCTGAAATGGTAGAGTATCCTAGATCTGGAACTCTTCAATTTGAAGAAACAAACTTTATTATATGGAAACATAGGATGGAAAAATACTTACTTTCTTTAGGATCTGAAGTATGGGCAGCAGTTGAAAAGGGTTGTACTACATCTACAACATCTCCTTCCACTCTTGAGGAGAAGAAAGCACTTGAATCCAATACTAGAGCTATAAATGCTATTTTTAATAACTTGCCAAATAAACTCATTACAAAATTCATTCATTACAACAGTGCTAAGGATGTTTGGGACAAGTTGATTGAAATGAATCAGTATAGTGAGTTACAAAATGAGATATCTTTGGATACTAAAATAAGTTGTGAAACATCTGAGAGCGAAGAAGGTGTAAACCTTCATAGTTATGAAAAGAAGTACAATGAGATCATTAATGAATATTTAAATGATCAAGAAACTTGTGTAAAATTAGATCAATCTTTGGGTGAAGTTAACTCTAAATAGGAATATGACAAATCAGAAAGTGAGGTTAATTTGGAAGGTGAACTATGTGCCTTAGATACTAATAAGCAGCTTAGAAAAGAAAACTAGTTTTTAACAAGACAACTTCAGCAAAAAGAGAGTCTAGAAGTCAAGTTAAAAGACAAGGATGAGTTGTGTAATAAACTAGCAAATGAGATTGATTCTTTAAAGAAATATTCAGAGAATGATTCCTTGTTAAAAGAACTAACTCTTAAGGATGATATGATTATTAGTCAGAAAATTGAAATTGAAGAATATAAGAGGATTGCAGATGTTGTGAGTTCTGATTTGGAGATTAAAAAGATTGTTTGTCTAAAACTTGAAGAAGAAGTAGTTGCTTTAAGAAAAGAGCTTGAAAGTATCAATGCTCAATCTGGTAAAATTCAGAAATTTGATCATAGTACTATTATATTGAATGAGATGTTGAGCAGGAAAAAGCATTCTAAAGATCCTACAGGAGTGGGATATGAGGTTGGACAAAGCTCTGTAGACAAATCTAAAGATGAAACAGTGTTTACTACTTCATATGGAAAGAAGTTTATAGCCAAGCAAACACCAAGGATGAAGGCTAATCTTGGTTACAGTATTGCTGCATTGAAGGATAACATTGACACTAGAAGACAATCTAAAGGTATTCATAGAGAAAGGAAAAAAGTCTTCAGATCTTCACATCCTTGGCATGATCATTCATTCAGGTATAATCATTCTTTCCAAGGATATTGTTATGTTTGTAATGACTATGGTCATAAGGCAATTGATTGCATAAGATGGTCAAATAAGAATCATTCTAATATCCCTAGAAATGAGGATGTGGTGTGCTACAACTGTAACAATTTTGGTCACTTGAGAAGAGACTGTAGAATAAATACAAGTGAGAATAATGTAGGGAACAATGCTGGAAATGTCTGTAGGAAGTCATCTATTTCTCAAAACAATCACAAAGTCATTTTTTTCAGATGTAATAATATTGGACATAAAGTACAGCAATGCAAATTCAACAAAAAGACAGGTACTTTAAGCAAACAAGTGAAAAAGTCTTCATTGGAGTGGAGAAGAAAGAGCGATCAAGATGACAAGAAGAGCAATAAAGATGCTTATGAGAAAACTCCTTGTGCACTCCTTGCACAAGTGTTGCCTTCCAGGTCTTGAGAAGAAGCAAAGACTCAAGGGGAGTCTATTATGGTAATATATTTTACCCCTATGGAGTCTAGAATGAGGTATGACATCTTGCATTTGCTTTTGGTGGTATAAGATGTTAAGGAATGTTTTTGCTTGGTCTAGTGGTTGACAGTTTTCAAAAGTTTTTGAAATGACAGTGTACTTTATTTTTAGATGAACTTTTTGGATGCTTGGGTTTTGGAAATAATGGTATGTCCTGATGACATCTTTGAGCAGTGTGGAGACATATAGATGAGTTCCTAAATATATTAAAGATAAGATAGCCTTTGTTTTGAAGTGATGTCGATGTATTTATCTTTGGAGAAAAGTGATTGAAAAACATGTTTGATGTTATGAGTTATTTCTGTGATGATAGTATTCGGTGTTGTGTGAGGGCTAAGATTAATTATCTTTGGTATTTTTTCATCGTTCTTGGTGTGGTAATATAAATTATCATATAGACTGAGGATGAGTGTACAAAGAACAGATTGACGATGGATTATGCAGTTTACATGCTTTCAAGTTTTTTTTTTTTGTATGGGAGAAGAGTATCGGGACATTCATGCATAAAGAAGCTGAGGTAAGATTGTGTGCTGAATGAAGATACTTACAATGTCTTTTGCAAGCTGTTATGAAGGAATTGAGTGTTTTGGTCTTCTGAGTATGGTATAGTGATCTAAGTAGGTTGCTACAACGGTCTTGAGAACTGTGTATGTTCATGGGATATGCTCTGATGTTTGTGTTTCGATGGAGGAAGGTGACTGGTAGTATTAACCTCATCGAGTGTGGCTGGGACTTATTTTTGAACTTTGAAATTGAGTGTTGTGTGTGAAAGTGAGTGCATGTTATATATATGAAAGCTACTTGAATTCATTATTTGATAGAAACAAAAGGTGAGAGCTTTGGTGTGCTACATTAAAGATAGATTATCTGCATGATGTTATTAAGTTTTTGATTTCGAAGTGGGAGTTATTGCATGGGGTGTTACTATTGATTTCTCTGATAATTTCTATAAATTTGATGTGAGTGAAGTTGTGTTGTTACAGTATGATGCTCTATCTTACATTGGTGATGTGAAATTATTCAATATGTCTGCTGCACTATTGCTCTATTTGTAGCTGGTTCTTATGGTATTTTGTTGGCTTCTCAGTTGTGTTTCCTGGCATTGCACATTGTTCTCTTCTATCCTTTGTCATTGAGGCAAAAAGGGGGAGAGTCATTTGTGTTTTGCCATCAAGGATAAAGGGGGAGTTTGTTGGATCTCAGTTGTGATCATATGGTTTGTCCTTGATGACAAAATCCCTTTTAGTTGACTCTACTTGTTGACTGTTTCAGTTTGGTTTCTCATGCTTTATCTTGGTGGTACAATTTTGTCTATATGGTTTACATGCCTTGGCATTCAGTGGACAATCTACATTCAGAATTTTAATATCTTATGGTACTGATCAGTTTGAGCTTCGTGCAGTCACAGGTTATCTTATTTGTACATTGTTTTAGTGACAAGAAAGAACATATCAGCATGAGAATGCTTGGGTCTCCCCAATCCATTTCTCTGATAAACGTCTGTGTTGCCTATTGGAAAGACGTTTCTGATGTCATAATGATTTGATTTTACATACAGGCAGTTTTCGGCATGACATTGATCATGGTCTTGGCGACTGAAGAAAAGTCTTTTGGCATGAGTATCTTTCACCGCTGAGAGGTCTTACCGAATGAGTCAGGTCTCACCGACTAATACATGAGGTGGTTCATCGACGTAAGAAATCCCTATCGGCATGTTGTTTCATTGAGCACTTTGTGTCTTGGCGACCGGCACAAGAAAGTTCATATTGGCATAAGTTATACCCATCAGAATGATGTCTTAGCGAAGACATATTGTCTCACCGACTGAAGGAAGATGAACTTATTAGCAGGAGTTTTGTTATCGGGGTAGTGTCTCATCAAACTTGAAATGTCTCCCTGACTAGTGCATGTGGAAGTCTATCGGCGAAAGTTGTGGCATCGTTATATGGTCATAGCGAACTCTTTTGGTCTCATCAATGGTTGCATTAAAAGTTTCACTTCAGCCAGACTTGGAGTATTCGGTTTAGTATCTCAGCGAATTCAAGTGTGTCTCACCGACCGTATGCATATGGAGACTTATCAGTAAAACTAATGGCTATCGATATAATGTCTTGGCGAGGTTTTCCTATCTTGCCGACTGAAAACATAAAGGTATGCATCTCGGTAAGAGTTTGTGCATCGAAGAAAGGTCTTGGCGAATTTGATTTGTTACACCGACCAAAAACATAAAGGTAGTCCCTTCGGTAAGAGCTAGGGTTTTCGGTGAGAGGTCTCGGCGAGTGACCTTCGGTTTCACCAATGGAACATAAAGGGACTTCGTCGGCATAAGATCTAGATTGTCTCAGCGACACCAGATGAAAGGATGACTTTCGGTATGACTCAAGCATTCTACAAGAGGTCTCCCCGACATTGATATGTCTCGCTGATGGAATACAAATGGTCTCTGTCAGTATGAGAATCAAATTCTCCTAGCGATCTAAGGTGTTCGGGTTGTTTCGGTATGACACAATATAATCTATGGGAGATCTCCCCGATGTCGGCATGTTATAGCGACCCGCTTGGGACAGATGTTCTCATCGGCAAGAAAAACCATGTGTCATGGCGACTAATGTGTATCAAGTGGGGTTTCGGTAAAACAAAAGGTATTCTATATAACATCTCCCTGACTATTGAAGGTTACAATGACAAACAGAGGGATGACTGACAGTGATAAATTTGCTTTCGGCATAGGTATTGAATTGTTAAGGCAACATGTTGATCATGAGGGATCTCGGAAAAACAAAGATTTGTCTACAATATATCTCTCTGATATAAAAAGGCTATAGCGATAGTGAATGGAACAAAAGGGCATCTCGGTGAGAAAGACTCTTGTGTCTCAGCGACTAAAACAAATATAATAGAAATGTGATCTCGGGGAAACATAAAAGATCTTTGATACAGTTTCTCCCCGATGGCAGAAGGTCATGGCGACACACAGGGACAAAGGAACGATCAACATTATAATTGCCTTTGGCATACTTGTCTAGATGTCTCATCAATTGGAAAGAATAGAACACGTGGAAACTATTGTCTCAGCAAATGATTTTTGAAAACTCATACACTGTGGCCGACATGGATTTTTCTAAGTATAGTTGCATGCCAACTTCTTTGATTGGCATCGAATCTCAGAACCGTTACATGGCAGAATATTCATTGAGTTTCCATTTTGAGCAATTACATTTTTGAAATAATGGATGATTTGCAATTCTCTAGATAAGCGTTACTATTGTTTTTTACCATCATCTATAGATCATTATGAATCAGCTTCATATTCTAATAATAGCAAGAGTTTTAGAATTGTGTAAAAAATTCTTGTTGAAGATTTCTTGATAACAGACATAATTGAAATGTATATTAAAACCAATGTTGAAAAAAGTGGAGGTGTTGCTGACCAGTAATTCTGAGAGATAGTTATTTTGGTTGTATCAAGAGATGTATTGAAATACTCTATATTAAAATATGAAAAACAAAGAGTTATGAGCTTACTAGAAAACAAAGAGATCCTCTAATATTATTATTGTAATTCTAAAATCTAAGGGGTTGGTGCTCCTTGAGATTGGTGTCTCTAAATGAGGGATTGGTGCTCCTTGAGTTGGTGCTCAGAAATTAGCCTATAAGGCATTGTTAACAGTGGTTTTAAAGATTAAGCCAGTAAGGCAATTTAGGAGTGGTTTTTATACCCCAGGAGGGTTTTCCACTTGACAAAAGCTTTTGTCTCTTTGTTCATCTGTATGCTCTCTGCTTTTCTTTGTTGTTGATGGTTCATTTCACTGTTGGGATTATTATCGTTCTCAATTATGTTTATGAATGATTACATTCAACTCATGAATGCATTAATTAGAGTAATATTGAGATCAAATCTGAGCTATGTTTTGGCAAATGCAAGATATCTCACTCAAATCATATTTTCATAAGTTTTCAAATAGATTGAGTTAATGTTGTCATATCTTTGTGCTTTCAAAAGTGATTACTCTACTCTATTGTTCAAAGAAAAGGAAATTAGAATTAAACATCTTGGTTGAAGTTGAAATTTTTTTTGACACTGATTCACCCCCCCCTCTCAGTGTCTACCCATAACTCCAACAGGCTTAACTTCTCTAAAAATAACACTTCTACTATGTATTACCTTTTGTGCAACAAGATCCCAAAGCTTGTAACCTTTCACACCATAACTATATCTGATGAAGATACATTTCACAACCTTGTTCTCCAACTTTGTTCACTTCTCCTTTGGCACATGTGTGTATGCATCACAACCAAAAACTATAAGATGTCTTAATGAAGGATTGTGGCCTAACCATGCCTCTATAGGAATCTTATCAATAGGAGATGATGTAGGAGACTTTTTAATTAGGTAACAAGTAGTGGCAACATCTTTAGCCCAAAATCATTGTTTTAGACTAGCACCACTTAGAATACTTCTAGCCTTCTCTATCAGTGTCCTATTCATTCTTTCTGCAACTCCATTTTGCTATGGAGAATACAAAGTTGTATTATGTATATGAATACCACAATCTTTAGAGAATCTATAAAAATCATTAGGGAAAAATTCATCACCATATCAACCCTCAAAAAAATTATTTTCTTTCTAATTTACAACTCAACCATTGCTTTAAATTCTTTAAATCAACTGAAATTTTCAGATTTACTCTTTAGAAAGTATACGCATGTCCTTCTACTATAATCATCAATAAATGAAACATAATATGTGGATTTTCCAATTGAAGGAACATCTACAAGATGAAACACATAATTAGATCCAATACACCACAAGATTTATGAGAAATAGGGTAAAAATGAACACGATTTTATTTTCCATAAATGCAATGCTCATAGAAATCAAATTCAAGATTACAATCAGACAACCCTTCAACAAGTTTTTTATTTTTCAAGGTCCTTAGACCCTTTTCTCCAGTGTGGACAAGTCTATGGTTCCATAACATATTTTTTTCTGTAGGTAACGTTTATTCAGAAGAAAGAGCACCCTTGGGTACCCAAAATCCACAACCATCTGCTGAAGGTGAAACTCTCACTTCTTCCACAAACTTGCTTTTCACAAAAGTACTATTGCACTCAACAGTGCATGCATCAAGCTTATACAATGTGTCATATCTGACACCTCTAGCAATCACCATAGCACCTCTAACCATATTGCATCCTACATAAGAAAATACTACCTTCACACTTGCATCTATTAATTTGCACATAGATAAAAAAAATTTGTGCTAAACTAGGGATATGCAACACACCATTAATCCTTTTTATTCTACCATCAGGAAGCCTAATTTTAACTTTACCATAGACAAATTTTTTTAAATAAGAATCATCACCCAAGTAAACCTTACCTCCATCAAATTATTTGTATTCAGAAAACTTATCTCTATTAAAGGTCATATTGAAAGATGCACCTAAGTCAATTAACCATGCATCATTACCTGCACAATTTTCCAAAGTTGCAATGAATGCATTACCATCTTCCTTCTCGAAATCAAAATCAAAATCAAATTTTTTCTTTTCTTCTTTTTTTCATCTTTGAAGTCCTTACAAACATTTCCAGGCTTACCGTAGTTCCAACAAATAAAGTTTTACACTTTCCAGGAGATTTGGATCTCCCTTTGATTTGGATTTATCACACTTCTCATTCTTCTTTCCTTTTTCCTTAGGTATTCCACGAACATTTAAGGCCTCCTTAGCACTAATGGATACCTTCCTCCTCATCTCTTTAGAAAGAAAATAACCCACCGCATCTTTAGTCTTCAGTATCTCATGAATTAGACAAAGAACAAAGAAAGATAAAACATTTCTCCTCCTCATCCATTTTGACACCAATTGATCCCAATTAAGCCACCAACATATTGAACTCTTTTAGGTGGTCTGTAATTCTTCCACCCTCTACCATTCTCAAGGAATACAATTTCTTCCTCAAGAAAATCTTGTTCACTAAAGATTTGGCTTGATATATCTTGAACCAAGCTTCTTCCATAGTTTCTTGCAAAGGTCTCATCATGGACATTGATTAAAACAAAGTCTGTCAAGCATAATCTAATTAAACCCTTGGCTTTACAGTCCATAATATCATATTGAGTAGCCTAAGTAGGTTCTATATAGGCCTTGAAACATTCTCATCAACAACATCCCATATATCTCAAACTATCAACAGATCCTCCATCTTTAGCTTCCACATTTTAAAATTATTTCCAAAAAATTTATCCACCTCTATTCTCTCTAGTGAACTTTTCATCTGAAAAATTCCTGCAACAAGATTACAAAGTATCTTCTACACAAGTTCCCACTCAATTGTGGATTAGTTCAAAAAACCAAACAACCCACAACTGAAACCAAAGGTGATCAAGCTCGGATACCACTTGTAAGGAAGCTAAGGTAGCAAAAAAACTTCCTACACTAATCTTGAGAGGAGAATAATACAAAAAATTTACAGATCTTTAACAGTTATAGAAACTTAATAAAAAATAGACATAAATATCATGCATACCAAAACACAATGATTTACATGGGGAAAACCCTTTTGGGAGAAAACCCAACACTCCAAAAGTCACCCATTATATTATTCAAAAATCACAAACATTAAAATATACTTGTCGAGCAAGCTTCTCAGAAGACTATCACCAACCAGATATCCAAATACAACACAACTGCTATTAGACTCTTAGAATACATAACAATGCACAATCATAATAAATTGCCCTCATAAAATAGGGTTTCCTTCTAGGGAAAGTAAAGCTAATAAAATATCGACCATCAGATCTAAGACCTAGTGATGAATGGTCCATACTTACAATAATAAAATAAAAAATAAAAATTTCCTTTCGCCCTCGTGCCACCGTCGGGGTGCACTGCCCCCCAGACCCCCAACTGGGAGGATGATCCCCATAGACCCCTCATGGGGTGAAACCCCCTGTGCCTCCCATCATCGACATATCAACAATACTTTATGTATCAATAATACCTTATATAATTGCAAGGTTGAGACACATTTACTCAACACCCATGTCGTGGTACTATGAGGAAGCATTTGATTTGTTTTCAAATACATATTTGCAATCGTATTTTTCACAACACCTACAATTGGCAAGGAATTGTGAAGTGGAAAGAAATTTAGCTTACTTTTAACAAGAAACTTATATTCATTTTTGTATAAATAGAGAGCAACATCATAGTGTTTGGTTTCCCATACATCCTGAAATCAATTTATGCAATCTGATGAGTTTAAGAGTAGTGTATTCATGTGAGTTAGAGACTAGTATATTTGTTATTTTTAGAGCAGTATATAGTTGTGAGTTGAAGAGCATAGATTAATTTTTTTAGTAGTAGCAAGGAGAGCTGAGAACAGAGGAGGTAGCAGGAAAATCTATTTGCATTGAGTAGGGAGTTACAGGATATTTGTTGGGAGCTATTTCATACAAAGATGCTTGATATATCTATTTCTCTTTCTCTTTTTAATTTAGAAGCTAAATATTATTACTATTTGAAAGTGGTTGTACTGAAATTGTATGTAGACTATCGCTATTGGATAGTAAATGAGTGCTTGAGAATTTAGCTAGATTATTCATAACTGGATTCTAGGGAATCTAAATAGTGTGATAAGTAGCTATCTTGATTATGTTGTTTGATTAACATACTAAAGAGAAGCTAATATAGGGCATTATGGTAATATCAAAAAATATAATATGACATTTGTATTGCTTGAATAAGTTATGTTTCCTTGAAATGGAAAGGATTGAAATCATGATAGAAGTATTATGCCATTACTACCTAGGGAATGATGTTATTTTATGAATACATATGTTTGGTAGTTTAACCATGAGTGAAGAACTTATGTTCTTAGATTTTCATAATCCTTGAAAGTAGGAGGATAGTTTATTTCCTTGAGTCAGGATAAACATTTGAATAAGAGGAAATTTTCAATCCCAAGATTGTTACAAGTAGGTAACAAGGTATTTAAGAGATTGGGTCAAACCTAATTGGTCAGTTAGATCAATATAAGTGTGTTATCACTTTTGTATGA
Organism: Sequoia sempervirens; assembly: GCA_007258455.2. Classification (NCBI taxonomy): domain Eukaryota; kingdom Viridiplantae; phylum Streptophyta; class Pinopsida; order Cupressales; family Cupressaceae; genus Sequoia; species Sequoia sempervirens. The sequence continues at coordinate 103,282,341 of VDFB02026320.1, forward strand.
AATCTTGTTTATGTTATTTAAATATTTCAAGGTGAAACCAAGACAAGAGTTTTCACAAGTCAATAGAGTTTCCAAGTTGAGTAAGAGGGTGGGTGAACTTACAACACTGCTTCTTTAGAAGGGTATGTACAAGATCATCATGGAAAAAACAGGCCCTTAAGTGGCAAAAAAATCAAAAAATTCAGAGTTAGGAAACTTGATGTAAAAATTTGAATAAGCTATCTATATTATTTCAAAAATATGTAACAATAGAATCTGTAGAAAATTGAATTTAGTTTCCAAATTACTAGGTTTGTTTTAAAAAAAAGAAATCTATTTGGTAAAAATTTGAAATTTCAATGCAGTAGTACTTAAATTTTAGGGAAAAAAATAAGAAGTAGGTGTCTGTCTAACCACCATAACCACAATAAAATGATAATATTTTTTTATAAGATTTTAGATGTAATTAGAGGACTTATGTCCCGATGTGATGCATATTTTTTTGTAATTTTTTTCAAGTAAATAATTAATTATGAATTTTTTATTACAACTTTTAAAAAATATAAAAAAATCATATGTCTGACCACCTTAACTTGGTCAAAACTTCATGAAATTCAATTTTTCTTTTTTTAATCCTATATTATGAAAAGCATAGAATGTGACACATGTTTTGGATTCAAAAATGTGATACTATTTGAAAGCTATAGATGTTTTTCAATCAATCTATCAATCAGGACTTTGGTAAGTAATTTGAATAGAAAATGAATAATAATTACTTATTAAATTCAAAGTAAAGCATAATTTATATTGGTGGAAAATTGAGAATCTCCTTTAAAACCCTTTTGTTTCATCAATTTTGGATAAAAAAATGTTGTCAGCCACATACCCATCATATTGCCACTTTTTGGCCCATCATGATTCTACACATACCCAAAAAGTGGAATTGATATATATGTATCAAAATTTTGGCCAAAGTAAGTGTAGAATTCGTTGAATAAAATTTGTCAATTCATTGTGTGTTGGGATTGCATAGTTAGTCAGGAGTGTAATACATAGTTGGTGGGTATCCATAGTTATATGTGTGTACTAGTTATGTAGGACAAAACACCATACTCAAGTAGGTATTTCTAGAGGGATTCCATTCCAAAATATTCATTGAAGGGTACGGCCATCCACCGGTTAGAAGATATGTGGGGGACCACTTAATTCTATGGTTGGTGGAAAAGCACTTGAGTGATGTTCTTCCTCTTGTAGTTGGAAACTGAGGCTTGTGAAATAGAAGAAGAAGTGTGATCCAAATGTTGACATCTTGACCATATACTCTTGCACCATTAAGCTCTTGTAAGCTATAAAATATGAGTTCATTTACTTGGAATTATGTAATGTTATTTCATTTATGCAATGTTATGTGAAATGGTTTACTTTAATGTGCAAATGTGTTATTGAAAGGAAAAAATTTATTTCCATGTTTTTGAGAACTTGAGTTATTCACATTCTGAGTTAAAACTTAGGTGAAAACAGTAGGGTAAAATTTGGGCATGTTACAATAGAAACTAAACTAGAATGGAGAGTCATTGTTATTCTTGTTATCTGCATTAGAATTATGAGAAGGGGAGGCCCTAAATACAACAAAACCAACCCTAACAACTAGATCTGAAAACTCATCAAACCTCTAACAAATCTATTGAGAATCATCCATAGGTGCCAAGATCTCTATCATCATCTTGGAAACCCCAATGTATAGATGTGAGAAAATAGGAGAGAGTAGTGCATGATTGGAATTTCCAATCACAACATTCATAACTCCTTGAGAATCATAAATCCTATAGGATAAGCACCACCAACTACATGAGGTAGTAGAGCATAATTAGGGAAAGGAAATATAGATAAATATATAACAAAATCAACCCTAGAACCCATGGACAAGGGTGAGAACTCCTTATTTGAGAACACATAAGAAGAATGGATGGGATCATCCAGAATGGCTAGGGGGAGGAACTCTAGAACTGAAAAACCCAAAAGAGGCACAAGTGGGAGTAGTCATGCAAAGGAGTGGGAGTGAGAGATGGAAAATGTTAAAATCACATGTTGTGCCATGTTAGTGACTAGTCCTTCCAAAAATGATGTATTTGATTGTTGGTCTTTATTTTAGCCTATAATAAGTATTCTTTTGTTCATTTAGATTAAGTTGCTTGCATTCATGAAGTCTATATGATATTTATTGTAAGTCATGACTAAATATTAGTTTGGTTTATATTAAAAAAATTTAGGGAAGTAGTCTTTTCATTAATCCGGGATTGCTATGAAAATAATTGTAGCGCCCCCACCATATAGTTGATGGAAGAATACACAACATAATTGATATGAATGCTCCAAATCAAGAGATTAGTAATCTAACAATAATTTTATAGATGAGAGATCAAATATTGAGTCACCATATTTTAGCCATATGACAACTCAAGATAATAATAGATAAAAAATTAAGTTAAATCTCATATGGTGTGATTTACATTCATCTTAAATACTTTGCATAATGTAAATTGAACCATCTTGTGTGACAATTGATAATAAATTTGAGTCTAAAAAATTATGACCCCATCTTGGTAGTAGTACAATTCCCAATAACAAGCAATATAGCTTCAATATTTAATAGTCAAGTTGATCTTTCCATATGGTATAGTAGAATAATTATGAAGTAGAAAAGATACTATTAAGTGAATGACTTCTTCCAAAGATGTAACAGCTCCAAAAAAAATATTATAATCTTCTTATTATGTATGGCATACTCTAGCATTGAAAACAAATGGTGTGCCTTACACCCATGCCCCATTTTGACTTGTAAAGATCAAGATCCCCCTTTTGTTTCTTTTCTTTTAAAGTGTTTCTTTTGTTTCATTTTCTTATTTAATCTCTTCTTTTTAGATTTATTTCCCTTTTCTCGGTTTCTTCCTTAGTTTTTATTACTATGTTTCCTTTTTGTCAAATTTTCAAACTCAACCATTTGGGAATGCCTTCCAAGGAATCCCTAAAATCTTGATATACTGTTAATGGACTTTATGATTTAGTTTTTCTAAAATGTTTATTGAACTATACTTGAAACTCCAATGCCTATACAATGACATCACCTTAACCTACCTCCCTAGCTCACCATTAATGGTGATCTACTTGTTCATGCATTTCCCCCCTTTTGTTCCTTGTTTCATTTTTTAAATATTTTTGTTTGTTATTTACTCCTATGCCTCAATAATTTCAAAACACTCATCTATGGATATTTGTCATTTTGGGTTGAGAGACTTGCCAATGGAACAGTCAATAAGTTGTAGATAGTGTTCTTACATGTGAGTTTGTGTGGTCATGATTTCATGGGAATTCCTAAGGGTTCGAATTTATTTTACCACACCTTTTTAATCATTACTAAGTAGGGTTATTACATTCTAGTTTTTTTTTCCATATTTTTTAAATTTTTGTTGGGTTTTTTTTAGATTAGGTAAATGTTTCACCATCTATATTATATTTCATAATTGAATTTTCCCAATTGGGAACATCTTCTTTATGGTTGTTATGTGATTATTTTATCTTGTGTGGTTTACTTCTAAGTTCTTATGTTAACCATGCTACATGTAGATGATATCTAACCCATACACTTTCTTATATTTGTAGACACCTAAAATGGTCTGGAGAATCTAATTAATTAAATATGATTTATTTGATTAATTAATCTTAAATTCATCTACTTAGTAAATAAATAGAAATTTTTATTTATATTAAGTTCACTATTAATTTTTCTATCTCATCACATTTCTTCTTAATTAAATAAAGACATCCTAAAATATTTTATTTAATTATCATATTCCTTCTATTTTAATTTAATAAACAACTTCTATAGTTTGTTTTATTAAATTATTTATCTCTCTTTTTGCTAATTTGAATAAATCAAATATATTCAAATAAATTCATATATCAAATCCCTCTATTCACTCACCAATAAAATTAGATTTTTCAAATCTAATTAATGCAACTGTCATTCACAAGAAAAGCCTTAGGGACAAACCTGGAGGTAATCCTCTCAATCTTCTACCTCAAATCTTTCCTCACATCTTTCCTGGTGTTTGCATGGGGAGGAACAATCCTCCATGATCAGCTCCACCTTCTCATCTTGTACCATTCAAAATCTCCAGATTTAATCTCAGCCTTTGTTGTGTTACCCCTGTGCAAAACTACTGCTGGAAATCTATATATAGCCTTCTGAAGCATCATAATCGTCTAAGAATTATCATCTTTTATGCAAACTTACTCTGCAAGAATTAGTAATCAAGCAACCAAGCAATCATAAGCATTAGCATTAGCATTTTAGTATCATCATAGCACCATGGCATTATTAGATTTCATATCACAGCAGCATCATTAGTTTTTACTGTAGCTTCCATTTAGCAGGTTTCATGTCAAGATAGTTTACAGTAGCTTCATATCACTTAGAAATCATTAGTAATCATCACATCATTGCATTTAGCATCCATTCTGTTCTCTAGATAGGCATTTTAAACAGTTACAGTGCTTACAAATCTGAGAGCCTCTATAACTTGATAAATCTTTGGAGATAGGAGACAATGAGACACTTTCAATATTTTTTCTGTTTTAAATTAGTTTAATTCATGTTTAATATTGATATAATATTTCATTAAGAGGTGTATATAATTGTATTTAGTTTACATTTTCCACACTTACATTCTGGCGCCCATCGTGGGGCCATACCCCATTTTTTTAACAAGTTTTTTTGGAAAGTTTTCATACAGGAATTTGGTGTAATCTGTTTCAGCGCAATCGAAATATTTTATAGCGCTTCTGAGGAAAAGTATAGCACTTTGAAGGACTGTTCTAGCGCTTATGAGGAAAAGCATAGCGCTTCGAAGGACTATTTTAGCACTTCAATCCTACAATTAGCACAGACCAACAATAATATTCAGCATCTGTTTTAGTGCTTTTCTAAAATTCTATAACGCTTCAGATAAATTATATAGCACTTTTGAACACTATCATAGCGCTTCTGTGTAATTCATTTTTTGGATCCGATGCGTCCATGGCCAGTAAATTTCATTTCTTTAGTTGGATTAAAAAGAATCAATCTAGGATAGACACTTCTTCAGTTGGTTTTAAAATGAATCAATCCTAGGATAGTCACATTTTCCTTTGGATTAAAAATTTACCAATTTAGGGTAGTCACCAGATTTTTCAATTTGGGATTTAAAAATGAACACCATGTCTTTTTGTGAAGAAACATCTTCACTATGAAGCAACATTTTCACATAGATTAGAAATTTTTTCGTTTGGGCTCTAAAATTTGAACAAGTGGTTTATGTGTTTGAATGGTTGATAGGCATATGCTCTCCCCTTAACTAGGTGATCCAAAAATCTAGACTCGTCCTTTTAATGCATTCTTCAAGTTTTATTACATCCTTTAGAAGGCCTACCATAGTGGGAAAAATTACTCACCCTATGGGAACGACCTAAGTGGGTTCAAACCAAAGCCAGGTTTTTCCACCCCACTATAAAATTTAAATCAAATCTGGGGAAACCCACTTTTGCTGGAAGTGTGCAAGATAACCATCCCTAAAACCTTTGTTCTACAGGTTGGGAGGTCTCCTGAGGGAGTCTATTATTTCCGCTCTGAATGAAAACCCTTTCTAAGATCCTAGTGTAGTATCCAACCAAGTCAGTAACCAGGCATTGTAATACTCACAATGCAAGGGGAGGGAAGAATCTACCCCCAAGACACTCACCATATAATTTCCAAGGACCGTTTTCTTAGGGGATCGAGAAATCTAACCTTGAGTATGTACCTAGAAAAGACAAAAACATGGGCACCCTCTAGGGGGTGACACGGCTGTGTGAGTTGACACAATTTTCAGATGTGGGTTGTTGAGTATAACGATGACCTTTTGATTATTAAGAGTGAGTCTATCTGAAGTGCTTTATTGTTATCAAACCAGTGAAAATAGGACCATGCATGGTTCTTTTGAACATACACTATCTATTTAGATTACAAACTCTTAAAAACAAATGTCTTCATTTGAGTGCTATGTATTCCAAAAATCATTAAAATTCAGATAAAAGATCATCCTGAAAAATACAAAATCAAAACTAAGAATACATAATTAGAGATTGGAAAACCACTAAGTTTGTCAAAAATTCTCTTGCCAAGAGAATTAGAAAACCCAAAACAACACTTAGTTATAAACATCTTTTGCAAAGATGATGTTTCTTATATCAGAATAGGAAAACTTTGCTTCATCATAGAACATTACTCCATAGGTTTCATGATTTCGATAGGGGTTACGCTGATGATTATGATGTAGAACCTTTGACTTCACAAGCCTATATTCAAAGAAGCGCTCTTTCATAGGAATCTAACCATAGTCAATGTATTCGTCAATCCTCCATTCCACAACCCGCCATAGAATACTCCACCAGACCTGATTAGTTCTTACGATAGACAAAAATTTGGAAACCTTAGGTTGACATCCAAAATCCAAGAGTTACCACTTTATGACCATTTGGAGACCTACAACTCCCATTCAACAACCAGGGCTAACCACACCAATATTTCAGCCTAGTAATGTACACATTGAAGGAACTCAAACTAACATCATCAATAGTTTGAGGACATTTATTTTTGAAAAGAAAAAAACACCCCATCAATTCCTTACAACATCCATAATCTTGGACAAAGAAGAAGA
>VDFB02026320.1:103289153-103315608 GCA_007258455.2 Sequoia sempervirens
ATAGTGGGGCAGCCATTAAAGCAACATTTGCAAAGCACTGAATACAAAGGTTACAACTCACTAAAGTGCAGTGATCAAATGAGGAATGATGTATGGGAACGTAGAGTACAAAAGACAAAGAGAATTCATTTATCATTGCAAATACAAGGAATGGTAAATAGTGAATGATGCATCTACCTAAAGCAAGTCATTATTCTATTCATAAGCATAGAGAGAGCAAAGAGATAGAAATCATGAGTTCATTGTTTCAATAAATGCTTTAAAAACTTTCTCAAATATCAATGCAAATGGAGGTCTAATGAATCTAATGAAGCGGTCACTACTATGGATGTAAATGTAGTAGTAACAAAGTTTCATCTTTGAATGATATGACAATGAAGGTTATTTTAAAATATCCAAAGCATGAAGGAGCAGTCTAGTGCAAAATATGAGCATTCAAGGAGACATGGCAGTCATTTATAGACAAGGATATTAAGAACAATCATAGCACGAGATAATCAGTAGCATGAGAGACTTGAAATATTGTTCAAACAATCATCACTCACTACATGAAAAATGATAAAATGTAAAGAGAATACTTGACCTACAAGTAAGAGGAACCCTCAACCATTTATAGAACCCATAAAATGTCTACATACGGAGCTTAAAAAAAAGCCCGAGCTTTGCATAAAGAGATGTTTTGCAATAGGGTACCCATGAGTTTTTTTGTAAGAAAATAAGAGAAGGTAACTTGGGGCTTTGAGAGGCCATGACCTTTCATAGAGAAAAAAATTCTTTTCATTTCTTTCAGAAAAATGAACAACATTATCTCCTTTTACCACATTCAGAAAAGAAGAAATGCATTTCTTGTGAGTAGAACATTATAATGTATAGAGCCAGGGTTTCAAGCAAGAAGGGGTTTCAAAATGCAAACCAAGTGTGAGCTTTCATAACTATGACCTGGGGGTTTCTATGCTTTTCTTTTCTTTTGTGAAAGTAGCCAAACCCACGAGGGTTTTACATGGAGAAGTGTTTGTACAAATACGAAAAAATGAAAGATAACTTGGGAGTTTAAAGGGCGCGGCCATGGGAGTGCAGAAAGGCCTTTGTACTTGTAAAATAGAGAGCCTAGAATGTTTCTATATAAAGGAAAATATATGTGCAAAAGAAACGTTTTCATTTTCTTTCATAGAAAGTAGAGCAAAGAAAGGTTTATATTCTATTCTTTTCAGAAAATAGAGAAATATCTCATAGAGGTCACGACCATGGAAGTAGAAAATGGGTGAAATACTCTACAAAAACTGAGGATATTTAAAAAAGCAAAGAATGGAAAGCTTTTTCAAGCATTTTCTGTAAAAATAAATAGAAAGATCCTCCTCTCCATAATAATAGAGTACAGGAAAATACTTACCCATGGGCCTTGTGAGGATTCAAGCATTGCAACAGAGAAACCCACTTCAAAATGTGAAAGAAAATGCATTCAAATGCCCGCAGTAGAAAACTCCAGAAGCTCAAAGATGGCGACCTCAAGACACAAAGGGATTTTTCAAAAAATCAAAGTGGAAAATGCATCAGGAAAATAATAGTAAGTTGTGGCTGAAAGCCAAGAGATGCTTCCAAAATGGAGGTTAAAGAAGTCACTGTTTAGTTTTTTGTAACAAAGAAGACTTACTCATGCAATCTCCTACAAAAATCTCCATGAAAAGCTCCTATAACTAGTAGAAAGATGGAAAGCACAAGCTCAAACCCTAGTACCATGGCGGCGCCAAGTTTGTTGGATCTTAGTTGTGATCATATGGTTTGTCCTTGATGACAAATTCCCTTTCAGTTGACTCTACTTGTTGACAGTTTCAGTTTGGTTTCTCATGCTTTATCTTGGTGGTACAATTTTGTCTATATGGTTTACATGCCTTGGCATTCAGTGGACAGTCTACATTCAAAATTTTAATATCTTATGGTACTGATCAGTTTAAGCTTTGTCCAGTCACAGGTTATCTTATTTGTACATTGTTTCAGTGACAAGAAAGAACATATCAGTGTGAGAATGCTGGGTCTCCCCGATCCATTTCTCTGATAAACATCTATGTTGCCTATCGGTAAGATGTTTCTGATGTCATAATGATTTGATTTTACATATAGGCAGTTTTCGGCATGACATTGATCATGGTCTTGGCGACTGAAAAAAAGTCTTTCAGCATGAGTATCTTTCACCGCCAAGAGGTCTTACCGAATGAGTCGGGTCTCACCGACTAATACATGAGGTGATTCATCGGTGTAAGAAATCCCTATCGGCATGTTGTTTCATTGAGCGCTTTGTGTCTTGGCGACCAACACAAGAAAGTTCATATCAACATAAGTTATACCCATCGGAATGATGTCTTAGCGAAGACATATTGTCTCACCGACCGAAGGAAGATGAACTTATCGGTAGGAGTTTTGTTATTGGGGTAGTGTCTCATCGAACTTGAAATGTCTCCCCAACTAGTGCATGTGGAAGTCTATTGACCAGAGTTGTGGCATCGTTATATGGTCATAGCGAACTCTTTTGGTCTCACCAACGGGTGCATTAAAATTTTCACTTCGGCCAGACTTGGAGTATTCAGTTTAGTATCTCAACGAATTCAAGTGTGTCTCATTGACCGTATGCATATGGAGACTTATCGGTAAAACTAATGGCTATCAATATAATGTCTTGGTGAGGTTTTCCTGTCTTGCCGACTGACAACGTAAAGGTATGCATCTCGGTAAGAGTTTGTGCATCGAAGAAAGGTCTTGGCGAATTCGATTTGTTACACCGACCGAAAACATAAAGGTAGTCTCTTCGGTAAGAGCTAGGGTTTTTGGTGAGAGGTCTCGGCGAGTGACCTTCGGTCTTACCGATGGAACATAAAGGGACTTCGTCGACATAAGATTTGGATTGTCTCAGCGACACCGGATGAAAGGATGACTTTTGGTATGAATCAAGAATTCTACGAGAGGTCTCCCCGACATTGATATGTCTCGCTGATGGAATACAAATGGTCTTTGTCGGTATGAGAATTGAATTCTCTTGGCGATCTAAGGTGTTCGGGTTGTTTCAGTATGAGACAATATAATCTATGGGAGGTCTCCCTGATGTCGGCATGTTATAGCAACCCGCTTGGGACAGATGGTCTCATCGGCAAGAAAAACCATGTGTCACAGTGACTAATGTGTATCAAGTAAGGTTTCGGTAAAACAAAAGGTATTCTATATAACATCTCCCCGACTGTTGAAGGTTACAACAAAAAATAGAGGGATGACTGACAGTGATAAAGTTGCTTTCGGCATAGGTATTGAATTGTTATGGCGACATGTTGATCACGAGGGCTCTCGGAAAAACAAATATTTGTCTACAAGATATCTCTTCGATATCAAAAGCCTATAGCGATAGTGAATGGAACAAAAGGGCATCTCGGTGAGAAAGACTCTTGTGTCTCAGCGACTAAAACAAATATAACAGAAATGTGATCTCGGGGAAACATAAAAGATCTTCGATATGGTTTCTCCCCAATGGCAGAAGGTCATGGCGATGCACAGGGACAAGGGAACGATCAACGTTATAATTTCCTTCGACATACTTGTCTGGATGTCTCAGCGATTGGAAAGAACATAATACATGGCGACTGTTGTCTCAACAAATGATTTTTGAAAACTCATACAATGTGGCTGACATGGATTTTTCTAAGTATAGTTGCATGCTGACTTCTTTGGATTGGCATCAAATCTCAGAACCGTTACATGGCAGAATATTCATTGAGTTTCCTTTTTGAGCAGTTACGTTTTTGAAATAATGGATGATTTGCAGTTCTCTGGAAAAGCGTTACTATTGTTTTTTACCATCATCTACAGATCATTATGAATCAACTTCATATTCTAATAATAGCAAGAGAGTTTTAGAATCGTGTAAAAAATGCTTGTTGAAGATTTCTTGATAACAAACATACTTGAAATGTATATAAAAACCAGTGTTGAAAACAGTGGAGGTGCTGCTAGCTAGTAATTCTGAGAGATAGTTATTTTGGCTGTATCAAGAGATGTATTGAAATAATCTATATTAAAATCTAAAAAATAGAGAGTTATGAGCTTACTAGAAAAGAGAGAGATCCTCTGATATTATTATTGTAATTCTGAAATCTGAGTAAGGGGTTGGTGCTCCTTGAGATTGGTGTCTCTAAATAAGGGGTTGGTGCTCCTTGAGTTGGTGCTCAGAAATTAGCCTATAAGGCATTGTTAACAGTGGTTTTAAAGATTAAGCCAGTAAGGCAGTTTAGGAGTGGTTTTTATACCCCGGGAGGGTTTTCCACTCGGCAAAAGCTTTTGTCTCTTTGTTCATCTGTATGCTCTCTATTTTTCTGTGTTGTTGGTTCAGCTCACTGTTGGGATTATTACTATTCTCAATTCTGTTTATGAATAATTACATTCAACTCATGAATGCATTAATCAGAGTAATATTGAGATCAAATCTAAGCTATGTTTTGGAAAATGCAAGATATCTCACTCAAATCATATTTTCATAAGTTGTCAAATAGACTGAGTTAATGTTGTCATATCTTTGTGCTTTCAAAAGTGATTACTCTACTCTATTGTTGAAAGAAAAGGAAATCAGAATTAAACATCTTGGTCAAAGTTGAAAAAGTTTTTGACACTGATTCACCCCCCCCTCTCAGTGTCTGCCCATAACTCCAACAATTGGTATCAGAGCGTAGGGTCCTCTGATAGGTCTAAACCACCTAGGATTGTTCATGGTTTCTTGGAGTACTTTGGTTAATATGGGAAAGAACAAAAGGAATAAGGGAAAAAGATGTTCTCAGCAAAATGCTATTCATCATGTTCAACCTGAATCTAGTATAAGGGATAATGAGGAAGAGTTCATAAACAGTAGCTCTGAAATGGTAGAGTATCCTAGATCTGGAACTCCTCAGTTCGAAGAAACAAACTTTATTATATGGAAACATAGGATGGAAACATACTTACTTTCTTTAGGATCTGAAGTATGGGCAGTAGTTGAAAAGGGTTGTACTACATCTGCAACATCTCCTTCCACTCTTGAGGAGAAGAAAGCACTTGAATCCAATACTAGAGCTATAAATGCTATTTTTAATAACTTGCCAAATAAACTCATTACAAAAGTCATTCATTACAGCAGTGCTAAGGATGTTTGGGACAAGTTGACTGAAATGAATCAGTATAGTGAGTTACAAGATGAGATATCTTTGGATACTGAAATAAGTTGTGAAACATCTGAGAGTGAAGAAGGTGTAAACCTTCATAGTTATGAAAAGAAGTACAAGGAGATCATTAATGAATATTTAAATGATCAAGACACTTGTGTAAAAGTAGATCAATCTTTGGGTGAAGTTAACTCTGAACAGGAATATGATGAATCAGAAAGTGAGGTTGATTTGGAAGGTGAACTCCTATGTGCCTTAGATACTATTAAGCAGCGTAGAAAAGAAAACCAGTTTTTAACAAGATAGCTTCAGCAAAAAGAGAGTCTGGAAGTCAAGTTAAAAGACAAGGATGAGTTGTGTAATAAACTAGAAAATGAGATTGATTTTTTAAAGAAATATTCAGAGAATGATTCCTTGTTAAAAGAACTAACTCTTAAAGATGATATGATTATTAGTCAGAAAATTGAAATTGAAGAATATAAGAGGATTGCAGATGTTGTGAGTTATGATTTGGAGATTAAAAAGATTGTTTGTCTAAAACTTGAAGAAGAAGTAGTTGCTTTAAGAAAAGAGCTTGAAAGTATCAATGCTCAATCTGGTAAAATTCAGAAATTTGATCATAGTACTAATATATTGAATGAGATGTTGAGCAGGAAAAAGCATTCTAAAGATCCTACAGGAGTGGGATATGAGGTTGGACAAAGCTCTGCAGACAAATCTAAACATGAAACAGTGTTTACTACTTCAGATGGAAAGAAGTTTACAGCCAAGCAAACACCAAGGATGAAGGCTGATCTTGGTTACAGTATTGCTGCATGAAGGGATAACATTGACACTAGAAGACAATCTAAAGGTATTCATAGAGAAAGGAAAAATGTCTTCAGATCTTCACATCGTTGGCATGATCATTCATTTAGGTATAATCATTCTTTCCAAGGATATTGTTATGTTTGTAATGACTATGGTCATAAGGCAATTGATTGCATAAGATGGTCAAATAAGAATCATTCTAATATCCCTAGAAATGAGGATGTGGTGTGCTACAACTGTAACAATTTTGGTCACTTGAGAAGAGACTGTAGAATAAATACAAGTGAGAATAATGTAGGGAACAATGCTGGAAATGTCTGTAGGAAGTCATCTATTTCTCAAAACAATCACAAAGTCATTTTTTTCAGATGTAATAATATTGGACATAAAGTACAGCAATGCAAATTCAACAAAAAGACAGGTACTTTAAGCAAACAAGTGAAAAAGTCTTCATTGGAGTGGAGAAGAAAGAGCGATCAAGATGACAAGAAGAGCAATAAAGATGCTTATGAGAAAACTCCTTGTGCACTCCTTGCACAAGTGTTGCCTTCCAGGTCTTGAGAAGAAGCAAAGACTCAAGGGGAGTCTATTATGGTAATATATTTTACCCCTATGGAGTCTAGAATGAGGTATGACATCTTGCATTTGCTTTTGGTGGTATAAGATGTTAAGGAATGTTTTTGCTTGGTCTAGTGGTTGACAGTTTTCAAAAGTTTTTGAAATGACAGTGTACTTTATTTTTAGATGAACTTTTTGGATGCTTGGGTTTTGGAAATAATGGTATGTCCTGATGACATCTTTGAGCAGTGTGGAGACATATAGATGAGTTCCTAAATATATTAAAGATAAGATAGCCTTTGTTTTGAAGTGATGTCGATGTATTTATCTTTGGAGAAAAGTGATTGAAAAACATGTTTGATGTTATGAGTTATTTCTGTGATGATAGTATTCGGTGTTGTGTGAGGGCTAAGATTAATTATCTTTGGTATTTTTTCATCGTTCTTGGTGTGGTAATATAAATTATCATATAGACTGAGGATGAGTGTACAAAGAACAGATTGACGATGGATTATGCAGTTTACATGCTTTCAAGTTTTTTTTTTTTGTATGGGAGAAGAGTATCGGGACATTCATGCATAAAGAAGCTGAGGTAAGATTGTGTGCTGAATGAAGATACTTACAATGTCTTTTGCAAGCTGTTATGAAGGAATTGAGTGTTTTGGTCTTCTGAGTATGGTATAGTGATCTAAGTAGGTTGCTACAACGGTCTTGAGAACTGTGTATGTTCATGGGATATGCTCTGATGTTTGTGTTTCGATGGAGGAAGGTGACTGGTAGTATTAACCTCATCGAGTGTGGCTGGGACTTATTTTTGAACTTTGAAATTGAGTGTTGTGTGTGAAAGTGAGTGCATGTTATATATATGAAAGCTACTTGAATTCATTATTTGATAGAAACAAAAGGTGAGAGCTTTGGTGTGCTACATTAAAGATAGATTATCTGCATGATGTTATTAAGTTTTTGATTTCGAAGTGGGAGTTATTGCATGGGGTGTTACTATTGATTTCTCTGATAATTTCTATAAATTTGATGTGAGTGAAGTTGTGTTGTTACAGTATGATGCTCTATCTTACATTGGTGATGTGAAATTATTCAATATGTCTGCTGCACTATTGCTCTATTTGTAGCTGGTTCTTATGGTATTTTGTTGGCTTCTCAGTTGTGTTTCCTGGCATTGCACATTGTTCTCTTCTATCCTTTGTCATTGAGGCAAAAAGGGGGAGAGTCATTTGTGTTTTGCCATCAAGGATAAAGGGGGAGTTTGTTGGATCTCAGTTGTGATCATATGGTTTGTCCTTGATGACAAAATCCCTTTTAGTTGACTCTACTTGTTGACTGTTTCAGTTTGGTTTCTCATGCTTTATCTTGGTGGTACAATTTTGTCTATATGGTTTACATGCCTTGGCATTCAGTGGACAATCTACATTCAGAATTTTAATATCTTATGGTACTGATCAGTTTGAGCTTCGTGCAGTCACAGGTTATCTTATTTGTACATTGTTTTAGTGACAAGAAAGAACATATCAGCATGAGAATGCTTGGGTCTCCCCAATCCATTTCTCTGATAAACGTCTGTGTTGCCTATTGGAAAGACGTTTCTGATGTCATAATGATTTGATTTTACATACAGGCAGTTTTCGGCATGACATTGATCATGGTCTTGGCGACTGAAGAAAAGTCTTTTGGCATGAGTATCTTTCACCGCTGAGAGGTCTTACCGAATGAGTCAGGTCTCACCGACTAATACATGAGGTGGTTCATCGACGTAAGAAATCCCTATCGGCATGTTGTTTCATTGAGCACTTTGTGTCTTGGCGACCGGCACAAGAAAGTTCATATTGGCATAAGTTATACCCATCAGAATGATGTCTTAGCGAAGACATATTGTCTCACCGACTGAAGGAAGATGAACTTATTAGCAGGAGTTTTGTTATCGGGGTAGTGTCTCATCAAACTTGAAATGTCTCCCTGACTAGTGCATGTGGAAGTCTATCGGCGAAAGTTGTGGCATCGTTATATGGTCATAGCGAACTCTTTTGGTCTCATCAATGGTTGCATTAAAAGTTTCACTTCAGCCAGACTTGGAGTATTCGGTTTAGTATCTCAGCGAATTCAAGTGTGTCTCACCGACCGTATGCATATGGAGACTTATCAGTAAAACTAATGGCTATCGATATAATGTCTTGGCGAGGTTTTCCTATCTTGCCGACTGAAAACATAAAGGTATGCATCTCGGTAAGAGTTTGTGCATCGAAGAAAGGTCTTGGCGAATTTGATTTGTTACACCGACCAAAAACATAAAGGTAGTCCCTTCGGTAAGAGCTAGGGTTTTCGGTGAGAGGTCTCGGCGAGTGACCTTCGGTTTCACCAATGGAACATAAAGGGACTTCGTCGGCATAAGATCTAGATTGTCTCAGCGACACCAGATGAAAGGATGACTTTCGGTATGACTCAAGCATTCTACAAGAGGTCTCCCCGACATTGATATGTCTCGCTGATGGAATACAAATGGTCTCTGTCAGTATGAGAATCAAATTCTCCTAGCGATCTAAGGTGTTCGGGTTGTTTCGGTATGACACAATATAATCTATGGGAGATCTCCCCGATGTCGGCATGTTATAGCGACCCGCTTGGGACAGATGTTCTCATCGGCAAGAAAAACCATGTGTCATGGCGACTAATGTGTATCAAGTGGGGTTTCGGTAAAACAAAAGGTATTCTATATAACATCTCCCTGACTATTGAAGGTTACAATGACAAACAGAGGGATGACTGACAGTGATAAATTTGCTTTCGGCATAGGTATTGAATTGTTAAGGCAACATGTTGATCATGAGGGATCTCGGAAAAACAAAGATTTGTCTACAATATATCTCTCTGATATAAAAAGGCTATAGCGATAGTGAATGGAACAAAAGGGCATCTCGGTGAGAAAGACTCTTGTGTCTCAGCGACTAAAACAAATATAATAGAAATGTGATCTCGGGGAAACATAAAAGATCTTTGATACAGTTTCTCCCCGATGGCAGAAGGTCATGGCGACACACAGGGACAAAGGAACGATCAACATTATAATTGCCTTTGGCATACTTGTCTAGATGTCTCATCAATTGGAAAGAATAGAACACGTGGAAACTATTGTCTCAGCAAATGATTTTTGAAAACTCATACACTGTGGCCGACATGGATTTTTCTAAGTATAGTTGCATGCCAACTTCTTTGATTGGCATCGAATCTCAGAACCGTTACATGGCAGAATATTCATTGAGTTTCCATTTTGAGCAATTACATTTTTGAAATAATGGATGATTTGCAATTCTCTAGATAAGCGTTACTATTGTTTTTTACCATCATCTATAGATCATTATGAATCAGCTTCATATTCTAATAATAGCAAGAGTTTTAGAATTGTGTAAAAAATTCTTGTTGAAGATTTCTTGATAACAGACATAATTGAAATGTATATTAAAACCAATGTTGAAAAAAGTGGAGGTGTTGCTGACCAGTAATTCTGAGAGATAGTTATTTTGGTTGTATCAAGAGATGTATTGAAATACTCTATATTAAAATATGAAAAACAAAGAGTTATGAGCTTACTAGAAAACAAAGAGATCCTCTAATATTATTATTGTAATTCTAAAATCTAAGGGGTTGGTGCTCCTTGAGATTGGTGTCTCTAAATGAGGGATTGGTGCTCCTTGAGTTGGTGCTCAGAAATTAGCCTATAAGGCATTGTTAACAGTGGTTTTAAAGATTAAGCCAGTAAGGCAATTTAGGAGTGGTTTTTATACCCCAGGAGGGTTTTCCACTTGACAAAAGCTTTTGTCTCTTTGTTCATCTGTATGCTCTCTGCTTTTCTTTGTTGTTGATGGTTCATTTCACTGTTGGGATTATTATCGTTCTCAATTATGTTTATGAATGATTACATTCAACTCATGAATGCATTAATTAGAGTAATATTGAGATCAAATCTGAGCTATGTTTTGGCAAATGCAAGATATCTCACTCAAATCATATTTTCATAAGTTTTCAAATAGATTGAGTTAATGTTGTCATATCTTTGTGCTTTCAAAAGTGATTACTCTACTCTATTGTTCAAAGAAAAGGAAATTAGAATTAAACATCTTGGTTGAAGTTGAAATTTTTTTTGACACTGATTCACCCCCCCCTCTCAGTGTCTACCCATAACTCCAACAGGCTTAACTTCTCTAAAAATAACACTTCTACTATGTATTACCTTTTGTGCAACAAGATCCCAAAGCTTGTAACCTTTCACACCATAACTATATCTGATGAAGATACATTTCACAACCTTGTTCTCCAACTTTGTTCACTTCTCCTTTGGCACATGTGTGTATGCATCACAACCAAAAACTATAAGATGTCTTAATGAAGGATTGTGGCCTAACCATGCCTCTATAGGAATCTTATCAATAGGAGATGATGTAGGAGACTTTTTAATTAGGTAACAAGTAGTGGCAACATCTTTAGCCCAAAATCATTGTTTTAGACTAGCACCACTTAGAATACTTCTAGCCTTCTCTATCAGTGTCCTATTCATTCTTTCTGCAACTCCATTTTGCTATGGAGAATACAAAGTTGTATTATGTATATGAATACCACAATCTTTAGAGAATCTATAAAAATCATTAGGGAAAAATTCATCACCATATCAACCCTCAAAAAAATTATTTTCTTTCTAATTTACAACTCAACCATTGCTTTAAATTCTTTAAATCAACTGAAATTTTCAGATTTACTCTTTAGAAAGTATACGCATGTCCTTCTACTATAATCATCAATAAATGAAACATAATATGTGGATTTTCCAATTGAAGGAACATCTACAAGATGAAACACATAATTAGATCCAATACACCACAAGATTTATGAGAAATAGGGTAAAAATGAACACGATTTTATTTTCCATAAATGCAATGCTCATAGAAATCAAATTCAAGATTACAATCAGACAACCCTTCAACAAGTTTTTTATTTTTCAAGGTCCTTAGACCCTTTTCTCCAGTGTGGACAAGTCTATGGTTCCATAACATATTTTTTTCTGTAGGTAACGTTTATTCAGAAGAAAGAGCACCCTTGGGTACCCAAAATCCACAACCATCTGCTGAAGGTGAAACTCTCACTTCTTCCACAAACTTGCTTTTCACAAAAGTACTATTGCACTCAACAGTGCATGCATCAAGCTTATACAATGTGTCATATCTGACACCTCTAGCAATCACCATAGCACCTCTAACCATATTGCATCCTACATAAGAAAATACTACCTTCACACTTGCATCTATTAATTTGCACATAGATAAAAAAAATTTGTGCTAAACTAGGGATATGCAACACACCATTAATCCTTTTTATTCTACCATCAGGAAGCCTAATTTTAACTTTACCATAGACAAATTTTTTTAAATAAGAATCATCACCCAAGTAAACCTTACCTCCATCAAATTATTTGTATTCAGAAAACTTATCTCTATTAAAGGTCATATTGAAAGATGCACCTAAGTCAATTAACCATGCATCATTACCTGCACAATTTTCCAAAGTTGCAATGAATGCATTACCATCTTCCTTCTCGAAATCAAAATCAAAATCAAATTTTTTCTTTTCTTCTTTTTTTCATCTTTGAAGTCCTTACAAACATTTCCAGGCTTACCGTAGTTCCAACAAATAAAGTTTTACACTTTCCAGGAGATTTGGATCTCCCTTTGATTTGGATTTATCACACTTCTCATTCTTCTTTCCTTTTTCCTTAGGTATTCCACGAACATTTAAGGCCTCCTTAGCACTAATGGATACCTTCCTCCTCATCTCTTTAGAAAGAAAATAACCCACCGCATCTTTAGTCTTCAGTATCTCATGAATTAGACAAAGAACAAAGAAAGATAAAACATTTCTCCTCCTCATCCATTTTGACACCAATTGATCCCAATTAAGCCACCAACATATTGAACTCTTTTAGGTGGTCTGTAATTCTTCCACCCTCTACCATTCTCAAGGAATACAATTTCTTCCTCAAGAAAATCTTGTTCACTAAAGATTTGGCTTGATATATCTTGAACCAAGCTTCTTCCATAGTTTCTTGCAAAGGTCTCATCATGGACATTGATTAAAACAAAGTCTGTCAAGCATAATCTAATTAAACCCTTGGCTTTACAGTCCATAATATCATATTGAGTAGCCTAAGTAGGTTCTATATAGGCCTTGAAACATTCTCATCAACAACATCCCATATATCTCAAACTATCAACAGATCCTCCATCTTTAGCTTCCACATTTTAAAATTATTTCCAAAAAATTTATCCACCTCTATTCTCTCTAGTGAACTTTTCATCTGAAAAATTCCTGCAACAAGATTACAAAGTATCTTCTACACAAGTTCCCACTCAATTGTGGATTAGTTCAAAAAACCAAACAACCCACAACTGAAACCAAAGGTGATCAAGCTCGGATACCACTTGTAAGGAAGCTAAGGTAGCAAAAAAACTTCCTACACTAATCTTGAGAGGAGAATAATACAAAAAATTTACAGATCTTTAACAGTTATAGAAACTTAATAAAAAATAGACATAAATATCATGCATACCAAAACACAATGATTTACATGGGGAAAACCCTTTTGGGAGAAAACCCAACACTCCAAAAGTCACCCATTATATTATTCAAAAATCACAAACATTAAAATATACTTGTCGAGCAAGCTTCTCAGAAGACTATCACCAACCAGATATCCAAATACAACACAACTGCTATTAGACTCTTAGAATACATAACAATGCACAATCATAATAAATTGCCCTCATAAAATAGGGTTTCCTTCTAGGGAAAGTAAAGCTAATAAAATATCGACCATCAGATCTAAGACCTAGTGATGAATGGTCCATACTTACAATAATAAAATAAAAAATAAAAATTTCCTTTCGCCCTCGTGCCACCGTCGGGGTGCACTGCCCCCCAGACCCCCAACTGGGAGGATGATCCCCATAGACCCCTCATGGGGTGAAACCCCCTGTGCCTCCCATCATCGACATATCAACAATACTTTATGTATCAATAATACCTTATATAATTGCAAGGTTGAGACACATTTACTCAACACCCATGTCGTGGTACTATGAGGAAGCATTTGATTTGTTTTCAAATACATATTTGCAATCGTATTTTTCACAACACCTACAATTGGCAAGGAATTGTGAAGTGGAAAGAAATTTAGCTTACTTTTAACAAGAAACTTATATTCATTTTTGTATAAATAGAGAGCAACATCATAGTGTTTGGTTTCCCATACATCCTGAAATCAATTTATGCAATCTGATGAGTTTAAGAGTAGTGTATTCATGTGAGTTAGAGACTAGTATATTTGTTATTTTTAGAGCAGTATATAGTTGTGAGTTGAAGAGCATAGATTAATTTTTTTAGTAGTAGCAAGGAGAGCTGAGAACAGAGGAGGTAGCAGGAAAATCTATTTGCATTGAGTAGGGAGTTACAGGATATTTGTTGGGAGCTATTTCATACAAAGATGCTTGATATATCTATTTCTCTTTCTCTTTTTAATTTAGAAGCTAAATATTATTACTATTTGAAAGTGGTTGTACTGAAATTGTATGTAGACTATCGCTATTGGATAGTAAATGAGTGCTTGAGAATTTAGCTAGATTATTCATAACTGGATTCTAGGGAATCTAAATAGTGTGATAAGTAGCTATCTTGATTATGTTGTTTGATTAACATACTAAAGAGAAGCTAATATAGGGCATTATGGTAATATCAAAAAATATAATATGACATTTGTATTGCTTGAATAAGTTATGTTTCCTTGAAATGGAAAGGATTGAAATCATGATAGAAGTATTATGCCATTACTACCTAGGGAATGATGTTATTTTATGAATACATATGTTTGGTAGTTTAACCATGAGTGAAGAACTTATGTTCTTAGATTTTCATAATCCTTGAAAGTAGGAGGATAGTTTATTTCCTTGAGTCAGGATAAACATTTGAATAAGAGGAAATTTTCAATCCCAAGATTGTTACAAGTAGGTAACAAGGTATTTAAGAGATTGGGTCAAACCTAATTGGTCAGTTAGATCAATATAAGTGTGTTATCACTTTTGTATGAAATCTTGTTTATGTTATTTAAATATTTCAAGGTGAAACCAAGACAAGAGTTTTCACAAGTCAATAGAGTTTCCAAGTTGAGTAAGAGGGTGGGTGAACTTACAACACTGCTTCTTTAGAAGGGTATGTACAAGATCATCATGGAAAAAACAGGCCCTTAAGTGGCAAAAAAATCAAAAAATTCAGAGTTAGGAAACTTGATGTAAAAATTTGAATAAGCTATCTATATTATTTCAAAAATATGTAACAATAGAATCTGTAGAAAATTGAATTTAGTTTCCAAATTACTAGGTTTGTTTTAAAAAAAAGAAATCTATTTGGTAAAAATTTGAAATTTCAATGCAGTAGTACTTAAATTTTAGGGAAAAAAATAAGAAGTAGGTGTCTGTCTAACCACCATAACCACAATAAAATGATAATATTTTTTTATAAGATTTTAGATGTAATTAGAGGACTTATGTCCCGATGTGATGCATATTTTTTTGTAATTTTTTTCAAGTAAATAATTTATGAATTTTTTATTACAACTTTTAAAAATATAAAAAATCATATGTCGACCACCTTAACTTGGTCAAAACTTCATGAAATTCAATTTTTCTTTTTTTAATCCTATATTACATGAAAAGCATAGAATGTGACACATGTTTTGGATTCAAAAATGTGATACTATTTGAAAGCTATAGATGTTTTCAATCAATCTATCAATCGGGACTTTAGTACGTAATTTGAATAGAAAATGAATAATAATTACTTATTAAATTCAAAGTAAAAGCATAATTTATATTGGTGGAAAATTGAGAATCTCCTTTAAAACCCTTTTGTTTCATCAATTTTGGATAAAAAAATGTTGTCAGCCACATACCCATCATATTGCCACTTTTTGGCCCATCATGATTCTACACATACCCAAAAAGTGGAATTGATATATATGTATCAAAATTTTGGCCAAAGTAAGTGTAGAATTCGTTGAATAAAATTTGTCAATTCATTGTGTGTTGGGATTGCATAGTTAGTCAGGAGTGTAATACATAGTTGGTGGGTATCCATAGTTATATGTGTGTACTAGTTATGTAGGACAAAACACCATACTCAAGTAGGTATTTCTAGAGGGATTCCATTCCAAAATATTCATTGAAGGGTACGGCCATCCACCGGTTAGAAGATATGTGGGGGACCACTTAATTCTATGGTTGGTGGAAAAGCACTTGAGTGATGTTCTTCCTCTTGTAGTTGGAAACTGAGGCTTGTGAAATAGAAGAAGAAGTGTGATCCAAATGTTGACATCTTGACCATATACTCTTGCACCATTAAGCTCTTGTAAGCTATAAAATATGAGTTCATTTACTTGGAATTATGTAATGTTATTTCATTTATGCAATGTTATGTGAAATGGTTTACTTTAATGTGCAAATGTGTTATTGAAAGGAAAAAATTTATTTCCATGTTTTTGAGAACTTGAGTTATTCACATTCTGAGTTAAAACTTAGGTGAAAACAGTAGGGTAAAATTTGGGCATGTTACAATAGAAACTAAACTAGAATGGAGAGTCATTGTTATTCTTGTTATCTGCATTAGAATTATGAGAAGGGGAGGCCCTAAATACAACAAAACCAACCCTAACAACTAGATCTGAAAACTCATCAAACCTCTAACAAATCTATTGAGAATCATCCATAGGTGCCAAGATCTCTATCATCATCTTGGAAACCCCAATGTATAGATGTGAGAAAATAGGAGAGAGTAGTGCATGATTGGAATTTCCAATCACAACATTCATAACTCCTTGAGAATCATAAATCCTATAGGATAAGCACCACCAACTACATGAGGTAGTAGAGCATAATTAGGGAAAGGAAATATAGATAAATATATAACAAAATCAACCCTAGAACCCATGGACAAGGGTGAGAACTCCTTATTTGAGAACACATAAGAAGAATGGATGGGATCATCCAGAATGGCTAGGGGGAGGAACTCTAGAACTGAAAAACCCAAAAGAGGCACAAGTGGGAGTAGTCATGCAAAGGAGTGGGAGTGAGAGATGGAAAATGTTAAAATCACATGTTGTGCCATGTTAGTGACTAGTCCTTCCAAAAATGATGTATTTGATTGTTGGTCTTTATTTTAGCCTATAATAAGTATTCTTTTGTTCATTTAGATTAAGTTGCTTGCATTCATGAAGTCTATATGATATTTATTGTAAGTCATGACTAAATATTAGTTTGGTTTATATTAAAAAAATTTAGGGAAGTAGTCTTTTCATTAATCCGGGATTGCTATGAAAATAATTGTAGCGCCCCCACCATATAGTTGATGGAAGAATACACAACATAATTGATATGAATGCTCCAAATCAAGAGATTAGTAATCTAACAATAATTTTATAGATGAGAGATCAAATATTGAGTCACCATATTTTAGCCATATGACAACTCAAGATAATAATAGATAAAAAATTAAGTTAAATCTCATATGGTGTGATTTACATTCATCTTAAATACTTTGCATAATGTAAATTGAACCATCTTGTGTGACAATTGATAATAAATTTGAGTCTAAAAAATTATGACCCCATCTTGGTAGTAGTACAATTCCCAATAACAAGCAATATAGCTTCAATATTTAATAGTCAAGTTGATCTTTCCATATGGTATAGTAGAATAATTATGAAGTAGAAAAGATACTATTAAGTGAATGACTTCTTCCAAAGATGTAACAGCTCCAAAAAAAATATTATAATCTTCTTATTATGTATGGCATACTCTAGCATTGAAAACAAATGGTGTGCCTTACACCCATGCCCCATTTTGACTTGTAAAGATCAAGATCCCCCTTTTGTTTCTTTTCTTTTAAAGTGTTTCTTTTGTTTCATTTTCTTATTTAATCTCTTCTTTTTAGATTTATTTCCCTTTTCTCGGTTTCTTCCTTAGTTTTTATTACTATGTTTCCTTTTTGTCAAATTTTCAAACTCAACCATTTGGGAATGCCTTCCAAGGAATCCCTAAAATCTTGATATACTGTTAATGGACTTTATGATTTAGTTTTTCTAAAATGTTTATTGAACTATACTTGAAACTCCAATGCCTATACAATGACATCACCTTAACCTACCTCCCTAGCTCACCATTAATGGTGATCTACTTGTTCATGCATTTCCCCCCTTTTGTTCCTTGTTTCATTTTTTAAATATTTTTGTTTGTTATTTACTCCTATGCCTCAATAATTTCAAAACACTCATCTATGGATATTTGTCATTTTGGGTTGAGAGACTTGCCAATGGAACAGTCAATAAGTTGTAGATAGTGTTCTTACATGTGAGTTTGTGTGGTCATGATTTCATGGGAATTCCTAAGGGTTCGAATTTATTTTACCACACCTTTTTAATCATTACTAAGTAGGGTTATTACATTCTAGTTTTTTTTTCCATATTTTTTAAATTTTTGTTGGGTTTTTTTTAGATTAGGTAAATGTTTCACCATCTATATTATATTTCATAATTGAATTTTCCCAATTGGGAACATCTTCTTTATGGTTGTTATGTGATTATTTTATCTTGTGTGGTTTACTTCTAAGTTCTTATGTTAACCATGCTACATGTAGATGATATCTAACCCATACACTTTCTTATATTTGTAGACACCTAAAATGGTCTGGAGAATCTAATTAATTAAATATGATTTATTTGATTAATTAATCTTAAATTCATCTACTTAGTAAATAAATAGAAATTTTTATTTATATTAAGTTCACTATTAATTTTTCTATCTCATCACATTTCTTCTTAATTAAATAAAGACATCCTAAAATATTTTATTTAATTATCATATTCCTTCTATTTTAATTTAATAAACAACTTCTATAGTTTGTTTTATTAAATTATTTATCTCTCTTTTTGCTAATTTGAATAAATCAAATATATTCAAATAAATTCATATATCAAATCCCTCTATTCACTCACCAATAAAATTAGATTTTTCAAATCTAATTAATGCAACTGTCATTCACAAGAAAAGCCTTAGGGACAAACCTGGAGGTAATCCTCTCAATCTTCTACCTCAAATCTTTCCTCACATCTTTCCTGGTGTTTGCATGGGGAGGAACAATCCTCCATGATCAGCTCCACCTTCTCATCTTGTACCATTCAAAATCTCCAGATTTAATCTCAGCCTTTGTTGTGTTACCCCTGTGCAAAACTACTGCTGGAAATCTATATATAGCCTTCTGAAGCATCATAATCGTCTAAGAATTATCATCTTTTATGCAAACTTACTCTGCAAGAATTAGTAATCAAGCAACCAAGCAATCATAAGCATTAGCATTAGCATTTTAGTATCATCATAGCACCATGGCATTATTAGATTTCATATCACAGCAGCATCATTAGTTTTTACTGTAGCTTCCATTTAGCAGGTTTCATGTCAAGATAGTTTACAGTAGCTTCATATCACTTAGAAATCATTAGTAATCATCACATCATTGCATTTAGCATCCATTCTGTTCTCTAGATAGGCATTTTAAACAGTTACAGTGCTTACAAATCTGAGAGCCTCTATAACTTGATAAATCTTTGGAGATAGGAGACAATGAGACACTTTCAATATTTTTTCTGTTTTAAATTAGTTTAATTCATGTTTAATATTGATATAATATTTCATTAAGAGGTGTATATAATTGTATTTAGTTTACATTTTCCACACTTACATTCTGGCGCCCATCGTGGGGCCATACCCCATTTTTTTAACAAGTTTTTTTGGAAAGTTTTCATACAGGAATTTGGTGTAATCTGTTTCAGCGCAATCGAAATATTTTATAGCGCTTCTGAGGAAAAGTATAGCACTTTGAAGGACTGTTCTAGCGCTTATGAGGAAAAGCATAGCGCTTCGAAGGACTATTTTAGCACTTCAATCCTACAATTAGCACAGACCAACAATAATATTCAGCATCTGTTTTAGTGCTTTTCTAAAATTCTATAACGCTTCAGATAAATTATATAGCACTTTTGAACACTATCATAGCGCTTCTGTGTAATTCATTTTTTGGATCCGATGCGTCCATGGCCAGTAAATTTCATTTCTTTAGTTGGATTAAAAAGAATCAATCTAGGATAGACACTTCTTCAGTTGGTTTTAAAATGAATCAATCCTAGGATAGTCACATTTTCCTTTGGATTAAAAATTTACCAATTTAGGGTAGTCACCAGATTTTTCAATTTGGGATTTAAAAATGAACACCATGTCTTTTTGTGAAGAAACATCTTCACTATGAAGCAACATTTTCACATAGATTAGAAATTTTTTCGTTTGGGCTCTAAAATTTGAACAAGTGGTTTATGTGTTTGAATGGTTGATAGGCATATGCTCTCCCCTTAACTAGGTGATCCAAAAATCTAGACTCGTCCTTTTAATGCATTCTTCAAGTTTTATTACATCCTTTAGAAGGCCTACCATAGTGGGAAAAATTACTCACCCTATGGGAACGACCTAAGTGGGTTCAAACCAAAGCCAGGTTTTTCCACCCCACTATAAAATTTAAATCAAATCTGGGGAAACCCACTTTTGCTGGAAGTGTGCAAGATAACCATCCCTAAAACCTTTGTTCTACAGGTTGGGAGGTCTCCTGAGGGAGTCTATTATTTCCGCTCTGAATGAAAACCCTTTCTAAGATCCTAGTGTAGTATCCAACCAAGTCAGTAACCAGGCATTGTAATACTCACAATGCAAGGGGAGGGAAGAATCTACCCCCAAGACACTCACCATATAATTTCCAAGGACCGTTTTCTTAGGGGATCGAGAAATCTAACCTTGAGTATGTACCTAGAAAAGACAAAAACATGGGCACCCTCTAGGGGGTGACACGGCTGTGTGAGTTGACACAATTTTCAGATGTGGGTTGTTGAGTATAACGATGACCTTTTGATTATTAAGAGTGAGTCTATCTGAAGTGCTTTATTGTTATCAAACCAGTGAAAATAGGACCATGCATGGTTCTTTTGAACATACACTATCTATTTAGATTACAAACTCTTAAAAACAAATGTCTTCATTTGAGTGCTATGTATTCCAAAAATCATTAAAATTCAGATAAAAGATCATCCTGAAAAATACAAAATCAAAACTAAGAATACATAATTAGAGATTGGAAAACCACTAAGTTTGTCAAAAATTCTCTTGCCAAGAGAATTAGAAAACCCAAAACAACACTTAGTTATAAACATCTTTTGCAAAGATGATGTTTCTTATATCAGAATAGGAAAACTTTGCTTCATCATAGAACATTACTCCATAGGTTTCATGATTTCGATAGGGGTTACGCTGATGATTATGATGTAGAACCTTTGACTTCACAAGCCTATATTCAAAGAAGCGCTCTTTCATAGGAATCTAACCATAGTCAATGTATTCGTCAATCCTCCATTCCACAACCCGCCATAGAATACTCCACCAGACCTGATTAGTTCTTACGATAGACAAAAATTTGGAAACCTTAGGTTGACATCCAAAATCCAAGAGTTACCACTTTATGACCATTTGGAGACCTACAACTCCCATTCAACAACCAGGGCTAACCACACCAATATTTCAGCCTAGTAATGTACACATTGAAGGAACTCAAACTAACATCATCAATAGTTTGAGGACATTTATTTTTGAAAAGAAAAAAACACCCCATCAATTCCTTACAACATCCATAATCTTGGACAAAGAAGAAGAGAAAGCAGACAGAGCAGCTGAGAGACCCATATTGCCACCCCCTGCTTGGTATTAAACAGAAACTATAGTGCATCTTACCTTTATTTTAGTGCTTCCAAAGAAAATTATAGCACTTCAACCCTCTGTTTTAGTGCTTCTGAACAATCTTGTAGCGCTTTTGTCACAACAAACTAAACTATCAGGATGTTCTAGTGTCCAACATTCTAGCACTTCTAATTCATATTTTAGCACTTCCACAGAAAAACATAGCGCTTCTGAACTCTATTTTAGCACGTCTTATCTATGTTTAGCACTTCTCCGCTTTGTTTTAGCACTTTTGAGTCCTATTCTAGCACTTACACACTATTTTACAATGCATTTACCAAAAATTATAGCACTTTTGCATTCTGTTTTAGCGCTTTTTCCCTCTGTATTAGTGTGTCCATAGAAACAGAAAGACAGATAATCTTCCAAAACAACTATCAAACAGATTGACATTAGAAACATAAGATTTTACCAGTCAAAAATATTTTACAGATTAGACAGTGTCCTTAAAACCTGAAACAAAGTAGGTTCTTAC
The DNA here is from genome assembly GCA_007258455.2 of Sequoia sempervirens. Lineage (NCBI taxonomy): Eukaryota > Viridiplantae > Streptophyta > Pinopsida > Cupressales > Cupressaceae > Sequoia > Sequoia sempervirens. Next base: position 103,311,101 of record VDFB02026320.1, read on the forward strand.
AAGTTAAAATTGTTTTCACACAAAAAAACTAGATCTTGCAAAATACAAAGTGTCCAAATTATCAAAACAAAACTTGGATTAGTGAGCCAAGTTTCCTCATCAGGATTTTTGACATCCTACCATCACGAGACAAAAACTCAGTAATCGGAAATTTTAAATTAGCCTCATCAATAGAATACATCATTCTATTAGGATTCTTTAAAAATCAAATTAACACTAACACCACATAGAAGATCTAAGTTTAGTGAAGGAAAACAACCAAAAACTTGTATGCCAATCTTAACAAGGTTCCAAAGGAAAAAACTCAGAGAGAAAGAAATTGAAAAATCTAAACATGATTGAAGAAAACCCTTTTTTTCAATACGAACAACATGAAAACAATGAGATAACACAAGAGGATATACAATACACACAACAAGACCCAAATTTTCATAAATTTATGGAAAAGGTCTTAGAACAAGACATGGAGAAATACCTCTTAATGTTAGCAGAGTTAGGTGCCAAACTTCTGAAAGATTTTGACATCAATCAGTTGAAGGAAACATCTAGAACTAATGATACAAAACCAAACCACACCCAGGATACAAATCAAGTAGTTGCTTTAACAACTCAAATGCAAATCCTACAACAACAGGTTCAAAACATGCAAACAGGAACCACAAAAACATATTTATTAAAGGACATTTGTCCTTACCCTTTTCATCCATGTGTGGATATGATACCCTTTCCAAGACATTGTGAGTTTCCTAAATACAACAAATACAATGGAAAATCAGACCCAATTGACCATGTACGAGAATTTAGAACAATGAGCCTCAAATTTGCACAAGAAGATACATACCTTGTGAGGTTATTTCCTAGGAGTTTGGGAGCCCATTGTATGGAATGGTTTTCAAAATTACAACCAGGGATCAAATCCTTTGAAGAATTGGTTAACAAATTCATCTCTCAATTCTCTTTCAACATAACACATGACGTAACCATAAAGGATCTCTATAATCTGAAACAAAAAATGGCGAGACATTTTTATCATTCTTACAACGATGGAGAAAGTTGCTCACTAGGTACCCTCAATCTATACCTAAAGAGAAGAAGATTGAATAATTTATAGACAACTTAAATGATCAAATGAGTTATAGACTTGAATTACAATGTCCCCCAACATTTAAAAAATTAATTGAGAATGGGCTCAAAATAGAAGAAGCCCTAGTCAAACGAGGAGTGATTAAGCACTATAGTGAAACATCCAACAACGCAAATCACTATGGAAACAACGACAAGCCAAATTTTGGCAGAAAAACAAAAATACTGGAAGCAATGAGCCTACAATTGACAATGTAAAACTAGTATTCAATTTGACAGCATCAACTGCCAAAGCAAATCAAAATGAAAACCAAAACAATTGTTGGTGTAATTAATTATTAATTACACTTTGCATAAGTTTACTTAGGCATATTTAATTCCTAAGTTATAGGTTTTATCCTTATCTTATCAAGCTATCTTGTTGCTCAAGATAAGATTAGGTTTAGGCATCTTTGCTTTTATAAAGAAAATTATCTCCTGTATTATTTTGTACTTCGAATATATCAATTTGCACATTTCATGCAAAATTTTGCTTTTTCGTTTTCCTCTTCCGTGGAAGGTCTATTCTGGTTTGCAATTAGATCTTGGTTTCTAACATGGTATAAGAGCCTCAATTTGTAGCCCCTTCTTAGCCTTTTTAGAGGAATATAGTGCAGAGCTCGTTCAAGGTCCCTTGAGGGTTTCAATCCTTGAGTACATTTATGCAGCATCTTGGATCAGATCAGGGTTTTCTATTGGATTCAGAGCGCTAGAAAAAGTCAGAAATGACTTTTATTTTATTCATTTTCATCACTGTTTGCCAGATCTATAAGGGTTTCTAGGTCGGTGATTTTTCTGATAGATCCGGGGGTCGCCTGATTTTCGGAGCACTTTGGGCCCAAACGGACCTTTCCGTTGGATTCACAGCTCCCAAAAACCCCTATTTCCATATAAAATTTGTTTGATTTGGACATACTCATCCGAAGAGGAAAAAAAAATTTTCCCAAGGGTCGTACGGCCCCCAGGCATGATTCCTGAGGCACAAAAATTGAGAAAAATTCAAAAAAAACAATAAAAAAATCAAAAAAATCATATGATTTTTTGCACAGCCAATTCTTTTTTGTAGCGTCGTCGTTGCACCACTGGCTTGCCGCTGCCACCAGTGGCTCCTCCTGCAGCTCCGCTGGCCTACTCATCTACCCCCAAGGGCTTAAATCGGCCAGCGGAGGTTCTATTAAGAACCAAGCGCCTGTGCTGCTAGCCCCCACGGGCTTAAGCTCCAGCCACCAGGTTCTATTGACAACCAAGCGCCCAGATCCAGCCCCTGGCCAGAGTTCTAGCCCCTGCCCCGGTCATATGGATGACTAGGGGCTCTGCTACCAAACCATGCACTTCTGCCCCCTGGTCCGCCCAGGCGACTAGGGGCTTATTTTTTTAGCCCCTGAGGCCTTCACATGGCCAAATCGGACCTTTTCAGAGTAGTTTCATGGAAATGATCATAACTTTCACATACGACATCATTTTTTTGCAAACAAGATATCGTCGAAAAGTTGTTTCCGAGCTCTACACAATGGTGTAGGTCTAATTTTTTGGTTTTGCATTTTTGATGTCTTTTTCTGCCTCAGAAGTCAGATGTTGCCGTTTTCACTCTAGGACGCATATCTTTTGACTCGCTTATCCATTTTTCATGATTTTCATGGCGTCGAAAAGTTGGTTTCAGCCTTTATACAGATCTGAGGTCATTTCTAGAAAATGTGTAACTTTTTTTATGCATGCATTCATTTTTGTTTCGTGCTCTAGGTTTTCATTTTCACTTATGTTTCTATAGTTTTGCAGTATCTCCTTATGTAATCATTGGATATTGTAATAACGAACTGATATAAAGTTCCATTAAGGGGGGTTCTTGCATCCATATTTCATGTTTGTGACAACTCGCATGAGTTTTTTTGGTTTCTTGTTGTCTCCTTCTAGCTTCTTTCTTGCTTAGCTGGACACATTGTTGGTTTGCTTTGGTTCACACTTCACATTGGGATTTTACAGTTCTTGATCTGCATTGGTTCAGATCTTTCTCATTTGAAGGCCATGTTTTTATGGTTAATGTTCCAAAATCTTGATGGTACTCGTCTTATGGGCAGTTTTAGTTTCAATTTGGCATTGGCTTCGAGACATAGCTTCCAGATTTTTCATCATTATGGGTCCATTCATCCTTTCATCTATTGTTGCTTATAGATTCTAGGGTTGTTCCAGTATGTGAGTTTCCTGTGTTCCTTGGCATCAGGTCTGTTGTTGCATTTGTGATTCTAAATTGTATTTTGCAAACAAAAGTATCTTTCCTTGCTTGCCGGATTTGGGGTTCCAGTGTTGCTTCATCAAACTTCTTCTAATGCTTCTTCGCAGCAGTTCATCTCTTTGAAGGGGGGTTTTTCCCACTGGGTTTTCTCTCTCTTTACATTTGTACATGAGTACTTGATCAAGCCTTGTTGCTAGGACTCATATTTGCATAATAATCTGCTTCTCCCTAAGTTGCACTTATGGGGGGGTGTTGGTGTAATTAATTATTAATTACACTTTGCATAAGTTTACTTAGGCATATTTAATTCCTAAGTTATAGGTTTTATCCTTATCTTATCAAGCTATCTTGTTGCTCAAGATAAGATTAGGTTTAGGCATCTTTGCTTTTATAAAGAAAATTATCTCCTGTATTATTTTGTACTTCGAATATATCAATTTGCACATTTCATGCAAAATTTTGCTTTTTCGTTTTCCTCTTCCGTGGAAGGTCTATTCTGGTTTGCAATTAGATCTTGGTTTCTAACATGGTATAAGAGCCTCAATTTGTAGCCCCTTCTTAGCCTTTTTAGAGGAATATAGTGCAGAGCTCGTTCAAGGTCCCTTGAGGGTTTCAATCCTTGAGTACATTTATGCAGCATCTTGGATCAGATCGGGGTTTTCTATTGGATTCAGAGCGCTAGAAAAAGTCAGAAATGACTTTTATTTTATTCATTTTCATCACTGTTTGCCAGATCTATAAGGGTTTCTAGGTCGGTGATTTTTCTGATAGATCCGGGGGTCGCCTGATTTTCGGAGCACTTTGGGCCCAAACGGACCTTGCCGTTGGATTCACAGCTCCCAAAAACCCCTATTTCCATATAAAATTTGTTTGATTTGGACATACTCATCCGAAGAGGAAAAAAAATTTTGCCCAAGGGTCGTACGGCCCCCAGGCATGATTCCTGAGGCACAAAAATTGAGAAAAATTCAAAAAAAACAATAAAAAAATCAAAAAAATCATATGATTTTTTGCACAGCCAATTCTTTTTTGTAGCGTCGTCGTTGCACCACTGGCTTGCCGCTGCCACCAGTGGCTCCTCCTGCAGCTCCGCTGGCCTACTCATCTACCCCCAAGGGCTTAAATCGGCCAGCGGAGGTTCTATTAAGAACCAAGC
>VDFB02026320.1:103320941-103398753 GCA_007258455.2 Sequoia sempervirens
TTATCCCAAGTCAGACACTTATTCCAGGCCAACATCCAAACAAAACAATTACATTTTGGCCAAGAAAGCTTGTTCCAGACCTTCTTCCACCACTGAATTTCAGGCCCAGCCCACCTATGAGACCATAACACACTATAACCAGAGGCTACAGTATAGGTCCCCCTAGGATTGGGGGACCAAGCAAGCATGTCATCCTCTCGGAGAGAGCTACATCTGCGACTGGAGAGGATACTTTGCAGCACAACACAATCCTCTTGCAAACCAACATTCAGCCACTCAGCAGGGGACTTCCAGTTGGCCCTCTCCATCTGACCACAGGAGGAAAAGGACTTAAAGTCACTCACCCGCGACCAACCAGCCTCAAGAAACCTCTGGCAAAGATTCAACAAGTTGGGAAATTGGGAGGTGATCGGGGGAAAACCATCCCAAGAGTCTGACCAGAATTGGACCTCAGTCCCCTTCTTGCAGATCCAAAATAATCCTTCCTTAATAAGCACAGCCCCTTTTTTGAGGGTGCCCCATATTACAGAGCCCTTCCCCACAAGGGGATACCTAGAAATATTGGGACTGGGGATCCCCGGGAGATACTTCTGAGAAAGAATCCTGGCCCAACTCTTGTCCTGCTCCTTACACCACCTCAAATACAATTTAGCAGCCAAAGCCTCCCCAGTCAAAGCCGATTGCCTCAACCCCATACCACCATAATGTTTCGGACTGCAAACCACCTCCCATCTAACTAGACTCCACTTGGAGGACTCCAAGCAACCAGCCCATAAAAATTGTCTTGCCACAGAATCAAGGTCCTTAAGAAAGCCCATAGGGGCAACCTGAAGCATGCATCTATAAATGGGCAGAGCCTGCACCACAAACTTAATCAATTGAACACGATCAGCAAAGGATAACCAACGATGAGTCCAGTGATTAAATTTCGCCCGAAATTTATCCAAAATGATCTGCCAAGACTCCTTAGGCAGTCTACTCACCGAGATGGGAATGCCAAGGTAAGTCACTGGGAGAGTCCCGATCTGAAATCTCAAAGTTTGGGCAATCCTCTGCTGAATGGGGCCCGGAGTGTTGAAGAAGAAAATGGAAGACTTTCCCTCATTAATCTGTTGACCAGAGGCAACCAGGTAAACATCCAACACTCTCCGTAAATTAGAGGCCTCTCTCATTGTAGCCATCCCCATCAAAGCAGTATCATCCACAAATTGCAGGTGAGTTTGTGGAGGTAAGGTGCCACCCCACCTCCAACCTTGAATGAGACCAGACTCCACATTCCGTTTAATCCATCTCCCCAAACCTTCAGCCAAAAGAATAAACAAGTAAGGGGAAAGAGGATCACCTTGACGCAGCCCCCTAGAAGCACCAAATAACTCAGAATGACTCCCGTTGATAAGCACTGAGAAAGAGACTGAAGTAACACAACTCAAAACCCATTGAATCCAATCTTCAGCAAAACCAAAAGCACCAAGAACACGTTGAAGGAAGGACCACCTAACTCTGTCATAAGCCTTAGCCATGTCCAGTTTGATAAACATTGTTTTTTCTTTAGAGCTAGCCATAGAGTGGATGACCTCAGTAGCAATAACAATCCCATCCAGAATTTGCCTACCCGCAACAAAACCACTTTGTTCTTCAGAGATCAGCTCCTCAAGCCCCTTTTTCAACCTGTCAGCAATAAGTTTAGAAATAATTTTATAAATTACATTGCATAAAGAAATGGGCCGAAATTGGCTTATCCTATCGGCCCCCTCGCTCTTGGGAATAAGAGCAAGAAAAGTAGCATTTAGGGCCCTTAGCATCTGCTTATTTTGTTGAGATTCTTGAACCACAGCTAGGAGGTCCAATTTGATGATATCCCAAAATTCTTGAAAAAACTCAATAGGGAAACCATCTGGACCAGGCGCCTTTCCTTTCTTCATATTGAAAACAATCCCTTCAAGCTCTTCAAGTGAGATATCACTCATGAGTTGCTGATTCAAATCTCTAGACACAAGAGAGGGGATACAAGAAAGAATCTGCGCTTCCTCAGGGGACCCCCCTTGCGAGTCCTCCCTAAAAAGAGATTCAAAGTATTGCATTGCCTCCCTGGAGATTTCTGGGAAGGAGGAAAGATGGTCTCCCCTGTCATTCACCAGACTAAAGATAGAATTGCCATGTCGCCTGGCTTTCACTGAATTGAAAAAGAAAGCTGTATTTTTATCCCCTTCTTGAAGCCACTCAATGCGAGCCTTCTGTTTCCAATACAATTCCTCCCGCAGTTCCCATTCTTCAAGAGTTTTCACAGCCCGAGCCTCGTCCTGAAGCAACTCAGCCGTCACCCCATCCTCCCTTAACCTCCTTGTGATACCATCAAGATCTTCCTGAGCCCTCTCCTTTGCATGGAAGACATTCCCAAAGTACTGACGATTCCACCGTTTGAGTTCAAATTTAACATATTGAAGAAGTTTAGCAAAGGCATACATTGCTGTACCATAGGCTGGTCTACCTTTCTTCCACCAGTCAGACACAAAAGCATTCAAAGAAGGGTCTCGCAACCACATAAGTTGGAACCTAAAAGAGGGCGCACGAGGCACACGAGTTGACTCAATAGCAAGCTTAATAGGCCAATGGTCAGATCCTCTCCAGTCCAAGATCTCAGAGCAAGATGACCACATCCCTCCCACCCAGTAACAGGAAACTAGAAATCGATCTAATCTTTCAGCGATGCAGAAATCACCAACCCGACGATTGTTCCAGGTGAACTGACCATTACGGGGTTTGATATCAACAAGATTCAAGGTATTGATATTGTCACGGAGCATCAGTGCAGAGGGCTCCAACCTTCCAGTACCACCACGCTTCTCAGCCAACTCACAAATAGCATTGAAATCTCCACCCAAAATCCATGGGTGAAAAGGCATCATGCTACGGATAAGCCTGATATGGGACCACAGACCTTGTTTACCCTGAAAATCAGTAGGTGCATATATATTAGAAAAAAGAATGACTTCCCCTGTCTCAAAACAAGTGGCCATCATAGACAAAGAGGATTTAGAGGAAATCCACCAAAGAGGTCAGATTCTTCGAGGATTCCATAAACATGCCAAACCCCCAGAAGCTCCATGAGCTCCAATACACTGGCACTCCCCGCTCCTCCACAACTTAGGTGCCAAGCCTTGCATATTCTCGATAGATAACTTAGTCTCTTGCAAAAATAAGACATCAGGACCTTGCCTTCTAACTAAACCTTGAACCGCTTTTTGTCTAGGGCCGCTGTTCAAGCCCCGAACATTCCATGACAGAACAATCATTTCAAAGGGCTTGAAAAATGAGAATCCAGAGTCTTTACCGACCCTGACTCCACCAAATTCTCGCCTGCCAGTTTAATCTTTTCCACATCCTTTTTTCTGCCTGGTTTAGCAAATTTCTCTGCCCCACCCTTCTTAATATCCTTCTGCAAAATGCCTAATTTGAGAGGAGGCTTAACTTTCTTAGCCAGGTCTGAACTAGTGGGCTTCCAAGGAAGAGAAGAATCCTCACCAGCTAAAGTATTAGCGGCAGAGGGTTCCAGCACTTCTGACACCACCAACTGCTGACTAGCTTCCTTGAGCGGACAATCCTCCCTTTGTGCCTCCGTAGAAGAGTCAAGAACAAAATCCTCCTGAGCAGAGCCCACAAGCCCCTGATCTAAGTTGATCAAACCTGGGTTTACCTCCTGTTGGCCGAGCTCATCCAAGACCTCAAATCTGTTAAAGGTACCTTCATCCTGCCTTTCTTTAAAAGGTCGCTTTTGACCCCTATTTCGATTTCGAGCCGTAACCGGAGTAAAACCATCAGACGCACCTACCTCATTAGGAGAACTACTCTTCCCCTTATCAGATTCTGAAGGATTGCTAGCAGGTTGTGTAGGCTGTGACTGCATAGGCTTATACCTTGGACATTTCCGCTGCAAATGACCATATTCTCGACAGAGCCGACAACGAAAAGGGAGAGTTTCATAGTCTAAATGTTGCACCCAAGAATAAGTGCCCGCACTCATATCTATTGCATCGGGTAAAGGCCTACTAAGATCAATCTCAACACAAATACGTGCAAAAGTCATTACCTTTTTACCCAAAGTTTGCGATGAAGTCCCAACTGGTTTTCCCAGCACCGAGGCCAAAAGGTGCAACACATCCTCTCGACAGCATTCCACTGGAAACCTCGGTAGACGAACCCACACCGGGACACGGTTTGGAAGCTCCTCGGCAGGGTTAAAACCTGCATGCCATGGCTTGATAAACAACCCTACCTTATTATGAAAATAAGGGCCTCCCTCAAATACCCTATTGCGATCAGCACTGCAATTAAAAGTAACCATGAAATAATTGTTCGCCAACAACATTATCTCCATTTCCCCCTCTGGCTCCCATGTCCTTCGGGCCCAAACCTCCAAAAATTGCAAAGAAACCCTCATCCCCAAAAACTTGCAATATAATGAGTGATTTGAGTAATACTCAACATCTTCAGCAATCATTTCAGACGGAACAACCAGTTTCGGCCTCTCCTTGCACCGCTCGAGACAGCCGTTAATCTTCGTTATTCGCACACCATTAGACAACCCAGTATCAGCAATCCCAGTATTCAGATCAAACAAGTTGTTATCAAAAGTCTTCATCCCTTGACTTGAGAACTTCGAACCCAATGCTGCCCGAAAGTCCAAATTAGGGCATCCCTCAGACGTCTCACCCTTCGAGTATGCCATCATCCTCTGGAATATTAAACACAAACCTTGCACGACAATGGGTGGGGGATTCCTCCCCACGCCCTTCCTCCCTGCTCCACACCAGCACCCGCACCACAAGCCCTTCCCACCCACACACTAGGAAGAGAAGAAAAAGAAAAACACACCAATGAAATGCAAATCGCTCTCTTACCCCCACGCACCACCAAACAACCCTGCCCTCACACCGTTTACCACCTCCCCACACCTGGGCCGCAGCAAAATCAACCTCCCACACGGGCGTCCAAAGCCAGATGCTAAGGAAACCCAGCCAGGAAGAAAAAACGAGCCTGAAGCACGCCACTCGCCTCAGGTCACAGCGCCGCCCAACAAAGAACCCAACCCCCTGCCACGCACAAAATATCCCCTCCCAGCCAACGCAGACACAGCACAGAACCACCACGAGCTAGGGCGCGGATGCCCTAGCTCGACACCCGAAACCACAGTCTCGAGCCATCCCAACTGTTTTCCAGCTTTTTATTCAATAAAAAAATTTTAAAAAAAAATCTAAAGAAAGATTAGACGAATTTCATTATTTTAAATAATAATATGAATAGTAGTTAAATCTAAGGTCACAGGAAACGAATATTATCACATTATAACGACCTGCCGCCGAATCCGTCGCCTATCATTCAATACTCAGCGAGCCTTACTATCGTGATTAGAAATTGCAGAAAAACTGCCCTGAGAAACGGCCCAAGAAAAGGAAAAAATCGTTTATGTTCATATCGCTTAAAATTTTAGTCCAATATATTTACCATAAATAATTTTCAAATGGAAAAAATAATGATTTCAAAAAAAAATTTAGTTCTAAATTTACATTCTATTTTCATTTGCAGTGTCAATTTGATGACAAATTTCTTTGTTTTAAATCTGTATGCATATTTAAATATTTTAAAGAAAAAATATATATATTTGTTTAAATTTATTTTATTCTATTATTTACCATTTATTATTAATTGTTTAATCCAGCCACATGCAACTAGAATTTGCACGTGCAAACATGTACTCTCATATTAACATATGTAATCCTTGAACCTCTTTAAGTACAAGTGCAAGTATTTATATAATTCTATTAATAAACTAAACAAATTCTAGTAAAATAAGGTCAAGTAGAAAAAAATATGAATTATTTAAGATATTATATTTACTTTTATATATATTTTACTTTTGTGAATGTCAAGTTTATTTATTTTAAAATTATTTTATTTTATTTATGATGAATTATTTTATAATTAATTTATTTAGTTAAGAGTCATTTAACAGTTGTACTTGTATGTGGATATGAAGAACTTATCTAAATAAAAACTCAAATATAGTAAATACAGTTGTCATGTTAATCGTTGTTTTATTAGATAATCTTACTGTTTTCCTATCTTTTTGTTACCAGAAATCATATAAACTGAATAAAAAGCCTTGAAATTTTGTTTATATATATATTTTTTTGTTATCAATTCAAACTTAAATGTTCCATAAATAATTGAAACTTTATAGAAACTCTTAGAAATTTCTCTATCTTATCTTTTTTTCTATCTTTTTGTTATCACTTTAAAGTGCATAAGGCAAAATAATCCTAATCTGAAAATCAAAATTACTGTTTTAATTTCTTTTATATGATTGTTTAAATACTTTCTCTTCCTCCAGTTTAAAATTCCATCTATGCAAGCATTCCATCAATTTGTCCTGATTGCTTGTCATTCGTCATGGCCAATAAATCCATAGTTCTGTACTTTCTGCTGGTAGGATTTATCATAGTGAACCTGCTTTCTACTCATTCTGGTGCTGAACCATATGATGAAATGGAAATTTTGATCGATTTCAAGAAATACTTAGACGACCCTGATAATTTTCTAGGTAGCTGGAATGAAAACATACAAGATCCCTGCCAATGGTCTCATGTTTCATGCAGTAACAATGGAAGTGTTATTGGGCTGTAAGTCTTATTACCCTTTCTGATTTCTAACTCGTTTTCAAGCTTTTTAACACCCAGTTTTAGAATTTTCACATTAGCCAAGAGAAATTTTTATTTTTCTACTACAATAGTTATCAAAAGTTCACCTTTTTTGTTTTTATTTTCTAATTATAATTACTGCAGAGATTTGGGGGATACTAAAATTTCTGGCCCCATCTCACCGGGGCTTGGTGAACTAAACTACTTAGAAAATCTGTAAGCAAATCCTCCCTTACCAGATTCAATAGAATTTTATTCAGGGAAAGATATTTTTTTTTTAAATCTATTGTAATTGCAGGGATCTGCACAACAGTTTATTTAATGGAAGTCTCCCTGACACTCTAGGGTATCCCATGAATCTGAAGGAGCTTGATGTTTCTTTGAACCAATTGAGTGGGCCAATACCTAGCACCTTTAACCAACTGTCAAATCTTCAGACCTTGTAAGTGATTGTATCTTTTTATCAGAATAGTCTGAATTTTTTTTTGGAATGAAGCAACTAATATGTTTCTGGTTTTTAATTTTGATCTGCTTAGTAATGTGTCATACAACCACTTCAGTGGTCCAATTCCAACGGGCGCTGTATTACAACGATTTGGAAGTGACAGGTTGGAATCGCTTCTTTGCCAAATTATTGTTTTGCAGCTATGTTAGTTTTTTCTTTTCTATATTGTTTTGGTTGGTCTCTGTAATAACCTGTGCCACTTTGTTTGTTATTGTGTGTGTGAAGCTTTGAAGGGAATCCGGATCTTTGTGGCCCTGTTGTCGGTAGAAACTGTCCACTTGCTATAAAACCCAGAAAGCAGCTCCATTGATTGTATTGTTCTGTGTACTTCATAATGAAACTATGATAATAGTAACAGTATTGCCTCATGGGCTCTTCCAAGTCTAACTCTTTTTATGATAACCGATTTATATTAGTATAATGCTCAAATTCTTAAGTATTCCATGTTCTTTTATTCCCATTAGGTAAGGGAAACTTCACATTTTGTATATATATATTAAATGATTGTTTAGATGTGGAAATTATATCCATTTAAATTTGATATTTAGTTGGATATTGAAGGTAGGAAAATGATAATGTCATAAATTGATTTGTCAAGATTTCTAGGATGACTAACTTAAAAATATTAGTTAGGAGGAAGCTGCTAGAATTTGTTTTCAATTTAAATTAAATCAATGGCTACAAAAATAAAATGGGGTTAAATTTGCACCCAAAAGTTTGACTTCGACCATGATTCAGGGTTCTAGTTAATACGACCAATCTTTAAGAATGAGTGATGATGGGATTTGGATATTATGCCATAAGCCCAATTTGCACAACTCATAGACTAGTTATTATATAAAAGACACTAGGATTGAAGTGGGCACAAAACCTAAGGAAAAAGAACACATGTATGCAATTTTTACTATTGTTTTTTTCTTCATTTTGACGTGTATGTTAAATACTATACATAGCATGTCAAAGTAAAACAAGTAGTCAACATGCAAATAAATATTTTTCAAAAACCTAAAAAGATACAAAATATGCTTAAAGTATATAGATTGTTCTACACAATGAAGGCCTCATTGAAAACTACCATGCACCACATTTAAAATTGACATTAACTTTGAATTTCTTAAAAAGTAAAAGTAGAGAAAGGACAAGAGATTACACCTTATATGGAAAGTGGTAAGACCTTGACTAAGGTTGGGGTCCCATACAGTGGACTTCATCTCATGAATCAAAAAATATATGCTATAGGATTAATTAGAAATTTTCCCTCAATAATAGAAGCTACTAATTTTTAATTTGAATATTTAAGTAGGTGCATTTAGAGTGGGGCTAGAAATTGCCCCACCACTTTAAGATTTTTTTCCACTTGTCAATCATATGGAGTTCTTAAATTCCCACCAATTAATTCATTTATTTATTTACTTTATGGAACTACATATGCAAAATAATCAAATTCATGAGACCACTAGCTTTGTAAATTTCAAAGCTTAAACTACACTACAAAATTTATGGGACTGCCCACTTTAAAATTATTCTTAAAAAATCTCAACTGCACTCATTGAATTTTTTAGGAAGCCTCCTCCATGGGATCTCACCCTAATTAGATTTTATCAAGTAGAAAATATTGGTAAAAATCTTGTAGACATGGGATTGAATATGAATCTATCATTACAAAACATAACTCATAATAGGAATCTTAGTTGCATATATGCCCCTTTAATATGTTACATACAAAATATTTAGTCCTATGTAAAAATGACCAAATATCTCAACATATAGACATGTGAGGATATACCCACTATATAATTGAAGATTTGTAATATGAGAAAAGGAAAGATACCTCTAATATTATCCTCAATGACAATAAATGAGAAAATAATTAAGGCGATAAGTACTATAAAGGATAGTGGAAGTATAGACGGGATGTAAAAAGTATGAGCATGAAAAGGATCATAATATGTCATCATATGATGTAAGTATGATAAGAATCAAAGATATACAATATTTTGATATATGCATGATAAGAATCACAAAATTGTAAGGCATGTGAGTATGGTAAATAAGTAAAAGATAAGCATGATAATTTAATGGAACCACATATGGGGTAAACACAATCATCATGGAAAAGTCTTTAAGAGTAATATAATATAGGAACATAACAAGGAGCATGTGATAACATAATTGCTAAACATTAGATAAGGGAGATAGGCATATAGGAAAGATAGCTAGGAAGCATATGCAAACTTAAATATGGTGGGCGAACCCACAATATTGGTTTACAATTTTTGGCCAAACTAGACATTGAACTAAATTTTTGAACTAAATCTTCACTTTCGGGCACTTATAGTTGCTAAACCATGAGGAATTTGAAGATGATGCAAACTGGTGATTTTTAACATTTAGTCTATAGATTCTAAATATTTTTTTTTTTGAATTTTTGGAATCAAATTGTATTTCTTTTTCCATCCCCTTTGAAAACTAGTTTTTAATAGTAAACACCATTTTTAAAGAGTGATGTTCACCATAAACATCATAATTTTTTTTTATGAAAGATAAAATTATAATTTTTTCAAATTTAGCTTTATAACTACGATATCTAGCACGTTCATTTGGTTTCATAGTGTTTTATTGATTTTTTTTTCTTAATTAAGTTTTGAAGTTAAACCAATTACAATTTAGACATAGGACCATATACAACATAACTTTTTTGTATGTATCAAAATTCAATTTTTATTTTTGTTGGATCAAGGACATCAATACCTAGCACAAACATATTTTTCAGAATTTTTTTTGATAATCTACTATTTTTCCACATGTGCAAAATAGAGAGCTTGATTTTCGGTGAAAACCTTTGTTTAATTAAACTAAAAATATATATATAATGTAACCAAAATATATTAAAATTATATTTGATGGATAGCTCATTCCGAGGACTACCATCATCTAGTTGGGTCTATGAAGTTTCCTCCATTTTCATCCTTAACCTGAGCTTGAAAAGGTAAAATTTTGCAAAAATATTCTAGAGGAGAGGGGGAAGGGCAAAAAAGGGGGGTTTGAGTTAACCCCCTTGACCCCTTCAAGTGAAGGGGGGTTTGCTTGAAGGGGGGTTTGCTCAAACCCCCCTTGTTTTGCAAATTTTCCTTAAAAAAACACACGGAAAAGTGCATGACATCATAAAGGAGTTCGCTCGAAGGGTAGGTTCAAGCGAACCCCTAAAAACTCTTTTTTTTTCTTCAGTGCATTTTTGCAATTTTCCTTCCTCAGTGGAATTGTAAACCAGTATTGTGGGTTTACCCCAACACATAGGAAAATTTGGAAGCTAAAAAAGAAGAATATTGTAAGCGTGGAAAATGTAAACTAAATACAATTAAATACACCTCTTAACGAAACATAATATCAAGATTAAACATGAATTAAACTAATTTAAAACAAAGAAAATAATGAAAGCATCTCATTGTCTCCTATCTTCAAAGATTTATCAAGTTACAGAAGCTCTCAGATTTGTAAGCATCGTAACTGTTTAAAATGTCTATCTAGAGAACGGAATGGATGCTAAATGCAATGATGTGATGATTACTAATGATTTCTAAGTGATATGAAGCTACTGTAAACTATCCTGACATGAAACCTGCTAAATGGAAGCTACAGTAAAAACTAATGATGCTGCCGTGATATGAAATCTAATAATGCCATGATGCTATGATGATACTAAAATGCTAATGCTAATGCTTATGATTTCTTGGTTGCTTGAGTACTAATTCCTGTAGAGTAAGTTTGCATAAAATATGATAATTCTCGGATGATTTTGATGCTTCAGAAGGCTGTATATATAGATTTTTGGCAACAGTTTTGCACAGGGGTAACACAACAGAGGCTGAGATTAAATCTGGAGAATTTGAATGGTACAAGATGAGAAGGTGGAGCTGATCATGGAGGATTGTTCCTCCCCATGAAAACACCAAGAAAGATGAGAGGAAAGATTTGAGGCAAAAAATTCAGAGGATTGCCTGCAGGTTTGTCCTCGAGGCTTTTCCGACCGTGAATGACAGTTGCATTAATTAGATTTGAAAAATCTAATTTTATTGGTGAGTGAATAGAGGCATTTGATTTATACATTTATTTGAATATATTTGATTTATTCAAATTAGCAAAAAGAGAGATAAATAATTTAATAAAACAAACTATAGAATTTGTTTATTAAATTAAAATAGAAGGAATATGATAATTAAATAAAAGATTTTAGGATATCTTTATTTAATTAAGAAGAAATGTGATGAGATAGAAAAATTAATAGTGAACTTAATGTAAATAAAAATTTCTATTTATTTACTAAGTAGATGAATTTAAGATTAATTAATCAAATAAATCATATTTAATTAATTAGATTCTCGAGACCATTTTTAGGTGTCTACATTTTGCCCTTCTTTGAAGTGATGTGTTTATGCATTGCTTCAAAGAAAATTTTGTGTTGCTGCCGCTAGTATCGACGAGAAATTTTTCAGAATGCCCCAGACATGTTTTCAAGTGATTGATGGATATATGCCCCCTCAGGAGATAAATTAATGAATTTTTGATTTTTTTGATTTTTTGGAATTTTTTAGAATATTTCAAATTTTTATGATTTTCTGATGATTTGATGTAGATTTGATGAAGGTTTGATGACAAAATAATTTATCTCCTGATAATTGATGTAGAAAGTGGTCCTGGATGAATTTCAATTAATCTCCCCTTTAAAAAATTAAATCAATCCCATAAAAATCCCTTTTCAAATAACCTATAAAAGGTTAAAAAGGTCTTTTTCAACTTCATTGGTAGATTGTGACCTGTGAAAGCTTGTGAGAGAGCTACTTGTGCTACGTGGAGCAAGATGTCAATTCCATATCACAACCACTGTTTCGAGCGTGTTCGACGACATCAGCAGCCGGCCACATTCGGACCTCCGGTATGTCCATTATTTTTCCTTGGTTTTCGTGCATTTCTCATTTTTGGTGTACTTTTCAGATTTTTCAATTTAAACATGTCTTAGTGCTTTTATTTTCCATTGTAGTGCATCTTAATTCCATTGTAGCGCTTTTAGGGTCTGTTCTAGCGCTTCTAGTCTTTTAGTGCTTCAAAAGTCTATTTTAGCGCGTATATAGGTTAGGGTAGCGCTTTTCATAGTTTAGCGCTTAGGTTAGCCGTTGTAGTGCTTCCATAATATGTTTTAGCGCTTTCAAATTTTTAGTGCTTTGATTGGATTCTGTAGCACTTTTACTCCCTATTTTAACGCGTTTCAAGTTTTAGCACTTTTATGAAAAATATTAGCGTGTTGACCAAATAAAATGGTGCTTTGTGTAGATGTAATAGCGCTTTTATTTGATGAAATGGCGCATGTCTTTGTTTTAGCACTTTTAATGTCCTTTTAAGCACATTTAAATTAGAGTGGTGTGATTTTTTTCAATTTTTTCTTGATGTTCTTGATTTCTTATTGTATCAATTGTTGGTTTGATATGAATGATTTGTCTAATCAAATACATGATTTTTTGATCTCATGATAGGTGAGGTTTGATGTTTGTTTTGATGATAATTATCCTCATGATAGGTGAGGAATAATTAGAATTGACATACCTCATGATAAGCGAGGTTGATTTGATGTCTTGATGATGACCTCATGATAGGTGAGGTTGATTTGATGCATTGATGATGACTTCATGATAGGTGAGGTTGATTTGATGCATTGATGATGACCTCATGATAGGTGAGGTTCAATGATGTGTACTCATGAGATTTGATTAGAATTCTCACCAAGAGTTGACTTGATTTGATATGGTATTTTGATGTTATTTGATGATTGACATGAATTTATTGACTTTGATCTTGTTGTGATAATAGGAGCGATTAGGGAACCTCCAAATTTGAGAGCGTTTCCCCTAGAAATTTGATCTCATTCCGAGGTTGGCACAGCCTGAGAATACTATCATAACACATTGTGGATTGTCTCCTCTTCTTTATATGCCCCATATTAGGATTAATCAGGGTTTGTTGACAACTTTAGCCGAGAGGTGGCATAGCAAGCACAACACCTTTCACCTTCTTACTAGCGATCTATGACAGTCACCCCAGAAGATGTTTTTGGTAGATTCTGCAGCTTCCGATTGTTGGAGATGTTGCCATATATGATTCGAGAGAGCAGGGTGGGACTAATGCTCTTCGTAGAGTTTTTTAGGATGATCATATTACAGGAGAGAGGATTTTGTGGCATTATATGGTTGCATATGCCACTTTGTTGTTAGTACTTGCTAGTTTCATTGGCGGATTCCTTAGTCCTGATCGCAAGTCTAAGGGATTCTCAATTGGTTGGGGCCGAGTTTTGGAGAGCATGGTTGTTCATGGCACCTGATTTCTTGGGGCATGTGTTTGTTGGCCTAGTTATATCATGATTTACATTCAGTTGTGTATCTTAGTGGTCGAAAATATCGACCGGCGTTACTTTGCTTCAAGTATTGGTGTGGGAGCACATAGCTGTCACACGTCTAGTTCTAGTTGGATAAAGGCCACCTATGAGACCTTATGTATTCAAATATGTTGGTTAGCTTACCCAGTCTAAACTAGGTAAGTTAGAGTATTGGAGGATAGTCATTGGCTACATAGAGTCTGTGACATGGCGTCCCTACCTAGATTGTGATCATTAGGATGATGATGATGTTCAACTACCATTTCTTTATCAGTCGATGATCCTGATTGGTCATGCTTGTTGGGTTTTAGAGAGATTCTTGATTAGACATGTCTATAGACAGTATGGGATGGTATAGGGTATGCCCTAGGGTGTTGCTCACTATGCTCATCGGCAGTCGGATACAATAGATTGGGGGCCTTGTTTGTCATATGTTGTGACAGTTCAGGAGTTCCAGGCATTACAACCATTTTTGTGGGACATTCGGCCAGATATTTTTGAGGCTCCTCTTACAACAAATTATGTTGAGTATTGTGCTTTGCATCTATTTCCATGCCTTACCATTCCAATGAGCCTACCCCATTACCTACAGAGGAGGATGTTCCTGTTGCTTGTGGTCGAAGATGGAGGAGAGAGGATGTTGGAGGACTTGAGGCAGAGGATGTTGATGTGGTTGGTGAGGTAGATGTCGAGCCCGAGGAGGATGTTGGGGTAGAGGAGGATATTGGGATAGAGGAGGATGTTGGTGGCGAAGATATTGGGATAGAGGAGGATGTTGGGGTAGAGAGGAGTGGAGATGAGAGTAGTGGAGATGAGAGTAGTGGAGACGATAGATTTGATAGTGGAGAGGCTACAATTGGGTCAGGCCCTGCCTTATATTTTCCTGGTGAGACCATGCCTCGTAAGAGGCAGGTGGTGGGAGATGTTTCGGAGTGGCCGCAGATAGCAGATCTTCAGGTGCAGCTAGAGACCATTAAGGAACAACTTCTTCATACTCAGGGTTCATTAGAGCAGACTCAGGTGCAGATGTAGGTACAGGCTGAGTTGCATGCAAAGACTCTTTCAGCTGTGCAAGCTCAGTTAGTCACAGCTCAGTCATAGATTGTAGCATTGACAACAGAGAGAGATGCGGCCAGGTTTGTAGCAGAGGGTGCTCAGGCTTCTGTCGATAGATTACAGAGACTGGAAGATGGTACCTCCTTGGCCAATTACATGCGAGAGGTCAATCACATTGGTGAGGAGATTGAGTTTTATAGAGCGAGATATTATGACGCAGTGCCTTCTGAGCAGAGAGTGAGCTATACGAGGTCCCGTTCTGCTAGGTCACAATCCAGGACTATCCGTGTAGGTGTTACCCAGCCTCTACCTAGAGATCCCAGGGATCCCAATTCCTCTGGTGGTAGGGGTCCCGATCCTGCTTTTCCTACACAATCTAGAGCCAGCAGCACATGATTGTGTCTGTGATGTACTTTGATTATTTTGATATACAACAATTATTGATGTTTTATCTCTCTTCATTTTAGACATCATTGTATACTTGACATTGTGATTTTGATATATATGAGATGTAGTAGATTCTACGGTCCATTATGTGTTTTATATGATTCTCTGATGGATGCATTTTCTTTTGATGTTCTATATGCTATGTGATGGTTTTATTGTCATGATGGTATGCTTTGATATGATGGTGTTCTATCTATGATGCAACTAATGGTAATGTATGAATGCATCTTATATGGATACAAGATGTATATGGATTTATGATTATGGATTGATGTGTTTAAATGATATACTATATGTGATGTAAATGTAAATATATGGATTAAAATGTGAAATGATGCATGATGTAATAAATTGATGGATTTTATTATCAAATATATGGATTATATGTGAATATGATATAATAAATGGATGAATGTAATGAGTTATGATGATGATGTATTTTAAGGATAATTGAAAGGTATAGATATATGTATGTTGAAATGTATGAATGATGAAATGATGATGCAAATGTTTTGAATATATTTAAATGATTATGATGATGTAACTATAAGATCATGATGTTTTTGTAATTGTCAAGTATACTCAATCTATTATGAAAAAAAGATAATTATTTAAGGAATGATTCACCAATTTTTATAACAAATACTCTGCAAATGTGACACTATTATGGATGCAGTCTACTTTATTATGCAAATCTACATGTAAAATTAGGCATTTTAACAATAATTTTGTGCTTTTGTATCATCATTAAGCATTAAAATTTTGAAAGTGAGTACAAGCATCAATGGTATAATGTAAACTGATGATGACCTAAGTACTATTTTCATGATTTTTGATATTGCAAGTGAACACAAGCATCGAGGTATTATTAAACCGAGATGACCTGAGCATTTCTTGCATAAAAAAGACAAGAATTAACCACTTTCCTATGTGAATTGGAATTTCATCCATGATACTTTGTAGAGCACTTCCCACGATGACTCACACAGTAATTATGATTAATTCACAAACAACAGAAAAAGAAAATAACCAATTCTTCTTCCTGGCTTCTCTAGTTCAATACATCATTGAGTTGCTCCAAAGAAATGATAATAATGATCAAAATTACAACATATCTTTCATTTGCTTATAGTATTCAATCATTATTCAGATTAGATCATCCATCCTGATTTTATGATGTTTTTATGTTTTTGAGATTTTGGATCAAACTAACCTAAAGACCTATCCTAGGGGCCTCAAGGGCTGATCAAAGATTAGCCTTGCCTACGTTATACATGTAGAGACCATGTAGTTCGATTGACACAGACTCATGTTTTTGGTTTTTTGTGACCGACTTTTTTAATTGTTTTTTGGATTTTCTGTTGTGATATGGATGTTTGATGTGTTTCTGATGGTGATTGATGTTTCATGTTGGGTTGTGTTTTGATTGCTCTTTTTGTTTCTTTTGTCCATTTGAGTAAGCTCCATGTTTATGTTGCCCCCAAGCTAGGGTGAGACATGACCACGTGATATGATATGATAATAGATGTAAAATGATGGTGGAAGTAACGACCATGACATATGTCCAAATAATAGGAAAGTGATTCAAATCACAAATAGTGCCTGTTTCCGGTTTTCACGATATGTTTTAATGCACTTTTTCATTATTATTTTTGTATTTTTTGTTCTTTTGATTTTTTTGTATTTTTCTATCACCGATGCCTGTTTGCCGTTTTCATCAAAACTATTTTCAGAACTAATTCATGCAACAAGTGATTTAGAATTTTTCTGAGATGGATATTGCTCCAATCATCAATCTCCTGATCCATCACTTGAACGGCAGATAATAAAACCTGCCCAGTTCAAACTCCCTTTCTTTTCTCTATCTTGTTGATTTCTAGGGTTTTCCTTTAGGACCAAGTCGGCAACTTGAAAGACTCTAGATTTTACCGTGTGATTGTAACTCCTTGACATTCTTTGTTGGTAGGCTTTCAAATGATTGACTGCTTGTTGACAATGTTCATCCAGTAATTCCAGTTCCTGTAGCCTTGAAATTCTGCAATCTTCATCTACTATGAGACCCTTCAGTGATACACAGAGTGATGGTATTTCTAACTCAATTGGTAGAATGACCTCTGATCAATACACCAAGGCATATGGTGTAGCTCCTGTTGGTGTTCTGATGCTAGTTTTGTAGGCCCATAGTGCAGGATTTAACTGAACAGGCTAATCACGTCCACCATCGTCTACCGTCTTCTTTAGTATTTTTACGATTGTCTTGTTTGAGGCTTCTGCTTGTCCATTTCCCTATGGATAGTGCGATGTTGAAAAACGATGTTGAATATGGAATTGTTCACATAATTCCTGGATGTCTTGATTTTTAAAAGGCCTTCCATTGTCTAAAATAATGGATTGAGGTACCTCGTATCGACAGATGAGATAGTTGAGTATGAAAGATGAAATCTATTTTCCAGTGACAGTTGTCAAAGGAACTGCTTCTATCCATTTTGTAAAATATTTTGTTGTGATGATGAAATTGTGTCCATTAGATGAAGAAGGATGTATTTTCCCCACTAGGTCTAGTCCCCATTGACAAAAGGGCCATGTGGATGTGAATGGTTGTAACTCTTGCACTGGTTGATGAATTAGATTACCATGAATCTAACATTTCTGACATCTTTTAACATATTGATACACTTCCCTGTCCATGTTCGGCCAGTAATACCCTAAACGGAGGAGTTTCTTAGCTAGGGTTAGCCCACTTGAATGAGTCCCACAAATACCTTCATGGACCTCTCGTAAGGATGTTTTAGATTCATGATGCTCTAGACACCGAAGAAGAGTACCATCTAAACCTTGATGGTAAAGGATGTCAACAATTAATGTATGTTGTGCCGATTGACAGATAAAGTTATGTTTTTGGTTTCTAGAGAGGTCAAGAGGAAGAATGTTATCTTTGAGGTAAGTATAGATCTCTCCATATTGTGAGGGTTGAATGTTGGTTATGTGGAATATGGTCTATAAATCAGGGTTATCATATGCAGGGTTAGATACTTGTTCAACCATAAACTCATATCGACCTTTCTTTTCTGATAATTGCAACAGGGATGTAATTATTGCCATGGCATCTACAGCTTTGCTTTCTACCCTTGGTATTTGCTCAAACTTGATATCCATGAATTATTTTTTTAGATCATCTATCATTTGCTTATAAGGCATTAGTTTCTCATCCTTTGTTTGATACTCATTATTTACTTGATAAATGACAAGTTGTGAGTCCCCATACACTTGCATTTCTGTGCTTTTCCATTCAATAGCTATTTTGATGCCGATAATCAATGCTTCATACTCAACTATATTGTTTGTGCATGGAAACATTAACCTATAAGATCTTGGAATGGTGTGTCCTTGAGGTGTGACAAATAGAATTCCTGGACCCACTCCTCTTTGTGTATATGATCCATCAAAATACAGTCTCCATTGTTGAGTTGTAATATTCATGATGTCGACATTTAGAAATTCAATGTACATTGGATGATGATCTTGTAATGGAGCTTCAACTAGTTGATTTGCTATTACCTATCCTTTGATGGCTCTCCTATCAACATATTGGATATCAAACTC
The DNA here is from genome assembly GCA_007258455.2 of Sequoia sempervirens. NCBI lineage: Eukaryota > Viridiplantae > Streptophyta > Pinopsida > Cupressales > Cupressaceae > Sequoia > Sequoia sempervirens. Next base: position 103,339,672 of record VDFB02026320.1, read on the forward strand.
ACTCAATATCATGACCCATTTTACAAGTCTTCCTATTAGAGCAGCTTTACCGAGTAGGTATTTTAATGGGTCTATTTTTGCTATGAGCCTGACTGTATGAGTCAACATGTAGTGTTGTAATTGTTGGGTTGAAAATACCACTATTAAACAAGCCTTTTCTATGAATGTATAGTTTATTTCATATCTGTTGAGAGTCCTACTGATGTAGTAAACTGCTTGTTCTTTTCCTTCAGAATCCTCCTGTGCTAATAGAGCTCCTAAAGATATTTCAGTTGTTGCAATATACAGTAATAGTGGTATTTCTGCTATGGGTGGCATGAGTATTGGAGGTGTCACCAAATACTGCTTTATCTGACCAAAAGTTGTTTCACAGTTATGATCCCATTTGAATGAAACATTTTTATGAAGTAGATGATTAAATGGATGACTCTTATCTACTAGTTGGGAGATAAATATCTTGATGGATTGTAACCTGCCTTGTAGGGACCATAATTGACTAATGTTTTCAGGCGGTGGCATCTCTATTATTGTCTTAACCTTAGCTGGATCCACTTCAATACCTTTTTCTGACACTATGTAACCAAGAAGTTTTACTGAAGTCACCCCAAAGATACATTTCTTCGGGTTCAACCTTACATTGAATTTTTCCAGTCTAGTGAAGATCTTATCAAGTATTTCCAGATGTCCTTCCCTAGTGTGTGATTTTTCTAAGATGTCATCCACATAATCTTCCATGAAAGTATGCATCATATCGTGAAAAATTGTGGTCATTGCTCGTTGATATGTTACACCTCAGATTTTCAATCCATAAGGCATGACATCTAAATAGAATGTCTCTTAAGGGCAAGTGAATGTCGCCTTTTCTTGATCCTCAAGTGCTATTTTTATTTGATTATATCTTGAGAAGCCATCCATTATAGATAACATGGCATGTCCTACTGTTAGATCAACAATTATGTCAATGTTGGGTAAAGGAAAATCATCGTTTGGGCATGCCTTGTTTAAATCCCTAAAATCTGTGCATATTCTGATATTATCAAGTTTGATATCGCACAACAAGGTTTGAGATCCATTCTCGATGTAATCTACTTTTGACTGACAAAAAGTTTTCTCCATCTGTATAATTTTGTCAGTTCAGCTTTAACCATAAGGGCAATGTGGGGATGCATCTTTCTCAATTTATGTTTGACCGATTTGATTCCCTTTGGCAGTGATAGATGATGCATTAGGAGTTATGGATCCAATCCTAACATGTCAGAATAAAACCATGCAAAATTTATGTGTCACTACTCAAAGAATCTAGTGAATGCAGGCTTCTCCTATTTTGTCATGGATGTTGCTAGATGTAAGATCTTTGCCTTTTCAGTTGTTCCCAGATTTATAGACTATGTCGGCTCTACCAGTATTGATGATCTATCATGGTAATGCTCTGGGAGAGTGTCAAATCTTCCATCCTTCAGCACCTCATAAAGGTTTTCACTATTGGATATGTTCTTTATTTTTCTCTTTTCAAAGTCTAATGCTACCTATGAGAGGTTTTCATCATTAGATTTATTTTTCCTGTTATTATTTTGCAACTAAAAGATTTGGCACCCTTCTACTGTAAAGTATCGAGTGAGCCGCTATGGATAGTACTTTGTAAATTAGCTTTGTCATAGTAGAGATAATTTCATGATGGCTGCCACTGCTTGGAAAAGACTAGTATAAGACTAGGTTCTCGGCGGGTTCCCAATCACAAGTCTAGGTGTACAATAAAGGTAGCAAGTCATCGGATTGAATAAGGTCAACTGTTGTAAGTGTCATGAGAGCTAGGTGGTCAAAGTTATTTGTAGGATGTTTGAGGTTTATGACAGTACTCATCTCCAAGTTTTCTGACTCACTCGATGTCTAATCGTCCTCACTTGAGTCATCAATATTTGTTGATCCCATAACAAATGTTCTATTTCCCGAACCTTGTCCCTCCTCTCGCAAGGGTGTATATACTTGGATAATATCAACCTCTTTATCAGTATAAGATGTAGCAGATAGATGATCCCATTCATATTCGTTGGAGTTTATGTCAAAGCCATATATCATTTGTAGTATCCTTTCCACTGCTTTTTGGGTTTCTTCTTCTTCTTTTTTCAGTTATGTAGCCTAATCCCATTTTGTCTTTAGGCTGTAATGTTAGAGGTTGAATGGGTTCAATAATATCATCCTTTCTCTTGCCAATTGGTCCTTGACCTTTGTAACCCATTTTCTCTAAAATGGCCTTCCCTTTTCCATACTGATCTATTTTGATGCTGATGTTTGCTGATGTTCATGCTTCCTCATCTTTGTATAGCCAACTAGGAATGGCTTTGTCTTCTAACTCATCTTCGAGTGTACGTGCTTTTATAAACCTTTCATTTAAAGTTGTGATGGGTTGTGATGGAGATTTTAATATGGGTTGTCCATATGTTTTTGGTGATGGTAGTAACTGTGATAGGCACAAAGATTGCTCAAGAGAATATTCTCCTACACCATTTTCCTTTATCTGAACCTTTTCTTAAAGTTGTGATAATTCATTTATAGGACCTTCGGTGTTTGATGTGTCCTTGACAGTTATTTCTTTCTCTAGATTCTTTTTCTAAACCCATTTAGATATAAAATTTGGTTGGCTATCCATAGTGGATGAATTAGAAGTATTGACCTCTCTATTATGAGGTATTAGAGTGTCTTGAGTTGCTTTCAACATGCTACAAGTCTGTGGATTGTTGTTGTCAGTTGATATGGTGACTTCCTGTTCGTTTACTGGAAATTTCAGACATTGATGGTATGTTGAAGGTACCACTTGCATGTCATGGATCCATGGGCGACCCAATAGTATGTTGTGTGTTAGATCTCTGCCTAACACTTGAAAAACAATGTTTTTGACAATTGGCCCTACCTGAATTGGAAGTATAATAAGCCCTCTGGAAGACCTTTCCTCTTCATCATATGCCTTTATTGTTATTTTTCTCTTGGTGTCAATGGTGTTATCAGAATAGCCTAGTGCATGAATCAGTTTCAAGGTACAAATATTTAAACCAACTCCCCCATCTATCAGGACACGTTTAACACAATGTTTATGGATGAGAACTTCTATATGCAAGGTTGCATTGTGTGGGTGATTTAAAGATACATCATCTTGTTAAGAGAATGAAAAACAATGAGGTGTGGTGAGATGTCCCACCATGGCTTGGAATTGACAAACATCCAAATTATTAGGGACCGTTGTAGCTACTAGAGCTTGTTCTAAAACTTCCTTATGTGATGGTGAAATTTTGAGTTCTAAAATGGATATTTGCATGGGTATCTTTTGTAATTGGTCTATGATATTGTATTGATGTGATGGGGGAGCATTTTTTTGGGAGGAAATTCCTTTAAGTATTACTCTGGATTGTCCCCTTGTCGTTATATTGACTTTTGGATGATCTTGTGTTTCCCTTATTTTTAAAACATTGATTTGATTATCAAATGTTCCTGCGCTTGTCCTCATGTTCAACGATTCAATGTCATTGTTGTTTGTGTTATCCTTTTGAGTGTCAATGCCATTTTTCTCTACCTCGGAAAGGAAAAGAATGGTGGTGTCATAGACATAGTTTATACTTTTTCCCTTACCACTAGAAGAAGACTCTCCTTTTTCATAGTTGGGTAATGGATTGATAAATGTAGTGTGATCATTGTTTTTTTGAGGCCCTTCAACAAACACCTTCTTGGCTTCAATCAAGTCTTGTATTAGGTGTTTTAGTTGCATACAGTCATTTGTATTATGTCCTTTATTCTTATGGAAATTACAATAATCTGCATCATTCCACCATGATAGTTTTACCTTTGGCTCCTAGTTTTGAGCTTCTGGTAAAGTAATAAGTTTGTTCACAATGAGTTCTTTCATTGCTGATTCCAATGTTTGTCCTAATAGAGTGAATTTCTGTCGATTTGATTGTCTTTGGTATGACAGTCGTGATTCTCCATTGTTGGTGTTGTTGTTTTGGATAGTGCTCTAATTGTTGTTTTGGTTTTCATTTTGATTTGCTTTGGCAGTTGACGCTATCAAATTGAATATTGGTTTTACATTGTCAGTTGTAGGTTCATTGCTTCCAGTATTTCTATTTTTTTGCCAAAATTTTAGCTTGTCATTTTTTCCATAGTGATTTGCGTTGTTGGATGTTTCACTATAATGCTTAATCACTCCTCGTTTGACTAGGGCTTCTTCGATTTTAAGCCCATTCTCAATTACTTTTTCGAATGTTGATGGACATTGTAATTCAAGTATATAACTCATTTGATCATTTAAGTTGTCTATAAATAATTCAATCTTCTCCTCTTCAAGTATAGATTGAGGATGCCTAGCGAACAAATTTCTCCATCGTTGTAAAAATGATAAAAATGTTTCACCATTTTTCTGTTTCAGATTATAGAGATCCTTTATGGTTACATCATGTGTTATTTTGAAAGAGAATTGAGAGATGAATTTGTTAACCAATTATTCAAAGGATCTGATCCCTGGTTGTAATTTTGAGAACCATTCCATATAATGGGCTCCCAAACTCCTAGGAAATTACCTCATGAGGTATGTATCTTCTTGCGCAAATTCGAGGCTCATTGTTCTAAATTCTCATACATGGTCAATTGGGTTTGATTTTCCATTGTATTTGTCGTACTTAGGAAACTCGCAATGTCTTGGACAGGGTATCATATCCACACATGGATGAAAAGGGTAAGGGAAAATGTCCTTTAATAAATATGTTTTTGTGGTTCTTGTTTGCATGTTTTGAACCTGTTGCCGTAGAATTTGCATTTGAGTTGTTAAAGCAACTACTTGATTTGTATCCTGGGTGTGGTTTGGTTCTATCTCATTAGTTCTAGATGTTTCCTTCAACCGATTGATGTCAAGATCTTTCAAAAGTTTGGCACCTAACTCTGCTAACATTAAGAGGTATTTCTCCATGTCTTTTTCTAAGACCTTTTCCATAAATTTATGAAAATTTGGGTCTTATTGTGCTTGTTGTATATCCTCTTGTGTTATTTCGTTGTTCTCATGTTGTTGGTATCGAAAAAAAGGGTTCTCTTCAGTCATGTTTAGATTTTCAGTTTATTTTTCTCTGAGTTTTTTCCTTTGCAACCTTGTTAAGATTGGCATACAAGTTTTTTTGTTGTTTTCCCTCACTAAACTTAGGTCTTCTATGTGGTGTTAGTGTCAATTTTATTTTTAAAGAAGCCCAATAGAATGATGTATTCTATTGATGAGGCTAATTTAAAATTCTCGATTACTAAGTTTTCTATCTCATGATGGTAGGATGTCAAAAATCCTGATGAGGAAACTTGGCTCACTAATCTAGGTTTTGTTTTGATAATTTGGACACTTTGTATTTTGTAAGATTTGGTTTTTGTATGAAACAATTTTAACTTGTAAGAACCTACTTTTTTTTAGAATGTTAGGACACTGTCTGATCTGTAAAATATTTCTGACTGGTAAAATCTTATGTTTCTGATGTTGATCTATCTGACGGTTGTTCTGGAAGTTTCTCTATTTTTCTCCTTATGTGGAAACACTAATACAGAGGGAAAAAGCGCTAAAACAGAATGCAAAAGCGCTATAATTTTGGTAAAAGCGTTGTAAAATAATGTGGAAATGCTAGAACAACACTTAGAATCACAAAAAAAGAGATGAGAAACACTAAAACAAAGGAAGACGTGCGAAAATAGAGATATGACACGCTAAAACAGAGTTTAGAAGAGCTATGTTTTTCTGTGGAAGCGCTAAAATATGGATTAGAAGTGCTAGAATGTTGACACTAGAATTTCCTGGTAGTTTGGTTTGCTGTGACAGAAGTTCTATGAGATTGTTTAGACGTGCTAAAACAAAGGGTGAAGCACTATAACTTTTCTTTTGAAGCGCTAAAATAGAGATCATATGCACTATAATTTGTCTCAGAAGCGCTATAGTTTCTGTTTAATGCCAAGAAAGAGGTGGCAATATGGGTCTCTTAGCTGCTATGTCTACTTTCTCTTCTTCTTCATCCAAGATTATGGATGCTATAAGGAATTGATGGGGTGTTTCATTCTTTTAAAAAATAAATGTCCTTAAACTACTGATGATGTCAGTTTGAGTGCCTTCAATGTGTACATTAACAGGCTGAAATATTGGTGTGGTTAGCCCTGGTTGTTGAATAGGAGTTGTAGGTCTCCAAATGGTCATAAGGTGGTAACTCTAAGGTTTCCAAAGTTTTTTCTACTGTAAGAACTGATAAGGTCTGGTGGAGTATTCTATGTCAGGTTGTGGAATGGAGGATTGACAGATACATTGACTATGGTTAGATTCCTGTGAAAGAGCACTTCTTTGAATATAGGCTTGTGAAGTCAAAGGTTCTACAACATAATCATCAGTGTAACCCTTATCAAAATCATGAAACCTATGGAGGAATGTTTTATGATGAAGAAAAGTCTTCCTATTCTGATATAAGAAATGTTGTCTTTGTAAAAGATGTTTGTAACTAAGTGTTGTTTTGGGTTTTCTAATTCTCTTGACAAGAGATTTTTTGACAAACTTTAGTGGTTTTCCAATATCTAATCATGTATTCTTAGTTTTTGATTTTGCATTTTTTAGGATGATCTTTTATCTGAATTTTAATGATTTTTAGAATACACAACACTCAAATGAAGACAATTGTTTTTAAGAGTTTGTAATCTACACAAATAGTGTATGTTCAAAAGAACCACTCATGGTCCTATTTTCACTGGTTTGATAACAATAAAGCACTTCAGAAAGACTCACTCTTAATAGTCAAATGGTCATCGTTATACTCAACAACCCACATCTTAAAATTGCATCGACTCACACAGCTGTGTCACCCCCTACAGGGCGCCCATATTTTTGTCTTTTTTAGGTGCGTACTCAAGGTTAGATTTCTCTATTCCCCGAGAAAACGGTCCTTGGAAATTATATGGTGAGTGTCTTAGGGGAAAATTCTTCCCTCCCCTTGCACTGCAAGTATTACAATTTCTGGTTACTGACTCGGCTGGATACTACACTAGGTTCTTAGAAAGGGTTTCCTTTTAGAGCAGAAACAATAGACTCCCTCAGGAGACCTCCCAACCTTTAGAACAAAGGTTTTAGGGATGGTTATCTTGCACACTTATGGAAAAAGTGGGTTTCCCCAGATTTGCTTGAAATTTTATAATGGGGTGGAAAGACCTGGATTTGGTTTGAACCCACTTAGGTCGTTCCCGTAGGGTGAGTACTTTTTCCCACTACGACATGCCTTCTAAAGGATGTAATAAAACTTAAAAAATGCATAAAAAGGATGAGTTTGGCTTTTTGAATCACCTAGTTAAGGGGAGAGCATATGCCTATCAACCATTTAAACACATAAACCACTTGTTCAAATTTTAGAGCCCAAACAAAATTTTTTCTAATCTATGTGAAGATGTTGCTTCACAAAAAGACATGGTGTTCATTTTTAAATCCCAAGTTGAAAACAATCTGGTGACTACCCTAAATTGGTAAATTTTTTAATCCAAAGGAAAATGTGACTATCCTAGGATTGATTCATTTAAAAACCAACTAAAGAAGTGTCTATCCTATATTGATTCTTTTTAATCCAATTGAAGAAATGAAATTTATTGGCCGCGGGCGTGTCAGATCCAGAAAATGAATTACACAGAAGTGCTATGATAGTGCTCAAACACGCTATAGAAATAGACAGAAGCACAATAGAAATAGATATAAGTGCTATAGGAATAGACAAAAGTGCTATAGAAATAGATAGAAGCGCTAAAATAGATGCTGAATATTACTATCAGTCTGTGCTAGTCGTATGATTGAAGCGCTAAAAAAGTCCTTAGAAGTGCTATGATTTTCCTCAGAAGCACTAGAACAGTCGTTCAAAGTGCTATAATTTTCCTCAAAAGCGCTATAGAATCTTCCGATCATGCTAAAACAGATTACGCCAGATTCTTGTACGAAAACTTTCTAAAAAAAATTGTTAAAAACATGGGGTCAAGCCCCACGGTGGGCGCCAGAATGTAAGTGTGGAAAATGTAAACTAAATACAATTAAATACACCTCTTAATGAAACATTGTATCAAGATTAAACATGAATTAAACTAATTTAAAACACAAAAAAGCCTGAAAGTGTCTCATTGTCTCCTATCTCCAAAGATTTATCAAGTTACAGAAGCTCTCAGAGTTGTAAGCATCGTAACTGTTTAAAATGCCTATCTAGAGAACATAATGGATGCTAAATGTAATGATGTGATGATTTCTAATGATTTCTAAATGATACAATGCTACTATAAATGAAGCTTGATGGATGAAAGCTACAGTAAAAAGAAACTATGATGCTGCCGTGATATGAAATCTACTGATGCCATGATACTATGATGATACTAAAATGCTAATGCTAAATGATTATGATTGCTTGGTTTCTTGAGTACTAATTCCTACAGAGTAAGTTTGCATAAATTGGGATTTCTCAGATGATTTTGATGCTTCAGAAGGCTGTATATATAGATTTCTGACAACAGTTTTGCACAGGGGTAACACAACAGAGGCTGAGATTAAATCTAGAGATTTTGAATGGTATGAGATGAGAAGGTGGAGTTGATCATGGGAGATTGTTCCTCCCCATGAAAACACCAAGCAAGATTTGAGGCTGAAGATTGAGAAGATTTCTTGCAGGTTTGTCCCTGAGGCTTTTCCCGTGAATGACAGTTAAATTAATTAGATTTGAAAAATCTAATTTTATTGGTGAGTGAATAGAGGGATTTGATTTATGCATTTATTTGAATATTTTATGATTTATTCAAATTAGAAAAAAGAGAGATAAATAATTTAATAAAATAAACTATAAAAGTTTGTTTATTAAATTAAATAGGAGAGAAGTATGATGTAATAATTAAATAATGCCAACTATTGAAGTTGTATATTTAATTTAAGATAGAATTTAATGGATAAAGTATAAAAGAAATAATAATGATAATATTTAAATAAAACAAAGTATTTAATTTTGTTTATTTAAACAAGAGGAAATAAAGTGATAAAATAGAAGAAATAATAGTGAACTTAATATAAATAAATATTTTTATTTATTTACTAAGTAGATGAATTTAGGATTAATTAATCAAATAAATCATATTTAATTAATTAGATTCTCCAGACCATTTTTAGGTGTCTACAATAATATAATATATATATTATAATATTATATGTTGAGTTTGTTGTAGGGAGGCATGTCAATTACTTTGACATGAGAGATTTCTAGGGTGTTGGTAGAGGGATGCCATAAGATAGACCTAGAGCATGCCGAGTCACCCCAGTTCGTCCTGCTTCGCCTATTGCTACCCCAACTCCACTACCTTACCCTGAGATTGCTTTAGATGCAAGGACTCAAAGAATTTATTCCTTACATTCATTGAGTGATCATTTGGTCACGTAGAGCCATCATGTTGTGCAACCATTTGATGGTGCATCCCATCACGATAGTGATGCATCTGATACATCCCATCACGATGGTGATGCACTTGATACATCCCAACATGATGGTAGTGCACCTACTACATCAGCTCCCACTGGTACATCATCCTCTTTGGGACATATTTGTGTGCCTCATTATTGCATGACATGCAACAATTTATGTTTGGCTCCTCTCCGATGATCCACTGAGGCTCCCATAGACACATTCGACTATGAGGTTCATGATATGTCAGATGTAGAAGTTGATAGAGCACAAAGTGGACCATTTGCAGGAGAGACATTGACTACCAGGGACAATATGGGAGCACCGATAAGACTGAAAGTAATTTCATAGTGTGTTTTATCTAAATTCTTCCATATTTTATGAGAGATATTTGTACTAATATATGTTTATGTGTTAGAATCTTTAACAAGTGCTGACAGAGGATCATATTTTCCAAGTGCAAGAGGCTACACAAGAAACCATTTCATTTTTCCTAGAGAATCAGTATATGGTATTATTTAAATTGTTATTTTAGATGTTAATTTTTGTAACGCCCTGCCAAGGATTCCATTAAAATAAAGCATAAAGTATCAAATTAACTAATTTTTTTTTTTAAATTCATCCGATTACACATTTGTTTTAAGGATTCCAAGACGACGTTACTTAAACATTACAAATAAGAACATCACATCATAACATAAAACATAAGTACAAATTAAATTTATGAATGATCCAATTTTTAAAACCTTTATACAATCAGGTTACATATATATCCAGATTACATCAATTGAGATTTTAATAAATCTCAATACATCATAATAATGATACAATGAGTACACTCTTACACATGAGGTAAATATACAAAGAGGATAATGATCTCATCATATCAAACATTCATGTCCATGAACACATTCCACATCCACTGTCACGAAAAATGAAGTAACAAGAACCGGCTACAAGTATAGTATCATCTGTAATAATATCCAATGAAGGTATAACACAGTTTCCTCCCAACCACGTGAAACCTGAAGGTCCACTCCCTCCGTGCTAAGAGATAATGACAGGTCCACAAAACAATCAAATAGACAACAAAGAATAGACATTACATAACATAGCTGACAAACACATAATGACATGACAAAATAAAAATTACACGATCACTAATAAACTCCTAGAGGCAACAACAGTAACATAGGTGACTCAAAAAAAGAGACCACAAACATGTTTCAGGATAGAGTGTCATCACATAGTTGTTCTAGGTTACCCTGGTGAATCTTCCTAGACTACCGACCCTCATCCAGAGTTACCTTGACAATCTCTACCGATTCTCGGCCCCTAGACAAACTCATGTGGAGTCAAAATACCTTTCAGGAAGACAAGGTAGATGACAAGCCATTCTATGCCTTCTCAACCTACCCTTAATCTAAACGAGCATTAAGGCACTAGGTGAGGCATACATATTATCTGAATTAATGTTAAATACTACCCAACCCCTAGTATATTAGTTAGGTTTCCATTGAATTACAAAATTCATGATAGGTTACCCTGGCAACCTCTTAGGGTTTTGGCCCCTAACGCAAGCCACTCTTCCTATAAACATGACGTAACATCAAAATACCAAGGACCGCTAACATGCATAAGATACAAAACCATAATAGAACATATCTCACTCTTATCCCAATCATTGAACAATTCAAACACCTCAAAGGTGACAAATAACTCTTTCATGGAAAAGTCCCAAAATAGACCAAGGTATTTAAAACATCAATAAACAAATATTAAAAACTCTTTTTCTTTAAAAATCAACACTTTAGCCTCTGGAAGAAAAAGTACACATAACTCAAAATCAGATACAAAGAAAATCCATTAAGCACGAAAAGCAAATTCTCGAATGGTAACATCATCCACATGAGTTAGACCATATAATCTCATAATACCTCAAAGGTAACAAATACATCATGCATGGCTTCATTCCCAAAATACCACATACGTATGATATGCAACGAGCAAGGCTAATTTTGTAAATAATGTTATCAAAATAATACCATGTCTTACATAAAATAAATAAACAATTCCAAACATTTTCCTCAATTTACAATTTAAATGCAATATTCATTTAAGAAAAACCTTAAATATTATATATTCTTTAAAAGGGACAACTTGACCACTTTTAAGAATAAATTAAAACATAATATAAATAAAAAAATTCAAATTCCATATAGCATTTATATTCCAATAAATGTTTATTTGTCCTAAAGAGATCTTAAATCATAAACAACAGTTTTCAATATAGTTGAAAGTAACTTAGTGAAACCACCTAGTGATTGATTTGGCGGTATTTGATAAAAGGATAACATAGTTCACAACAAGTGAGACTTCTATTTAGTATCATACATCAAATATATATTTATATATATATCGATCAGGATATGCAACTATCACATAACTATGAGTTATAACACATAAATTAGGCGATACTAAATGTCATGAAAATATTTTAGTAAGTATTAAGATCACCGCCTATTCTTCAAGTTAATTGTAAATTGCTTCACTTCAGATGGTGTTACCTTAAGATAGGACATGGCATCGACCTAAGGAGATCCATTTGATATATTATCAATCCCTTATTTCCATTAGTGGAAAGAAATAACTCACAACTAAGAAGAAAGACTTAGAATAAAATAAAAGTTTCAAATTTCAATGTTCACACTAAGAAGAATAGTAACGCCCACGACTAATGTTTATAAGGAATAATCAGACGTCCTTGTGTAGCCTATGATGTAACGCCCGCCGTGCAAGCCCCAAAGAACAAACAACAAAAGAACACAAATATATAATTTTTTTAAAAGAAAGATAAATAATCATCATACCAATATTAAATGATCATATACATACTCATATACTTCATACAAACAACATAATCAACCATGTCCTTTGGGGCTCCACGAGGTTACATCGAAAAATAAACATTACTAAACATCATCTCATAAGATATCAAACAAGAAACTATAAATGACAACATTATATAAATACATACATAAATTCTATCACAAGATAACCCCATGAGACATTTCATAACCCACTTAAAATTACAAAGTAGATAATTACATTACATCATCTTTCAAATGTTACATCGTCCATAAAGTTACATCATGAATCCCAAATATGTGGGATGAATACAATATACAAGTTTATCAAAATACAAGGAGATCAACTGGAATAAATCTTCAACTGGATGCAACTGAAGCCACGAACGCTGATGGGGAACCCAACGGTGTGCGGAGCACGTTCCACCCAACCACCCCCGTGCTAAGAGGTGACAGAGAAGTAACTCCGACCAAGAATGACAACAAAAAGTACTAACATAGATCCATGTCACAATACACCAATTAAAATGAGCAACCAATAACACCATATCACAATGTCATAAAGATGCAAGATCGTAAATAAAATATAAATGAGATCATACAACGCATGCTAAAGAGGTATCAAAACAATAATCTTAAATCAATTTAAATCAATTCAAACAACAATCTAAATCAACTCCCATAACCCACTTCCAGAGGAACACAATAACACAAACACATGGGCAACTAGGGGAGAGTGTCATCGCATAGTCCTACATGGGCTGTCCTGTGCTCTTCCTCCCAACTGGAGGTGCCGGTCCCATCTATGGCTGTCATGTGCTCTTCCTCCCAATTGGAGGCACCGGTCCATAGGGTGACTCATGCAGAGCCGTAGACCTCTCGTGAGGACGAGGTCACGACCTTGCCAACCATGGCCTTCTCAGCCTTCCATTAGTCTGCGGTAGCACTAATGAAGACGAGGCATCCATTTTAAAATCTTGCAATGATATTACTACCCAACCCACCTAAGTTAATTATTAGGTTTTCACTTATTTACTAACTCACTCGTGGGTTATCCTGAGCTCTTCCCCTTAAACGGGGCGCCGGCCCCCACGAGGAGCCACTCTCCCTAGAGACCCACCAAAAATAGGGGTTGTACCATGCCAATCATAATCATCAAAGTATGACAACAAAAGCAATACACGAGGCATAAACCATCTCGCAAATAAAAATACCATAACAAAATCTCATAATTCGGTACACCCCATTAATAAAACATAACTCATCAGAAATCAAGGTGAAAAAGTATAAACTCAGCAAAAAACATCATCCTCTGGAAGACTAAAGTGTTGACACAAACGGGTTCCCACATCAAGAAATTAACAGTGTCCCAAACCCAACAATGCAACAAGATTAAATTTCAAGAATAAATAATTAAAAGAGATAACCTATTTAATTCCAAAGTAGATTACAAAATAAATTCCATTCCTAAAATGCAATCATACTAAAACCAGAATTAATAAACAATGCTGTTTTACCCACAATATCCTTTCCAAGTTGTAAATTCAATAAAACAGATTTCTTTCTAATTTACTAATATTTTCATTGTAAAAATTTCTGCTTTATTATTAAATAGAAAAGAAACAGAATCTAACTGTGAATATCTATTTTCTAGATAACAGATAAATTACAGAAAAATATAATTTTAATCAGAACAGAACATAATATATTTATACATTTTAACTAATAGTTGAATTAACAGAATATCTATTAAACAGAAATAAAACAGTATATATATATATATTCTTCTTAAATAACAGTGAAATTAATTAAATAATACTGCAACCAGAATAAATAAATTAATCTATATATATATATAAATATATATCTACATATACATATATATATACATATATATACATATATATATACATATACATATATATACATATATATATATATATATATATATCCAAATAAAAATCCGCACAGAATTTTAATATATAAAAATCGCATATTAAAAATTATATTCACAAACATTAAAATTTAAATGGGGATTTAATCCCAACAAATGCATAGAGGACCGGACCCCGCCGGCCGTGGGCAGTCTACGGACTGCACACGGCAGTCCGAAGGACTGCCGTGGACAGTCCAGACTGTCCACGGTACCGACGGTACCGACGGCCGATGATGGCAGTGTGGTGGGTACGGCCGAAGCCGTCCCCCACACAGCCATAAAATACATAACATAAATTCAATACAGAATTCCGCGCACAGAGCGATGGAAGAAATAACACGGGTTTCTAAGAATTTTGAATTTCCATTCAAATTTCATTCGATTAAAAATATATATATATATATATTTATGTATATGTATATATATATATCTATATATATATATATATATAAATATATGTATATATATTTACAGAGATTCGAATATTACAGTAACAGAGAATTACTGTACACATGCAATTCACTGTGCATGTTTGAAATAAAATGTTTTATAAAGAAATATATATATGAACCAGCAATCCGAGGAAAGGTAACTGTTTTCAAAACAATAACAAAATTTTTAAAACAAAATGAAATAACAGAATGTTGTTTAATTCCCAGATTGCAATAAAAACCCCTCTTTTTTTTTTTTTAAAGAAACAGCCACAACCCAGAAACCCCAGAGATTTCATCAATCAAATAACAATCCCCAATTTTCTTTGATTAAACTGTAACCCCAATAAATTTTCTTCCTATCATTATCTAATTTTCAACCCTAAATATAAATTTCATTTACAAACACAAATTCCTATTTAACAGAAGATAAATAAATTAAAAGAAGGAACCTGGCGTCCTTCGCTTGCAGAAGATTGAAGAAGCTTTGATCCTCTTGCTGCACTACTTCCTTTGCTGCAAATCTTCCAGCAACGGATCCAAACCTTCCTTCCTCTGCACCAATTTCTCCAAAAATAGAAAAGAACTAAGGGCAGAAAAATGATTGAAGATAAAATTTCTCCAGCATTCCAAAAACCATCCCCTCAAACAAAGAAACCTCCTCTTAAAATCCATTCCCATGAATCCCTTCAATTTCCTCTTCCCGTGAATACCAGAGGACACATTTCAAGAAATAAAACCAAATAATATTCATTGATGCTTTTCCCATAATACATTTTCATTTTCATGCATTTAATTAAAACTAAATAAATTTTAAATCCACAACATGAACAAATATATAAATATTCATCATCTCCACAATTCTTTATTAAATAATTACTTATTAAAATCAACCATTGAGAGACTCAAAATAAAAGTAATATTTTTATTATTACCAATATTTATTTATTGCCATATTTAATTATTATTTTATGTTTTTATTTTATTAATTACTCAATTATTTAATTTACCACATAAGACCATTCACCACTTTAGACAAATCATAAAATCATACAAAGACCAATGTAACTACACAATTGAATGTGACCAATATGCACAAATCATGAAGATACAAGACTGTTGACACCTTGGTACGGAGTTACTTTTCATGTCACCTCAAATATTCAACTTCCTGCCGTTGGGTTGGTTCAATGCTCGCCCAGACCTACCGAAATAGGTGGAATCGAGTCTTATTCCTGCAAAGCCTACATCCACAAGGTGATATACAATATACATAAAATCAAAGCATTGTGAGGAGGATTCACAGCGTAGCAGGGCGCTCGCGAACGAGTGATGCTACCTGTCCCCTCACCAAAACATATCATCATATAAAGCATTATAATTTTACACCACATCATAAATTACTATTCTATAGTCTACTGCATTCCAAATAACTCCATCAAATGATCATAATAAAATGTCGTCACAATATCCATGGCATCATAAGAGTATAGTAATAGTCTAAGCTACCACACATAATAGCAACAGTATCAACCAAAATCACAATGTGCCAAACAAAACCACAGTGAATGTCAAAATCAAATAGTAGCATGAGGGGTATTACATCCTCCCCCCCTAATATTTGGCTTACTCCTGGAAGCCATTGAAAAGATAAGGATAAGAATCCCTGATACGAGAGGCATCCTCCCAAGTAGCTGAAGCCTCATCATTTGTGTCCCACTGAACCCGCACCTGATCAATCTCTCTGCCTCTGAGGGTAAGTCACCGATGCTGAAGCACGGCCACGGGCTTGAGTGCCAGCAGCCTGTCCTTGACCTGAAGAGCATTCCAATCCAAAACATGAGTAACATCAGGAAAATATGGTCTAAGAATAGAAACATGAAATACATCGTGGATCCGTGACAAACTGGGTGGCAAAGCTAAATGGTAAGCAACAGGTCCAATCCGCTCCAACACCTCAAAGGGTCCAACAAAACGAGGCACAAGCTTTGAACCCTTTCCGTAACGAATTGGGCTCTTCTGTGGATGCACTCGAAGGAAAACCCGATCACCAACTGCAAACTGCCCATCAACTCTATGAGCGTCAACATACTTCTTCTGTCTATCCTGAGCAGCTACAAGATGCTCCCGAATGTGAGACACGTGCTGCTCCATATCTCTAAGTATCTCAGGCCCAAGAAGTACCCTGTCCTCCAATCGATCCCAACTCAGAGGAGTACGACAAGGACGACTATACAAAGCCTGAAAAGGAGCCATACCAATAGAGCTATGGTACCCATTGTTATATGCAAACTCAACCAAATACAGATAGTCCTCCCACCGTGATTGCTGATCTATGACATATATACGAAGCA
This sequence comes from Sequoia sempervirens, assembly GCA_007258455.2. Classification (NCBI taxonomy): domain Eukaryota; kingdom Viridiplantae; phylum Streptophyta; class Pinopsida; order Cupressales; family Cupressaceae; genus Sequoia; species Sequoia sempervirens. The sequence continues at coordinate 103,356,721 of VDFB02026320.1, forward strand.
TATCCTCAAGCACCTGGTTGACTCTCTTAGTTTGTCCATCAGTCTCAGGATGATAAGCAGAACTGAAGTTCAATTTCGTTCCCAAAGACTGCTGCAAGGATGTCCACAAAGCAGACGTGAATACTGGATCTCTGTCAAAAATGATCCTCCGTGGTATCCCATGCAATCTAACTATATCATTCATGAACACCTTAGCAACATAAGATGCTGTATATGATGATCGAATAGGAGAAAAATGAGATACCTTAGTCAATCTGTCCACTGTGACCATAATAGCATCATGCCGTCTAGATGACATAGGCAACCCAACAATGAAATCCATGGAAATAACATCCCATTTCCACTCTGGAACAAGGTGAGGCTGTAGCAATCCTGCTGGATGATGGTGTTCAGCCTTCACTCTCTGACATTCAAGACATTGAGCCACAAAATCGGCGATATCCCACTTCATTCCTGACCAAAAATAGAGCGAACGAAGATCCGCATACATTTTCTTAACTCTTGGATGAGCCGCGTAAGGCGCCCGATGACCTTCTGTCAAAATCAATGTACGAAGACCCTCCAAAGAAGGTACATACAACCGTTCAGAGAAACACAAAGCACCATCCGAATCTAGCGAATAACCAGCAAATTTCCCCTCCAAAGCTCTACCTGATTCTACCTCAGCTTTCACCTCTGAATACCAACTATCTGAAGGAAGGGCTGCAAGAATCTAACTCTTCAAATCCACCTCAAGAGACATTGCAGAAACCTCATGCCTACGCCGACTTAGAGCGTCAACCACCACATTTTCCTTACCCTGAATATACTTAACCTCAAAATCGTACTCACACAAAAATTCCATCCACCTCCTCTGCCTTGCATTCAAATTCGGTTGAGTGAAGATGTATTGCAAACTTCGATGATCTATATGCAACTCAAACCGATGCCCTAACAAAAAGTGCCTCCGTCTCACAAGAGCATGAACCACTGCGGCCAATTCAAGGTCATGTGTGGGATAATTGAGTTCATGATCTTTTAACTTCCAAGATTCATAGGCAATCACTCTCCCATCCTACATCAACACAGCTCCAAGACCCTCCAACGAAGCATCAGTACAAACCACAAAATCACCTGAAGGATCTGACACTGCCAAAATTGGAGCACTAGTCAGTTTCTCCTTAAGGGTTTGGAAAGCCAACTGACACTGCTCTGACCAAAGAAATTTCTTTCCCTTCCGCTGAAGTGAAGTGATGGGATGCACAATCCTTGAGAAGCCCTGAACGTACCGCCGATAATACCAAGCTAGTCCCATGAAACTACGAATTTCTGAGACATTAGTGGGCACGGGCCAATCCATGATAGCCTGGATTTTAGCAGGATCAACAGAAATTCCCTCTTCAGAAATCACATGGCCCAGATATTGAACTTCAGTCTTATAAAAGTCACACTTTGCCAAATTGGCATACAACTGATTGTCCCTTAAGCACTGCAAAACCTGCTTTAGGTGCACCTCATGCTCCTCCATAGACTTAGAATAAATCAAAATATCATCAAGAAACATGAGGATGAACCTATCCAAGAAAGTTCAAAATACCCCATTCATTAGACTCATAAAGACTGAAGGTGCATTTGTCAACCCGAATGGCATCACTGTGAACTCATAATGACCATACCGCGTACGAAATGCAGTTTTATGAATATCGGCCTCTGCTATCTGCAACTGATGATACCCTGATTTAAGGTTGATCTTGGAAAATACATTTGCCCCTTTTATCTGATCAAAGAGATCATCATTCCTGGGAAGGGGATAACGATTCTTTACTGTTACCTTGTTCAATTGTCGGTAATCGATACAAAGGCGGAGAGACCCATCCTTCTTTTTGACGAAAATCACTGGTGCTCCCCACGGAGAGACACTAGGGCGGATAAACCCCTTAGCTAACAATTCTTCTAATTGCAAACGAAGCTCTTGGAGCTCCTGAGTGGTCATCCTGTAAGGAGCCCGAGAAATAGGCTCAGCCCCAGGCACCAAATCAATCCTGAAATCCACCTCTCGCTTAGGAGGCATACCTGGTATCTCACTAGGGAAGACATCAGAAAATTTTGCAAGAAGAGGGTAATCATTCAAATACACCTCCCGATTAACCTCCGACTCAAGGTCATTAACCGATACAACAAAGAGCTGACAACCCTGATGAAAACACCTTTTTAACTACATAGCTGAAATCATTCTCAAAGAGACAGGCCTCTGAACACCCACAATTTCCACCTCTTTACCAAAATCATCCACACACCGCACTGCCTTACGGCGGCAATCAATCAAAGCACGATGTGAGCTTAGCCAATCCATGCCCAAGACTACATCATAAGAACCAAGTGGAAGAATTCTAAGATCCACCTTAGTTGACATGGCCCCTAACTCTAACCTACAACCTTGCATAAGCTTCTCAACCACAACCTTAGATCCTGAAGCTAACTCAACTTGCCACTTTTTGCTTTGCCTTATTGCCCCCAGTTTACATCGCTCAACAACTAAAGGAGAGATAAAAGAATCAGATGCACCAGAATCAAAAAGTACTGAAATGTTAAACTTATGTAATGAACCTGTAGTTTCAATGACAGTGCTCTGATGATCCGCCTGCCGATTATCCACTGTTGCGAAGACTCGGTGAGATCTCCCTGCGTCTCCCACTGTTGGCTCAGACATAGTTGGTTTCTGACTAAACTCTGAAGCATTCTTTTGAGGACACATCCTAGCAATATGCCCTTTCTGCCCACATGAGAAACATTTAGAACCTCGACCAAAACCTCTTCCCCCGGATGGAGCATTCGATTGCTGGAAACTCCCTCGACTAGGTGCAGATTGAAAACTCAGTGCAGGCTGTCCCGAATTTGTACGGTTCTGGTTCCGATCCTTGTGAAACTGAAATTGACCACCTTGCTGGGAAGTAGCATTCTTGTGCTTCGGTTGAGACTACTGTTGCTGACCCCCTCTCGAAGGCCCAAAATGACTTTTAGAAGGTCCTGCTGACTGAGTCTGACCCCCTTGCGAAACAGCTCTAGTAGTGGGCACACTACCAATCTGTACTCCTACATGACCACCCAAAGCCATGGCCAAGTTTTCCTCTACCAGACGAGCCTTCTCGATAGCAACTTCCATGGTCTTAGGTTCAAAGACCCTTACACCACCACTGATGCGTGCGTTCAAACCTTAAACAAAGTGCTGAACCAACATCCCTTCATCATGGCTAATACCTGCATACTGCTTTAGCTCATAGAAGCAACGTGGATGAGTTCTCATTAAATCCCTCATATGACCAGCTAATAAAGCATCTTGATCAACTGAAGCTCCCCTATGCCTCGGAGACCTTTCTCTTTCCCTCTCAACCGACTGATCCCCATTAGGTCTAGGACCCAATCTATCAAGAAGCTCACCCAACAGATGCTGCAACTGTCCATCCAACCCTGGCTATTCCGGATTCGGTCCACCATCCGATGGATTGTTTTGAGAATTCTATTGCTCCTCAGACTCAGGACCGTGAGAACTTGGCGGTGAAGGATTCAGTTGATTGGCTCCACGGCCACCACCTCGGCCTCTTCCTCGGCCTCTACCTCTACCTCTACCTCTGCCTCTAGGCATGCTTCTGCACAGCAAGACAAAGGTACACATGAGCTCAAGAGCCAACACGCAAAGGTTACCTAGCGGACATAACTACCCAGAGACCCCAACGTGTGCAACCTTGGCTCTGATACCAAGTTGTAACGCCCGCCGTGCAAGCCCCAAAGAACAAACAACAAAAGAACACAAATTTTTTTTTTTAAAGAAAGATAAATAATCATCATACCAATATTAAATGATCATATACATACTCATATACTTCATACAAACAACATAATCAACCATGTCCTTTGGGGCCCCACGAGGTTACATCAAAAAATAAACATTACTAAACATCATCTCATAAGATATCAAACAAGAAACTATAAATGACAACATTATATAAATACATACATAAATTCTATCACAAGATAACCCCATGAGACATTTCATAACCCACTTAAAATTACAAAGTAGATAATTACATTACATCATCTTTCAAATGTTACATCGTCCATAAAGTTACATCATGAATCCCAAACATGTGGGATGAATACAATATACAAGTTTATCAAAATACAAGGAGATCAACTGGAATAAATCTTCAACTGGATGCAACTGAAGCCACGAACGCTGATGGGGAACCCAACGGTGTGCGGAGCACGTTCCACCAAACCACCCTCGTGCTAAGAGGTGACAGAGAAGTAACTCCGACCAAGAATGACAACAAAAAGTACAACCATACAAAAAGTACCAACATAGATCCATCTCACAATACACCAATTAAAATGAGCAACCAATAACACCATATCACAATGTCATAAAGATGCAAGATCGTAAATAAAATATAAATGAGATCATACAACGCATGCTAAAGAGGTATCAAAACAATAATCTTAAATCAATTTAAATCAATTCAAACAACAATCTAAATCAACTCCCATAACCCACTTCCAGAGGAACACAATAACACAAACACATGGGCAACTAGGGGAGAGTGTCATCGCATAGTCCTACATGGGCTGTCCTGTGCTCTTCCTCCCAACTGGAGGCGCCGGTCCCATCTATGGCTGTCCTGTGCTCTTCCTCCCAATTGGAGGCGCCGGTCCATAGGGTGACTCATGCGGAGCCGTAGACCTCTCGTGAGGACGAGGTCACGACCTTGCCAACCACGGCCTTCTCAGCCTTCCATTAGTCTGCGGTAGCACTAATGAAGATGAGGCATCCATTTTAAAATCTTGCAATGATATTACTACCCAACCCACCTAAGTTAATTATTAGGTTTTCACTTATTTACTAACTCACTCGTGGGTTATCCTGAGCTCTTCCCCTTAAACGGGGTGCCGGCCCCCACGAGGAGCCACTCTCCCTAGAGACCCACCAAAAATAGGGGTTGTACCATGCCAATCATAATCATCAAAGTATGACAACAAAAGCAATACACGAGGCATAAACCATCTCGCAAATAAAAATACCATAACAAAATCTCATAATTCGGTACACCCCATTAATAAAACATAACTCATCAGAAATCAAGGTGAAAAAGTATAAACTCAGCAAAAAACATCATCCTCTGGAAGACTAAAGTGTTGACACAAACGGGTTCCCACATCAAGAAATTAACAGTGTCCCAAACCCAACAATGCAACAAGATTAAATTTCAAGAATAAATAATTAAAAGAGATAACCTATTTAATTCCAAAGTAGATTACAAAATAAATTCCATTCCTAAAATGCAATCATACTAAAACCAGAATTAATAAACAATGTTGTTTTACCCACAATATCCTTTCCAAGTTGTAAATTCAATAAAACAGATTTCTTTCTAATTTACTAATATTTTCATTGTAAAAATTTCTGCTTTATTATTAAATAGAAAAGAAACAGAATCTAACTGTGAATATCTATTTTCTAGATAACAGTTAAATTACAGAAAAATATAATTTTAATCAGAACAGAACAGAATATATTTATACATTTTAACTAACAGTTGAATTAACAGAATATCTTTTAAACAGAAATAAAACAGTATATATATATATATATATATATATATTCTTCTTAAATAACAGTGAAATTAATTAAATAATACTGCAACCAGAATAAATAAATTAATCTATATATATATAAATATATATCTACAACATATATATATATATACATATATATACATATATATACATATATATATATATATCCAAATAAAAATCCGCACAGAATTTTAATATATAAAAATCGCATATTAAAAATTATATTCACAAACATTAAAATTTAAATGGGGATTTAATCCCAACAAATGCATAGAGGACCGGACCCCGCCGGCCGTGGGTAGTCTATGGACTGCACACGGCAGTCCGAAGGACTGCCTTGGACAGTCCAGACTGTCCACGGTACCGACGGTACTGACAGCCGATGATGGCAGTGTGGTGGGTACGGCCGAAGCCATCCCCCACACAGCCATAAAATACATAACATAAATTCAAGTACAGAATTCCGCGCATAGAGCGATGGAAGAAATAACACAGGTTTCTAAGAATTTTGAATTTCCATTCAAATTTCATTCGATTAAAAATATATATATATATATATTTATGTATATGTATATATATATATCTAATATATATGTATATATATATTTATGTATATGTATATATAAATATATCTCTAATATATATATATATATAAATATATGTATATATATTTACAGAGATTCGAATATTTACAGTAACAGAGAATTACTGTACACATGCAATTCACTGTGCATGTTTGAAATAAAATGTTTTATAAAGAAATATATATATGAACCAGCAATCTGAGGAAAGGTAACTGTTTTCAAAACAATAACAAAATTTTTTAAACAAAATGAAATAATAGAATGTTGTTTAATTCCCAGATTGCAATAAAAACCCCTCTTTTTTTTTTTAAAGAAACAGCCACAACCCAGAAACCCCAGAGATTTCATCAATCAAATAACAATCCCCAATTTTCTTTGATTAAACTGTAACCCCAATAAATTTTCTTCCTATCATTATCTAATTTTCAACCCTAAATATAAATTTCATTTACAAACACAAATTCCTATTTAACAGAAGATAAATAAATTAAAAGAAGGAACCTGGCGTCCTTCGCTTGCAGAAGATTGAAGAAGCTTTGATCCTCTTGTTGCACTACTTCCTTTGCTGCAAATCTTCCAGCAACGGATCCAAACCTTCCTTCCTCTGCACCAATTTCTCCAAAAACAGAAAAGAACTAAGGGCAGAAAAATGATTGAAGATAAAATTTCTCCAGCATTCCAAAAACCATCCCCTCAAACAAAGAAACCTCCTCTTAAAATCCATTCCCATGAATCCCTTCAATTTCCTCTTCCCGTGAATACCAGAGGACACATTTCAAGAAATAAAACCAAATAATATTCATTGATGCTTTTCCCATAATACATTTTCATTTTCATGCATTTAATTAAAACTAAATAAATTTTAAATCCACAACATGAACAAATATATAAATATTCATCATCTCCACAATTCTTTATTAAATAATTACTTATTAAAATCAACCATTGAGAGACTCAAAATAAAAGTAATATTTTTATTATTACCAATATTTATTTATTGCCATATTTAATTATTATTTTATGTTTTTATTTTATTAATTACTCAATTATTTAATTTACCACATAAGACCATTCACCACTTTAGACAAATCATAAGATCATACAAATACCAATGTAACTACACAATTGAATGTGACCAATATGCACAAATCATGAAGATACAAGACTGTTGACACCTTGGTACGGAGTTACTTTTCATGTCACCTCAAATATTCAACTTCCTTCCGTTGGGTTGGTTCAATGCTCGCCCAAACCTACCGAAATAGGTGGAATCGAGTCTTATTCCTGCAAAGCTTGCATCCACAAGGTGATATACAATATACTTAAAATCAAAGCATTGTGAGGAGGATTCACAGCGTAGTAGGGCGCTTGCGAACGAGTGATGCTACCTGTCCCCTCACCAAAACATATCATCATATAAAGCATTATAATTTTACACCACATCATAAATTACTATTCTATAGTCTACTGCATTCCAAATAACTCCATCAAATGATCATAATAAAATGTCGTCACAATATCCATGGCATCATAAGAGTATAGTAATAGTCTAAGCTACCACACATAATAGCAACAGTATCAACCAAAATCACAATGTGCCAAACAAAACCACAGTGAATGTCAAAATCAAATAGTAGCATGAGGGGTATTACATATGATCTGACAATCAGAAATAATTAACCAAGTGAATTATCAGCAACAATAAGTAGAATTTACTAAGCAAGAGTAAGAAATCTGCGAGTGGATAAGCGCAAAATTTGCATGAGGTCGATAGAAAAAGACATCCACTAAGCATAATGGAAGGAATATATAACTAAATAAGTTAAGTGAGTACGCATAAACAAGGCGTGTAATATATTGACACAAAAAATTCAAATCGGTGTCATCTTATGGAATGCATCAAAGCAGGATACACACAGTATGGTTCTCCATTGATTTCCCATAATCAAAGGATATACAGTTTTATACATAACTCAAATACTCAAATTTTGGGAGCAATTTACAAGGCTTAAATATCATGCACAAATTAGTTACGAACCAGGTAGAAAAATGCATGGCAAGAAAAAGGAGATTGAAGATTGATTGTTTTAAGAGATTAGAATCATTTCCTTCAATTATATAAAATGGCACTAGGTGTAAGGAAACTAATGACTCAAAGAGAAGACAAGTTACATGTTAAGATTAAAATATTTCTTTAATTTCCATTCAAGAAATAAATAGGAATTCTGATATACACGATTTAGTTAACAACAATGTCTTCCCCTATTTGGCCGATGATAACATGAATTTTCTATCCCTCCATTTAAATCATAAACTCAAAATTCTCCCATTGATTACTAGTCTCCAATCAATATAAATATGCATGCGATATACATAGAAAAGATATAGAATGATATAATGTTGGGTTTCCAAATTAGAAATGTTAATTTCAGGCAAACATGGTTTTGCTACATTTGATTTTAAATCTGAAAAATTACTCGATTACTTTGATGCATGTACATGTTCAACAAGATAATTCTTTTCAAAGCAACAAATTTCATCATCATGTTCTCAAAAATTCAACATAAGAATTTAAAATCAAAGAAGAAAACCTGATAAAGCTGAAAAGCTGCACTGAAACAAAGTTTAATGCTCTTGTCAATTCTACCCAAAATCACCAGATTTTTGACAAAGAAATCCAAACAATCCAACCCAATATTATGTTTGCAAACAAAATCTAAGATGAAAGCTCTTCCAAAATAACTGTCGTACAAATTTTTCTTCAAAACTATTGCCGTGAAAATTCTTCCAGAAAATTCCCATGTATACAAAATTGCAACCCCCAAAAGCTTTTTAATGCATTGAATTAACTCTCAATCTTGAAACTTAACTGATAGTAAATCATGCATTCAGAATTGATTAATTAGTTCTAACTTGCCCTTTTAACTTCAGATCACATTTTCAACTCCAAATCCAAAATTCATAACATGTTGAAAACATCTTCTCTTAAAATATCTATTTCCACATAAGTCTCATTTGCACAAGTAAATCAACAATTATATTTAATTAATTTTTTTTATAAAATTAACTTTCACTTTTAAAGTAAATGACTTATTTAATTTAAATTACTAAATTAAATCATAAATATAAACATAAGCATTTAATCAAATAAATATATTAACAAATAAACATTTAACTAAAATAATGAATTCCCAAACAAAACAATACAGACAAGTACAACACAACAGAAATGGACTAGACAACACTGGGTGACAAAAGATACTCATTCAATGAAGAACAATGGTTTAATAAGGACTTGACACTACCTTTGGATCAACATAATTTCATTGGATTAGGGTACGCTCAGACCTGTCAAGCAAGTGGAGCCGATACCCGGTACCTGTATCTGCATAAAACATCATTGTTAAAACATATATACATATATCAGCAAACACATCGTGAAGAAGAATCACATCATAGCAGGATACTCACGAGTGAGTAGTGCTACACCGTCTTCTTCACCAGAACTGATGAGCATCATATATTATAAACAACCATTTCATCATGATAGCCACATAAAAACTTATAAGAAAAATAAACCATATCACATACGTGTCAATCTCAATATCATCACATAAACAAAACCAGATAATCAGGATGTCAAAAGTATCATCCACGAAGTATAAAAATAACATAATGTCAGAGTCATATCTGAAACAAACAACATAGTATCATAGACAACTAAAGCATCTATCTATCAAATCTAAAACAAACTAAGACAGGATGTCACAGCGGGAGGGACACTACAATTTTAAAATCTATTATGTTTAAATACATGTACTACATAGATTGATAGCATAATGTAACTTTGTCTTTTTATGTAGCAACCCGGTTCTTATACAACCTTGTTGACTGGGTCTGACCCATTGGATGAAGCTGCACAATAGGTATATATATAATTTTTATTCTCGACATTATGATTATATGTGCATGTGCATTTAAATTGTGTTACATTCTTATCATTTTTTATATAGGAAACCATATTAGCTGCTTCATCCATTATGAGACCATCTAGTGTCGTAGCATCACAACAGGTATGTGTTTATTTTATATTGCAGATATTTATGTTTAGATAGGAGTAGATATATGTTTAGTAAATATGATTATTTGTCAACAATTATATGTTAGTTTGTATCATTTTTATTTTGCCTACTATAGTCCTCTATCTGAATTAGCACTATGACCAGTGTGGGACCATTTCTTTATACGAGGACTCTTGATTGTCCTAAGGGGCAATCATATGCAGACCATCTTGCAAAAAAGAGAGCAATAATTGAGGTAAACAAAAATTGCATTATTTATATAATATAGTACACGTATAGTGATTTTGATGTTAAATTCATAATTTATAAATGATAGTATATAAGTTTCTATTTACTAGTCTATCTTGTCAACCATTCACATAATTAATCTAATTTATGGTTTGAATTGGTATTGTGCAGGAAGCTTCAGAGCAATTAAGTTCTTCAAGGAGGCTTGATTTTGATGGTCTAGCACAGGATTAGGATATGATATAGATTGATATGTACTTAGGGTTTGATAGGTATTGAGATGGCATTTATGCCACAATTTATAAAACTTGTTTTGAGTAGGCATATATGCCAAATTTGTATATGCACAAACACAATTATTCTACATTTTGATATATAAGAATTGATATTCGATCTAATTTGTTCCTTGTGTGCATGCCTTTCTACTTTGAATTTTTAAAATGGAATGTATAATTATCTTATAATTGTTTAAAGTTATGATTGATAATGTATGTTATAGATTAACAAAATTGCATTATAATAGAACTTATGAATTACAATTGGTAATCCATCTACGTTAGAGTTTGTAGACACGTAAAATGTACTAATTGACATTCCACGCTTGATACCGATTAACTAACACCATTTCATCCTCAATCATCCCTCGGTCTAACCATTTAATCGAATACCCTTATTTGATTAAATTCATCAATTTTCCTCTCTTAATTAAATAAATCATTTATCTGATTAAGTCATTCTCTCTTGTTAATTAATTAAATCAATCTGATCTAATTAACCCTACCTCTTTATTTAATTAAATAAATCAATTTTATTTAATTAATTTCTAAAGTAACTCTATTGAATTAAATAAATTAAACCTTATTTAATTTAATCTAACCAATCATCCCCTTTAGTTAAATAAAACCAAATATTTATTTAACTATTTCTAGAATCACATTCTTCTCATCTTTGATTTAAATCAACCCATAAATCTAAGTCAAATTTGTCACATCATCTAATCCCTCATTAAATTAATTAACCCTTGATTAATTTAATTCTAATCCATGTCCCATCCTCTAGCTTTTTCCACTTGCACATGAAAATAGATTTAATTCATTTATTAAATCTCTATTTTCTCTCAACATGGCATAATAGAGGAATATTCCTTCAAATTTAAAATCCCTCCAAGTGGACTTAGTCCTTCCAAAAAGAAATATATTTCAGCTTACAAGTCCTTTTACATTGAGCCAAGTGGCCATTACTCCATTTGACTCTTCATCCACCTTGTCATTTCACTATTTTCAAATTTCAAATTTATGCATTTATGGGCACATTCATCAAAATGTGCACATCCTTCATCCATTCATCTCTTAACAAGTGACACCTTGCAATTGGTTGAAATTTAGTCCCACATTACTGAACATTTTGGGCATTTATCCATCTTATCATTCTATAAATAAGAGGCTTCTTTCCTCATTTCATCATCCACAACTTGGAGTAAAGTTACTCTCTTCACATTGAGAGCTAATTTTATCCATTTCATATCAAGTGTTCATCATTTTCATGGTTTCATAACAAGGTTATGCCAAAATTTCATCAAGGAGATTCAATCATCCACAAATCTTTATCAAAGCTTGCATAGGAGTTGGGAAAGGGCCAATTTCCACATCAAATTGGCACCAATTCCCCTATGGGATCAAGAGTTTGCATGCCTAATTAGGATTTATTTGCTTTTATTTTGTGTTCTTCATCTTCATTTCCTATTTTGAGCATTATTCATGGATTTCATGGGGAATCTTGATCTTGACTTGTATTTGAATCTACTAATGTTGTGTTTGTTTGTTATGTTTGTGTAGGTCTAGGATTGGGGTTCAAATAATTAAGTCAAAGTTAGTCGAACTACGGGTCTCTGAGCCTTGAATGTAGGCAAGGTTGATCTTTGATCATCCCTCGAGACATTTAGGTCAGTCCTTTAGGAGTTCGTCATAATAAACTGGTAATCCATTTGTTCATATCTTATCAAATAATCAAGTCAAAGTCAATCAAACTACATGGTATCTGCATGTATAATGTAGGCAAGGCTAATCTATTGATCAACCCTCAAGGCCCCTAGGATAGGTATTTAGGTTAGTCTCTTGGTCAAAATCTCAAAAAACCCCAAAACAGTGGAAAATCAAAAAACCAAAACATTTGTAAAATCTCAAAAATACCAAAAACAACCTCAAAACATTTCAAAAACATTAAAAAAAAACCCAAAAAAATCCATCTGTCTCATTTTGCTTCACCCACAATAATCAATCATCCATAATAAATCAATCGTCACCTTCATCCTTTGTTAAAACAAACAAAAAGAACCACAACAATCAGAAAAAGCAAGCTTCAAATGTAAAATCAAAAGAAAACTTCAAAATTTTAAATGCAAAATCAAAATCCTGATCATTTTCAAATATGTTAGTCAATCTTATATCAAAATACTATCAAACAACTTATCAACCCATCATAATCCTATACAATGCATGTCCTAGGATATATCATTCCGACAATGGGCATCATTTTGGATATCACTTTGGATTCTTATCCTAATCAAAACACATCCCTTTGGCTAGCGGTATGAGGAACATTGACTTGTTTGTGTACTTGATCTTTTCTTTTTGATTATATTATTGTGCTCAATCCAATGACTTCTCAATGATGTCTAATCAAAATGATTTAGAGAGAGGAATAGGGCATCGATCATTATCTTTTGTCTGCTGTACTTGTTGGAAATTTTTGTAATATAACTTGGCAAATACTTACTTTGTTAGGTGCATCCTAGCAAGGTTTCCGTATCTTGGGTGTGAACAAGAATACTTCTATCTATTTGTCGAGTCAAATTCCATCACATTAGGTAAAATTCCGTCTTGGTTCTTTATACCTTGATGCATTGTATCTATGTGTGTTATCAAACATAAGGTAATTGGCCCTTTGAAAATCTCAACTCCTTGGCAGGAAATCATCATTATCATCATCTCATGTCTTGTTGAATCTCTTGTTTTCTTCTATCTCTTGCTTTTCGTGCTAACACGGTACCATGATAGTTAATCAAATCATCATTACCATTGCATCCATACTGCATTCACAAACCATCAACATATGGCATATTGCATATTGCATATCATATAGGAAACATTAAATCATATCATAACATTTCATTTCCATTATACATAATATAGATTGGTTATTCTAAGCATCTCATGAATCATTGCATTGCACTCATTTCACATAAACATAAAAATAATCATCACATAGCATTATAAGCATCTGCATCATCATAGCATCATTTGCATCATGCTATCACATATCATATATCAAAGTATCCATATCATAAACATCATTTGCATCTATTATATCATATCATAGATATCGTCATAATATTCATGAACATCATAAATATCATCATCATACCACATCGTCATAAGTGCATATCACACATAGAAAATGTACATTACATCATACCATTCATCACTGCATAATATAGATTTGTTAGTCTAAGCATTGGCACATCATAACATTTTGCATACATCATTAAAAATGCATAAAAAAAGGTACCAAAAAAGAAATGCATCCATACATCATCACATAACATATCCATCACATAAACATCATAGATCATAAGATAAAATCATTGCATAGCATATAGAAATAAGAGCCATCCATAAAGCACAAATAAGATAGGACAAAGCATATCACATAGGATCAAAATCATCATCTCATATATCATCAAAATATACACTGTCATGGTACAAAAAATTGGATCAATGTACATGTGTATGTCAATAAGTACAATGGCCCATGGGGCTATCAAAAAATGAGCCCATGGGGCACAAAAAGAATCCTGTCTCTGATCAAAATGAGGGCTAGCCCTGCTGGCTACTTCCCTCGCCACCTGCCCTCTCTCTGTGATCCTCTGCTGGTCTATGGCCCATCTTCTGCGAAAAATATAGGACTCAGCTTGGTCTCGACATGGCTTGGTGGTAGTGCATCTTGTAATAGTCAACCTCCTAGATGGCATCCTTCTAGGAACGAAGTGATACTGTGTTCCGGGAGGAGGATGCAACCATGCTCTCTAGCTGCTGCCATCTACCCATCTCAGCTGCTGCTTGTAGCTCTGCGGCCTATCTCTGCAAAATGGCCTGATCCTGCTATGCTCTGGCTTGATCTCTCTCAGCTGTTAGTGCTTGCACCTGGGCCTACAACTAGAAAATATGCCCGTCTCTAGGATCTGGCTATAGGGGAGGCTGCATGAAGCAATGCACTTGGTGCATTGGTTCAGAGTTCATTCATATTAAGGTTCACATATATTACATTCCATGAGACCACATTTCTTTGAAGAGTTTTTTCAAACAATTCACCGCCTTTTCTATTGTACCACATTTTTCATACATGTCTACCAAATTTTTTATCAAACACTCAATTTGAGAATACACATGATTTCAAGCTTTGTTGAATGAATTTACATTTGACATTAGTTTTTTTTTTGAACTCCTATAATGAAGTGGGAAGTTGATTTTTATTTCAAAAAAATTTAAAATTAATGAAAAATGGTATGAGAAGCACTGTATAATATTTATTGAGAAGAATTGTTTGAAAATATGCCTCAAAGAATTGTGGTCTCATACATAAGGTAGAAAAGATAAAAAAGAGTAGCTTGTGACAGTCTTATGGCATTGATTCTTTTGATTGATTAAAAAATATAAACAAATGGATACAACTTAATGAAATATATGTCATGTTACAGTGTTCATTCAAAGGTAATATAATCATCTTGATAAAAATAAATGTCACTCAATGTTCATTCAATTTTAATAACATGTAAAAGGTATAAAATCATCTTGAATAAGAATCACTATCTTTCAACCATAGGGGTTTGATGCAACCTTCAAACAAAGTCCTTACAACTGAACAAGATACATGCTCATTAGATTGTTCATGTGAAATCTATACAATAATCA
Organism: Sequoia sempervirens; assembly: GCA_007258455.2. Classification (NCBI taxonomy): domain Eukaryota; kingdom Viridiplantae; phylum Streptophyta; class Pinopsida; order Cupressales; family Cupressaceae; genus Sequoia; species Sequoia sempervirens. The sequence goes on from VDFB02026320.1 coordinate 103,372,195, forward strand.
TGATCAACAATTAAGACATCACTCAACCATGATGCAACCATTAAACAAACCAAATACAACTCCATGACATGCATGCTATTTGACCTTCAACATGCAATTTGTATTATCGTAATGCACAACAATGAATGTTGCTAACCATAATGCATCAATAAGAAAACTAGGCATACTATATGGGCTTGATGCACACTAGTAATAATGCACACTTCACACAAAAGTAATAACACTGATATGATATTGTCATATATGTCAATCAACCTTGACCCACACCAAACTTACTATATCACAATTGTTGTCATATATGCCATTCAACCTAACACAATTAAGGTTTTGTATTTGGTAAGAATTTGTGCAGGCAAAGAAAGTGAGAGATGATGGTTAAGGTGGATTTGAACAAATGAAGTTGTTGTCCTAAGCGTTGAAAAATCTATCAAACAAAGGGATCTTGTTTTCCTAAGCATTGAAACTGAAGAAAAACAATTAAAGACTAAAATTAACCACTTACAAAAGGAATGAAAAGATAAGAAGAAGATTTTATCATCAATGAAAAGGAGGTTAGTCTGCTCTAAAGATAGTTCCAACATGTGTGGATGGGTACGTTTAGGCTAGGCATGGTCCTGTTTTGAACCCAAACATGTCGAAACAGTTAGAGCTACATTGGACTAACGATATCCCTTAAGAGTCCAAAGTGAAAAAAGGAAACAATATTTGATGGGCTATTACTTAGAGATCGTGATGCTGAAAAAATATTCATTTGAGTCTACGTGATCGTGTTGGGACCCTCTTCAATAACCTCTCTCAGTTTTTTCTATCTCGGAGGAATTTTTCTATGTTGATGAGTTTTCAGTTGAGGAAAAAGTTGTCAGATGCAAGCAGTGTAAAGTTGCAAAGTGGTGCAACTTTCGTTCTACAACTTGTTCGACCAAATAGACTATTCCAAAATTTTTGGATGGGTATTTTTACGCTAGGCATGGTCCTCTTTTGCACCCAAACACATCGAATCACTTCGAGCTACATTGGACCGATGATTTCCCTTAAGAGTCAAAAGTGCTAAAAGACATATATCTTTGACAGGTTATTAATAGGAAACCATGACACTTACAAACTCTTCATCTAAGGATACGAGATCATGTTGAGACCCTCTTCAAGAAAATCTCTCAATTTTTTCTATCTCGGAGGTGTTTTCCTGTGGTGATGAGTTTTTCAGTTGAGGAAAAAGTTGTTAGATGCAAGCAGTGTAAAGTTGTGAAGTGGTGCAACTTTTGTTCTGCAACTTGTATGACCAAATGAACTATTCCAACACATCTGGATGGGTGCATCTACACTAGGCATGATACTCTTTTGCACCCAAACACGCCGAATCACTCCGAGCTACATTGGACTCGGGTTTTTCCTTAAGAGTCCAAAGTGCTAAAAGACAACAATCTGTGATGGGTTATTACTCAGAAACTATGACACTTACATACTCTTCATCTAAGGCTATGATATCATGTTAGGACCCTCTTCAATAACCTCTCTCATTTTTTTCTATCTCAGAGGCGTTTTCCTGTGGTGACAAGTTTTCAGTTGAGGGAAAAGTTGTTAGATGTAAGGAGTGTAAAGTTACAAAGTGGTGCAACTTTTATTCTGCAATTCGTACGACCAAAAAAACTATTCCAACACATCTGGATGGGTATGTTTATGCTAGAAATCATCCTATTTTGCATCCAAACATGTTGAATCACTTTGAGCTACATTGGATCAACAATTTTGCTTAAGAGTCCAAAGTGCTAAAAGCCAATAATCTTGGATGGGCTATTTCTCAAAAATTGTGACACTTACAAACTCTCTTTCTGAGGCTATGGGATCGTGTTGGGACCCTCTACAATAACCTCTCGTAGTTTTTTTTATCTCGAAGGAATTTTCCTATGGTGATGAGTTTTCAGTTGAGGAAAAAGTTATTAGATGCAAGCAGTGTAAAGTTGCAAAGTGGTGTAGCCTTCGTTCTGCAACTTGTATGACCAAACAAACTATTCCAACACATACAGATGGGTAAATTTACACTAGGAATGGTCCTCTTTTACACCCAAACACATCGAACCACTCCAAGCTACATTGGACCGACAATTTCCCTTAAGAGTCCAAAGTGCTAAAAGATAGAAATCCTTGATGGGCTGTTAATTAGAAATTGTAATGCTTACAAAATCTCCGTTTGAGGCTACAAGATCATGTTGGGACCCTCTACAATAAAATCTCCTGATTTTTGCTATCTTAGAGGCATTTTCCCGTGGTGACGAGTTTTCAGTTGAGGAAAAATTTGTCAAATGCAAGTAGTGTAAAGTTGCAAATTGGTGCAACTTTCATTTTGCAACTCGTACGACCAAACAAACTATTTCAACACATCCGGATGGGTACCTTTATACTAGGAATAGTCCTCTTTTGCACCCAAACATGCCGAATCACTCTGAGCTACATTGGACCAGTGATTTCCTTTAAGAGTCCAAAGTGCTAAAAGGAAGTAATCTTTGATGAGCTATTACTCAGAAACTGTGTCACCTAGAAATAATCCATTTGAGTTTACAAGATCACGTAGGGCCCCTCTACAATAACCTCTTTTGGTTTTTGATATCTCTAAGGAATTTTCCTGTGGTGTCGAGTTTTCAGTTGATGGAAAAAGGGTTAGATGGATGCGATGTAAAGGTGCAAAGGGGTTTAGGGTTCGTTCTGCTCCTCATGAGTAAGTGAATAAGTGAATCATTTACTCAAATACACTTAAGTCATGAACTACACACATGAATACACAGTATACACATGAAAACACGTAGGTCGTAAAGTATACATTGGAATACTCATAAGTGACACAACATAGACATAAGTTGTCAAATATACACTTGAATACACGTAAAGTATACACTATACACATGATATTATCATTCAAGAATTGCTATCAAATATAGGATTCATAAAATTCCACGTAGGCATACAACAAATGACCCTAATACATAGTCATTTCCTAGTAGGGGAAGGAAATACATCACGTGTTTCCTCTGTGATCGACACACTCTTCCACAACAGTAGCACATTGTCATTTTGGAGTGAAAAGAACCTATACAAACCATCAAGGTAGCAGTTAAACTACATACAATAGAAAAGATGCTTAGAATAACAAATCTATATTATTTTAAACAACCTAAAGGATGATGAAATGGTAATGCAAACTAGAAAAGATGCTTAGAATAACAAATCTATATTATTCTTAAAAACCTAAATGATGATGAAATGGTAATGCAAACTAGAAAAATGCTTAGAATAATAAATCTATATTTTTCTAATCTGTCGCATACCTCTGCCAAAGGATCAAAACTGGCTATTGTTGCAGCAACTCCATGATCAATCATGCCAGGAACATCACAATATACTTCAAGTGAAAAATCTATATGGTTGCAATACAAAAGATGCTTAGACTAACAAACTAAATGATGATGAATTGGTAATGAAAACTAGAAAATATTATTAGAATAACAAATCTATATTATTCCAATTTGTCACATACCTCTGCCAAAGGATCAAAGCTGGCTATTTTTGTAGCAGCTCCATGATCAATCGTGCTAGGAACATCACAATATACTTTGAATGACAAATCTATATGGTCACAATAGAAAAGATGCTTAGAATAACAAATTTATATTATTCTAAACAACCTAAATGATGATGAATTGGTAATGTAAACTAGAAAAGATGCTTAGAATAACAAATCTATATTATTCTAATCTATCGCATACCTCTGCCAAAGGATCAGAGCTAGCTATTGTTGCAACAACTCCATGATCAATCATACCAAGAACATCACAATATACATCGAATGACAAATATATATGGTCACAATAGAAAATATGCTTAGACTAACAAATCTATATTATTCTAAACAACCTAAATGATGATGAATTGGTAATGAAAACTAGAAAATATGCTTAGAATAAAAACTCTATATCATTCTAAACAACCTAAATAATGAACCTTAGCTTATAGACAATATCAAAATGTGATGAACAATATCATACCTTTCCCATACAACAAATGATCTACTACTCAAGTGTGACTGAAGAGTCATCTCTTACCTTCAGAGTTTCCAGTAATGCTTCATGATCAACACTATTAATTGTCCATAGTTCCTTTGTTTTTGGTTTAGCATGATGTCTCAATAACTTAAAACTTATTGCTATAACAAGGTGCAAATACATGAGAATTTTTTTGAGTTTCTCATAGTCTTCAAATGCAGGCATGTCATTCTGTCTAATCATATATGTTCACAACCAAGTTTTAGAAACAACAACTGAACCTGCATGATCATAAGTTTTTTTATCAACATCTAAATATAATTAGAATAAAAAATCTATATTATACTAAACAACCTAAATGATGATGAAATGGCAATGAAAACTAGAAAAGATGCTTAGAATAACAAATCTATATTATTCTAAACAACCTAAATGATGATGAAATGGTAATGCAACCAAGTTCAAGAAACAACAATTGAACATGTAGGATACATGAACCCATCATCATTTGTCATTAGTTGTGTTAGTTTTTTCTTTCCCTGTACACATCGTGCCAACCAATATTTTGATCCCTCTTCATTCCCCTATGGTGCTACAACTACATAGACATGTCCTAGATGTACAAGATCTGAAAGATGGTCGTAGTCAAGTGAACTTTCCATTACATCTTCTAATGAGGATTGTGCTATAGATAAAGGGGTTAGGTAATGTGGAATCCATGTATCTACCCACTCACTTAACTTGCACTGATCCCAATCACACTGAATACAATTCTACTAGAAACAAGCCATCTCTCATGTCCATATGGTCCATGCACCCACATTTGAGCTTCGAAATAAATGCATCTTTGAAGAATCTCTAATTGTTTGAAATTACAATTTGTCTCCCATTGTGCCCTCCTCAACCAACCAAAAGAACCTACACACTTGTGACTCAAGTGTCCCTCCTCATGATAATGCATAAGTACACCAATCGACAATAGAATGTGCATCACTAAATGTTGCACCACCTATGATCTTCATTTGTTCCTTAACCAAAGCTATCTTCACACATGTACCTGCGCCATCATGCTCACCTTTTCCATGCCCAACTTCAAAAAAACTCCAAATATGTGGTATACCCCTCTCTATATGCATCCTGCTCAACCAATAAATATGTGAGCATTCTTGAATTTCCCTATGCAATTATCTGACCAAATCAGATGTTGACCCATTGCGTTTCCTTTTTCCTACAAGAACTCAAAAAAGTTTTCAAAACAATGTTGTACAAACTCAAATGAATGAGATCTATCATCACTCATGTAAAAATGGTACTCCCTGATTATCTTCTTGTCCTCTTCTGTACTATCAAGGGCATGTCTATATGTTATGTGGACAAAAATAACGATTTGAATAGAATTATAATATTGTGATTGAACTTTATTTTGTGGTTGCAATGTGTAATTTTTAGCAAAATCAACTACAAATACAATAGTTCTAATGGGGAAAGAGTCCTTACACATCCTAAATTTCTGATCCAACCACTGTGGCCTGTGGCTATGCCTGCATACTTATAGAAAATACTTTTCATAAAATCAGAAATAAAATCAACAATACTTACCTCTCTTGCAACCAACTTGCATCTAGAACCCTCACCTCCACTCTTGAATGTTTATTTGACTGTCTCAAACCTTTTTTTCTCAACAATCTTGTTACCAAAATCATGATCGCTGCCCTCATGGAAGCATGATACAAACTTCTATAAACCACCACATTGCAAACATGTTTTATTTAAACAATCATTTCTATAAAATAAGCAACCATCACCTCTAATGCATAAAAATGAATCTAACAACTCCCTGGATGACTTGGGAAGTTGCACTACATGACACTCCTACAACATTTTGTCAATATGAATAGTAGAATGAATATGGCATAATAATTCATGATACATTGAAAAATCAATATGGTATTTACAAAAAAATATATTACGAACATTAATAGGTACACAATAAAATGGCTTGCAAGACTCAAAATCCCTCTTTCCCCTTCTCCCTCTCTCTCTCTCCCTCTCTCTCTCTCTCTCCCACTCTCCCTCTCCCACTCTCCCACACTCTCTCTCTCTCCCACTCTTCCTCTCTCCCTCTTAGGTCTTTTCATCTCTCCCTCTCTCCCTCTCCATCTCTCCCAATCTCCATCTCTCTCCCCCCACTCTCCCTCTCCCACTCTCCCTCTCTCTCTCCTCTCTCCCCCTCTCTCTCTCCCTCTCCTCTCGGTCTCTCCTCTCTCCCTCCTCCTCTCTCTCCCTCCTCTCTCTCTCTCTCTCTCTCTCTCTCTCTCTCTCTCTCTCTCTCTCTCTCTCTCTCTCTCTCTCTCTCTCTCTCTCTCTCTCTCTCTCTCCTCTCTCCCCTCCTCCCCCTCCTCCCTCCTCTCTCTCTCTCTCTCTCTCTCTCTCTCTCTCTCTCTCTCTCTCTCTCTCTCTCTCTCTCTCTCTCTCCTCTCTCTCCTCCCTCTCCCTCCCACTTTCCCTCTATCCCAATCCTCCCTCCCTCTCTTCCTCTCCCTCTCTCTCTCTCCCTCTCCCACACACACACACACTCTCTCTCTCTCTCTCTCTCTCTCTTTCTCTCTCTCTCTCTCTCTCTCTCTCTCTCTCTCTCTCTCCCTCCCTCTCTCTCTGTCCTCTCTCCATCCCTCTCTCTCCCTCTCCCACTCTCTCTCCCTCTCTCCCACTCTCTCTCTCTCTCTCTCCCACTCTCCCTCTCCCTCTCCCTCTCCCTCTCCCCCCTCTCTCTCTCCCTCTCTCCCGCTCAAGTCTGCAATGTCTTCCATCTTGGACTCCTGTAATTTGTGAAGTTATCTTCCATGTTTCCTTGCACTTCTTTCAAACTTCCTAATACCTATTTCATTTTTACCTTTGGCCTCCCTAATTCTTTGCAGTGACCCTTACTTCTCTTCAACATGGCATACAAATTAGAATTCATTTCCAAAAGTTTCTCTCCCTTTGACCTTGCTGCATTATCTGCATCTCTAACCTTTTCTAGCAACATGGCTGCAACGACTAGGATATTATCATCAAATTGTGCAATTGAAGTATCAAACTCAGATTTCTTGTGTGCTTTACCTTGAAAATAGGTTTGTGCTGCCTCAAATAAACCCTCTAGATAGTAGATTTCATCTTGGTCATGCAAATTTGAATATGTACTGGTTAGGTGAATGCATGCCTATTGTAATGATTTTTTTTGCTTTTCCTCCCTATCAACCTATACATCTACATTCTCTTTTTCATATACATGATCAAAACCAAGAATTGTACTTCCATTTACCTGTTCAATGGTCTATTGCATGGATTGTATTTCTTCTCTAACTTCATTTCTTGCAAAATCCTTCATTGTGTATGTTGCATGTCCTTCTTCTGTAGCATTCTCCAAGGCTTCATGAAACTGTAGTTCACCTTCCATTTTCAAAGTAGTCATCCTTTTCTTTCTTCTTTATGGGCCACTTGAAAATTTTGTTAATGGCAATGTGCCAAATCCACACACTTGTTCCTATACTCTATATTCTTTCTTCAAATTTTTGCATTTGTTCCAAAGCTTGTCTCAACCTTGTTATCTCTTGCTGAATATTTACTTGTTTTTCCTTCTCATCTTTCTTGTTCATCTCACTTCTCTCTCTTCTCATCACTTGTTTCTTTCTTGGTAACTCCTTACTCTGCAAGTCTCCATGGAATATTCTCCTCAACACTTCCATTCTCCTTTTGTCAGCAAGTCTCTTTCACCTTGCTTCTTCTCAATGCTTCTTCTTGTCTTCGTGATACCTCACCTTAGGCCCCTTTCATTTCCCCTGGCCTAGTATTTTGGTATCTAGGTTCTTCCTTCAACATGTAAAAAAAAAACACAAAATCCCAAAACTTCCTTGCCCAGATCTTTGGGATCTGATACCAATTTGATGCAGAGGAAGGACAACAAAACACATTCAATGATTGATTCTTCAAAACATTGATAGGACAACCCTAGACCTTATTCTTTGCTAGTCACTACCCCTAGGCCCATAACACCTTCTTGGACAAAAATGACATATGAAAACCATTTTTTTTTCCAACATTTCATAAGGCCTATGAATACAAAGAAAAAACCATGTATAACTTGCAAGGATACAACATAGTTTGATTGTAACATTCCACACTTGACCACATTTGACAACTTACAAAATTGTCCCCCTTGGGGTTAAGACACCACACACACAACCCAATGTGAAATTAGTGTGTAACAGGTCTCCAAGACCATAGAAAATTCTCTAACACCATTCAAACCTTGTGTGAACTAAACCCTTGAGTTGTTGTTAGTGAACATACCCTAGCTGCCCTCTATTTTCCTATCCCACTATGAAATGAAAGGAACAATCATTAATAACTTTCACAAAATAAATAATGAAGCCAATCACTTCAATGGGATTGAAGATAACATAATTACATACTTTTCCTTCAATTTCCATCAAGATCCAACAATGGAAAAGAAAGTTATGACATTTTTTTCAAAATTGGGAACCCTAGTTAGGGTTCAAACCTGCCCTCTCAAAAATGGTCATAACTTATTCAAATCTCCATGAAAATGATCCAAAAAAAAGAATTGAGAGATAGAAACATATTGTGATTGGACAGATTAGTAAGGGTCAGTTACGCTTGATCCATGAAGAATCGAAGCATAACAAAGCCACTAACATCAAATGTCAACAAGATCATTCAAATGAAGATTAAACTAAACATTTATCAAAGCTAAGTATTCTAAACTACGAAAGCATTTAAATGTATACTCTAACCCATCTGAAACTTATCCCATTGTGAGACTAGTGTCATGTTGATGTGAAATGATGACCCTTTCCCAATCCCGTGGGTAAATGAGCTTGCCCCAATTAGTTTTATTGAAGAAAATTGATGGAACAATTGTGAGATGTGTATGAAAACATGCTTTTAATCTAAATACGCATGATGCAAGCTAATAAAACATGATCTATGCTAAAATGATTCAAATATACAAATTCTAAGCTAATCTAAATGGGATTTAAACTAAAAATATTCAAACCCTAGTTATCTTAATTAGCTAAATGGATGCATTATGGAAGCCATTAATGGAAGCTAAGTTACTATGCAACTAATTTAAACTAAAATATGCTAAATGTGTGCAAAGTATGAGTGTGAGTGATTTCAATAGCATAAATTTGCTCTGAAAGATGGATTCCTATTCAATAGAGACAAGATCTATTTATAGAATAGGTAAAAAGAGATCAATGGATGAGATAAAAGACATCAATCAATGGTCAAGGATGAAAGGAAGAAGAGGCATGGATCATGGATTCTCATCAATGGGTGAGAATGTAAGATGATATTTAATCAAGGGTTTACATTCGATCAAACAAACACACTTTCAACTTGTTCAAGAGGTCACAAGTTAACTTGCACAAAAGGTCACAAGTTAACTTGCTCAAGAAGCTAAGTTTGTTGAGAAAAGAGAATATTCCCCTTTTTCAAATGAGTGAGGAGAGAGAATATTCTCATGGGTGAGGAAAAAGGATATTTAGTTAATTAAAACTAAATTAAATTATGTAAAGGAATATTCCATGGGAATATTCCCTTTTTGGAGGAATGTGCAAAGGAGGAATATTCCCTTGCAAGTGGGGGGAATTAGATTTAATTGATAATTAAACAATATTAATTATACAATTAGGGGATTTAGAAGAATTAATGATATTCATTAAATAAAATGATTTAATGAATGGGGGAAAGGTGGAATGACATTTAGTTAAATAACTTAGGGTTATTTAATTAAATAAGAAGATTCAAGGATTTAAATTAAATAGTTTGACTTATTTAATTTAATAGGACAAAGTGTTAGCATGAAAGGGGGTGAATTAACCCGATTTGATAAATTAGGTTAATAAGTGAAAATGATGCCATTAATTAATTAGATAGGCTAATTTAATTAATTAAGCGAAAAGAGGATTGGTTTCAAGAGGAAATGATGTTAGTATACCTGATTTGAGTGTATGATATGATTCAAGACATTTTTCCCCTATTTGAAGCGAAGTACCTATTACATTGGTTCAAAGATTGACGCCCTTCGGATTAAAAACTGTTGCTTAAATCAAAAAACAAAAAAATTCTAATTTTTGGATGCCCAACTATTGTCCCAGCAGAAGGAATAAGTTTGTTCCTTTCCCCCTTGAGAAATCTAGCGAAAATTTTGAATTTTGGGTTGATTTCTTGACAAAGGTTAAAATGTTGCCCAAGGAGATTGAAAAGGCTTTGGGATGCAAAAAACATGAAAAATGATGCAAAATAAGGTTTAGTTTGGAAAAATTGGTGAAAATGGTGAAAACCCCAAGCTTGATGGTTAAATTAGGGAAAAAATCCCTAATTTTCTAGCATAAATAGGTGAGGAAGGGTCACTTTCAATTCATTTGTGGATTCACACCTTTAGGATTTCTTGCATTTTGAGCTCTGACCCTTCAAAAAAATGGCACAATTAGTGCTCCCATGACACATTTCTGACTAGATTTGAGAGTACCAGAGGCTTCTAGGAGTAGGAGAACCGGTATGTGATTTGAAACTTGATTTGAAATTTGACTTTTTGGTGCATTTATTGCTTTTTGAAATTTGAACTTTGGCGGCGTCGCTCTAGAGTGACGCTAGTTTGAGAATCAGTGACACCAATTTGAATTTTAGCAATGCATATGTGAATTGTGACGCAGTTCACAATTTAGAATGAGGGTTTCTGATTTTAAATTGTGACACATATGTGCATGACAACACACTTCTTGATTTGAAAATTAGGGTTAGGGTTTCACCAAAGCTAAATCACGATGTACGCATTTTTAGCGACACAAATTTTGATTTACAATTTAAATACCTCTAGCGTCGCTATTTGAAATTTGAATTATTGCAATGCTATCGTAAATAGCGACAAAATTGTCATTTTGGGGATGAAAACTTTAAATTTAGCCAATTTTTTTTAATTTTTTTTGACGTTGTGCGCTTCATGCGTGCAGGAGGTGATCCTGCATTTGATGTCCTGTGAGCACCGACCAACTATCCTATCCAGACTTGGTGATTTATCTGAGTTGTGATAGGAGCACTTGGGGGAGATTGGTCTATGAGATGTTGCATACATTCCCATTGTTTGGACACATCTAGCGATGATGACAATATTGTGTGAGCGATGGCACAATGAGACCTCATCGTTCCACCTTCCTACTAGTGAGGCGACAGTTACACTAGAGGATGTATGGCGGATATTGTGCTTGCCGATACATGGTGAGCATGTTATCAATGACTCTAATGTCGACTATGATGCATGCCATGAGGTGATGGAGTTGAAGGACATTATCCTTGTCACTTCCTAGATTGACCTCGAGATGTACAAAGGTCAGGCGCCCACTTTCAGATTGATTATTACAACTATCATCTCAGGTTTGGTGGCTCTAGATCAATGGAGCAGAGGATTTAGTCTGGGATGGGGCTTAGATCGACATAGGATGCTGTTCTGGAGGACTTAGTATGCATGGGGGCCAGTGATGCTGGCCTCCTTATACCATGATATGCACAATTTTCTATATTGCGATGGCAGGGTGATCAACACAGGGGTCACCTTACTGAATATTTGGGCTTGGGAGATCGTTGTCCTATGATCAGTTTTTTAGATGGTAGATGTGGAGCTAGATGTTCCTATTGTATGGAGGTACCGAGGTTCCATTACATTACAACATACAAGAAGCTTGGGATTATGTACTGGTGTAGGGTCATTGATGATATGACAGTCTTTAGATGGCAAACCTGACTTCAGATGCCAACATGGTATGATGATGTGCAACAACTCTTCTTTGCTTGACATACTCGATACATGTAGGGTTGAGAGCACACTATTATCAAATGATACTTGCTAGATAGGGTGGACTGATAGTTTGGAGACAGGCAGGATAGGCTAGATGATGCATACACCACTATCTTTGCTAGGTCAACATGAGAGTCACTAGCGTGGGAACTATGATTCCATCCCAGGAGGTGGTGGACAGATTTTGGTAGTTGGTTGCCCGGCCATGGGCATATGATTAGGGATAGGCAGACACTTAGACGACGCCTGCATATGATGCATGGTTCACACCCCCTTGCCAATTGACATATCCAATAGGTGCACCTCCATGATGGAGACCAAGAGCAAGGGGTGAAAGTAGAGGCAGGGGTTGGGGCAAGGGACAAAATTGCTAAAATGGACATGATGGATAGATCCCAGGAGTGCCACCAGTAGATCAACATCCTCCTTGTTAGCCATCAATACAACAACAACCTCCACAATAGCCACCACCACCAGGTCTAGATCCCCATGATTTATAGATATAGTAGTTGCAACAACAGGTATAGGCTATCACGAGTGAGAGGGATCAGGCCCGTTAGTAGGTTTTGGTGATCACTATTGAGAGAGATCAGGCTATACAACAGATAAAAGTTGTCATGGTTGACATAGATCATGAGTGGTAGCTCAGATAGACCATCGAGATGCAATTATCATAGGAGGTCAAACAACGTCAACAACTAGAGACCATGATAGCTATAGCTCAGGGGCAGGTATGTTCTGCTCAATTATATAGGGGGGTTGTGACTAAGGCAACCTACTATAGGATGCATTACCACGGGGATGTCCCATAGGCTCTTAAATAGATAGATTATTCTCAGAGGAGTGGGGCACACCCGAGGGCCAAGGATTAGCCAGAGAGGCCACCTGGTGAGGGGAGCATCCATCAGGGCTAGCTCATTTGTACATAGATACTTTTTTATTATTGCCTGATTTGTTACACAAATATACATTCATGGGATCCTTTTTGATATCCTCATGGATATTGTATTTATGATCGATATACATACACTGATTCAAATATTGTACCATAACAGTCATTTTTTGAAATATATATGAATGATACATATTCGATGTGATGCGATGTATTCACTTTATTTCATGCTTATGAATGTATGGATGCATTTGATGTGATATGGGATGCTTATATATTATCATGTATGGATGCAATTCTTTTATTTATGCTTATGCGATATGAAATGGTAATATGTGATATGTGATATGCGATGCAATGTAATGCAGTGGATGGATGTACTTATTTTTTAGTATCTTGTCATGACATGTTATGGGATGGATGATATGATATGCAGATGTTCAAGCTTATGCAAATGATATTGATGCATTTCTTTTTATGTATTTTCTATGCAATTTTTTGATGTGATGATGTATGCATTGGATGTATGGATGGATAATGTAGGTGCTTATGTTTATGATATAATAATGTGATGTATGTTAATGATATGTGTGCAATGATTTAAGGTGCTTAGAATAACAAATCTATATTTTCCTTCACAACTTAAATGATAATGATGATGCAGGATGTATGTTTCATGATATGGTATGATTATGCATGTTGATGATTTGTGGATGTAGGATAGATGCATTGGTGATGTTTTTGCTGACTGTCATGATACTAGGTTAGCGTAGAGAGAAGATAGAAGAAACAATATGATTGAATGTTGATTTTGATTATTGTTTCAAAAGATCCAACAAGTCTATGATCCACCAAGACTTTATTAGAGATGGTGATGAGAAATGCATGATGATGATGATGATGATGATGATTTTCTCATATCTTGGGATTAGTATTTTCTGTCATTCCTTATTGTTTTATATAACACATATACACGATGCATCAAGGTATTGATAACCAGGACGACATTATATCTAGTGTAATGGACTTTGACTCTGCAAATATATAGGATAGTTCTTGTTCACACCTTGACATATAGAAACCTCGTTGGAATGTAAGTTAGAAGCTTTAGAATATATTAGAACAAAGCATACACAATAGTCAACAATGTACTCCAAACAACTTCCCTACACACAACTAAGCAAGTATGAGCCAAGATTATTTTACAAGAATACCCACAAGCACAACAAAACGAAAGATAATGATCAATGCCCCATTCGTTTCTCTCTAAATAATTTTTATAGACATCATTGAGAGGTCCTTGGAATGGGTCATTAAGATAAATCACTAGAAAATATTAAAAAAATACAGTTAGTGTTATCTATATCTCTTGCCATTTTAATTTAGCTAAGGTGATTTCTGATGCTGATGTCCATCACAGGAAGGATACATCCTAGGAAATGTTGATTAGATGGTTTGATGTAGGATGATGATGAGATTTATGATAAGCCATTGATACAAACTTCACTGACACATTTACCTATGAACTAGACTTTAGATTTTGACACTTAGATTCTCACTTTATGATTTGCTATACCTTTTTTTATCTTTATTTTGCCAAAGGTTGAGGGTGAGGATTGATTTATTATGGGTGAAGGTTTATTACGAGTGAAAGCACAATGATATGGATGGTTTTGGATTTTCTAAAATATTTTAATGTTTTTGGTATTTTGAAAATGTTTTGAGGTTGTTTTTGATCTTTTCGAAAGCTTATGTGAATGTTTTTCTTTTCAATTATTTGAGGCTGTTTAGGGTTTTCTCTAAGATATTTGAGGCTGTTTAGGTTTTTTGAATGTTTTCCAATGTTTTTGTGCTTTTCTGATATTTGAATGTTTTGGATTTTCATTTTTCAAATGTTTTTGGTGTTTTATGAGATTTTACAAATTTTTATGGATTTTTTGAGTTTTGACCAAGAACATAACAATACTGTATTCAGCTCCATTTTCTGACGATCGTTTGTTGAAATTTTGACAAACTATCGTCGGAACATCGATGAACCACTGCAAAAAATTTTCGTCAGAACATTTTCATCGCTTTATCAACATACCTTGAAATGTCAAACTCACGACATCACTTCGTCGGTACTCACCATGGTAAAGGTGTTCTTATGTTCGTCAAAATTCTGACAACAAATGTGTTGCTTTATCAACGAACATTAGCTAGAAAACAAGCAATGAAAATCAACCAAAACGTCAAAACACCACCATTCAATCAAAAAAATAGTGAAAAAATAGGAATTCCATAAAATCGGCCATTTATTTGGAGGTACAACAAGTTTATTAGTCATTTTTTGAAGTTTCGTTGGTCGTGTTCATCAAAATTTTGATGAAACTGTGCAATTTTTTTAAAAGAAAATGTAATTGGCTGGTGTAAAGCCAAATTCAACAACATTTTCCAACATCCTCCCTGCCTGTGCCAAAAGGGGAGCTTTTTAATAGGGTATGGACATCCATCAAAACATAAAGGATAGAGGATTTTCATCAGTTGTAGTTGCAACTGCCCTATTAGACATGTATGAAAAATATTGAAGCATAGACAAGGCACGTGAACTGTTTGACATAATGCCTCAAAGAAATGTTGTCTCATAGACTGCAATGATTGCATGATATGCACAAATAGATTTGTTCAAAAGGCTTTATAAATTTTAAAGCAAATGTAATTGGCTGGTGTAAAGCCAAATTCAACAACCTTTGTGAGCATCCTCCCTTCCTGTGCCAAAAGGGGAGCTTTGGAATAGGGTATGGACATCCATCATAACATAATGGAAGGGGGATTTTTTTCAAATATTATAGTTGGAAATTCTCTAGTAGACATGTATTCAAAATGTGGAAGTATAGATAAGGCACGTGAACTATTTGATGGAATGGCTTTAAGAGATGCCATCTCTTGGAACGCAATGATTGTAGGATATGCTAATGATGTTTCAGTAACTTTGGGTATTTATCTTCTCCCCATCAATTTGCATGCAATTGACATGTGGTTGCTTTTGTTATCTCTTATGTGCATAAACAACTATTTTGCATGTGTGTACTTCAAAATAAAATAACGATAAAATTACCAAGTTTCAAAGTTACTATACAAGGGTTGCAAATGATAATAATAATGGTGGTTGTATTTGAGAAGGCATTAGGGAAGAGATTTCCTCTAAATTTTTTTGATAAACCTAAAGATTTTGAAACTCTATATGCATTTATAGAGAATGTTGAGAAGGAATTGAAGTGGGAAAGCATTACATGGAAGATCTGTTTATTTAGTGGCCATTGGAATGCTGAATTCCCTAATATATGACCTCAAGAATCAATTATAAATCAATAACAGATTGAAAAGCTATATATTCTCTTTTTTGTAAGAGGATGGAATTTTGGGATAGAAAATTTTTGGGTTCTTTCACAGTGTACAACAACAAAAGAGTGAGTTTTCTCTCTTCATCATATAACAAAAGATATACTAGGAAAAATACATAATTGATGTTGTGATCTAGCTAAAGATATCCTAGATGAGATATAAAGCTTCCTAATGGTTATAATTCAGGAGTTAATGCACAGTAACATGGAATTCAGACAAAGGAGCAAACAAGGTTTGTTGACCAAATCACTGCAACCAAATATTTGTATTAAGCACTTGAGTTACCCCCTTGCTGCATATCCTATTATGAATTCCCTAAAGTACTTGGATCTTATACAATTTTATGTGCATCTTCAGTTATTATAAGTCACAAATAAATTCTTTATTAACTAATCAAATTTTTTTTCTACCTTTGTTTGTACTTTAGAAATGATAAGTTTTTCAAAAAAATAAATGATCTACATACCTGTAATCTCACAATGCTACTTATTTGTTCACGGTCCAAAGATTGGAAGACAATATACTCATCAATATGATTTATGAACTCAGGTCAGAAGGTGGCCTCTGCTACTTCAATATAAAATAAGAATCAAAAAGCTTGATTACCCTTGTTGAACCACTTAACTTTAGCACTTTCATCTGTATGTTTTTTTTCTACCCCCATTGTAACTCTATATAACCTCTTGTTCTTTAGTATTAGTTGAACCTTAGTTTTCCATTGATGGCAGTTACATGGAATTAGAAGAGGAACTAGAACATTTGAATCCATGCTTGTTGATTGTTGCAAAAAATTTAAAAGTGAAAAAAAGAAAATATGGGAGGAAGAAGTACACACAACACAAGGCTATCCACAAGATAGTCAACTGTCTTGTTGTAGCCAACCAATTAGGCCTCTTGGGGCAACGATGTTTTGGTCCATTGCTCTTTTTCTATTCATTATCATGAAGGAAGGTTTTGAGGCCTTGTAGGGGCATATAATACCTATCTAAGTTCAGTGGTTTGGGCCTGGTATAGGCTTGTATGTGGATTTTATTCTGACTATCCTACCGGGCAGGGCTACAAGGGTTGAAAGGGTAAAGAGGCCTAAAGGTTAGAGCGATGAGAAAATGGAGTTTCCTAAGTGAAAATTAGGGTGTTAAGTTTTGGTTTGGTCCTATTTGACATGATCTAAGTGGTTACAAACCCTCTTGGTTGTGAGAGTACAAGAACCCTAGGTGAGTTGGGTCTTTTCCTTGAAGGAATAGTGGATTGGAAAGGTCCACTTAAAGAGTATTTGAGAGAGTTGTGCTAAGTTGGTGGTTTGATCATCTAGTTGATCATCTAAAGAAGCTTCCCCTGCTCACTCTCAATCACTTATTCCTACATAGTTTACTATCCTTGGTCTGTCAATCACTTAATGTATTCTTTCCATGTCACAAAACAAGAATCTTCTATCATGAACAAGGTTGTAGTAGAAGGCCTGTAGCATACTCTGGGATCTACTTATTTCCTATCAAATTGCCCCATAATAACCCTTGCTATTTTCATGATGGACATAAGCTAATGCATTATTCTTCAATTGTGACAAAACCTTTATGGAGTTACCCTCTCAAATGACACATGAATGCATCAATTTGAGAGGAAGACAGTAAGTTGAATGAATGTAAGTAGAATTTTTTTTGCATACCTGCAGATGGTACAAAATTTCATGGTTAAGTGGAAGCCTCCCAACAACAACAAGATCCAAATATCCATGTATCTATCTCAATCAAGCCTCTAAATACTTAAGAGATGTCTATTTTTCCACTAACCTATTATGCACAAAAAGTCAAATTTTTGAGTTATGTCACCGCTAAAAACAAAAGAAACAGAGCTTTGAAACCAAATCCACACACAACACAATGTGGTATTCATACAAAGCCATACAAATGAACTAAACTCAGAACATTGGAATGGAAAAAACTTGAAATTATGATGTAGAGCATGGATTCAATTTACTCAACTGGAGGCACATTTCACAATAATGGATTCTTCATGTAAAACATCTGCACGGGGTTCAAATAGTAAAGAGATTGATGAAAGATAGAGGAATTAAAAAGATACTTGCATGTAGTAATTGGATTGAGCTTCTCTTTGTTTCAAGAATAGTTTAATATTCTCTACTTAACAGGGCCAACCACGTGACGGTGGAAGCTCATTTGGCCCCTCCCCCCCTCACATCACTCTCAATTCCCCATACCTGATCATATAACATTAATCATTCATTCATACATTAATAACATATAACATTCATTCATCCATCCATTAATAACATATAACATTCATTCATTAACATATTCACATTCATTCATTCATCCATTAATAACATATAAAATTCATTCATTCATCCATTAATAACATATAACATTCATTCATTAACATATAACATTCATTCATTCAGTTGTTACGTATTATCAAAAATATGGTTGTCATAATATGATTACAATCATTTTTTTTTGTTTCTTTAATTTTGAAGCTAAAAAAAGCCGAAGTGAAGTATCATTTTCTAAATCATCTGTCCCCCTTTCAGTTGTTCTGCCCTCTGCTCTTGATCTTAATGTACGCCTAGTCATGTACTAATCATGATGTGGAGGCCGCTTCAAGGGGGGGTCTGCTGCAATAACAAAGAAATGTTAAATTGATATGTTTTTTATTATTGTTACAAGTATTTTATTAATTAAAAGAACATTAGAGTGGTTCTCTTTACCTGATGGGGCCACTCATGTTCCTGATCTTGTCATATAGCCTCGTGCTCAACATTCTAAACACCCTCTAAATCCTGATATGGAGTTGAAACACGAAAGGTTACATTAATGAATACACCAATTGCAATTAAATATGTTTAAAAGAACATTAGATTGGTCCTCTTTACCTGATGGGGCCACATCATGTTCCTGATCTTCTCTAGCCTGATCATGCTTAACATGTTGATCACGCTCTACATGCTCTAAAGTTGAAACACGAAAGGTTACATTAATTAATACACCAATTGCAATTAAAGATGTTTTATTGTATTAATCCATACTGCATTTTGTATAGCACATGAATACATCTAGTACCAGGATGCACACCATGACCTTCATTTGCTGGTTGTGCTCCACCCTCACCAAGCTGCATTCCAATGTCAGGTGCAATATTATCATTGTCTGTTTGTTTAAAACAAATAGGCACATAATTACTTTTTGGTGGAAATTAATATTGATAAGATTGCACAAGTATTCAATTTTAAATAAACTTTATTGAGTTTATTTACCTGTGTGTCAGATGCAGTGGAAGATTGTGTTTTCCTAGTCAAGACTCTTAGGCATTCAATGACTGCTTCATAGCCATGCTAGAAGGCAATCTTCATTTCCTCTTTTGTGGGCTCTCTGTTGAATTCAGAGCCATGCATTTTTGCTTAAGATCATGAATTTTGCTTCTATGGTGTGATAAAACTAATTTTTTTTGGGATTTATTATTTGGATGCAATATTTCATTTATTGATACTTACAATTCTTGCAGCTAATTTCATATAACCACCAGAGCCAAGTTTGTGTTGCCCGTGTTTTTCTAGTCTTTCCTTTGTTGTCTTCGATGTGTCAGATAGCCTATGAAAAGTTTGAAATATGTTAGTTTATGTAAAAAGAAAGAGTAATTAGTATATAATTACATTGTTGATAGTATCACATACCTTCCTTGGCCCGGTGGTGTCTTTCCTTTTTTCTTTTCAGCCTTCTCCTTTCCATCCAACACTAGGTCCTTCCACTCCCTCTCTAGAATCATGGGGGATGCTCGTACTTTTTGTTCTTCTCTAAATGTGACCTATATTGGTCCCTCACATACTTTAGATATGTACTAGCTTTCTTAAGGATCTTCGTTCGGTTGAATGTTTTTATCACCGAACAACACAACTAAACGGTTAATGAGCTCATCCTTTAAATCTTGATTTTGGGAATTCCATTGTGTACATATGGTGGGCCCAAAGAGCTCCAATGTTATATCACCTAGATGTTTATAAAAAACATCATTTTCTACAAAATGATCATGGGATCATTAGTCTAAAAAGAGTGATCAATAAGTAAATTTCAATTGGATTATCTATAATAATAATAATTAAAACATTTTAAATTACCTGGGACCTTCTCTATCTTTATGGGAACGAAATCCTCGGTCACCACAAATGTGACTGGCAATGTTCCCGTACTAGTAATACAGGAAGATCCAAGAAATGCTGCTAAAACATCACCAACACGAGTGGCCTCTGCATCACCAGTACTACCCGATGCATGCATGCTATGTGTTACCGATATTTCAGTTGACAATATAGGCACGGATGATGGGGTCGGATGATCATGTTATGTATGTGCATGAAGATTAGGATGGACACTTGTACCAACCCCTACTCCATGGGAAACACCTGCAGCACCTTGATCATGGGCAGCAACATCATGAGGATGCAAATTTTTTTGTAAAAACAACACATATTTAGTTCTTGACATAAAATATTACAAATTATAAAACCATGAATGAACTTATGTTATAATTAAAGACCTCATGACAACTTACTTGCAAGTTTTGTACCGTCTCAGTCAATATTTTAACCCTCTCTCTTATCTCATCTGTTTGAGGCACTATGAATAACAATTGGAGGATTTTTTCATTACATTTTTTGTGTGTCTTCCTTATCATATTGATTCGGTTTGTTGAATATGCGATGTCATCATCCAATGATAGTGATTGCACCTCGACCCTATGGATGCTCTCCTCTACTGTTGGTGCCTTTCCCCGATCAGCTGTCTGCAACAAGAATATTTAAAACATTATCAAAATTAACCCAATAAACTTATGAAAAATAATAATAATAAAACATTTTGCTCGTATCTAATTTATACAATTACAATGAGGTAAACCTGTTGGGTAGAAGCGCTTGAAGATGCATCACGATATGTGGTCTGGGCCGAAGCCTTCGCTGTATGATTAATGTCCTGCTGTGACAAAAATTAAATATAAAAAAACATTACTAAAATGAAACCAATAGACTTACGAAAAATAAATAAATAATAAAATGGTATATTGGAGGCATTAATTGGAGGTTGGGTAAAATGGTATATAGTACGTACCACCCCCATATTAACTGTGTTTGTATCTAAGCGATTCAAATTGTAATCGATTAGCAACTCTTCCCCTGTAGTTATTGATTTTATTGCACATACGAATACACGATTTCCCTTGCGCGCCTCAAATATGCAATTGGGTTGCTTATTTGTTGACCAGGTCATGTACTATTTATAAACCCTACAATATTCCCTGATGATTTTGGCCTTCCATCAATGTACACAACCACTCCTTTATTTTGATCCTTATCTTTTAGTTGTATATAATTTGCTGACAGTGCATACCTACGCATACTTCGTGTATATCGAACCAATTGCATCCAATATTTGTAACTGTAACAGGGTCCGACATACTCCATGAATTCAATAACTTTTTCATAACAAACCTTTATGTCATCCATGCAAAATAGGCCCAAACCATGTAATGATGATGGTGCTATGCAATATATCATCTCGTTGACACAAAAATTAGTGTTTATTGGAGGAGGTTCCCTAGGTACCCATTGTTTCCATAGATGTTTGTACCTCAAGAGCACCTCGATGTCGCCTATGCTCTCATCATCATAAGAACATGACCCCCCTTCAACAAGAAAAATTTCCATGCATTTACGAAATTTTCTTCTAATCTTTTGACCTCTAGTTGATCTCCCTCTTTTAGACCTACTACATGTCTCACTTTCCTCTTCTCTTCCTGAATTTCCCTCACTCAAGGAAGATAGATCTGACAAATACCTATTTGGTGGTACCTGTACTCATAAGGATGTTGGATGAAGTTCTTTCGTGGTGATGTGATCCCAAGGTGACATTATGATTAATCTATCATTTCATCACTAGAATTTGACTGGTTATATTCAAGTCTTGATAGCTTGCAAGTTATTGTTACTACCGTCCAAATGTGTCCATCACAAATCAAATCAATGTATGAAGGAGACTGTCCCTTGAAATTAATGACTTTAAACTTTGTAACAAGTGTTAAATGTGAATATGGTCCACCAGTTACACAACCAAGGCCTCAAATGTATTGTGTAGAAGAATGGTTTCACCATACATAATATTTTGGTTTAAGTTGTCTTGAAAAAGATGAATTAGAATGCTAATAGACATAATTCAGGTGCACGTGTGACATGGTTCAATTGTCCATTGATAAAATCCATATGTCTAAGTGGTTAATGGGGAGGGAGTGTGTACTAGGGATGGTTAAGTCATCATAAGTTTATGCTTTGGCAATAAAAATTGTTTAAGTCATCTTAAATCTTCCTATGTCTAATTGCTTGGAGACTTTTGGTATGTGTTAAGTTAGGATGAGTGGTTGCATAAATGTTCTAGTTCTCTATGACAAGGTTTCAACATCTTCAAATAGTTTAAGTTAGTGCTCATAGTCATTTGAAACAACAAAATTTTGATTCTTCAAAGGATTGTAGTAGGTTTTGAGTCTTGGTGATAAGTTTCAATGTAATCACAATGTCTACATCCTCACTTTGTAAGCTTAGTGTACCTTGGAAAATTAAAGAATCAAAATTCAATGATGCAACCAGGTGCTTGAGGGGAGTTTCCTTGGTGTTTTGAAATGGTTTTGATGCCTTTTGACACCTCTTGAAGGCTCTTTGTATTCGGGCTTGTGGAAGTTGTATTAACTTGCCTTAACTAGGCAATTAGGTGTCTAAATGATGTTTTGTTAGTTCCCAACATACAAACAATCCAAATTTCAGTTGTGGGATGTTAGGAAGGTTGGTTGAAGATATAAATAAGTCTCTCTTGGTCAAGGAATGTGGGTTGATGAATCATTTTGAAGTTCTAATGCAAAAGCTTGCTATTTTTTAGAAAATCTGTGTAAATTTCTTGTTCTACTATGTGGTACAACCTTTGTACATACTGTACAGGTAAATTTCTATTATGGTTAGATAGAGGGAAGACCTAGCTTTCTTTTGGAGGTGATTTTTTCAAGTTTTCATTGAGTATAAAAGAAGATATCGCCAGTTTAGCAGGAATTAGTCTAAAAACCCTCAAAACTAGGGTTTTGATTGAAGAATGGCTCTTTCTTCCATCTCCATGTTGTAATAATGATAATTCTTGGTGGAATGGAAGATATTTTCATATTTTCAGGGTTCTAGAGAATGGCATGCTATGTGGAGGAAGTTTTGCAATGTTCTAGGCCTGACATCCTCATGTGACAAGTCTAGATTGTGAAGCAAAAAGTTTAGTTTTGCTTGTTTAGGGTGATTTTAACTATGAAGGAACTTAGGAGTGATAAATATGGGTGCAACTAGTCTATAAGAACCTATTTCAAGGATTTTGGGTGAAGGGGAGAGCCTAGATAGTCAACTGTCCTGTTGTTTCCTACCTATTAGGCCTCTTGGAGCAACATTATTTTGGTCCATTTCTCTTTTACTATCCACTGTCAAGAAAGAAAGTTTTGAGGCTTTGTAGGGGCATATATTACTTGTCTAAGTTCAGTGGTTTGGGCCTGATAGAAGCTTATATGTGGATTTTATTTTTACTATCCTACCGGGTAGGGCTACAAGCCTTTTAGTGGTAAAGAGGCCTAGTGGTTAGAAAATGTAGTTTCCTAAGTACAAACTTGAGTGTCATGGTTTGGTTTAGTCCTATTTGACATGATCCAAGTGGATACAAGCCCTCTTGATTATTTGAGTACAAGAACCCTAGTTGGGGGGGTCTTTTCCTTGAAGGATTAGTGGATTGGAAAGGTCTACTTAAAGAGTATTTGAGAGAGCTGTGCTAAGTTGGTGGTAAAGAGGCCTAGTGGTTAGAGTGATGAAAAAATGGAGTTTCCTAAGTGAAAAATTGAGTTTCATGGTTTGGTTTAGTCCTAGTTGACATGATCCAAGTGGATACAAGCCCTCTTGATTGTTTGAGTACACCAACCCTAGTTGGGGGTATTTTTCCTTGAAGGAATAGTGGATTGGAAAGGTCCACTTAAAGAGTATTTGAGAGAGTTGTGCTAAGTTGGTGGTTTGATCATCTAGTTGATCATCTAAAGAAGCTTCCCCTGCTCACCAGTTCCTCTGGAAATTGATATTGATTAGCTATTGTCGTCCTTTTTTTAATAGAGGATTTTATATCATTCTAGAGCTCACTTTATTATTGAATATGGGAACACGAGTCTATGTTGATATCTTTTTCATTGAAAGCTAAAGACTGAGAGGAGCCTATTCCACCAAAATCATTTGAGACACAATCCCATCCTCATCCTTTATATCATATCTTTGGAAGTGTAAACATTGATAAATGAAAAACTTTGGAATTTTTGACAAGGATGAAGACTATGAATGAAAAGGCATGTACAAGAGGCTATGAAGGTGGTTCAAATTTCCTTTAAGATCCAAGGTTGAAAAGAAAGAATAGTGACAAATTCATGAGGTGACAAATTTGAAGATTAAAGAGTAGTATTCTACAATAGGATCAAGTAGAAAAAAAACCTTTTAGAGCATTTGTTTAAATCCTCATTAGGGTTCAAATGGCAATCTAATGTAAAGGAAAATGTGAAAGAAAATGGTGCATTCTAAAGCATAATGGTGGGGTAGGTCTTGTATGATGTCAAAAGGGGAGATTTGGGACTGTGATGAAATTAAAAAGCATATACATGACACTCCATGAGATTAAGCGGCTAGAAGACCTTCATTATTTGCCTAAGAGTTTTTGGAAGCTATCTCATTTGTGATGGGAGTTGTTTTGGCTATTTGTGCACATGAAGGGCAGTTTGAATGCACTATCATAAAAATTTTCCTTGATAAGTCAGCCAAGAGTAGGCTGATTCATTGCCATGAGACCATATTTCTTTGAGGCATTTTTCCAAATAGTTCACTGCCTTGTCTATGTTTCTTTCTATAGAATGATACATAAAGATTTATTCATTTTCTTCTTCAAAAATCATGGTATGCAATCAAGAGTTTTAAAAGAAAGAGTTTTAGAATATGGGAAATTTTGTTTTGAGGTCCATCTTTGAAACCTTGATTCTACCCTATGTAATGCTTTAGCCAATTATATGTTAAGGTGGTTAGAATTTTAAAATATATCTACTTAGATGTGAACTTTTATCCCTCAAGTTCTCAAATCTTTGGGTAATGTGTTGCAAGTGGAAGAAACAAGGTCTACTTTTCCCCATCTTAATTCTAGGGTTTTTATATCTATCAAATCTGATGAGTTTATTCTACATATTTTGTGCTTTCAATTGAGTGATAATCAAACTAAACATGATATTGAAGTTTTGAGAGGTTTGAATGCTTGTTTTCTATGTAAAATGGATGGTCATCAAAGAAGGCATGGACCAAAAATTCTTAAGAATATTAATAGACTTGTAGCTAATAGAATTTCATCCTTGATTGTGTAGGAAATAATAAAATAGACAATAGAAAAATTTACAAGAATGAATTTGATACTTTAGATGAGATTCTTGACAAATTGGAGGACTCTCATTCTAGTGAGGCATATGTTGGTATCCTTGAATATATTCCTTTTGTCAACAATGAGCTTGCTTTTCTTGTTTTTTTTCAAGGATAATTCTAGGTAATAAAAAAATTCCTGAGAGCTTGCCTCAAAGAAATGTGGTCTCATGGTGATGGAAAATTCCTCAATGGTGATGGAATACCATGACAAGCCATATACAAGGCAATGAACTATTTGAAAAAATTCCTCAAAGAAATGTGGTCTCATGGTGATGGAATGCCTCAAAGAAATGTGGTCTCATGGTGATTGCCATCACCATGAGACCACATTTCTTTGAGGCATTCCATCACCATGAGACCACATTTCTTTGAGGCATTTTTTCAAATAGTTCATTGCCTTGTATATGGCTTGTCATGGAATTCCATCACCATTGAGGCATTTTTTCAAACAGTTCATTGCCTTGTCTATGTTATTGCTTACTATTATGCTTAGACAATTTTTTTCCAAGAATCCATAGCTTGATCAAAAGCACCTGTTTTAGGCTTTTAGCCATAGCATTAAGGCAGTGAATTGTTTGATAAAATTCTTTGGTAGTCATGTATGAAAAATGTTATAGCATAGAAAGGCAATGAACTGTTTGAAAAAATGCCTCAAAGAAATATGGTCTCATGAAGATGGAATTCCATGACAATCCATAGCCATAGGAATTTGTCATGGAATTCCATCACCATGAGACTACAATTCTTTGAGGCATTTTTCCAAATAGTTCACTGCCTTGTCTATGCTATTCCTCTTATGCTTTGATAGATTTTTTCCCATAGCTTGTTCAAAAGCACTTGTTTTAGGCTTTTAGCCCATAGCAACAAGGTA
>VDFB02026320.1:103401613-103488772 GCA_007258455.2 Sequoia sempervirens
GGATTGTTCTAAGATCAAGCATAAATTCAAACCTATTTTAACTGGGGTTTTAAAGAAACAAAAAAGGATAGATCAAAGCTTGGAACTGAAAAGAATAATAATTCATCCAACTTAACTAGACTTGTTACCTTTCAAGGAATTGCTAACTGAAATTGGAGAAAAAAATCAACTTGTGATTGACACATAGCTTCATTCATTCACAGTGCTAATTTTAATAACAGATTGTAAATCACTATTTAAACAAAACATGAAACAAAACTTCATTCCTTGAAAGCTTTTCAAATCAAATGATTAACCCAAGATGAACACCATTCTGGAACACAATATGAAATAGATTTTATATCTAGTTGCTTCTACTATTAGTACAACAGGTAAGTAAAATTTACAAGTCTGACACAATCACCAGTGTATAGAAAACCTGTCTTCAGATTGTTTCCATCTATACTAAGAAAACTAGAAGTATACATGACTGTCTATGCTGAATCTAACTCCTATTCTATTATTATTCTTAAGATTTTCTCTACTACTCCTTAGAAGATTACTACTGTTCTTAAAAATCTATATCTCTATGTCTCTTGCCCCTTTTACAAAAAGGAAAAAAAATGCCATATATACAGGACGTGCCCAAAAGAAAGCATTGGCCCCCTATTTTTAGGGTTTACAAAATATCTGCTAGTTGTAGGAGGGTCGGCCATCAGATCTTTTGGATAAAGTTGATTCTGCATTAAATGTTTATCCCTGCTGTCCCTGTTGGTGAAGAATCACCTTCAGGAGAAGCCTTCAGATCTTTTGCAGCTACAACATTAACTTCATGCCTCCATGTCCATCTTCAAACTCCTTCACAGAGCTGCCTTGAATGCTCCAAAGTATTACCATTAATAATGATCTGCCTTTTTTCCAGTAGACCCCAGCTGTCCCTGAGACTCACAGCTTCCTTTTTCTTCCTGCCTTTCTCCCCACTCCAGATCCTTCTGTAAGTTGACCTCCTGAGAGACAACATCCGACTTCCTGTTTAGATTTGAACACCATCATTCCTAGGCTGATCCATCAGCTCATTCATAGAGTAAGTTCATGTCGTTCACATTCTGTTGATTTCCTTCATAGGGGTAGTCAATCAGTCAAATTGTTAGTGGGCGGCCCTTTTAGCTTCTTCTGATTGGTGGAACAAACTCCACGTAAGACTCCCAGGCGGTCAAAAGTTATTTGTACAGAATTGCATGTCGGTGAGACACTAATTGATTCTCCCCGATGCGATTATACCTCATAAAAGCCATCGACGTAGCATAAGACAGTTGGCAAGACCTCACATTGAGCTACACAAGTCATATTGATACCAAAAAAACCATCGACAAGACTGCATTCCCTCGGCAAGACCTCACATTGAGCCTCTCTTCCTTTGGAAAGCACAACCATCTCAGGGAGACTCCATCATGTTTGGGAAGACCTCACCTCGAACTCATGTCTTGTCTTTGAGACTAGCAACCATTGGCGAGACCTTTCGCTAAAGACACCTCGCAGTCGTCCAGACATCACATTGAAGGGAGGACCTTTCGGCGAGACCTTTACCATTTGGCAAGACATTATGCCAAAGGATTGATCTTTCGGTGGCCTCATTTCACTTTGGGGAGACATCACTTGGTTGCTGGGAGTTCATAGCAATAACACCTTTTTGCCGAGACCTTCCATCGTTGGCAGGACCACATGGTGAAGGTAATCTTTCATGGCAAAACCTTCTCACGTTGGTAGGACATTCCAAGGTCGGCGAGACCTAATGGAAAAAGTAGACCACTCTCCTTGATGCTGTTCCATTTTGGCAAGAGTCCACCCTGCCGGTGAGACTTCTTGCCAACGCTACCATCCTTCGCCGAGATCTCCTACTATTCGATGGGACTTTATACCGAGCTCCCTTCCGTCAGCGAGACTAGTTCACTTCGCTGAGACATTACTCCGATCAACGAGACACATAGAAACTCATAGCGACTGAAATGTCTCGGGGACCCTTTGGATTTCAAATGAACAGAGCCAAACTGCCAGTCGGCAAGACAACAGGAGGGTCCCAACAACTTTTTCCTTGAGGAGTTTTATGCTGAATAGGACCGAGGCATGCTTTACAACTAACTTCCTTGAGAGATACCTTCAGATGAGTGATTCAATCCTACAAAAAAAATGCCTCAGTTAGTCCTTAGAGCATATAAAATATATTATCATAGAATACACTATTGCTTATGATTATTTCATTCAATTTTTAGCAAGAAGAAAACCAACTCAAGGTGAGACAGAACCAAAATCTGATAAAACAAAATATAGACCCAGGAGGAAAACGAAAGAAATTTCCAAGAACAAAGCCAATAAACAAAGAAAACGAAAGCAAAAAGAGAAGGGGACCCATTTTGTTCCAGAATAAAATGGGGTGGTTATGTAGGGCATAACAAATGGAGACTTGGTTGGGAAAATGGTTTAACCATTTTCAAGAAACTAAAGGATTCAACTACCCAGAACTCCTGGTTTATGAACATCACAACTCCAGTTGGGTCAGTTTGAACAACCAAGGTTGAGCTAGAGTCTCAAATGTAAATCAACAATGGCTACCCCTGAATCTATGTGTGTGCTTGATTGTGCATCACTGTTTTATAAAGTTTTCTTCATCGTTTGAAGAATAATGTGCAAGATTTGAGCTACATGAGTTGATTTCCTTTAGCTGTTGTGCAATGATATCCTAGGCATTGCTCCGCTGCCAGTCAGGCATCCATAGCCCTGACAGAGATACCTCTAGTTTTCTCACAACATTGCTCTACTGCCAGTTAGGAGTCTATAGCCCCGGTAGAGGTACTGGAATCACCCATTCATATTGAGTCCCTTTTCTCTTTAAATAGTTATCTCCCCCCCTTTTTTTTTTTGGAGTTTCAGGTATTTCATTCAATTTTTTTCTCAATATGTCAGATGTTTAACATCTGTTCTGGGTTGAAAACTACCATGGACCTCACAATAGCACATGGGAGATCAAATTTTTCACTCAAATCTTACAACACCATAGTCCTAGGACAAATATACCATTACAAAGGAAGATGATCTTGACGATTTGTGGTAGATTCAGAGGAGCTAGTGAAGGTTATTTACTTTTCACCTCATTTTCAAGACTTTCCACAACTCTTACTAACAATGGGCATAAAGCAAAGAGTTTACGACAAAATCACCCAATCAACAAACCTGAAAATATCTAAACCACTTCTGTCCTAATAACCAAAGTATACTCTAGCTAACAACCCACTATTTAAAGATGGAAAGAACAGAGGAAACCCCAAAGAACAACAAGATAGAAACCAAATAGCAAAGGAAGTGAAGGGACAGAAAGAAAGAACCAACAAACAACAACATAACTATTTACAAAAAAAAAAGCAAATTATTTACAAACAAAAAACAAACAAATTATTTACATGCAGAACAGAATTAGCAAGCTTTATGACTCAAAATAATGCTTAAGAAACTACCCATTGATAGGCAAGGGAATAGGTTCTCTAGTTAAACTACTCAATCAAAAATAATTTTCTCCTAGGATCTCAACAGTTTGATAGGGACCCAACTAGAGCTTATCAAATTTCTGGTGACTGCCCTTCTTTTCACTAGCTTGATCCCATAACAACACAAGGTCTAATATCCTAAAAGCCTTGATTTTGGCTCTTTTGTCAAACCAACATTTGACAACAACTTGATGTCTAAAGAATTGCTGCAAGGCAACATCTCTCTACTCTTCTAATTTCAACAAGCCAGCTAATCTTACCTTTATCCCATCATGACTAGAGTAGAATTTTTACATGAACTCAAGGATAGGTATTTGCAAATGAATAGGGAACACAGGCTCTTGGTCATACACTAATTTAAATGGTGAAGTCTTTAAAGAAGCCTTGATCCTAGTTCTATCTGCCCATAACACGAATCTCAGCTGGGTATGCTAGTCCCTAGGATTGTTTTCTAACAATTTCTTAATTACCCCTAAGAGATTCTTATTGGTTGATTCTGCAACTCCATTTCCTTGTGGGTAATAGTTTGAAGAATATTTCAAGACAATTTTGCAATCATAAGCCCATGAAATGAACTCAACAGAAGAGAAGAGCCATTGTCACATACCAAAGCGAAGGGTACCCCAAACCTAGTTGTGATGCATTCGGTGAGGAACTTGATCACTACCTCTGTTGTGCTATTCTTGCAAGGTATAGCCTCTGCCCATCTTGTGCAGTAATCAGTAGCAGTCAAAATAAATTTGTGTCCTACAAAATAATTTGGGTTAATGACCTCGATAAAGTCCAACACCCATTAGGCAAATGGTCTTACCTCATAGATAGGCTGCAATGGCATGGATGAATGGCATTCTTTTGATGTAGAAATCTGACATATGTGACATGTTCTTGTATGTTGATGGGCATCTTTGAACACACACGACCAGTAATAACCAACTCTGAGGATTTGGTATGCCAATGAGTCTATAGAACTATGACCTGTGTCGTGTTTCCCATGAAATTCAGTGATCACGTGTTTAGCCTCTTGCTGATCAAGGCATCATAGGTACACTCCCTCAAAATTTTTCCTGTATAGTAATCCTCCTTTGAGCATATAATGAGAGCTCTTCATTCTCAGCACTCTCCTTTGAGTGGTGTTCATTCCCTCTGGACATCGATTGTTGAGGATGAAATAGATGATATCGGCATACCAAGGGTCGTTGGAAAAGGACCGAGTAGTGTATTACTGGAAAATAATGTTCTCACTAGCATTCACCATGGATTTAGATAGGCTTGTGCCTCAGACAAGTTTCATAGGGCGTATCTCCAGATCAAACTCTTGCAAGATGGCCATCCATTTCCCTCTTCTTTCTCCTAGCTTGCCCTGCATAAGTAGAGACTTCACAATAGCGTCAGGAACTACAACAATGATTTGGCTTCGGAGAATGTAGTGCCTGAACTTTTTGATAACTCTGACCAGCGTAAAAGCTTGTTTCTCAAGAGGCGGGTATTTGATCTCAGCATTTTTAAATGGAGAGCTCATGAAGGTGATTGACCTCTCCTCTCCCTCTTCTTTTCGTTGAGTTAAGACAGCTGCATAGGAATGTTCAGAGGAAAAAGAGTAAATATAGAATGACCTCAAGTAGTT
Organism: Sequoia sempervirens; assembly: GCA_007258455.2. Classification (NCBI taxonomy): domain Eukaryota; kingdom Viridiplantae; phylum Streptophyta; class Pinopsida; order Cupressales; family Cupressaceae; genus Sequoia; species Sequoia sempervirens. The sequence continues at coordinate 103,406,756 of VDFB02026320.1, forward strand.
AGGGCTGGTGAGGACTGGCACTTTCGAAATGGATTGCTTGACCTATGAAAATGCGGCCTTCATCTCATTACTCCACTCTATCTTAGCATCTTTCTTCATCATTTCATTTAGTGGTTTTACAATTTCTGCAAAGCCCATGATAAACCTTATCACAAAGTTGATCTTTCCAAAGAAAGACCTCATTTCCTTCTTGCTTCTTCTTAGCCTGGTGATCTTCAGAATGGATTCAACTTGGTCTAGATCGATTGATATTCCTCTTTCAGAGATTACGTGTCCCAAAAGCTTCCCTTCAGAAACCCCAAACACACACTTTTTAGGATTCAAGGAGACGCCATACTGGATACATCTTTGAAGAACTTTGGCTAAGTCTACAACGTAGTTTAGTCTATCCTTGGAGAACACTCTCAGGTCGTCCATGTAAACAATAACGCATTTACTGATTAAGTCCTTGAATGCTACATCCATGGCATGCTGAAAAGTTGCTCCAACATTTATCAGAATGAATGGCATCCTTCTATATGTAAATGTTCCCCACTTTGTAGTGAAGGCTATCTTCATTCTATCTTCACAGTTAACCATTGCCTAATTGTATCTAGAGTAACCATCCAGGAATGATATCATCTGAGATCCATTGACAGTTTGCAAGACTTCATCCATAGAAGGGAGTGGGTAATTGTCCTTTTTTGATGCTCTATTTAGATTTTTGAAGTTCACACATAGCCTGATTTCTCCATTTTTCTTACGGACTGGAACCAAGTTAGCCACCCATGTTGAATGTCGCACAGGGAAGATTATTCTTGCAGAAAGAAACTTCTGAACTTCTTTAAGGATCAATGGTTCAATCAGGGCGTTGACATGGCATTGTTTCTATCGAAATGGTTTAGCTTCGAGCTTCAGAGGGATAGTATGAGTCATTACAGAAGCATAAAATGTCTTTAGATCTTCATATCCCTAGGCTATTGCAGCAATATCTTTCTTCAGTGCCCTTAGTATATCTTTTCTGATTGCTTCAGGGCAAGCTGTCTGTATGTAAACACTTCTTTCAGGGCCAGAATCAACTAGGTTAATAGTTTCATATTCGCCTCCTTTATCTTCAACTGATATCTTCTCTCAAGCCCTTGGGTCTGAATCAAAAATTCTTTCCAAGGCCACCATTCCCTTGGGAATGCTATTTCCTTTTAAATTGAAGACCCCTTCTGTATCACCATCTTCAGGGTTCCAATCTCCTTGATCCCTGTTGGACTCATCAATGATTTGTCCTTTGAAAACATCTAAGCTTGCTAGAAAAGCAAGAATATGTCGATCATCATCAAAGACTTGAAAGTTCTTGAAATTATTGGGAACTGAAGGGGTGGAAATCAATTCCATTGAGAATCTCTTAAGCTTGAAGCCTTGCATAGGTTCTAGGGTGCTTGCAGCAACAGCTAATGAATCAGCTATCTGATTCTCCTCTCTTGGGATTAAGCTAATCCCAAAAGCATTGAAGTCTTCAATCAAGTTCCATACCCAATTTCTATAAGCTGCCAGCCTTCTATTGTGACATGTATATTGGCTACGCACTTGCTTGATAACAATTTATGAATCTCCTTTGACCATCAAGGCTGTGACTTTCTTCTTATGTGCGAACATCAGCCCCCGAGTTAGAGCTTCATATTTTTCTATGTTGTTAGTGCATCCAAACTACAACCTATAAGAAGCAAAGAAAATTTTCTCTTTTGGGCTGGTTAATTCAATTCCAACACCACAAACTGTTTTGGGTTTGGATCCATCAAACGTAAGGGTCCATAGTTGATCATGAGCTGGGGTTGATTCTTTGGAGGTTATTGTGGGCATTTGGATAGGATGAGCCAGAGGTGGGGCTGCTTGATCTTTTGCATCAGATATAGGGAATGGGTGTTCAATAGGTTCTTTAGGTACACCTTCCAATTCATGTAGAGTTATATCATATAATCCGTGGCTATCCTTCTAACAGTCACTTGTGCCTTTGGTTAACCCCTCGGATTTAGGTATACTGGTGAGTGAAAGGATGTCGAACAAACCTTGGGGTTGTTCTTCATCAATATGCTGATTCGAAAATGTATCTGGGGTAGGTTCAATTTGATAAGGAACTTCCTTTGAAGATATCTTCTCCCTGGTTAACATTATTGCTTCTTTGGCTTCAAATGAGAAGTGATCTACAACGGTCTCAGGGTGACTTAAGCTATCTTCCCCACCTTGGGAAACATGATTTAAAATGTTAATGCAGGGTTGGCAAGTCAATTTAGAATGATTTTAGTAATGCATCCTGCACCAATTAGGGAGTAGAAGACTTTGCAGATCGGTATCTTCCCCTAAGACCAGTTGATCCTGTTGCAGTTTCTTGATCAATTCCTGTTGATTTTTATTAGTCATAGAATCAGGGAGCTTTTGTATTGGCAGTTCTTTAGGATCAAGAATAGAAAAGGTTAAAATTTCCTCTCCTTTATAAACCCCTATCCCGGTTTCAAAGTAAGCCACCTCATTGGGGCAATCATACTCAGTGATGACATGTTTGAGGCGAGGTTCACTTTCAATCCTAATCTACGTAGGCACTCCCCTCCATGGTAGCCACATATGTGAAAAGTCAAGGGAGAGATATCCCCCTATACCTTTCATCAAATCTCTACTCAACAGCATACCATAAGTCTCAGGAATGTCTGCCACTTGAACATCTATATTGGTTTGAATCCTAGGGTCTTACCCTACTTGCACATGTATGTTTCTCAACTCTCCCACTACATTAACCTCTATCTTGTCAAGTTGTATGACCTTCTTGTTTGTTTGGACAGGGTTCAATCCCAATTTCTTGCATATAGAAAATGACATAACATTGCCAGAAGCCCCTGAATCTAACATACAATTATGTAGGTTCTTCCCACAAATTCTTAAACTTAAAAGAAATGGTGGAGTACCTACCTTGCTTCTGTACAAGGTTGCATTCATGTCTGCAGCAGGTGCCACCTTGTTCTTTTCTTTTGATTTATCAGCTTGCTCCAAAGCTTTCAACACTATCTCCTGTTGGGTAGGGTACCACTTTAGGATGTTGAAATATGAAAAAGAGGTTTTCTATTTCTGCATCTTATAAACAATATCAAATTCTATAATATAACTTGCATTACTTTTGACAACCCCAAGTGGATTACCTCTATTATGGAAGTCAGGTCGGCCTTTTGGTGGAGGAGGGTTGTTATCAGCACTTTGATTCGGAGGCACCATGTGATTAGGTGGTGCTGATGTAGTGAACGGGCCCTTATTCTGATTTCTTAGGAAATGTCCTCCCTTTGTTTGAAAAGCTTGGGCATCATATGAATCTTCCTCAGGTTCATTCTCACTTTGCATCGAGAATGAAGGTTCTTCCTCAAAGAGGTCATAAGTCATAGCTGTATCTACTAAGCCGCCTTCTTTATTTGAATTCCCTTGGAAGGTTTGGGCATCTACCTGTGCCATCTTAACAACTTTCTCCATTTCAAGGCAGTTTACCTCAGAATGGGTTACAGTATCATGTAGCTTGCACCAGTTAATCATAAAATTGAGGTCAGCCACATTTGCAGTATGTGATCTCTCCTCATAATTGTGAGAAATTCCACCATTGTTTGGCTCTATATTCCATTGTCGGTTGTTATTAGGCCTCTGGTTATATCCTCTATTTTGATTTTGATAACCTTGGTTAAGGGAGTTTTGGCCTTGATAACCCCTCTGGCTATGATTGTTGTTATTCTAATAATTACCCTGATTGTTGTTGTTTTGATTAGGGTAGTTACCTTGGTTTTGGGAGGGGTTCAATCGAAGTTGAGCCATGTCATTTGTGACTTGGGACAGTGTTTTATTTAAGGTCTCTACCTCATTTGTGAGTTGAACTATCTTTTCACTTTCCACACTCTTAGCAATAGGTGGCTAACCACCATGATTTGGTATTCCAATTTGGTTATGATGAACAGGAGGACTTTGAGGAACCTGTGATTGTTGAAAGAAGTTAGGAGTTCCATTAGCAAAGAATGGAATAGGTGGTTGAGTTTGCAATTCAGACATAGGCCCATAATGGGAAGGAGACATCCCTGGGACAATATTGAATAAAGGGGTTGGGCTATGCATCTGATATCCCATTGAAGGAAAACCTCCTCCCAAACTTCCTTGTTGAGAACTAATTTGTTGTTGCAGCTTGATAGCTAGATGATAGACTTTAGATAGGGAATCAATGTCTGCGGGATGATAAGTCCTTTGTAGGAACAAGCCAAGTAAAGGGTTTATAACCCTAAAGTATGCTTGAATGGCACTATTTTCAGTAACTAGGTAGGGGTCTTGTAGTCTCCTATACATTTGTTGAAACCTAGTATTGAATAAAGGCAGGGATTCACCTGGCTCCTTCCTGATGGTAGTGAATTGGTGGTACAAAAGGGCTAGATCCACATAAACCTTGAACTGATTGATGAAATAATTCTCCAAGTGCGTCCAGGTTAGAATGGGACCTTGCGGAAGATTAAGATACCAGTTGTACGCCATGTCTCCTAAGGAATAAGGGAACAACCTACAAACTACATCATGGTGGTACGAGTGTCCTTAAAAGCTTGTATGTGCTCTTCAACACTCCTTGATTTGCCATGAATATATTTGGGACAAAATTTCTCAGGATTCTTAGGCATATCATGAAAACCTCCAAGAATGGACCCCAATAGAGAGGGATTATTCTGAAAGAACGCCATTGGTGGTGGTGGTGGTTGAGCCAACTATTGGATGGGTTGAACCAGCTGTAATGACAATTGAGATGGGTTGGGAGGTGGATTGATAGGTATCCACTAGGGTATTGGTGAAAATCCTGGTGGAGTGAGTGGAGCTGACAAGGGTGGTATGATGGTTGAGCCAGTCTTATGACTCCTGTGTCTTATTGGGGTCTTGAGTTCTATCAAAGGTGGTGGATTTTCAGCTGATCGAAGAACTCTACAGGACCTTTCTAGTGAGAAAAACCCAGTATTATCCAGCTTGCCCCTCTAGGCCCTCCTTCTAGTGCCAGTTCTCTATTGATGGTCCAAATTGCATAGCAATAGTTAAACAAAATATTACTATCCTGCTCTCCTAAAAGAGAAAGATGATCACATGGATATCTTAGCTCCCACAGTCTTTGTAATCGGTTCTCAACTGTGCTGGCTTTATTCAATGGTTGATGTGAATGGTAATGTTTAAGGGGCCTGCTGGTGTTGAGCTTCTGGATTGTTCTAAGATCAAGCATAAATTCAAACCTATTTTAACTAGGGTTTTAAAGAAACAAAAAAGGATAGATCAAAGCTTGGAACTGAAAAGAATAATAATTCATCCAACTTAACCAGACTTGTTACCTTTCAAGGAATTGCTAACTGAAACTAGAGAACAAAATCAACTTGTGATTGAGACACAACTTCATTCATTCACAGTGCTAATTTTAACAACAGATAGTAAATCACTATTTAAACAAAACATGAAACAAAACTTCATTCCTTGAAAGATTTTCAAATCAAATGATTAACCCAAGATGAACACCATTTTGGAACACAATATGAAATAGATTTTATATCTAGTTGCTTCTACTATTAGTATAACAGATAAGCAACATTTACAAGTCTGGCACAATCACTAGTGTATAGAAAACCTATGTCTTCAGATTGTTTCCATCTATACTAAGAAAACAAGAAGTATACATGATTGTCTATGCTGAATCTAACTCCTATTCTATTATTATTCTTAAACTTTTCTCTACTACTCCTTAGAAGATTACTACTGTTCTTAAAATCTATATCTCTATGTCTCCTACCCCTTTTACAAAAAGGAAAAATGCCATATATACAGGATGTGCCCAAAAGAATGCGCTGGCCCCCTATTTTTAGGGTTTACAAAATATCTACTAGTTGTAGGAGGGTCGGCCATCAGATCTTTTGGATAAAGTTGATTCTGCATTAAATGTTTATCCCTGCTGTCCCTGTTGGTGAAGAATCACCTTCAGATCTTTTGCAACTACAACATTAACTTCATGCCTTCGTGTCCATCATCAAACTCCTTTGCAGAGCTGCCTTGAATGCTCCAAAGTATTACCATTAATAACGATCTGCCTTTTTTCTAGTAGACCCCAGTTGTCCTTGAGACTCGCGGCTTCCTCTTTCTTCCTGCCTTTCTCCCCGCTCCAGATCCTTCTACAAGTTGACCTCCTGAGAGACAACATCTGACTTCCTGTTCAGATTCAAACACCATCATTCCTAGCCCGATCCATCATCTCATTCACAGAGTAAGTTCATGTCATTCATATTCTGTTGATTTCCTTCACAGGGGTAGTCAATCAGTCAAACTGTTAGTGGGCGGCCCTTTTAGCTTCTTTTGATTGGTGGAACAAACTCCACATAAGACTCCCAGGCAGTCAAAATTTATTCACATAGAATCACATGTCGGTGAGACACTAATCATGTCTCCTTGATGTGATTATACCTCATAGTAGCCATCAGCGTAGCATAAGATAGTCAGAAAGACCTCACATCGAGCTCTGCAAGTCATATCAATACCACAAAAACCATCGGCAAGATTGCATTCCCTCAACAAGACCTCACATCAAGCCTCTCTTCCTTTGGCGAGCACACCCATCTCAGGGAGACTCCATCGTGTTTGGGAAGACCTCACCTCAAACTCACGTCCTATCACTGAGACCAGCAACCATCAACGAGACCTTTCACCGAAGACACCCCGCTTCGTTGAGACACCTCACAGTCGTCTAGACATCACACCGAAGGGAGGACCTTTCAGTGAGACCTTTTCCATTAGGCCAAACATTATGCCAAAGGCTTTATCTTTCGGCGGCCTCATTTCACTTCGGGGAGACATCACTTGGTCGCCGGGAGTTCATAGCAATAACACCTCCTTTTCACCAAGACCTTCCATAGTCGGCAGGACCATATGGCGAAGGTAATCTTTCATGGTGAAACCTTCCCGTGTCGATAGGACATCCTGGGGTTGGCCAAACCTCATGGTGAAAGTAGACCACTCTCCCCGATGTTGTTCCATTTCGGCAAGAGTCCACCCTGTCGGTGAGACTTCTTGCCGATGCTACCATCCTTCACTGAGACCTCCTTTTATTTAGCGGGACTTTATACCAAGCTCCCTTCCGTCGGCGAGACTAGTTCCCTTCGCTGAGACATCACTCTAATCAGTGAGGCACATAGAAACTAATAGCGACTGAAATGTCTCGACAACCCTTTGGATTTCAAATGAACAAAACCAAATTGCCAGTCGGTAAGACAATAGGAGGGTCCCAACGACTTTTTCCTTGACGAGTTTTATGTTGAACGGGATTGAGGCATGCTTTACAACTGACTTCCTTGAGAGATACCTTCAGATGAGTGATTCAATCCTGCAAAAAAAATTCCTCAGTTAGTCCTTAGAGCATATAAAATACATTATCATAGAATACACTATTGCTTATGATTATTTCATTCAATTTTTAGCAAGAAGAAAACCAACTCAAGGTGAGACAGAACCAAAATCTGATAAAACAAAATACAGACCCGGGAGGAAAAGGAAAGAAATTCCCAAGACCAAAGCTAATAAACAAAGGCAACGAAAGCAAAAAGAGAAGGGGGACACATTTTGTTCCAGAATAAAATGGGGTGGTTATGCAGGGCATAACACGTCCTATCTATTTTTATCTCTTCTCTCTCATCCTCTTCAACCTATCTCTCCCTCTCTCCCTCTCTTCTCTATCTCTCTAATGTCAAGCCTTCTAAAAATAGTGTTTTATTAAACTATAAGTAGATTATTGTCACCACTCTTCATTCCACATGAAATGCCAAATGTAGCAATTGTTTTGTTGCTTTTGTTAAGTTTCATTAACCAAGATATTTAGTGGGTTGAATAAAGTTGTGTTATGACCCTTGGTCTCTTAAAAATAATTAGACAATATTAGGGAGATCAGGAAGGGGAGAAAAGTAAACTCCTTGAAAATAGGGGTAGTTGTGGGTTTGTTCGTTTTCTTTGTATACTATATACTTAGTTTCTCTAGGATAAATAAGTCATTGCATAGGAAGGGTGATAATTGGTCTAAAAAATCTAAACGACTTTGTAATTATTTTACTACTACGATCAATGTGTCATCTTTCATGAAATTTCCCAAAACACTATTCATTATGATCATATGGAAATTTCTAGGAGAACTACAATAGTTGTAACATCATGAATTAAAATTAAACATTAAAAAGTACACCATGAATTAATTATGTAATGACATAAAAATTAAAAACATGATGAATTAATTATCTAACCACATAAGTCAAATATAATTCTATCAAGAAATGAATATCAAATAGATAATACAATCACATAACTCATACATTTTAGTGTCATTGATCTTCTTCTTCATCAAACTCTTTGTCTGACGTATCATCCGATCTAGATTTGACATTGTACGGATTGGTCATATCATCATCATCGTCACTGATATTAGTTTTGATAATGTCATCATGTACATGGATATTATCTTCATGAAGATTAACTCCTTCATCATCATGATCTAGTTCCTCCTCTTTGACATCTTCATCAGGTACATCATCAACTAATTGTTGATCCTGATCATCATTAACATCATCTTGTAGTTCTTCGGTATCTTCTTCTTCCACCACATTATACTTTACTGGCCTTCCTCTTGGATCATGTCTAACAACAAATGACCAACCTGGTTTACCTGGAACCTTTGAGTAAAATACCTGCTCACATTGGCTTGGAAGAACATAGGGCTTATTTTCAGCTCGCTTAATCGACCTTGTATTAACCATGGTAAATCCATTATCATGTTCAATAACAGTTCTTTTAGGATCATTTTCATTCAATCGTAGCTTGTACCATAGGACAATGGACACAAATAATTTGAAAGACTTAAAGTCACACTCAAGTATATTATCCAAAATCCCATAGTAGCGATTTTCTAAGACTTCTGGATGTATGTCGCTTCTAGATGAAACATTAGTCACTTGAAACACTGCAGTTATCCCAGAATCACAAGTTTCGTGTCATCCAACTTTTTGATTCTAAATTTATGACCATTATAAAACATAGCCTTGTGGTGTTTCACCTGCAATATGTCAAATATGAAAAAATTATTGCAATATCGTCAGTTGATAAACATATTTATTCTTGGCCGAATGTATGCAAAGAAAAAAATCTCAACATATATATACATCAATATAATTGAAAATAATTAAATAATATGGGTGATTAATATATTTATATGTACCTGTTTATCTCTTAAACCATATGCTAAATCAATTTCCCTTTGTGTAACATTGGAATCTCAATTACGATTAGCTTCTTTAACTAATGAAGCCACACCTTCCCATGTTAATGCGCGACCAAATTGTTGACATCATTCAATCCATACCGTCATCCAATCAAGATTTTTTGTGATGTACAAATGTAGTGCATCCCACTTTCAACCAACTATCTAAAAAAAAATTGAAATTCATAAACGACGTTAACAAATTCAAAAAATTAAAACATTTCAATAGTGATGTTAACAACCTTGAAATTAGTGTGTTTTATGTTTCATGTGATCATAAAAGATTAAATAGTCAGTTGTAGAGGTGGTTGTTTGGTAGTTGAGGTGTAAAGGCCTTTAAAAGGCATAAAGTGATAATTGTAAACCCTCATAGGATGAGAAATAAAGAAGGTATAACTGCTGTCCTCAAGAGTTTTGTGAGGAAAAACATGTGAAATGAGAGGTTCAAGCCTACGTTTCAACAAAATATGTATGGGAGATCTGATTTTATGAATTTTTACCCATGTGTAGACCTAATGGGTTGTGTCTGAGTTTTTTTTGAGGTCTGGGAGGTCATGAAAGTACGAGATTGAATAAACCCTCATGATTTTGGCCTAAAACAAAGGTTTTTGGGTTTGGCAAGAATCTGGTCGTACAAATAGAATATTTTTGTGGATTTGGAGGTTTGGAGGCATAAAAATTACTTCCCCAAGATTTCATGGGCATATGACAAGTTTAAAGACTAGTTGCTTTGTAAATTAGGCCTAATCAACGTAATCAACACAACCTAGAAAGGGTGATTTTGGTGATTTGGTCCAAAGGACTTGTACTTTCCCTTGAAGTATGTTTAATAAAACCAAATGGGTGTCTAAAAGCATCAAGGTTTTGTCTTTTGTTTTTGGAAAGTTTTGAGTTATTGGGAAAAACTAGGTTTGCACTGCTATAAGGATTCAAGGAGTCAAAGTGTGAAATTTGACTTCTGTTGTTTGTTAGACTTTGAGAGTTGTTTGGATTGTTTAAAGTGGTCATTATAAACTTTTTAGAAGCATATTAAAGGTAGGTTGATAGGTTGGTTGAGTTGAGCCTCCGAGGTCTACATCAATTAGTTAATTACCATGGTATATGACTTTAATTTATAATTGATGTATATTGAAGATTAATAATTAAATAAGTACAATATACATAAAAAAAATGTAAAATGTATTATAATTACCTCTCACTTTCCTCAATCTACCTTTCCCCATCAAGTACTCCCCTTCGGATTTGTTAATGGAGATGGGATCCCAAATGCGATCTACATGGATCTTTGCTGCAAACTTAGGAAGATATTCAATAATGTACACCATGGTCTAGTATACCATATATCCATCCACCATAGAACCTTCAAGATGTGCTCTTTGTCTAACCAAAGCCTTAAAAAATTTCAAGTGCCTCTCAACCATCCACATTGACCTTGTGTGTATAGGTCCACACAATTCAATCTCCTCAACTTGGTGTATGAGGTAGTGTTCTTGTGCATTGAAAAATGTCAAAGGTAGATAATTTTACATTTCACACATCAGACGAGAAATTTTTCTCTTCCAATAATTTATATCTTCTTTATGGATTTCTTTAGATGACAACCATCTACAAGTGATTCAAGGTGCAAATATATTAATGAGATTTAACAACAATATACAATATATTACTGTGATAGGTCGAATGTATGTGTTAGAAAATGAGCAGCAAACTAAAAGAGTGCAAATAAACACCAAAACAACCTACACCTCAAGATTAGCCTAAGTTGGAATCAACACAAGATAAAAACAACAAATGGAACTTTATACCTAGTGTCGAATCGATCCTTTGGTTGGCCATTCAATCTTGGATGTGTATGCTCCTTGGATGGCAAGATATGCAAACTAGATGATGATGTGAAGATGGATGTAAATGGATGAAAACATGAAAATGGCTAAGTATAGATTGAGAAATATGTTGGTTGTTTTTAATGAGCAACCAGGTTGGTCTCCTATTCTACCTATGGAGTAACCATCTCCAGTCAAGGGCAGCTCAGAGGACCTGGACCAACTGACAAGATTCAGTCAAAGACTGAGATCTTCTGCACTTTAGGCTCTACAGAACTAGGGTAGGTATACCCACACAATGCCTCAAATAAGACTAGACATTGCTTTTTATAGCAGATGACTCCTAATGCCAAGTATTGAGAACCTCAAATAGGGTTAGATTCTTAGTAGCTCAACCTTGAAGCAACTAGGAGGTAGGGCAAGATATTAGACCAAAGATATTCAATAATTTTAAAAGGTTTTCTAAGAGGGACTAGGCCGCAGGACAGACTAGTGCCTAATCTTGGGCCACAGAGTCAAACACAAAAGATGGAATTCATTTTCAAACTAGACTCAATCAGTGGATTATGTTTTGCTAATGCCTTACATCAGCTATCAGTGCCTTACACTGACAATCCGACTCTTGTATCAACCAGACTCTTCTTACCCAATCCAACCTGCAAACAAATAATCACTGCTATCTATTCAAAGGATTTAACTGCTTCCTTGAAGCAGACCTATCAACAAATAACATAGTCCCATGAAGTATGAGAAGATGAACAAAAGCACCTTATGCATTTATTTAAATGATTAAAAACTTAAAAATATGAAGATAATATGATGATATGCATGAAAGATAAGCATCTTCATGTGTTCTTGCTTAACTGATTGCATTAATAGAGGAATTCAACATTACAGCTTACAAACTCAAAAATGACCTAAGACCAAAGCCTAATCTATCCCAGGCTAATCCCAGAACTCAGAAAAATGTGGAACAGAACACCAAAGTTCAGAACCCCAACATCTGGCCATGAAATTCTCCTTTATAGGAATAGGAGAAGCGACAAGCAACCGGCCAGATAAGATTACACATCATCAGCTGACTAGGACAAACCCTAGAACAGCTCGCAGGCCAAGTCAAAAATTCCAACTGCCTCACTGGTCACATAAATGCAATTGGTCGGGCCGCTGCAGGAAAAGACATTCCCACACAAATGGAGCTAGGCAATCAATGTCAAATCTGCCGCCAAATCTGAGCGTCCATACTCGAGCCATGCCGTCCTTGTACTAGAGCCGCGTCACCATGAATGCTTCAAATCTTCTCGTGCGAACACAAAAACCCTAACAGTGGTCTAGTATGAAACTCGACCGTTGATCATCAGAGATTGGGCGGTCACCTTTAAATCTTCATCGGATCGTTGAGACAAGTCCTCCACTAGATCGCACTGCATACTGGTCTTCAGACAAACATTGGGCACCTTTATTGCTCAAATTAAAACATCACTGTTCATCATCTACATGTGCACATTGATGTTCCATTAGTAGCTCGGGCCTTAACGCACCATGTGGAGAGGCTCATATCGGCAAGAGATAGCAGTGTCGGGAAGACCTCAGGGTGAAGAGAAACAACTACAATGAAGAGCCAAGCATATCGGCCAGATAGATGGAACTCGGGGAAACGTCTCACCGAAGGAAACATGCTACACCAAACACCCGTGAAAGTTGGCAGGAGATCACAATGTCGGCGAGACCATATAGCGAAATCCACATGTGACACTGAAAACACCATAGAGTCGGGGAGAGATGAACAAGTCGGCCAGACATCACAGCGAAGTCATAGTGTGTTACTGAAAGATATTTCCTTCATGCAGTGTCGCCAAGACGATTCAAAACTCACACCAATGAAGACCACTTTATGTTCCATTGGCGAGACCAAAGGTCACTCGCCGAAGACCCAAGCTCATACCGAAGAGATCTTTATACACCACTTAAGTCGCTGTGTCCTATAACTTCTTTCACCGATGAAATCACCTGCCAAATGTATGTCGCTGTAGCACACAATCATCGGTGAGAAGTCATGTAGACACTTCACTCTTATACTGAGAAGACCCTTAGAAACTTGTTCACTGAGAGAAGATAAGACCTTCACCAAAAGCCACACATTGAATCACCGTTGGCAAGACACAACCCCATCGCTATGACATACACCGAAACACAAGTCTCCCCGAAGCATAAAGTCTTCCATCACCGGTCGGCATAGCAAGATGACATCACCGAGACATCTCAACGAAAGGTGCCACCCATGCTGAAAGCAAACCACAAGACATTGTCGGCAAGACATAATAGATTCACTAAGAGATATATCGAGAGTTCCAAGTCCTGCCGAAGGGAAGTCACACCGAAGAGCAAAGGGGGCCACCACAGTCGGGAAGACAAGCGGGGGTCGGGGAGACATCTCCCCGACACAAAGAACATAGGCCGATAGAGACTTTAGGGAGAGAACACGGAGTCGCCAAGATGTCACCCTGAACTGAAAGAGTCATGCCGAAGGCAGAACGGAGGGCAGCAAAAAGGAACTCGGGGAGACCAAGGGGAGTTGGGAGGACCTCACCCCGAATGGAACCATCACACCGAAAGGAAAGCCCATCGGTGAGACACAAAGGAGTAGGTGAGACATCTCCCTGACACAACCAACCCAGGCCAAAAAGAAAGAGAACCTTGGGGGGACAGATAAGAGTCGCCGAGAGGTTACATCGAAAGCCGAAAGTCACAGCAAAGAAGAAGCGGGGCCAGTAAAAATGGTAGCTATGTGCTGGTAACGAATGGAAAATGGGGCTCAGGGGAACCACTTAAGTTAGAATAAACTGGGCGGACAGGTCAATGAAATAAAAAGGCAAACGGGACGGGAACCAAACAGGGCCGGAGCCGAGACCAGGAAAGAGATGGGGAACAAAAGGAACAAAAGGGACCAGGGCTGAAAACTATCCTGCTCCTACCAAAGAAAAGACCGCGGAGGTGGAGCCAGAACCGACACGAGAAAAAGAAGCCGCAGGGCCAGAGCGGGACAAAACCCGAGACAGGAAACATGAAGAAGGTTCCAAAAATGATTCCCATCCCAATCCCGCCCCCACCAAAGAAAACAAAACAAAAGACAAGCGAAGAGATAGAGGAAAAGAACCAGCGACCGCCGCAAGGTAGAAAGAAAAAGGAACACCAAACACACAGAATCGGAACCGGGATGGATGCGTGAACAGGAACTAGAACCTCAGAATTGGAGAAGTTCTAGTTCCTTTCAAGCATCCGTTCCGCCCCCGATTCCGAAAGAAAAACCAAAACAAGCAAAAGAGAAACGGGAACCAGAATAAAAACCCAAAAAAAAAGGAAAAGACAAAAACCAGGAAACCCTAACACAGGCCGCCCCTTGTAGATCAAAAATAGCATGCTAGGCTCAACCCTTGTGGGAGCCCATTTAACCCACGTGCTAAAATGAAAGACACCCCATAGCTAAAGTTTAGTCATGAAAAACTAGAGTACACAACTAGACAACGAGAAAACTAGAAATGGCACTAACAAAATAAAATTGCAAGAGTTTGGCTAGCAAAATGATCTCCCCTAAATGAGAGAAAAGAGGGGGTATTTATAGAGATTTTGGAAATCTCTAGGGAAATGGATGGCCAAGATTGAGCCACCAAATATCAAGATGTAGGGCTAAGGTGAGTTGAGAACTCACAAGCCCTCACATCTTGACATGTGGCATGGGGAGAGGCCAAAGAAAGATGAGGTGGAGATGAGGTGGAAGGATAGTACATGACATGGAGGGGGGGTACAAAGTACTTTGGGATTGGACAAGATCTCCTCATAAAGTAGGTCCTTGTCTCCATGTGGGTGAGAGGACATGTGAGGAATTAAAAATTCTTCAAATATTCTCATGGGGAGATGGGAAAGAATAAAGAATAAAGAGAGGACATGTGGGAAGAAGTGAAAGAATTAAAAATTCCTTTTGAGTGCATTGGGGGATTAAAAGTGAATTAAAAATTCACATGGGGAAGTGGAGTTCCTTGCCCAAAAGGAGAAAGCCTTTAATAAGGTTGACCAAGGACACATGTCATAAAGGACATGGGGAAGAGAAAAGGAATTTAATATTCCTTGAAAGATGAGAGTGGAATTAAAAATTCCTCAAAGGACTTTGGGAAGACAAAAAGAATTAAAAATTCCTTGGGGGATGGGAAGATTTGACTAAAGGGGGTGATTAGACAAGTTGATGAGGGGTTAGAGGAAGGTTAGGTGGCTAAGAGAGATTAGAAGCCAACTTGCAAAAGTTGGAGGATGTGACACCTCCTAATCAAGGATTACGCATGTGCACATCCTAATGATGAGATTAGAAGAAGGATTAAGATTAGATAAAGATGATGGAGGACATGATATATGAGGAATTAAATAAATGTGATATTTATTTAATTCATTTGATGAAAAGGGGAAGGTATTTAATTATTTAACTAGATACCTTAGGGATTTGGCAGAATTAAAGTTATTAATTAAATAATAGCAGTATTACTTAATTAACGAAAATAAGACGAAAGGGGATGAATTTGGATAAATTAATTGTCCAAATTTAGACGTCTACATTTTGCCCCTCTTTGAGATGGTGTTACAAAGTAGCATCATTTCAAAGATTATTAAAACATAGAACCTATAAGAAGATGGTTAGATTGGGAAAGATGCCCCAATCATTCCTTTGAATGATTAGGAAGAGAAAAAGATGATGAAAATTAGGGATGAAGGATGTCCCCTCAAGAGGACATGTGGGTTCAAGAGAACACAGGTGGGCTCTTGAAATGGATGAGATGATGCAAGGGGAGTTGAAGAAGATGATGCGAAGACAACAAGAGATTGGGAGGGGAGAGTGATGAAGGATGAATGGATGGGGGGGATTTGATAGACGAGAGGATAAAGATGAAATGAAATCCAAATGCAATTTGCCATCGTCGGAGCATTGATTTTTGCTATAGCATAAGACACAAGACACCAAGGTATGAAGAACCAAGGCGGATTAGTGTCTAGTGCATAAACAAATATAACAAATAAGAAGGCTATCCCAACACCCCAAAGTCATGGTGACCTTGGTCGGGCCAGGAATTGGGATAACCACAAGCACACAAGGATTCCCTAGCATAACACAAGACCTCAGGGATCTTGGTGGGTACTATGTGGGACAACTGAAAAGACAAAGAAAAGATCAAGATACACCTCTATGTTGACAAGTCAAAGCACACTATGATATGATGGATCAAGGCGACAATGACAAGTGATGATAGGGAGCTCAAATGATAAACAAAAGCCAAAAGCATCAAAAGATCACAATCAATTTTAAACGTCCTTTGCCATAGGATCACGGGGATGGATGGGATTGATGAGGTCTGTTAGGAAGGATGCATCCTATTGAGACCGATGATGGTTACTAGACTAAAAGATCGATATGACGCAAGGTATTCGGAACCGATTGGATCTGATGATACAAGTGGATCTTGTTGGTTAAGAACCAGCTAGATAAGGGCATAGCTTGATGACACGACATAAGAGACATGACACAAGGTAGGAGACTGACACATGCTAGTGACCTAGGGGGCTCGGGGGCTAATCAAATATTAGCCCTGCCTACATGGAAGCGCAGAGCCCTCGTAGTTCGATAAAAGGCTGACGACAGACCATGGACAAAAGAAAAAAGAGGATGATGAAGACCAAGATGGGACATACAATAGGACAAGACATGAAGACTGATGATAGATGATAAATGATCAAATGGAAAAAGCAAAAAGACCGATGATGGAACCCCGGGGCAGATCAAATGATCGACCTTGCCTACGTGAAAGCGTAGGGGCAATGTAGTTCGACTAAAGGCCAAAGAAAAATGATGGAAAAAGGATGACCAACAAAGAAAATGATGGGACTGATAGGATGAGACAAGACAGACCTGTTAGATTGGATTGGAGGATGATGGTGATCATGAAGCTCAGGGATGGGATAGTTATCCAAGTCATCAAAAGAGGAATTGGGAGGATGATAGGAGGGATAGATGAATGATGAGATAGTATGCTATAGCTAGATACCAATGACAAGGGATTATAAGATGGGATGAGGAGAAGGAGATGATGATGGGAAGATGAAAAGGATGGGGGAGATAGGTAGGGATGGATAAGAAGGTAAGGATTTGGAGATGAAAAAGACTGGTTGGATTGATGGATAGGAAGATAAGGTTTTGGATGAGGAAAAGGTTACCAGATGGATAGATGAAAATGGATGCCATGATGGAAGGATAGGAAGATAAGGATAGGGAGATGGATATAAGGATTGTGTGGAGGGATGGGAAGATAAGGATAGGGAAATGGAACAAATTGTTGTGATGGAATGAATGATGTCTCCAAGGACTATATCATAAAGGAAGATAGATGCCCCCACTCTAGATATGTCATGTGCAGGGAGGAATGAAGGATGGAAGACAAGTGGATGAGAAGATAAAAGAGTGAGATGGATGAAGATAGGATGCATGTATAAGGAAGGGAGATTGAGGGTAGCATGACAGGTGGATCAAGAAGGTAGACGAGTGTGAATGACAGTTGGGATAGTGTGCAGATAAGGATTTATGCATGATGCCTATTTGCCAGGTTTTCATCATGGTACTTATCCAAGGCGCCACCAAAGAGTGGTTTTCACCATAGGATGAATTTATTTTTCTTTACTATTTTATTTTTTGATTTTATTTTTGACTTTTTTTGATTTTTTTGACTTTTTTTGAATTTTTTGGATTTTTTGCATTTTTTTGGATTTTTGGACTTTTTGGATAGTATGCAGAAGGAGATGGATAAGGATAGGGAGGCGAATAAGTGGATTTAGAAGACATGCGATAAGGATATGGATGAAGGACTCAAGCATCAAGTTCTATATCAGGTATTAAGAGCTCATGTTCGAACCGACTGTTGGATGTTGGTACAACCTTATGAGGAGAAATGGATTATGCAAAAGGATGAATTAGAGGGATTTGATGGGGGAGATATGTGGGGTAATGGATAGGATGCTGGAAAGGGTATGGATAGAATGATGGGGTGGATGTGTGATGGGGTGGTGAGTTTAGGACCAACATTGGCACATATGGTGATGGATGTGAAAAGATAAGAGGATTGATGGATGGAGAATGTGGGGATAATGGAGGAGATGGAATAGTGAATTTCGGGACATAGGGACCCAAAATAGACTTAGGAGATGAAAGGTGGGTATGGTTAGCTTTTGGATTAGCAACTTTGGATGTTCTTACAGATTTTTCATTTGATGGCATTGCATCTTTTTTCTTTGGGATCAACATGGTTTTGATTTTTGCTTTAGTGGGCCTTTGTGGCTGATGGGTTTGATTTGGATTGTGGATTTGATTTTTCTTTTCTTCAACATGTCATATAGAGGGGACATGGGGAGCTTTAGATTCATGTGGATGTTTGGATTTATGCATTTTTATGTTAGCATCCAAGGTGCATTTATTAGCAATGGGATGGGTGTGAGGGGATGGACAATGTGGAGCAATGGAGGTAGGAGTATGGGGATTACGTGTAGATGGAGGATGTTGAGGTATGTTCCTTTGTTGATCCTGATTATGGGATATGCGAGAGGGATTTTTATGATGGATGACATAGATAGGTGTTGGATGGATCAATGGATGAGATGGAGGAGGTGATCTTGGGATATATGGACCCAAGATGGATAGAGTAGATGAAGGACAAGAGATGGTGGATGGAGGGATGTAAGGACCCAAAATGGATGGAGCAGATGAAAGAGGAATATGGACGGTTGTTTTGAGGTGATACAATAAAGGAGGAGGGATGGCAGCATATGATTTGGTGGAGCGATGGGAAGAGCTGACATTTCTTTTGGAAAAGGCACGTTGAGGACATCTAGAGGTTGTACCAACATGTTTAGATTGTGAGTCTTGGGGAATAGATCCAAGACCTTGCATGCAGATTTGTTCTTTGACTTGGATGGGCTCTAAAATACCTTGCTCGTGAAGGCCTAGACCTTTTCCTTGATAGTTCATGTTCTTGAGCATTCGATCCATGATAGGATTTTTGTTATTCTGAAAACATGATGCGAGTCCATTATTAGGTGGGGGATGATGGGTGGTATATACACTATGTTTTTCTTCTGCAAGGAGGCCACCATGGAAGAATGTGAGAGTACCAAGGGGATATGCAAGCAGTGTGGGGATAGAATTTTTAGGCGATGATGGGGGATCTTGAGAAGGAGATGATGGGATAGCAACATTTGGATGGGTGGTATCTGGAGAGGGAGTAGGGGATATGATAGGATCTGATTTTGTGGTAGCAGGCTCATGCAATGGAGACGGAGATGGAGCGGTAGAATCTTGAATGTCAAGAGGATCATGGGATGGAATGGATGGGGGACTGTGATCTTGCGGTAGACTAGATGGGATGGTAGGATCTTGATCTGGAGGAGGGGATATGTTGGCATGCTTTGGATCAGGCTCTTGGCATGACTCATCGTGTGCGGGAGGCATGATAATGGAGTCATGGGGGGACTCTTCAAGTGGGGAAGATGGAAGAATGGAGGATTCAAAATATTCCTGGGAATGGATACTAGGAGTGGAAGAAGTGGATTGGATTTGGGTGTTGTCGATAGGTTCGACGGCTCTCGGAGTAGGGGGTGGGTGTTCAATGGATTTGGTAGATGTGATGGTAGGAGATGGGGACTCAATGGATTCAGAGGATGTGATGGTAGGAGATGGGGACTCAGTGGATTCAGAGGATGTGATGGTATCTTCAATGATAGGTGTTGGATGGAGAAGGGTCTCATCACTAACGACCATGGATGATAGGTTGGGATGGCATGGTTCCATGACTACAATGTGTGGAATGGGGGATGTTTCCTTTGTTATAAGTCCTTGGAGAAACTTGAATATGCTAGGCTGAGATGGCGAGGTGGGAGTGGATGAAGGTTTATTGATTAGTGGACTAGGATTAGATGGAAGATTAAGACTGGATGGAGGATTAAGGTAAAGATATGGGCATGGAGAATTAGGATAGGATGACATGGATGGTGGATCGTTGGTAGAAGATATGGGCGACATGTTGTAATAAAGGTATTGGGATGGTGGATTAGGATGGGAAGATGTAGGTGTTGGATTAATATAGGGAGATGCGGATGTTGGATTAGGGTAAGTTGGTGGGTGTGTTTGACTAGGATAGGGAGGTGTGAATGTAGGATTAGGTTGAGCAGATTGGTATGGAAAATTAGGGTAGTGGGTACATGTGGATGAAGGATCGAGATAAGAGGATGTGGATGGGGGATCAAGATAGGGGTATTGTGACGGCAAACTAGGATAAGGGGATGATGTAGATGAATGATATGATGGATATGATGGACATCCCTTGTCAAAGGTAGCATAAGGAGTGTGATTAGGCATAGATGAAGACATGATGGGATAACTCAATGGGGTGATTGGATTTTGGAATGTGGGTGGAGAAAGCTTACTAGCAATGATAGTGTCAAGGGGATCTATGTCGTATACCACTTGATCAACAAGACTTTCATTATCATCATTGACATAATTAGGGTTTCCCTTGACTACTATTGATGGAGGATACAAATTCATGATGATGAAAGGATAAAGATGATGGATAAAGATTTTGGATGGAAATGGACAAAAGCCCAAATCGGGATTTAGGACAAGCTCAGATCGAGATTGGATTAAAGCTCATATTAGGATGATTGGATGGTGCGATGGGATTGATTATGATGATAAGATTTGATTATCAATGGATGATTGCGACACCGAATCTGCTCTGAGATGGAAGGAGATTGATTGGGTCGAAGGTGATTGGATAAGGATGCGATTAGATTGGATTGGATTGATCGATTGATTGATAAGATTGACCGATGGATCAGATAGGATGATGAGAGGGGCTGAAAAACCCCATTCGGAGATTATCCTAGGTGACTTAGGATGTTGATTGATCGGATTAAAGGATGAATGGATGATTGCGGCACTAAATCCACTTTGAGATTGAAAATGGATTGATTGTGCCGACGATGATGATTAACTTAGGATGGATGACAATCCTAAGAGGATGTTAATGATGACGATCAGATCAGATACTTAGGTCAATTTGGATAATAACCCGAGATGAAGTTAAGAGGATTTGGGTGGGGAAAATGATGATTTGATTGGAGAAATGGATGATAGAAATGGATGAACGATTACTCAGAAGGAGTAAACAGATAATCAGAACGATAGAATGAGAGTTCAGAATGAGAAAAGGAGGTGTGAAATGGATGAATGTTTACTCGGAACGAGTAAACGAATGATCAGAATGATAGAATGAGAGTTCGGAATCATGAAAGGATGTATTAAATGGATGAACGTTTACTCGGAACGAGTAAACGAATGATCAGAATGACTGAACGGGAGTTCAGAATGATGAAAGGATGTGTTAAATGGATGAACGTTTACTCAGATGATCAAAATGATAGAACGAGAGTTCGGGATGATGAAAGGATGTGTTAAATGGATGAATGTTTACCCATAACGAGTAAACAGATGAGCGAAATGACAGAATGAGAGTTTGGAATGATGAAAGGATGTGTTGAATGGATGAACGTTTACTTAGAACGATAAACGGATGATCGGAATGATAGAACGAGAGTTTAGAATGATGAAAGGATATGTTAAATGGATGAACGTTTACTCAGAACGAGTAAACGGATGATTAGAATGATAGAACGAGAGTTCAGAATGATGAAAGGATATGTGAAATGGATGAATGTTTACTCGAAACGAGTAAACGGATGATCGAAATGATAGAACGAGAGTTCAGAATGATGAAAGGATGTGTTGAATGGATGAATGTTTACTCAGAATGAGTAAACAAAGAGAATGGTAGGGTATACCCTCCTTGAGGAGGTAGATGGTGAAGAAAAAGGTGCCCTGACCAACTTCTCAAAAGTATGAAGTGGTATATATCATCGAAAAGAGCACAAAAAAATGAAAAGAACTGCCTGTGAACGAAGTCAATCGGATAAACGGTGTGGAAATGGCGGCCTCGGGAAGAAAGAGTAGAAGGTAAGGTCCGCCACAGCATAAGGTCAAGTCCGCCACCGGAAGGGAAAGTCCGCCACCGGAAGGTCAGGTCCGCCACTGGAGGGTCAGGTCCGCCACTGGGAGGTCAGGTCCACCACCGGAGAGTAGAAGGTCAGGTCCGTCACTGAAGGTCAAATCTGCCACCAGGAGGTCAGGTCCGCCACCGGGAGGTCAAGTCCACCACCGGAAGGTCAGGTCCGCCACCGAGAGGTTCGGTCCGCCACCGGAAGGTCAGGTCCACCACCGGAGGGTCAGGTCCACCACCGGAGAAAAAGTTGCTCAAAAGTATGAAGTGTTATATGTCGTTGGAAAGAGCACAAAAAACTGAGAAGAACTATTTTTGAACGGAGTTAATCAGATAAACAATGTGGAAATGGTGGGGCATATATGGTTGCCTATCAGGGAAAATCCGCCACAGCATGAGGTTAGGTCTGCCACAGCATGTGGTCAGGTCCGCCACAGCATGAGGTTAGGTCCGCCACCAGAGAAAAAGTTACTCAAAAGTATGAAGTGTTATATGTTGTTGGAAAGAGCACGAAAAATCAAGAAGATTGGTGCTTGAACGGAGGAAAACGGGTTTACAGTGTGCAAATGGCGGGGTATATACAGTTACCTGTCAGGGAAAATCTGCCACAGCACGAGGTCAGGTCCGCCACAACATGTGGTCAAGTCCACCACAGCATGAGGTCAGGTCCGCCAGAGGATAAGTTTAAGCTTGATTTTTTGATGGATGGGTAAGGCAAAGGACCCAAAATATAGCAAACACTGATAAACAAATTTGGCTAACCTAAAAATGACTGGTTTTGCATGAGAAAGACAATTCAGATAGCACAACCCTAAGATTAGTAGAAATGGGTATGGCCAACAAAGTCTTCTACTCTAGGATGAACATGGTTGCTAAGGAGTCCTTGATATACACCCAGTACGTGAGGCTCAAACCGTGAACACCAACCCGTTACAAGCATGAGTCGAGAACCTTAGCGAGATACTAAAGGCTCGAACCAACTCTCCACGTCATCCTGACCCTTCGCCAATTACAACGTGGTTGGATTGAGGTACAAATTTCACTTTCCCCCCTTTATATACCCCACCGGTACGCGTGGTTGGAATCGTCCCTTGGG
Organism: Sequoia sempervirens; assembly: GCA_007258455.2. NCBI lineage: Eukaryota > Viridiplantae > Streptophyta > Pinopsida > Cupressales > Cupressaceae > Sequoia > Sequoia sempervirens. The sequence goes on from VDFB02026320.1 coordinate 103,430,114, forward strand.
GTGATGAAATCCCCAAGTAGGTCCCACTAAGAAAATAAAAAATGGGGTGACTCAAAGGACTTGGAAAGCTACGATTTCTCATCACCTAGGATCGCCAAATGGTGCAAGGGGATTGATACGTCAAATAGCCTTCCACAAACACACCAAACAAGGTTTGTTGACCCCTCTAATTAAACTGTGCCTAATTTACCAAAAGACAATTGGTAAAAACTTGAAATTTCACCTTCGGGAGGTCAGGTCCACCACAACAAGTCAAGTCCGCCACCGGAAGGTCAGGTCCGTCACTGGAGGGTCAGGTCTGCCACCAGAGGGACAGGTCCGCCACTGCAGGGTTAGGTCCGCCACCGAAGGGACAGGTCCACCACTGCAACCTGAACCTGCAAAAATGCAAAAAACAACAAACGTGAAAGAAAGAGACCCATTTGTGGGTCCCACCAGGTGTGCCAGAAATGTGATAGGTCGAATGTATGCGTTAGAAAATGAGCAGCAAACTAAAAGAGTGCAAATAAACACCAAAACAACCTACACCTCAAGATTAGCCTAAGTTGGAATCAACACAAGATAAAAGCAACAAATGGAACTTTATACCTAGTGTCCAATCGATCCTTTGGTTGGCCCTTCGATCTTGGATGTGTATGCTCCTTGGATGGAAAGATATGCAAACTAGATGATTATGTGAAGATGGATGGAAATGGATGAAAACATGAAAATGGCTAAGTATAGATTGAGAAATAAAATTGCAAGAGTTTGGCTAGCAAAATGATCTCCCTTAAATGAGAGAAAAGAGGGGGTATTTATAGAGATTTTGGAAATCTCTAGGGAAATGGATGGCCAAGATTGAGCCACCAAATATCAAGATGTAGGGCTAAGGTGAGTTGAGAACTCACAAGCCCTCACATCTTGACATGTGGCATGGGGAGAGGCCAAAGAAAGATGAGGTGGAGATGAGGTGGAAGGATAGTACATGACATGGAGGGGGGTACAAAGTACCTTGGGATTGGACAAGATCTCATAAAAGAGGTCCTTGTCCCCATGTAGATGAGAGGACATGTGAGGAATTAAAAATTCCTCAAATATTCTCATGGGGAGATGGGAAAGAATAAAGAATAAAGAGAGGACATGTGGGAAGAAGTGAAAGAATTAAAAATTCCTTTTGAGTGCATTAGGGGATTAAAAGTGAATTAAAAATTCACATGGGGAAGTGGAGTGCCTTGCCCAAAAGGAGAAAGCCTTTAATAAGGTTGACCAAGGACACATGTCATAAAGGACATGGGGAAAAGAAAAGGAATTTAATATTCCTTGAAAGATGAGAGTGGAATTAAAAATTCCTCAAAAGACTTTGGGAAGACAAAAAGAATTAAAAATTCCTTGGGGGATGGGAAGATTTGACTAAAGGGGGTGATTAGACAAGTCGATGAGGGGTTAGAGGAAGGTTGGATGGCTAAGAGAGATTAGAGGCCAACTTGCAAAAGTTGGAGGATGTGACACCTCCTAATCAAGGATTACGCATGTGCACATCCTAATGATGAGATTAGAAGAAGGATTAAGATTAGATAAAGATGATGGAGGATATGGCATATGAGGAATTAAATAAATGTGATATTTATTTAATTCATTTGATGAAAAGGGGAAGGTATTTAATTATTTAACTAGATACTTTAGGGATTTGGCAGAATTAAAGTTACTAATTAAATAATAGCAGTATTATTTAATTAACGAAAATAAGATGAAAGGGGATGAATTTGGATAAATTAATTGTCCAAATTTAGATGTCTACAATTACATAACAAGTAAAACAAATGGAAATTATAAGATCTATCCAACGAATTGAACAAATATTGCTACTTACCTCATGTATTTTCAGAGATCATATATAACTTTCTTGACATTGTTGTCAAAGTTGTTTGGGAGAGATAGAGGTAGAACGTACTGCAACAATTATAAAATAATCTTTTCATTATTTTTCCAAAAGTAGTAAACATAATACACTGAAAAGTACATGTAGTATACAAATATATATATAATATACCAGAATAATTACCTTAATGAAGGTATTCCAATCATATGTTTTCATCCCTGACCCAAATTCACCTTTCTTTGTTATGATATTGTTTATGTTTGCAGCAAATCCTATGAGAAATCAAATTTTTCGTATGACTTCTTTTATTGCATTGCTTTGCTGCTTCGTTAATAACCAAGGAAGGGTGCTTATATTAATTTGGTCTCCATCGCTATTTAATTGAATGAAATTTTTCATTGCATGATTGGATTCCTGAATGTCACTACAAATTTTTACAATTTTTTTTTTGTCAAGCCTTCCATCTAATATTTTACATAACGTTTCTATTATATTCTTTCCAATATGCATTGTATCAAACAAATGCACAATTTGTAGTTGCTCATAGTAGGGAACCTACTAAATTGTCTGATAACTTTTCATTCCCTGTGGAAGCTTAATCATGACCTTCATGAAGCATATAAGTTAAACAAATTAACAATGACAATCATTGTCAATTACAGCATGAGCAAACAAAACACAATATAAAAATATAAATTCCAAACATATCATATATGATAGATAAACAATTTGATCCGATGTATAACCTTGATGATTAATTCTATTATATTCGAACTTCCATAGGTGAGGTGTCATTCTTCGTGGTTTTGATGTAGTCTCTTCTTTCCCATTGAAAAGATGTTTTTTAGTAGCTTGATACTTATGATTTCTGTGGAGAAATTGCCTATACTTATCAAACACCTGCTTTCCTAAACTTGTTGAATGATGAGATTTCATCTTTGGACCACAAATTGGACATGCAAATTTTCCCTTTGTTTGAAGACCTGCAAGATCATATATAATTGGATTAAATATGTCAATTTTTATAATTATATATAATGAATAGATTATTTAAAAAACATGCATGATATTTACTTCATAAAATTAAATATTGTTAAAGTGCAGTCGAACATTATAACATACCACAAAAATGTGTTAGCCCTGGGGCATCATGAATTGTCCATACAAGCATTGCATGGAATTGAAATTTTCTTTGTCCTATTGGTCTAGAGACGTCATACATAGTGACACCATTCCATAACTTTAGTAACTCTTTGATAAGAGGCTCAATATATACATTCATATATTTAACTTGGTACTTACCTAGTTGAATGAACATAAACATTACATAATTATTATAACCATTTTACTACAACATATATAAATTAATTTACATGACTATTAAATAAAAAAAAATGTCATTATGCAACAAATAAGACAAATGAGATGCTACTATGTTAAAGAAAATTGATGTAAGCAAATACCTAGAACAAATATTTCCAACATTATATACTCCCTCTTTATTAACATCCATGGAGGAATGTTATTGTTGATAACAAAAATAGGCCACACCGAGTAAATAGATTTCAACTCTCCAAATGGATTGACACCATCCGCTGCCAATGAAAGCCTAAGATTATGAGGTTCTTCTTTAAAGTGTGGTCATTTTTTCCACATCCTTAAATGAAGAACCATCTGCAGGCATTCAAAGAATGTCATCTCTACTTCTATTATGTGCATGGTAATCCATAAATTGCGCTAAGCTTTCACACCTAAATAATTGTTGCATATGTGGAATAATGGGAATATAACGAAGAACCTTGTGAGGCACCTTTTTCGTTAGTTGATCTGTTTGATATCTACTGATATGAAATTTTGGGAATTCTCTTGCAAATTCATGTTGTTTATGATATGTAATATGATCATTGGGACATGCATCTATTACTTGATACTCCATTCCAATATCTTTCATAATGGCAGATAAATCTCGGTATGAGTGAGGTAAAATATGTGATAGTGGTAATAAAAATTCACCAATCAATCTACAACAAAAAATAATTTGTTAATATAAAGAATATTAATGGTACATATTTCATCCTTTATTTACTAATGATGAACTAACAACAATTAAAATAGATTAAAAAAATGACATATATGACATACCTTAACATCTGTGACATTGCTATGTTGGATAAACCATTCATAACCTTCAAGTTCACCAGCAACAATATAGCAGAGAGAAGAGTTATTTTAGAGCCTTCATAAAGGGGCTTGTGTGCCTTCTCAAGTATAGGTAAATCATGAACATCATCAAATTCATCTCGAACATTATGATTAGCTACACCACTAAATGTGTCATGAATCAATGTATTTGTACCATCATGTTCAACTGTGTTTTCTGGCACATGATCATCTTCTTCCATAGGATCATTAACTTCATCTTTGATATTCACAGCTTCATGTTCCTTCGCTTGCAAAACCACATTCTACGGGGCATGATAATCCATATCTTGTGCCCTAGGGCGCCCCACCTTTATAATAATGATTGACACAAATAAACCATGATCATGATCAAGTGAGTTTTTATATATATAGAAATGTTAAAACAATATAAACATTTACAAATTCAATCAATATAAAGATATATAATGAACAACTTACCAATGGACGATAATCATGCCCCCCTTCAATTTGACCATGCTTCCTACAATGTTTCTCAACTATTGTGATTAAAAGTCTTTTCGTCTTTAAGCCCTTGCAATTATTGCAAGGACAATAACATTTCCCATCACCCTTTCTTTTCAATCCAGCCCACATTCTAGCAATTGTCTGTTCATTTTGTTCTGCACTAATATTATCTAACATGATTTTTCTTTAACGAGCTTGAATATTTAGATCTTAAAAAACTATCAAAATCAAACTCTAATAATTTTTAATCATAGACAGGTAACAAAATCTAATCATTCTGATATTTTGCATCAAAAAAATTTGGCATGCAACCACCCTGCAAAAGACAAGATAGTTTGAAGTTAATAAACCCAAAAAACACTTTAAAATGCTAATTGCAAAACTTATTAAATTTTGATTTTACTATGATTTCCAACCATTAGACTCTTAAAATCAGAATATTGAACTTGCACAACAAAATCTAGAAATGAAATTGTCAAAATGCACAAGTCTAAAAATGAAAACTAATGAGATGTTACTTTAAAATATGATTTTCAAACTTGGAAGTACAAATATGACTTCACAAATTAATTCTGGAAAAGGACAATGACTAACCTCAACCTGGCGATATCTTGTTGAATTTTTTTTTTCCCAAGAAAATCGTCCTTAGTTCTCCACAAATTGTAGCAAGTAGAGAAAATTTGTAAGTAGAGAAAATTCGCAAGTATAGCAAAACACTGTCGCAATAAATAGGCAAACTCACTTTTATTTATGTCGACCACAATTTTATTTTTTTCTAATTTTCCATTTTTGTCAAAATTTCGACGAACATGTTTGTCGAAATTTCAATGAAACTTTGTTGAAAGTTAGACAAAAACCAAGTTCGTCAAAATTTCAACAAACTTCGGGGATAAAAATTATAAAAATTAAAAATTACACTTCAAATTTCACAAGCACCGGACAATACATCAAATTATAAATATTTCGTTAGAAATTTTTGTCAGATTTTGCAATTAAATGAGTTAGTGTAACCTAAAAGACCTATCCTAGGGGCCTCGAGAGCTAATCAAAGATAAGCCTTGCCTACATTATACATGCAGAGATCACATAGTTCGCCTGACTCAACTTATTGAAGATGAGATATGAATAGTTGATGGAATGTCAGTTTATTATGATGGACTCCTAAAGGATTGACCTAGGGTGTCTCGGGGGCTGATCAAATATTAGCCTTGCCTATGTTCAAGCTTAGAGATGACGTAGTTCGACAAGGTTCTATTTTTTGATTTTTGATGTTTGAGCTTTTTAGGGTTTTGATGTGTTTTGGATGTTTTGGATTTTTCCTTTACAATTTTGCAAATGTTTTTGGATTTTAGCTGTACAAGATTTTGCAATTTTTTTTAGATTTTCTGATGATCGTTTTACAAATATTTTTGGGATTTTCGATGACCTTAAGATATACAAGAACTCAATCCAATCCATAACAAATTTCCCCCAGTGTTAAATGATAGACTACCTCGTTATAGACATGACAAACTGACCTTTTGAATATGCCAAGTAGTACTACGGGGATACGATACTTCATAATATCAAGCTATGATATGGATGGGGATAGGTGATGGATGGAATAGGATGAAGGATGCGATGTAATGAATGGAATGATAGGATAAAGAGCCTAAGATAGATGGATGTACTTTATTTACGCAAGCTGTCTGTTTGCCAGGTTTTCACCAAGGTACTTGCACAAAGCGCCACTGAAGTGGTTTTCACTAGAGGATGATTTTTTTATCTTTATTGTTTTTGAATCCTTTTTCTTATTTTTTCGGATTTTGATTATTTTTTGATTTTTTTAGTATTTTCAAATTTACACCCTTCAAGACTAGGCATAAAACTTTTTAAGATGCAAGTTGTTGGTTGGTTCTTGTAAGGGTTCACCTTCAGGTCTTGACAATTGGTATGCTCTTGATCCATAGCTTGTTGTGATGACAAAGGGACCTAACCAGTTAGGCTCAAACTTTCTTTTTCTATCCTGATATGGAAGATTCTTTTGATTCTGCTTTAGGACAAGATATCCTACCTGGACAGGCCGACATTTGATCTTCTTGTTGTAGCTCCATTTCAGCTGGTTTTGATATACTTGCAAGTGATTAAGGGCATCAAGATGACGCTCATCCAATAATTCTAGCTCATTTAACTAAGATACTTTGTACTCTTCATTAGTGATCAAGTTCTGTAGTGACACTCACAGTGATGGGAGCTCAACCTCAATAGAAAAATGGCTTTTGATTCGTAGACCAAGGAGAATGGGGTTGCACCTGTTAGTGTGTAGGTACTAGTTTGATAGGCCCAAAGAGCAGGATTTAGCTATAGATGCCAATCATGGCCGGCTTTGTTGATCGTTTTCTTCAGGATTTCAGAATGGTTTTATTTGTAGCCTCAACTTGACCATTGCCTTGGGGGTAATATGGGGTAGAGAATTAGTGTTGGATGTTGAGTCTTTGACATAGCTCTTTCACATCCTGATTCTTAAAGGGTGTTTCGTTATTTGAGATAAGGGTTTGTGGAACACCGTAATGACAAATTAGGTATTTCATGATGAATTTAGCAATTTTCTTCCCCATTATGTAGGTCATAGGAGTGGCTTCAACCCACTTGGTAAAATAATTAGTAGTTGTTATGATAAACTTGTGGCCATTGGATGAGGTTGGAATGATCTTTCTTATGAGGTCAAGCCCCCATTGTGAGAAAGACCAAGGTGTGATCATTGGTTGCAACTCTTGAGTTGGAGCATGAATCAGATCTCCATGTTATTGACATTGGGAACATTTTTGCACATATTGATGAGCTTCTCTTTCCATGGTTGGCCAATAGTACCCCATCCTCATCAATTTCTTAGCTAAAGTCATACTGCTAGAATAGGAACCACATATTCCATCGTGTACTTTTGTTAAAGTGGTCAAGGATTCCTCTTGGTTAAGACATCATAGTAATGTCCCTTCGATGCTTCAGTGGTAAAGGGTATCTCCTAGGATCACGAATCAAGATGCCTTTTTAACAAAGGTATTTTTAAGGTTCAAGGTGATATCGGATAGGAGGGTTCTTCTAGTTGGGTAGGTAAAGGTGTCATGTTACCACGGGGATCCAAGACCAACAATGACACACACAAATTCAGATTCTGGAATTTCAAAATTTGGTATGAGAAGTTGTTCTACCAAGAATTCACATTGCAGGACGTTGTTTGGCATGTCTAATAGTGACTTGATTGTTTCCATAGCATCTGTTGCTTTGTTGTTCATGCGAGGAATTTGCTCAAAAGTTATGTCTATGAAGAAATATTTGAGACTTTCTACCATCTTCTTGTAAGGAGTAAGCTTGTCATCCTTAGTTTGGTAGTTGTCATTGACTTGGTTGATAACTAGCTGTGAGTCTCCATAGAATTTTTTTTCTTGTATCTTCCATTGAACTGCTATCCTTAGACCTATGATTAGGGTTCCATACTCAGTAATGTTGTTAGTACATGAAAATGATAGCCTGTATGACTTTGGGATACAATCACTTTGAGGGGTGATGAAGAGAATGCCTGCTCCTGATCTATGTTGGGTGAATGATCCATCAAAGTACATTTTCAACTGATTTGTGAGGTTGACAAGAAATACTAATTCATCGGGGAATTTAGATATCAATGGGTTCTCTGCATAGATACGTGCCTCTGCTAGTTGGTCTACGATCACTTGCCCTTTGATTTCCTTGCACTCCACACACTCTATGTCAAATTTTGTTAAGATCATTACCCATTTGGCCATTCACCCAATGAGAATTGCTTTGGATAATAGGGATTTCAATGGATCAATATTTGCAATGAGTTTGATTTGATGTGACAACATGTAGTGTCTAAATTTTTGTGAAGCAAAAACCAATGCTAAGTAGGATTTCATAATGGATGAATAGTTCATTTCATATCCCACTAAGGTCCTACTGATGTAGTTGTTATTAATTTTTGCTTCTCGCATAAATTAATGAAGTTTAGGGGGAATTATTTGCTAGAGTACAAAATTTTTTTGGTGACAAGTTATCCAATGAATTTTGTTTTTAGAATAAAGGAGTGTTTAGGTTTGGTTTTTCAAAATAATTCAAATAGTTCAAATCAAACTGATTGAATAGTCCTAACAAAGCAAAATGCTAAACAAATTTCATTTGGAGAAAAAATATTCAAGCTGAATTATTCATTGTATAGTGATTGTTATTGCTGATTATCAGAAAGGCATTACAGATATAAGAATAGGAATGCAAGAAATCACTCATTTGTGATTATAGAAAATGTGTTTAAAACAATTGTAATTTTATTGTTTTAGATTATGTAATCAAGATGAAATCAAAAGATACATAAACCATTACATGTTTTGAATAGTTGATTTATTAAGGAAAATATTATGTAATCTCAGACAAGTCATGGGAGTAGCCTGATTTGATTTCTTAATCAAAAGATGAATAAAGTAAAATGCATATAACATAACTGAAAGGAATGTAAGAATAGAGTGAGAAGGTGATTCGTCATTTCCTGGAATGATGAATCATTGTCGCAGTCGGTTTGATCATGTTCAGCTCTAGTATCAGGTTCAACTCTAGCTCCAAGGTTTACTTACAAAATTATGAGGGGTGATATTAGAGCAATGAGGACTCACATTCTACCTTATTCCTACATTACTAACAGAAATGAAATTTACATCTTATTAGGCATTCACCAGATAATTAGCCTTGAAAAAATCAAATCATCCAAAAAAATCATTGAATCCACTATTTTTACTAACTGGTTTGTGTCATGTGCAGAAGCGGGAAATGTAATGTTGCTGATTATTGAATTACAACATGAGTGGGATTAAATGTGGCTCCCACAAGGGTTGAGCTCAGCTCATAGCAGAGATAAGAATAACGTTATGCTTTGTAGAGTATTCAAAAGATGCTGTGAATATTTGCAATCTAGGACAACAAAAAAAAATTCAATTTTTAGTTAAGGTAGAGATATTCCACCTTGAAAATTAAGTAAAAAGAAGCATCTGTGAAATAATTATAGGAAAAAGTATTACATACAACAAAATGATGTGTTTCTTCATTTTGAAACAACACAACCAAGGTGTTAAGAATAGATCATTTGCTGATACAAATGGAAAATCAAGTCAGCTTAACAGTCAAAAGTTGAGATAAATGCATTGCTTTCAGATTCAAAAGGACAACCTTATCATTTGCAGAGTCTTTGTCAAAGAATCCAAATTATCTTACTTTAGTGAACAAGTAAATCAATATCAAGTGAAGGATAACAATATTGTTTAATGGCAATCACCTGCATGTTACTATATAGGGCACTTCAGAGTTTGCACAAAGGTACCTTGAGGAATTCTCTTGTGCATTACAAATTTGTTTTAACTTCTGAGCTTTCTAATTTCTACAAATTTCCATTACAGAAAGCTAGTAATTTTAATATCTTATAAGAAAGTTTCATTGAACTTAAAAGAAAACCCCAACAAAGGGCTTTGAAGGTTTATTACATATATATAGTGAACAACATCATGGTTTTTATATAATAAGAATCAACGGAAAAAGATCATGATTTTCAGCATTTCAACGAATACCTTGAAGAAATAAAAAGCTAATGAAAGCTACAGAAGTGTTCATTTTCAAAAATGAAGAAATCAAGAGAACAATGCAGGCTACAAAAAGATAATAGAATCATAATTACACAGAAGATTAGTATTGTTGAATGGCGGCCAAGTGGAGGCAAAGAATAAAAAATATCCAAATGTGAATATGCTGGAACGACTGTCAAAACATGGGGATTGTTTAGAACAACAAAATAAAAATAGGCATAACAAATGTTTATTTCATTTACAATGTATATACAACCACAAATGGGGTTTCTTTTGCAGAAATGGAGGAAATATAAAAGCTCAAGTATTTACAGTGAAAAATCAAATACCCAATTCAGAGATATAGAAAAGATGAAGCTTTCAGCTACAGTACAAATGCATGATCTCATTTTTTTTTTTTTACAAACCCAGAAAAGGAGATAAGGCTGCAGCCAACCCATATACAAAAGTGAACAATTTTTGTATTCAAATCTCAAGTTAAGAGTGTGTTGATGGCAGCCAACACATAAGAACTCAAAGAAAACAATGAAGTTAAATATTCAAGGCCGTTCAGGTTTAATTAAGAATCATACACTCTTTGCCTTTCTTAAAAGTTTCAAAAAACTTCACAGCAACAAAAGCTCGACTGGGGCTTTGTTCATGGAACCCAGAATAAAAATCACAGACATAGAACAAGATTCACAATGGAAATCTATCAAGAAAAAATGAATGGTCGTGCCATATAGCTTGTAAAATATTTTAAAGACAAAGAAAATTCTCTAGATTTGAAGATAAGTCTATTTACCTTCGTATTTCTGCCATAAATATTCCAGAATCTTCAAAAAATGGCTCAAAATATAGTGAAAACCAACAAAAACGTGGCTAGGGTTTGCAAATACATGGTAGTGCCCAGAAGTTTCCTCAACAAGATGAAATAAAAAATGAAAGCATTTCATTCATTTTAGGTTTCAAAAACCTAGAATGTTCAATGGAAGAGCCTTTAGTTTTATTAAAAACTTTATTCATTTTCAATAAAAGCTATGTTTTAAGCTTTTATTTAAAAAAAAAGAGTTCTTGATTTGGAGATTGTTGTGAGAGCATTATTCACATTTTGTAACTCATTTTCTTGTGAGATCTATAGATTTGTAATGCAGATACTTCTTATTTCTCAATAAAGAAGCTTATTTCCTTCTCTATTTTTCTATGTTCTTTAGTAATTGCTATAAGTTACATGATTAAATATTGAATCCTTTCATTATTTTATCAATTCCTCCAATATTGAATGCATAAGATATTATGTCATATTGCAGATCTCAGTTTGTGTTTTAAGTCTCATGTTTAGGAATTTTGTGAAAACATTATTGTTTTCCTTACTCTTAGCATAAATTTAAGCCTTACCTTAGAATCATTTATGTAGGCATAAGTTTTTGAGTTGTGATCACATAGCTTTATTGAGTTTTTTGTGAGTTTATCAAAGTTGCAAGTCTTTTTTGACAATTGATGAATCACCTTACTTTCTTGTTTATTTTTACTTTATCCTTCTATCCTTTACCTCTGTTAGAAAAACTATTTTTAAAAGAAAATCCAAAGGGAACCAGCCCAAAACCTGGAGGTCTATTCTCACGATAGGATACCCACAGCATGAGAATGGTCCCATGTGCATAGAATTTATCGAGTTTTTCAGCTTAACTTCAGGTGCAAATCCTTGTGTTAACAATTTTGGCATGCTCAGTGGGACCTTGCACTATTTTATCAATTCAAAAAGAGCTTAATTTTTTGTTGTAACAATGTGAGCAACAGTTTTCAGCCTTCAAGAAAAAAAAAATCACACTTGGTGACTTCGGATCTCAATTTCAGCAGTATTAGTGAGGAAGCTTATGAGAAGTTGTCAATGAAGATCAAGAGAAGAGTCTATAGAACATTCAGAATTACCAACAAGAAGTACCAAAATTGTTAGGACAACAACAAGCCTTGTTTCGTCCTTCAAAAATCCACTATTTGTAAGTTCTGCAATTCAAATTTTTGCTAATTCTATTATTTCCAGTGGTTCAACTTCACCATTAATCATCAATATGGCTCATCCTCCACCTAGGAATCAACCTTTTATTTCATTTGATCAAGGAAGTCCCTTAATTTAGCCCAGCATAATGATATTCCAACTATAGCCCTTAAAAGTTTACCATTTTTTACTAGTGAAGATCACACAACAACCATTGAACACATTCAAGATGTGGCTTAGTTGTGTGGTTTACATCATATAACCGAGCAAGATGTTGCAATAAGGCTCTTGGCAGCCTCTTTCAAGGGTAAAGCATTTCAGTGGTTCAGAGGGTTACTAGTGAATTCAATTACAACATGGGATCGGCTTGGAGAGAAGCTTAACAAACAGTTTGAAGATAAATCAGAACATCTGTCACTGGCGGAGCAGCTTACTACCATCAAGAGAGCACCACATGAACTTTTGATGGACTTCAATTATCGGTTCATAAAGACCTGGAATTGAATTCTAGCTACGGTAAAGCCATCAAATGATCATGCTTTTTTGTATTACTTAAAAGCATTAAATAGTGAAATTGCACTTTTGATTCAATCTTGAGGAGGGGATACATTATCAACAACATTTGATATAGCTGTTAGGGCATATAATAATTTAATTCAAGCTGGAAAGTTAGTCCCTAGGCCTCCTATGCCTTATTTTTTTGATATACAGCCAATTACCCTAGTTTTTCCACCTACTGTAGCTGTTGTTCCTGCATTTCCAGCCTTTAATTCACAAGTAGCAGCTCAAGAGAATGCTGTTCCTAATCAGTTTTAGGAACTAGTTAGCATAAAAGAGAAAAATCAGAATATTCAAAAGACCTTACAGACCTTTGGTAATGAGCTGGTTAATATCAAGAAGCAGCAAAGTCAACCACCATACCAAGCCCCTTATCAAGCTCAGTATTAGTCCAATCCTCAGATTCGAAGAAGGAATTTCAATCAAAGGCCTTTCCAGCCTTACAACCCCAGTGCTCTAGTTCATCTAAGGAGGTAGTACCTATACAAAATAACATGGCTACTAATTATGAATGGTGTTTTCCATGTAATCAACCACATAACCAAACTACCTATTCCAATGGAATTCTTAATCAAGCACTAATGGTGCAAAGTAGTGCTACTGTTCCAAAGAATTCATTACAGGAGGCTCATGATCAACACTCCACTCATGCAGAACAAGGGAATCCAGATGTCACTTTCATGAACTAGCAAGGTGAGGAGTTTTGTGGTGTCAATAATGATCAGAATCAGTCAAGTAACCCTATAGCAACCACCACAAGGAGTAAGAAAAGGGCTATTGATTTGGGGCAGCAGATTGATGGAGACAAAAAGTAGCCTTCTACAAGTTCACAAAATGGTCAAGTTCTGCCAAGAACATAGTCTGTGGTTGGCAAAGATCAACATGGCCAATTAGCACAAGTTTAGAAGAATGTTGCTATTCTTAAAGGACAACAGAAGGTTATTGCTGGCAATTTTAATATTTTAGAGCATATGAAGAAGACTAATGTTAGTGTTTCAATGTGGGATTCATTAGATCTTCCTCGACAAAAGGATTTCTTACATGAAGCTCTATCAAAGTTTTCTCTGTCTGATGATGTGTCTAATCAACAACTTGCTAAAGTTGTGTTTACTAATGACTCACCTGAAAATAAAGAACAACCTACCAAGGTAGTTAAAACACCCCCTTTCTATGTTTCTTTAATAGTTGGCTAGCATTTAGTTCATAACTGCATGATTGACTCTGGGGCCAACAGTTTTGTAATGCCCAAGCAAATTGTAGACAAGCTTGGAATTAAGTATGAGCCATTAGAAAAAGGGGTAGTACAACTAGATGGCACTATTGTTAAAACAGTTGGAGTTATTAAACATCTGAGTCTTACATTGCACACATGTCCAAACTTTTCAATACCTCAGGATGTTTATGTTATAGAGTTACCTCCATACTTTGCAATCTTTTTGTCACGTGATTTCACAGCTAAGATTGGAGGATACTTGTCCTTTGATTGGTCTCATATGTTATTTAGGACCAGGTGTGGAACTAAAGTCACTATCAAGTCAAAACCTGTAGCTAAGAATCATATTGAGCCTTATAATCCAAGTGTGGTTAATGCAGTAGCTGCTATAAATTGTGCTTTGTTTTATCAAGAAGACATTAGTGCAACCAATGAGACTACTACTAAGATAAAAGACATTCTAGATATTCTATTGGATGATTAGGCAACAAAAAATGATTAGAGTTCTTCAAATGAACAACTTGAAGAGGAAAATTTAGGAATTTATATGATGCATGAAACTGATTTTGTTATGCCTAATCTGGAAAAAAGTATTGAACAACAAACATATCAACAAACAAATGAAGTTTGGAAGCTATTATTTGATGGTTGAAGGAGTAGAAATGGTGCTGGAGGTGGTTGCATGCTTATTTCTCTAGCTGGTGAGAAATATTATTCTGCATTCAGGTTCACATTCAGCTGCACCAATAATACAACTGAGTATGAAGCTCCGATTCATGGTCTTTAGTGGGAAAAAAAGAGAGGTATTTTCTATTTACAAGTCTTTGGTGACACATAACTAATTTTTAATCAAGTTAGAGGTATCCATACTACTAAAAATGATCTCCTCAAGTCTTATAAGCATAGAGTATGGGATCTTATTGAAGATTTTCAAGCTTTTAATTTGCTATCAATTCCCAAAATTAAAAATAATCAGGCTGGTAGACTAGCAGCCATAGGTGCTTAGTATGATATCCCAAATGATATCAGTAATTCAAGAGAACAATAGTATGTAAAGTTATTATTAAGTCATCAATTCCTAACAATAATGAACATTGGCAAGTTTTTGGTAGTGACCAATAGATTATCAATTTCTTGAGAGAAGCAAAGTTTTCTAATGATAATCAAGAGAAACTCAAACAATAGTATGGAGATCAAATCATACAACTGAAAACCAACAAAATGCCCAAAGGCTTGGTTACTTTGGAGTCCATTTTCAATACAGATGATCAAGTCAGAAAGGAGAAAGCTAGTTTACAGATTAAAGATCATTATGAAGGTGTTGAGATCTTCAAAGACAAGCTTTTGAAGCTTGGTAAGGTATGCACTTTAGAAGAAAGGCATGCTTTTATTTTATTATGTCAAGAATTCAGTGATGTCTTTGCATGGGAATACTCAGATCTGAAATGTTTTGATCCTTCTATTACCCAACATACAATTGAACTTGAACCAAATGCCAAGCCTGTGAGACAAAAATAGAGGCCACTCAATCCCAAGCTTGAGCCCCTCATAGTCAAAGAGTTGAATAAACTTATTGAGAGTGGTATCATTTATTCAATTAAGCATACCTCTTGGGTATCCAATCTGGTACTTGTGAGAAATAAAAATGGTGAAATTAGACTTTGTGTTGATTTCAAAGATCTTAATAGAGCTTCCCTAAAAGATCGTCACCCTTTGCCTTCCATGGAACAAATCCTTCAAGTTGTTTCTAGTTCTAAAAGATTCTCTTTATTAGATGGTTTTTTAGGATATAATTAGATCCTGGTTAAGGAAGAAGATCAGTTTAAGACAACATTTACAACTAAATGGGGTGCAATGACTTACAAGAGGATGCCATTTGGTTTATCTAATGACGAAGATACTTTTCAAAAAGCTATGGATATGGATTTCAAAGGTTTGATGTATAAGATAGTGTTAGTTTATTTGGATGACATAACTATTTTTTCAAATAATTCAAATGAACACTTTGATCACTTAAGAAATATTTTTGAAAGATGTAGAGAGTTTGGTGTCTCTCTCAACACAAAGAAATATGTGTTTGTTTTTCATGAAGGTAAATTTCTTGGATACATTGTATCAAAAAATGGTATTTTGATAGATCCAGAAAGAGTAAGTGCAATCCTTTCACTTCCTTTACCAACACACAAAAAGGGTCTTCAAAGTTTTCTGGGTAGAATCAACTTTGTAAGAAGATTCATTCCAGATGTTGTTGAATTATTAGTGCTTTTGACTTCAATGTTAAAAAAGAATGTATCTTTTAGCTAGACTAAAGAAGGAAAGAGGAGCTTTCAACTTATTAAAGAAGCACTTGCAGCTGCTCCTACTTTGTTGAATCTTGATTTCTCAAAAGATTTTATTCTATATGCATATGGTAATATTGATAATATTGCAGCCATGCTAGTTCAAGAAAATGATCAACAGTTAGAGCAGCCCATAGCTTTATTTAGTCAAAGTCTTAAAGACTATGAGCTTAACTATTCCTTTGTTGAAAAACATGTCTTAGCTATTATCAGGAGTTTGAAGAAATTTAGACATATGCTGTGTAATAACAAAATTAAATTGTTGGTTGCTCACCCTTCAGTCAATGAATTTCTGTTGAATAAAGATCTAAACAACAAAAGAGCTAGTTGGGTGACTAAGGTAATGGAATATGACCTTGAAATCAAGGTTACCAAGCTGATAAGAGGCAAAGGTCTCTGTGAACAACTTACGAAGAATAATGACAACAACATAGAAGAAGAAGAAACTATTGTTTTAGCTCATCAAGATGAGGAAGTAATTGTTGCACCTATAACTTCTACAGGTTGGGTGAAAGAAATGTCACATTTCTTATTAACTGGTGAGTGTCCTCTTGGTTTGACTAAATCTAAAAGAAGGTAGTTTAGATTACAGTCAATACCTTATGTTCTCTTAAATGGTTTATTATTTAGAAAGGATTTTCATGGTGTCCTGTTGAGATGTATTGAAGTTGGTTAGTTTGATAAGGTATTACATGAATTTCATCAAGGGTCAGCTAGTGGACACTTTTCTCCAAGAGCTACAACTCTAAAGATAATGAAAGGAGGCTATTATTGGCCTACCATATTCAAAGATTCTCATGCATGGATAAGGAAGTGCAAAGAATGTGCCATGTTTGCAAGAAAAGAAAAGTTAGCAACTCTTCCATTGCAACCAGTTCAAGTTGAGCAACCCTTTATGAAATGGGGCTTAGATTTCATTGGGGTCATAAACCCACCATCTAGTGCAGGGCACAAGTGGGTGCTCACAACCACTAATTATTTTTCAAAATGGATTGAAGTTGTAGCACTTAAAGAAGCAAATTTGATAGCTGTTCTGAACTTATATGAAGAGCTGATAACTAGGTTTGGAGTTCCTGAATCTATTGCTTCAGATAATGCACTTGCTTTCATAGGAACTAAGATATCTGAGTGGGTTGTTAAAAATGGTGTTTATTTGAATACATCTTCTAACTACTATCCTCAAGGCAATGGACAAGCTGATTCCACTAATAAGAACCTTTTGACGATCATCAAGAGAACTATGGTAGGTAATCAAAGAGTTTGGCATACCAAGCTAAAATCAGCTTTGTGGGTTGACAGAATTACATCGAAAAGATCAATAGGATTTTCACCATACATGCTTGTGTATGGAAAAGAGGCAAGGCTGCCTATTTCACTTGAGCTACCAGCTCTTGATCTGGTAAATGAGATTGATATGATTGAAGAAGAGCCTATGACAACAAGATTGGCTCAGCTAATTGAACTTGAAGAAATTAGAACTGAAGCAATGAAAAAGATTGAGCAACATCAGGCTCAAATGAAAAGATCCTTTGATAAAAGAGCATCTCCAAGAATTTTCCAAGAGGGAGACATAGTTCTAAAATGGGATGAACTGAAAAGCAGACCTATAAAGCACTCCAAGTTTGATGCATTCTGGGCTGGGCCATACATCATCACTAAAAAAAAATAGCATAATGCCTTCTAGTTGTCTAAGTTGGATGGTGAAGCGGAGCCAATCCTAGTGAATGGGATTCACCTCAAGAATTGTTTTTGAGGTATTGATCTAAATATGTACATAGCTGATTAGGTTCTAAGTGTTCAATAAGTGCTTCTACACATAGATTAGTTACATCTGAAGTTTCCTCTAAGTGCTATTATGCACAATTGATAGTTTACTTTGAGTTTTGTTGGGAGGGAATAAAAGTTGTAAATTTGATGTTACTAGCTATATTTCAATGAGATAGATACTTTCTATTCATAACATGGAATAGACCTTCAATGTCATCAACAAGTATATGCCCCATGGGACTGTAACTAATAACAACAAAGTTACAAGTAATTACAACTAAAAAAGGAATTCTGTACAAGGTTTTCTGAGTCAGAAAAAAGGCATAAATAGACTCCATACCCAATATAGATAAGCAAGGCAATTGGCCTTTGTTGTTTAGCAGACAAACAACCCTGAGAGGTCACCAAAAATGTTATTAATTTTTGCTTCTCACATAAATTAATGAAGTTTAGGGGGAATTATTTGCTGGAGTACAAAAATTTTTTGGTGACAAGTTATCCAATGAATTTTTTTTTCAGAATAAAGGAGTGTTTAGGTTTGGTTTGTCAAAATCATTCAAACAGTTCAAATCAAACTGATTGAACAGTCTTAACAAAGAAAAATTCTAAACAAATTTCATTTGGAGAACAAAATATTCAAGCTGAATTATTCATTATACAATGATTGTTACTACTGATTATCAGAAATGCATTACAGATATAAGAACAGGAATGCAAGAAATCATTCATTTGTGATTACAAAAAATGTGTTTAAAACAATTGCAATTTTATTGTTTCAGATTATGTAATCAAGATGAACTCAGAAGATACATAAACCATTACATGTTTTGAACAGTTGATTTATTAAGGAAAATATTCTGTAATCCCACACAAGCCGTGGGAGTAGCCTGATTTGATTTATTAATCAAAAGATGAATACAAGTAAAATGCATATCACGTAACTAAAAGTAATGTAAGAATAGAGTGAGAAGGTGATTCATCATTGCCTAGAATGACGAATCATTGCCGCAGTCGGGTTGATCATGTTCAGCTCCAATATCAGGTTCAACTCCAGCTCCAAGGTTTACCTACAAAATTGTGAGGGGTGATATTAGAGCAATGAGGAATCACATTCTACCTTATCCCTACATTACTAACAAAAATGAAATTTACATCTTATCAGGCATTCACCAGATAATTAGCTTTGAAAAAATCAAATCATCCAAAAGAATCATTGAATTCACTATTTTTACTAATTGGTTTGTGTCATGTGCAGAAGCAGGAAATGTAATGTTGCTGATTATTAAATTACAACATGAGTGGGATTAAATGTGGCTCACACAAGGGTTGAGCTCAGCTCATAGCAGAGAGAAGAATAATGTTATGCTTTGCAGAGTATTCAAAAGATGCTGAGAATATTTGCAATCTAGGACAACAAACAAAAATTCAATTTTTAGTTAAGGTAGAGATATTCCACCTTGAAAATCAAGTAAAAAGAAGCATCTATGAAAGAATTATAGGAAAAAGTATTACATACAACAAAATGATGTGTTTCTTCATTTTGAAACAACACAACCAAGGTGTTAAGAACAAATCATTTGTTGATACAAATGGAAAATCAAGTAAGCTTAACAGTCAAAAGATGAGATAAATGCATTGCTTTCATATTCAAAAGGACAACCTTATCATTTGCAGATTCTTTGTCAAAGAAGCCAAATTATCTTACTTTAGTGAACAAGTAAATCAATATCAAGTGAAGGATAACAATATTGTTTAATGGCAGTCACCTGCATGTTACTATATAGGGCACTTCAGAGTTTGCACAAAGGTACCTTGACAAATTCTCTTGTGCATTACAGATTTGTAACATTAACTTCTGAGCTTTCTAATTTTTGCAAATTTCCATTACAAAATGCTAGTAATTCTAATATTTTATAAGAAAGTTTCATTGAACTTAAAAGAAAACCCCAACAAAGGGCTTTGAAGGTTTATTACATATATATAGTGAACAACATCATGGTTTTTATATAATAAGAATCAATGGAAAAAGATCATGATTTTTAGCATTTCAACGAATACCTTGAAGAAATCAAAAGCTAATGAAAGCTACAGAAGTGTTCATTTTCAAAAATGAAGAAATCAAGAGAACAATGCAGGCTACAAAAAGATAATAGAATCATAATTACACAGAAGATTAGTATTATTGAATGGCGGCCAAGTGGAGGCAAAGAATCAGAAATACCCAGATGTGAATATGCTGGAATGGCTGTCAAAACATGGGGATTTTTTAGAACAACAAAATAAAAATAGGCATAACAAATGTTTATTTCATTTACAATGCATATACAACCACAAATGGGGTTTCTTTTGTAGAAATGGAGGAAATATAAAAGCTCAATTATTTACAGTCAAAAATCAAATACCCAGTTCAGAGATATAGAAAAGATGAAGCTTTCAGCTACAGTACAAATGCATGATCTCATTTTGTTTATTTTTACAAACCCAGAAAAGCAAATAAGGCTGCAGCCAACCCATATACAAAAGTGAACAATTTTTGTATTCAAATCTCAAGTTAAGAGTGTTGATGGCGGCCAGCACAGAAGAACTCAAAGAAAACAATGAAGTTAAATATTCAAGGTTGTTCAGGTTTAATGAAGAATCATACACTCTTTTGCTTTCTTAAAAGTTTTAAAAAACTTCACGGCAGCAAAAGCTCAACTGGGGCTTTGTTCATGGCACCCAGAATAAAAATCAGAAACATAGAACAAGAGTCACAATGGAAATATATTAGGAAAAAATGCATGGACGCACCATATAGCTTGTAAAAGCTTTTAAAGGCAAAGAAAATTCTCCAGATTTGAAGATAAGTCTATTTACCTTCGTATTTCTGCCAAAATCTTCCAGAATCTTCAAAAAATGGCTCAAAATATAGTGAAAACCAGCAAAAACATGGCTAGGGTTTGCAAATACATGGCGGCACCCAGAAGTTTCCTCAGCAAGATGAAATAAAAAATGAAAGCATTTCATTCATTTTAGGTTTCAAAAACCTAGAATGTTCAATGGAAGAGCCTTTAGTTTTATTAAAAACTTTATTCATTTTCAATAAAAGCTGTACTTTAAGCTTTTATTTAAAAAAAAGAGAAGAAAAAGAGTTCTTGATTTGGAGATCGCTGTGAGAGCATTATTCACATTTTGTAACTCATTTTCTTTTGAGATCTACGGATTTGTAATGCAGATACTTCTTATTTCTCAATAAAAAAGCTTATTTCCTTCTCTATTTTTCTATGTTATTTAGTAATTGCTATGAGTTATATGATTAAATATTGAATCCTTTCATTATTTTATCAATTCCTCCAATACTAAATGCATAAGATATTATGTCATATTGCATATCTCAGTTTTTGTTTTAAGTCTCATGTTTAGGAATTTTGTGAAAACATTATTGTTTTCCTTACTCTTAGCATAAAGTTAAGCCTTACCTTAGAATCATTTATGCAGGCATAAGTTTCTGAGTTGTGATCACATAGCTTTATTGAGTTTTTTGTGAGTTCATCAATGTTGCAAGTCTTTTTTGACAATTGGTGAATCACCTTACTTTCTTGTTTATTTTTACTTTATCCTTCTATCCTTTACCTGGGTATGTGCAGGATCATGATGGGCCAAAAAGTGGCAATATGATGGGGTATTTTTAGGGTATGTGGCTGACGAATTTTTTTTTACCCAAAATTAATGAAACAAAAAGGGTTTTTAAAGGATATTCTTAGCTTTCTATCAATATAAATTATGCTTTACTTCGAATTTAATAAATAATTATTATTCATTTTCTATTTGAATTACTACTAAAGTCTTGATTGATAGGCTGATTGAAAAACAACTATAGCTTTTAAATAGTGTCACATTTTTTGAATCCGAAACATGCATCACATTCTATGCTTCATATACTATAGGATTAAAAAAAAAAATGAATTTCATTAAGTTTTGACGAAGTTAAGGTGGTTAGACGTACGAGTTTTTATATTTTTTAAAAGTTGTAATAAAAAAATCATAATTAATTATTTACTTGGAAAAAAATTACAAAAAAATATGCATCACATCGAGACATGAGTCCTCTACTTATATCTAAAATATTATAAAAAAATATCATTTTGTTGTGGTTAGGGTGGTTAGACGGACACCTACTTCTTATTTTTCCCTTGAAATTTAAGTACGCATTGAAATTTTAAAATTTCACCAAATAGATTTTGATTTTTAAAAATAAACCTAGTAGTTTAGAAACTACATTCAATTTGCTACAAATTATATTATTACATATTTTTGAAATAATATAGATAACTTATTCAAATTTTTATGTCAAGTTGCCTAACTCTGATTTTTTTGAATTTTTTGCCACTTAAGGGCCTGTTTTTTCCATGATGATCCTGCACATACCCACCTCTATTAGAAAAACCAATTTTACAAGAAAATCCAAAGGGAACTAGCCCAAAACCTGGAGGTCTATTCTCACAATAGGATACCCACAGCTTGAGAATAGTCCCATGTGCATAGAATTTATTGAGCTTTTCAGCTTAACTTCGGGTGCAAATCCTTGTGTTAACAATAGTATATAGCTCTTTCCATTCTATTTCCATCATGTTATGCTAGAAGAGCACCTAGTGTTGTTGATGTTACTGAGATATACAAGATCAGTGGTTTGTTTAGTATTGGTGGCATGAGTACTAGAGGTGTCAATAGATAGTCCTTGATCTATTGGAAAGCTTTGTCACACTTCTCATCCCACTTGTAAGTTATTTCTTTATGGAGAAGATGAGAAAAAGTGTGGATTTTGTCTAATAGTTGCACTATTAACCTTCTGATGGATTGCAATATTCCTTGTAACCATCTCATTTGCTTTAGTGTTTGCGGTGGTTCCGTATCTAGGATGGATTTTACCTTTGTTGGGTTAATTTCAATTCCTCTTTGTGAGATGATATAGCTGAGAAGTTTCCCTTCAATGTTACCCCAAAGGCACACTTTTTCGGGTTTATCCGTACTTTGTATTCTTCAAGCTTGTCAAAGATGGGTCCTACGACTTGTATGTGATCACTCATTTTCTTTTATTTTTCCAAAATATCATCCACATAATATTCAACTATTTTATGGATCATGTCATGAAAGATGAGGGTCATTTCTCTCTAATAGGTTGCTCTTGCATTGTTTAGCCCAAATGGCATCACATTCTAGCAGTATGTCCCCCATGGACAAGTGAATGCAGTTTCATGATGTTGATCCTCCTTGGTGATCATGATTTGATTATAGCCTAAAAAACCTATGAGTGATAGCATTTCATTCCTAGCTATTAAATCCACTATGATGTCGATTTTAGGAAGGGGGAAATCATCCTTCGGGCATGGTTTGTTTAAGTGTTTGAAATCAACACATATTCTAATGCATCCAATGGGTTTTTGAGATTGGTTCTAGGTTTGAAATCCACTCAAGATAATCAATTGGTTAGATAAATCCAAATTCAAGAAGCTTCTATAACTCAAGTTTGACCAAGAGTGCTATTTGAGGGTGCATCTTCCTCAACTTTTTCTTTACTGGTTTTTCTTCTGAATAGACTACTAAGTGATGCACAACCACTTTGGGCTCAAGTCCTGGCATATCTGTGTATGACCATGCAGAGTTAGATTTGTGATCTTTCAGGAATGCTTCTAGGTTCTTCTATTCTTCATCCAACAAGGATTCGACATAGAAAGTGATCTTGGGTGCTTTTGATCCCACATTGACTAGAGTGGCCTTTTCTGCTAAGACTGCTGATTTCTCTGGATGTATTGCACTAAGGGGGAGATTGAATCCCTCATCCTTGGGTGCCTTAGAGAGGTTTTCATCCTCAGATACATCCTTTCTTTTTACTATTTTGGGATCGAAAAGTGCCACAATGTGGTTTTCACTCAAAGATCTGCATGTTAGTTGCATGTTATCAATTTTGTGACTAAAGGACTCAATCATCTCCCCATAGTATGCTCTTGTGTCTAGCTCTATGGAAAAACTTTCCTTGTGATCTTCCCATGGTAAGTTGTCATGAAGTCCCATGAATTCTGAGATTGCTTCATTTTTTTTGAATAAATTTAGAATCGGTGGTCCTTGTTGGTTCAAATCAATGAGTTGTGTGTTTACTAGGCGTATTTCATTTGGGTGGTTGCTTGGGGTGAAGGTTGATGTAGATATCATGAAGAGGGAATTATTCTCAAATAAGTCAGCAAAATCAAGGGGGAATTCATCTAAGGCTGTATCACGTGATGCAGGTAACCAAGAGGAAGCCTCAACTCGTTTAGCGGAAGTACCTTTGCCAATAAGGGTAACCTTGCTAGTAGTACAACCTAGGCCAAGATTCTTTGGACGTTTCTCAGGAATGATAGGTTCTAGCAAACCATTGTCATTTTGTCCCAGTTTCTCATTCTTGGTATAGTCGTCGCCCTTCATTAGTTGTAAGCATTTGTTTTCATCTTCCATGGGAAGAACAAGAACATGTCTTTCATCTTGATATAGTAGTTTAGAGACATCTTCCTCATTTATATCTTCTTTGTTCAGGTCCCCCAATTTGGTGAAGGTAGTAGTTTCCATTTTAATAGTTTCAGGGATATCGTTGCTAGGTGTGGGTTTCCCATGAGATTTGGGAGAAAGAGGTAACTCTCCTAGCTCAAAAGTATCCTTCGTTAGCTTGTAGTTTCCAAAACCATCATCTTGGATCACTCCCTTGATATTAGGTATTCTTTGCACAATGAGTTCCTTCGTTTTAGAGGTAGATGCAAGGGATTATGGGTCAACAAATGAGGTAGAAGGTGTAGGCCCTTCTTCATTCTTGGGTATTTGGGGGATTTTATAGAACTTAGCCTCAAGGTTCTTGTAGTAGTAAAA
Source organism: Sequoia sempervirens (assembly GCA_007258455.2). Classification (NCBI taxonomy): domain Eukaryota; kingdom Viridiplantae; phylum Streptophyta; class Pinopsida; order Cupressales; family Cupressaceae; genus Sequoia; species Sequoia sempervirens. The sequence continues at coordinate 103,454,988 of VDFB02026320.1, forward strand.
AGGCTTAGGATCTCCATGGATGGTAATTTCTCTGCCTTCGAAGGGAAACTTTACACATTGATGATAGGTTGAGGCTACAAATTTGAAGGCATGGATCTAGGGTTGACCAAGTAGTATGTTGTAGGGAAGATCAAGGTCTAATACTTGGCATGTAGTTTCTGCAATGCTAGGTCCCACTTAGATGGGTAGTGCAATGATGCCTTGCGATACCCACTCTTGGTCATCATATGCTTTGATGGTGGTGCTCTTTGCTTTCTCAATAGTATCCTCTGAATAGCCCAGGTGCATGATCAACTGAATGGTACAAATGTTTAGACTAAAACCTCCATCTACTAAGACTCTTTTGACCTTGTTTTTGTGAATGAAAACCTCAAGGTGTAGAGAACGGTTATGAGATGGTTGTGATGGTAGTTCTTATTCTGAGAAGGTGAGAAGGTGATTAGCGATATGCCCTACCATAGCTTGAAATTGATCTGTATCAATATCCTCAGGGATAGATGATTCTGACAAAGCTTTCTCTAAGCTTTCCCTATGCATGGGGGATAGCCTTAATAGTTCCAAGATTGATATTTGTGTGGGGGCCATTTAAAGTTTCTCTAAGAGATTATACTTATTGGGATTTGATGTTGGAAAAGTAGGTTGTTCCCTAGATAGAGATGGGACTCCTTGGATGGTGATTTTTCCTTGTCATGTGGTGACTCCACACTCCACACTAGGCCCTTTGATGGTGAAAATGGTGATAACACTATCACAGGAACTGACTACATTAGAATAGGTATGCTACAAGTTTGTGTAATCCTTAGCTTTTCCATTATTGTTCCCTTTACTATGATTTGGCATAGGGTTCTTGTATATATTAAGATCCTGATTCCCAGTCGGTACCTCAACATATATGGTATTGTTCTCTATAAGGTATTAGATAATGTTTTTGAGCCTCATGCAATTTTTTTTTTATGTCCTTTGATCTTGTGAAAGCCACAAAGGTCATTCTCATTGTACTAGGATGGTTTCTCTTGTCGTTCTTGGTAGTTTTCAAATTTGGGAAGCGTTATCAGGTTTGACTCTACCAATTTCTTCATGATTGTATCTAAAGGTTTTGATAACTATGTACTTGTGATAGGATAGTTGTTCTTGTTAGGGGTTCACTTTTGTTGCAATTCGGTGTTGTTGATCTGATTGTTTTGAGGGGGTGTTATTTGTTGCACATTTGGTTGAATGTTAGCAATGTGATTTTTGTTTGGCCTAGGAGCACTTAGGACTACCTTAGCATCTACCACACCATCATTCGTTACGTTCTTGTTCTTAGCCCAAACATAAGGCTTTTTGTTTGAACTGGTTGATGGCCGATTGTATTTGTAAGCTTGGGTATTCCCCTGTGATATTAGAGCTCTCTCGGTGTTAAGGGCTCTAGGGTCAAGCTCGTCATAAGATGTGATGCATTACATTTTCAAGTGGAAGGATAGATCTAGATCTATGTTTGCTATGATGATCCCCACTTTTTGTTCATTGAGAAGAGGCCATTTTATCTTACTAGCTCTTTGTCTCCATCGTTGTACAAAAATTAGTGAAAGTTTCTCCTTTGTATTGTCTGAGAGTGTACAACTCTTCTAGGCTTATGTCCATGTCAAGGTTAAAGGAGAAGTAATTGATGAATTTTCTAGTAATTTATTGAAAAGTTTTGATACCGAGAGGCAGTTGAGAAAACCAATCCATAGCAGGACCTTTTAGACTTCAGGGGAAGAGGTTTCATTAAATAAGAATCATTGTAAGCAACCTCCATACACATAACATTAAATTATTTGACATGGTCCACATGACTTCCTCTCCCTTTGTATTTATCGAATTTGGGGATCTCAATTCTAAGAGAGAATGTGACCATTGCAATGTTTCAATAAAATGGATAGGGACATAGGTTCTGTGTATTGGGGGCTTCTTTTTCTTTCCCATCTGAAGGTCTTGCATTTCTTGTGACAATGCCTTAAGTTGTGATGCTAGATCATCTTGCAGGTTTGGTGGAGGAACATAGAGTGGGATGATGGATGAGTTCTGATATGATAAGATGTTGTATTGGGTGTATGGTGGTGTGAGATTCTGTGAAGGTGATTGGGGGTATTGATGTATATGTTCCTAACACATTTTTATTGATGATGTTCTGTTGAGGGTTATAATAGGAAATTTGTTGTTGTTGTTGTTGTTGTGCATACTGCTGAGCTAGTAAGGCTTTCTATTGGGCTTGTTGTTGGGCCTATTGTTGTGGTTGTGCTACTAAGGTTGGTTGATGGGATTGATGTTGTTGTTGTACCGAGGTTGCTTGTTGTGCTTGATGTTATTATTGTGCTAAGGCTGCTTGTTGTGCTTGATGTTGTTGTTGTCCCAAGGCTGCTTATTGTGCCACTATGGTTGCTTGCTATTGTTGCTATTGTTATTGTTCTACTAGGGCCGCTTCTTGTTGTTTCTACTGTTGTTGTGCTGCTAGGGCTGCTTGCAGTTGTTTCTACTATTGTTATGTTGCTAGGGCTGCTTGTTTTTGTTGTTGTGCTGCTAGGCCCACTTATTGTTTCTATTGTTGGATGACTTGTTGATAGGCTTGTTGTGCTTGCTGTAGGGCTAAGACATGTATGTGTAATGTGGGATCAGGTGGTTGTTGAGACATCTATGATGGGTTTTGAGTGGTGATGTTTTGAGTGGTTAGCGGATTAGTGATGAGAGGTTAGGGGTTCCCTTGGTTTAACATTCCTTGTAAGATAGTGGATTGAGGTGGAGGAATGTAAGTTTGAGGTCCCATTTGATTTTTCATGCTAAAGGGGACCGTGGGGAAAGATGAGGATGGTTCCATTAGATTATGTAATGGAAATGACACACTTGGACCTTAAGTCCATTGATTAAAAATGTTTCCTTGTCCCATGTCTTGAGGATTCCCTTATGTTTGGGATGTAGACAAGGTATTACCTAGATTTATGGGATTTGTTACCAAGCGATTGTTTGGATGTGGGTTGATGATGGACAAGATAGATGGGTTTTGTTAAACCAATGGTATGGATGAACTAGTTGGAGGGTAGGATAGAGATGTCCCTTCTTGTATTAAGGGTTGGATTTGTGTGAGGGTATTTCCTTGCCCTTTTGTATCTACTTGTGACACTTGGTCCATACTAATTTGCATAATGTTGGGCATGCTTGTGGTACTTGCGGGGATGGATGAAGAGGGGTGTCCTTGAAATGTTGAAGTTGTGGTGGAGTAATGAAGTGTAAGTGGTTTATATGGATGTTTGGGATTTTCTGGAATGGGAGGCACACCAAATGTTGGTGTCCAAGTGGTCACTTGGGATGGATGATTGGTTTCAAGGGTACCCACAAGTGTGTTGCTTTCAAACAGAAGAGTATGGAAAAATTTCTTAGCAAGACTAGCTATAAGGGTAGGTGTTGGTTTTTGATGTAGCCCTAGCAATGGAGTTGTGAAGCCTTGTGTCAGATTTTTTGCAACAAATGATGGGGAGATAGGAGCTATGCTTCCCAAGGATTGATGTTCCATGATTTCCTCCCTAGTAAGTTAAAAACGATTGTTCGTGATAGCTTCTATGTCATATGGCCCTGATGGAGATGAAGGTTGTGATGGAGTAATGTGGCTTCTTGGATCAAATTCTAAAGGAGTTGGATCACTTGAGGTAAATGTAACTTTGGTTTTCTCCATGATTCTATTGTGTTGTGATCTTGTCTTTACCATAAATTTTGGGTCACCTATAGGAGAGTTGTGATGAGATTTATAATGTTTGAACTCTTTAGTTGACTCAAATTTAGGTAAAAGGGACACCCTAAGTATTTTGGAGCAATGATGATAATGGGGGATGAAAAGGTGGATGATATGGGGAGTGATCTTTGCAAACGTTTTGGGACAACACTTTTGACTTAAGTTTGAAGTTTTGATGTTTGGATAAAGGATGTTAATGAACTTGGAAATCTTTAGGGTAGACTCATGACCTTCAAGATGGACTAGTTCAAAGATGATAACTAACTTACCTAAATGCATGGAAAAGGGTTCATTTCACATACAAAGTAGCTAAGTTAGGGGTTGGTTTGATAGATGTTTTAAGTCCAAAAGTGTTGGTGTATTTGAAATTTTTACAAAGTTTGGTGAGGTGAAGGATGAAATTTTGATGAAGGGGTGGAGGAATGTTTGACCCAATATTGACCTAAAGTGAACCTTTGTTTGATAAGACCAAGGTAGTGAGAAATATGCTAGACCTCTAAAGTGTTCAAATCCAAAGTACCCAATGTTTAGAGAAGTTCAAAGTTGTGAAAAAGACTAGGGTTCTGAATGTAAAAGAAGGCATACAAGTCTAGATTGTTCCTTGAAGAAAAATTGTAGAAGTTGTATACAAACCTAGTTATGGTTTCATGAAGTGCTAAAAGGTATTTCTTGAGAGCTTTTGGACTAAGGTGCCTAAGTTTAAAATGATGACCTGTAGACCTTCTTTTGGGGATTGTGACTTTTCCTAAGATCATTTGGATAAGTCTAAGATCATGCAAGTGGAGGAAGATATTTATTGCCACATAGGTGGCGATAATATGGGCCTTCCAGCATCAATATAAGCTTTTTCCTCTTCTTCATCTATGATGTAGGCTACGTTTCTCCACTAGGCTAGTGTTTCCTTGGTTTCAAAAGTGAAGCTTCTCAAACTACTAATTATATCAGTTTTGTAGACACTGAAATTTGGTCTAGGCCTCTGACTTCAATTTCTTCATAATTTGTGCCTTCATTTGTCATGATTAAATAATGTTAATTATTTAATTATTTTCTAAAGTCCTTTTTCATCTATTAATGAAATAACTTTAATTATTTAATTAATTAATATTATATTTATTCAATCCTGATTAATTAAATAAATGTTATTTAATTACATCACTAATTAACTTTATCCTCTTTCTGAAGTTAAATAAATCCTTATTTAATTTATTCTTGTCATACTTCTGACTATAATTAAATAAATACTTTAATACTTTAATTATTCTTTAAACCTTTTCTTCAGTCAATTAAATAAATCTTAATTTATTTAATTTAATCCTTAAGTGTCAAAATCAACATAGGTACTGATTTAATTTAAATGGAGGTTTGAAAATTCTCCCAGTTGCTTAGGAAAAGTCACCCATGTTAGTTGAAGAATCTGTGGAAATCAACATTGGTACTAAAGAGAATCCCCAACTAGTCTATTTTGCAACATCGTTGATAGAAACAAAGCAGCTAAAATTTTGCAACTTCTTCACACAAAGACAAATCAATTTTGCATGGTCATATGCCAACATTCCTAGACTAGATCCTGCACTGTTATTACATCATTTTCCCTTACAACTAGATGTTAAACCTATGAAGTAGAAGTTAAGGAAAATGCACCCACAAATTGCTTTACTGGTAAAGGCAAAATTAAAGAAACTGTTGGATGTTGGCTTTATTATATCAATTGACTATGCAGATTGGATTTCCAACCTCGTACTAGTCACAAAACCAACAGGGGGCATCGCATCTGTACAAATTTTAGAGATATAAACAAAGCATGTCCTAAAGATGATTTTCCTCTACCGAACATTGACATGATTGTGGACATGACAACAAGATATGAAATGTTATCACTTATGGATGGATTTTCAGGATATAATTAGATCATAATTGCAATTGAAGACAAACCTAAGACAACCTTCACTTGTCCATGGGGAACTGATTACTAGAACGTCACGCCCTTTGGACTTAAAAATGCTAGAGCAACATAACAAGCCATGAAAACTATTTTTCATGACCTCATACATACTCTCATGGAGGACTATGTGGATGACCTGATAGCTAAATCACTGACAAGGGATGATTATTTATAGGTTCTAGACAAGATTTTGCAAAGGCTAGAAGAATACAAAGTTAGGTTAAATCCAAAGAAATGTGTATTCAACATCAAATTAGGAAAAATTCTAGGATATATCATTTCTAGATGAGGAATTGAAGTGGATTTAGCCAAAGTGAAAGCAATATTAGACATGACTACACCAGCTAATCTTAGTCAACTAAGGAAACTACAAGGGAGATTGCAGTCTATCAGGAGATTCATTGTGCAATTAGTAGATAAGACACATCCCTTTCAACATATAATTAGAAAAGGAGTACCATTTGTATGGACAGGTAAGTTCCAAGAAGCTTTTCAGCTCTGATAAAGGATTACCCAATCACACCACCAGTGTTAATGCCACCTATTGAGGGATGCCCATTAATTCTCTATATTTCAGAAACCACCTCATCACTAGGAGCATTGCTTGCACAAAATGACAATGAGGGTCATGAAAGGGAAGTATACTATATCAGCCGCACTTTGGTAGGTTATGAGCTCAATTATAGTACCATTGAATGTGCCTATCTTGCAGTAGTATTCACTACTCAAAAACCTAGACACTACATGCTAAACCACCAAACAATGTTGGTTGCCAAGATAGATCCTTTGAAATATCTTCTTAGAAAAGCAGCATTGATAGGACGACTGACCAAATGGGTAATGGTACTCAGTGAATATGATATCTAGTACATAGAAAGAAAAGCTATCAAAGGACAAGTCATTGCTGATTAGTTGGCTGATGCACCGATACAAGCAGATCATCCATTAGTTATAGATTTTCTTGATGATTTCATATTCACTCTTGACACAAGAATGACATGAAAATTATACTTTGATGGGTCCCATACAAATCATGGCTCAGGGGCTAGTATATTGTTTATCACACCACAAGGTGACTTTATTCCTAAGTCATTTAGGATTGATTTTCCATGTATTAATAACATAGTAGAATATGAGGCACTTGTGATAGGATTACGCATGGTAGTCAAATGGAAGATCGAGAACCTACAAGTTTATGGTGATTCCCAACTAGTAATCTGATAGGTTAATGATGACTATGAAACTAAAGATGAAAAGATGGCTCCATAAAAACACATGGAAGAAAGTTTCAAAGAATATTTTGACAAGGTTGACTTTTGTCAAATACATCACATTCTAAATAGGGTGGCAGACACCATGGCAACTATTGCTTCACTCTTGGACATACCTAGCAACATGCCTAAATTCAAGTTTTTGGTAGAACATCTTTTGGTCCTTGCCTATGACATCCGAGATTTAGAGATGGTGTGTGAGATTGTTGGTCCCAATTCCCCATGGTATAAAGACATATATGAATACCCCTTGACCTTTCCAACAACCAACGTAGGACATTTATCCATAAGGTAGCCGAATATACCATAACCAGAGATACCCTTTATAGATGTGCCCTAGACATTACCCTATTGAGATGTCTCGATACTGAAGAAGCACAAGAAACCTTGCATGGGGTACATGAGGGTATATGTGGATCCCATTCTAGCGGTCCTACCTTAGCTAAGAAGATTAGGAGACTAGGTTATTATTGGCCTACAATGGAAAAGGACTCATATATCTTTGTCAAGAAATGTCGTCAATGTTAGATACACAGAGACTTGATACATGCACCAACATAGTAGCTCTGTCCTATAACGTCACCATGGCCTTTTTCCCAATAGGGACTTGATCTTATAGGAAAGATACACCCTACATCCTCCAATGGCCATAAGTTCATTATCACTGCAACTGAATACTTTACCAAGTGGATTGAAGCTATTCCTATGACCTACATCACCGACACACAAATTTCTAGGTTTATCCTAAACTATATCATTTGTCAGTATGGTGTCCCTCAATCTATAATCACCAATAATGGCTATACATTCAAGAACCAAGAAGTTTGTAACCTCTACAAAGAATTCCATATACAACATCATTTTTCCACCCCATATTACCCACAAGGTAATGACCAAGCTGAGGCATCTAATAAAACAATCATCAAAATCCTCAAAAAGACTATCAATGATGCTGGTCATGATTGGCATTTATAGCTTAATCCAACCTTATGGGCTTACCGCACAAGCATCCGCACTCCCACTGATGCCACTCCATATTCCTTAGTATTTGGTTCTAAGTCCATCTTGCGTATTGAGGTCAAGATTCCTTTCCTAAGGGTATCCTTGAAAGGGCATACTATTGATGAAGAGTATCGTGTGTCAAGACTACATGAGCTAGAGTTCCTAGACGAAAGAAGAAAAAAGGCATCAGATCATTTGAAATCATGTCAAAATAATCTTCATCGTACCTACAATAGGAAAGTCTTGAATATAAATTTTGACATTGGTGACCTGGTCTTAATGGAGAATCCAAAGAATCAAGCAGAAAGAGAAAAACTAGGAAAGTTTGAACCTAATTGGTTAGGGCCTTACATTGTCACAGAATCCTTTGGATTAGAAGCATACCAACTCTCTACTCCTAAAGGGGAACCATTATCAACACCAATCAACAATCTTCATATGAAGAAGTTCTACCCATAGGTTTTGAGAGCCTTGTCTTAATAATCAAAAATACAAAAAAATAAAAAAATTCAAAAAAATTGTTAACCTAGGTGAAAACTTGGCAAATAGGCATCTTGGTAACATAAAAAAAAAAATCTAGAAAATAGTAAAGAGAAATAATTCATCCAAAAGTGAAAACTACTTTTGTGGCACTTGGGATAAGTAATATGGTGAAAACCTGGCAAACATGCGCCATGTGTAGTCAACTTTGCTCCTCTGTCTACCATCATTCCAATCTGACTTCCCTGCACATATCACCTATCTTTCCAATCCACACCCTTGTACATATCACCCATAATAAATGGTTGTCCTTTCCATAACTTGGAATAATTCACATTGAGAACACTTTGCATCCTCATCCCATCCTGTTTATAATAAATTAATATTATACCCGAATGGGGGAAGGCACTTGACTTATGTTAATTGGTTCTAACATTGGCTGTTCTAAGGGAATAAAACCAAAAAACAAAAAAACAAAAAAATCCAAAAAAATCACAAAATGTCCTGAAAAAAATCCAAAAACATAACAAAATGTCTTGAAAAAAATCAAAACATCTAAAAAATCCAAAAACAGAGTCAGAGTCAGTCACACTTATCAGTCTTTGTCATTTGTCAAACTATGTTGCCTCCGTGACTAGACGTAGGAAAGGCCATCTGCCGATGTTCCCTTGAGGCATTAGGTCAGTCCTTTTAGGTTTTTCTGTATAAAATCATGAATCAATCCATTTGTCTATATGGAAAAGTCATTAGTCGTGTCAAACTACGAGGTCTCTACATGTATAACATAGGAAAGAACATCAATTGATGAGCCCCCGAGGCCAAACTAGGTTAGTTCATTAGGGTTCGTCACATTCACTATCACACACATTTTATATTTTTAAATCACTCAAATCTTGTTCAGTCAGTCTTTTTCAGTCAAAGTTTAGTTGAACTCTGAGGTCTCTGCATGTATAACGTAGGCAAGGCCATCAATCGATGAGCCCCCAAGGCCACACTAGGTTAGTCCTTTAGGGTTCGTCGTAACACACAATCAATTGTCAACATATCACATCAAGTCATGCATCAACAAGATGAACAAGTCAACAATGTCATCAAGTCAAATCAAACAAGTTGCCAAAGAAAAAACCAAAACAAATCAACTTATGTTTGCTACAGGATGTGTCCTTCCTGAAAACATACATCATCAAAACAATGAACCTATGTCTTATACAAGATGAGTCCTTCCTGAATACATACACTATCAAACAATCATCATAGCCTTACATAGGTTGTCACATCAACGACATTAGACTCAACGTCTTATACGATACGTGTCTTTCTGAAAATAGGCTTTTGTCATGCCTTATACAGATAGTCATAACATCGAAACTAGACTCAACATCTTATACGGTATGTTTCCTTCTTGAGATTAGGCTCTATCAATCAATCCTATTATCAATCAAAACAATCAAACAAACAGATCAAGTTTTGGCAAATATTTTACTAGCTTTGACTTTGTGGCTTATTTATCTTATCATTTCATTTGACTTTATGATTGGAATCCTGTTACTAGCTTTCTCAAGGATGTCCCATGAAGGATTTAGTGAAGCAACGATGTATCAGAATTTTGTTTTCTTTGATTGTTGTTTGTCGACTGTCTTTTGGCTTTAATTTTTGAGTCATGTTACTAGCTTCCTCAAGGATGTCCCATGAAGGATTTAGAGGAGCGATGATGTCTCATGACTCGTCTTTTATTTTGTTTGATGTTTGTGGTTTGTCTTGACAAAAAGACTGGGGAAACTGTGCCCTTAGTATGAGTTAGGACATTCCTTGTCTACGATTGTCTATTTTTAGCAGGTGGATGAACTTGTACACCTTGATCTATCTTATGTCATGGTGTTTGTCTCCATTTGTATTGGTTACCACCCAATGATGATTTAATGCAAGGCCTATTGTGTTTTGACAAAACATCGAAGATTGCTAATACTAACATCCATGTCTTTTATTATTCATATTTTTCGCACTAAGATTTATTCTTTCTTGATTTATGATGGAGTCCTGTGACACACAAAAACATAAAGCATCCTACATATGCATTCATGTTAGAAACATCATGTAAATATTATACATATTAAATCATACATATATGTTGCACTTGAAAATAAAAAATAACCAATTAGGCATCTATCATATCTAGGAAACCATGGAATTATAGGCATTCATTATCATAGATTACATAACATATAGCATCACATGTACATAGCAATTGTAAATATATACATCATCAAATGTATAGCATCACATATAGATAGCATAGTAAATACATACATCACATTGCATCTCATAATCATCATATAGAATCAACATAACATAATATCATATAGGCTGCATAAACATAATAAAGTAAACACCATAGCATCCATAACATGATCATCCACAACATGTACATATCAAATAAGAACTGCATATCATATAGAAAACTGCATAAATAAACAATGCATAATGATAAATAGAACTACATATCATATAAATCACTGCAAAAATCATATATATATAATGCTAAAAAAAGTGTCACATCACAATGTCATAATGCATCTATCAAAGTGAAGCCCATAGGCTCTATGATCCGAATACAATGTCTATAGATAAATGTCAGAACATGTCCCTAGCCGGAACTCCCACTACTCCCATGTGGAGAATGTGGAGGTGACTGACGATGAGAGGTTGATGATCTATGTATAGAAGGAGGCCTATCATATGGTCCTATCCTAGGAGGTCCTATGACCCCCTCTGTGCTCTGAGTCTTGCTATGTGTCCTGATCTGTGACCTACTGCTGTGAGCTTGTGAATAGCTAGGAGCCCGTCTCTCAGGAGGCACCTCCTACTCATATAGATCCCTATATTAAATCTCTCTCTCACCAGCTTTGACTAACTCCCAAGTGAAAGTTGTATCCAACCCATTGTAAAGAGTCCTCAACTCTATAAATCTCTATTTGGTCTCCTATCTCTGGGCTATGGCCTGATCTCTATCCATGTATGCTTTGTGTGTCTCCATCACAACCGAATCCCACTCTACCATCAATGTCCTCATCTGCTCCTCTAGAGAATCTACTCTAGCCTACAAATTGGTTACCCATTGATCGACATGACCTATATCCTCCTATTGTGGATCATCTCTCCCATCATCATCCCAATCCTCCAAAATCCTATCTCGGAGCTCTTGCTCCTAATTAGCCATCTCCTCATCATCATGTTGGTATCCTACAAGCATACCAAGAGCATCTATTTGTGCCTCCTCCCTAACTACCTCCTCCTCTACATGCTCCTTAGCAATATCCTCCTCTGCTACATGCTCCTCTTCACCAACCCCAACACCAACATCCTCCTCTCCTCCGCCAATCTCTAACATGGGCACATCCTTACCCTCTCTCTCCTCCTCACAGACAGGTGAAAAATGTGGGCCTCAGCCTCTGCGACCTTGTCGACCCCTACTACCACCCCTCTAACCTCCTCCTCTCCCATCTCCATCATCACACCTGCCACCTCTACCACGTCTGCCCTGAGGTCTTGTCCCATGCTTCTCCACAAGAGCATCCTACTCTGGATCAGTAAAGGACACTGGCTTGTGACTCACCCACCAATATCATATGTATCCGTCATACTTGGATCTACTGCTCTACCCCTCCATCCCCACTGAACGAGCTATAATGCATCAATATCCAACTCATTTGTAGTAACAAGAATCTCTAGTCCCCATAGATGAACCTCTCTAGAAGGTCATGCATACTCTGCTCATCCTCGAGGCTCATCCTGAACCTCTCCAAATTGTCTTAGGAACCTATTCGGAAAATGCCTCTCAATGATATGAACATGGGAAACTATCCTACCAATCAAGTACTGTATTTGTCTATAGAAGGGCAGGTGTCCATCCTCATCCGGCCATCATGCACAATCCATGTAAGGTCTCCAAATAAATTGTACCATAACATCAATGGCATGTCTATAATATCTTGTATCTCCTACATGTGACTGGGTATTGGCCCCCACATATCGGGAGGCATAAGGAGCTCCATGATCTAGCTCAGCTATAATAGGTGGATGAAATATAGCAATGTGTTCCCACGCCCATACCATAAGCAACGTGGTACCACAACTCATCGACTATGCCTCTCTATAAGCTATATCATGCAAATGAAAATATAACATGGCAAGCAAACAAGGGCCCCAGAAATACACAGCCCGTCTTTCCAACATACCAACTAACATCTCACCCCATCCCATAGGAAATCCATGACCTTGATGGTCAGGCAGAACTATCCCCCCAATCAATGTACATAACAAACAATCTATCCGATCATATTTGTTAGCCAAAACATGCCATCTAATATCATAATGGTCTATGCCTAACTATCTAATATAATCATGCGGATAATATCGACACATCTCATTGAAACCCCTCTCGGTATCATACATGACTCTAGCACCCCTAATAGGAAACCTCAAAATCCTATACACATCCTCTAAAGTAACACTAGAATCTCCTATAGGTAGATGAAAAGAAGATGTCTCAGAATGCCAACGCTTGCAAAGCACAGTCAACAAACCTCAGTTTGCTCGAATAGTGGGCATATATTTTACATGATGCAAACCAAGGTACCATAGGAACTGTTTCTCCCCACTCCACAATTGATCTCGAAAGCCAAATTTCAATGGTCTTGACTCCCTCGTTTAAATTGGATCCAGAACAACCTACAACCGCATAATTTATATCATGTGGCAAAAAAACAAGCAACCTTTTTACAGTCCAAAATTTCAAAAAAATTTGACAGCCAAATGCGTCGCTTTAAAGAAAATGTGTTGCAAACTTTCAAATGCATCATTAAACTTTTCAAATGCATCGTAAAATGTCACATGTGTCATTCCATCATGCAAATGTGTTACAATATGTAAATGCATCAAAAGTAGAAACCACAACTAATCAATCATGCATATGCGTCATCTTTTACACATGCAGTACAATTTCAAAGATCCAAGTAGACAGTCATATGCGTAGCAAAACACAAATGTGGTGCAAAATCTAACATGCACTATACTTCCTAACATATACATTGAAAAGTAAAAAGGTGATGGATAACATTTCAAATGCGATCATCTAATCTACAAACCTATGTTAGCCTAGATGTCTTTTTACAAATGTGTCATTCTGAAGCATATGCATTGCTCATGCACGCATTTGTGTTGATTTACAAAATGATGCATGTGAAAATAATGAATTAAATGCCTAAAAATGTGTGAAATTAAAATTTTCACAAGGCAATTTTTGACTACAAACTGGGGTCCCATGTCTGCTACGCATCTAAACGTCTAAATCCAATATCCACAATGCTATGAGTGTGGAACTGGAGACATGTTTGTAGAGAGGTCTGTTGATGGGTGTTTTCTCACTTTTTCAACATAGGTAGTGGATAGGAGCACTACCTCTCTTGAAAGGTAGAGATTCACAAGTAGATTACCAATCACTACCCCAAGGTCTCTCAGGTGTCAGGTCATGATATGCATGGAATTTCTCAGTTGATTTTTGATGTGATTTCACTAGTAATCACAGGGTGGCTTATGGATTTTAGCTAGATGCAAGATGGATCTTGAAATGGAGTTCCTGAAATGGGAAGTTAAAGCGCAGTTTTCTCCAAGTTCGAAAAACAATCATAAACTCCTGTTTTATCTTAAGATTTGGATTTACAATGTGCAATGAACCTTAGCATAGGCTACTTACTAAAAAAAAGAAAATAGGCAGGGAAGAGAAGAGGTTCCTGGATTTGAAACTAGTAATGAATAGTGATCATGGAGGGTTCTACTATGGACAACTTCCTTAAAATAGAATTTCACTTAACCAAATTGACTCACAGTGTCATGAAACTTGTGCAAGCTTCTAAGGATTGAAAATATTCAACCATTCATTCACCATGAATATGCATGAATAAAAGATAGAAGTTTGGGAGTAACTTTAGTTTATGTCTAGACTAACTTTACACAACTATTTACCATCAACAAACAACAAAAAGTATGGACAAGAAAGGCATCAACACAACAAAAATCTACACAACCATTGAAGAGCATTAACTAATCTACCAAAGTAATGTAAAACCATAAAGGACAACAAACTAAATCTATCTAAATCAACTAACTATGGGAGATGAACCATGTAACATGCAATAGAAACTCAAGAGTCCACCAAAATCCAATGAACTTCTATTAAAATTTCTGTAGCATGCCTTTTTCAATAACTCAACTCTCTCTTGAAAATGAGAGGAGACCCCCTATTTATAGTGTTCAAAAAGAAAAATGAATGGCCAAGATTGATTTTAATTGTGTGGGAAAGATTCACTACAAAGTAGGGTTTCACCTACCACTAAACATATTACAATTTAAAATTACATTCTTGTCCTTTTCCTATTTTGTTCTCTTATGACAACACTGTAGCACTTTGTCTTCTAGCTAATTTCCTTTGTTGCAGCTATTATGTGAGGAACTTGTCATCAATGATTGGATTTCCTTCCTGCTTCTTTAAAGTGGCTTAATCAATAAGCTTGTTGATTAATGCTTGGAGCTTATCAACCTCCATTATGTTAGATTGGAGCACTTGGCAGTCCACTGCTTGGATCGTTCTGTGAGCATATCCCAATCTCCATCATACTTGGCAGTGGTGTCCTTGACTTGTTTAGATTGGGTGAAAGCCCGAGCAACAAAACCCATGAAATTTGTGGTGAGCTCCCTCATCACCATCTTCCATCTTCTTCTAAAAATGAGGCTTTATCTTCTTTGGATCAATATCGATGGTGAACATGTCATAACCTGTCATTAACTTCAAATACTGAACACAATTAATCCTAACATCCTTTTCCGATTCAATGTCAAGCTCCACCTTGTGGACCACTTTCTCTAGTATCTAATCTCTGTGGTCGAAGTCCATCTTCCACATATCCACCAGCCAGTGATCGTCCTATGCAAATGCAAGTTATTTTTCCCATGCTTTTTGAGGTAGCTTGAGGATGGCCTCAATTTTAGGATAAGTGGACCCATATATCCCTGGGAAGTCAACACAAAACTTCCTTGTGTCCTCTAGGTGTCTTTGGACTTCCAAGAACTTATTTTTTGTCTTGACAGCATGATTAATACCCATGTTTCCAATGTATAGAACCTGTCAAAACCAATCCTTCATAGTCTTGGTCCAGTTCTTCCTTTTCTCAACCTTGCCAATTCACTCTTTGGATAACAGCTGTGGCAGAGCCAATGATATCATAGGAAAATCTTATGTGGATGACCATTGATAGATATAGGCTGTCAAATCAACCATATGAGCCTTAAGTTCTTCTTTGTAGAGCTTGTCCTTCTACATTAGATGTACCACCATGGCAACAGATTCTTGAAGGTGATCAATTTTTTGCTCTCTCGAGGCTATTACCAGGTCAATGGTGCAGACGTTGTAGCTTATTCCTTCTTCTCCTAGCACTGGCATGGCAATTTGTATAGTCCTAGATCCAGAGGCATCCATTGTTAGCTTGGATCTAATTTTAGGCTTCTTTTCTTTCTTGGTGCTGATTTGAGCTCGGGCCAAGATGGCCTCCAATATTGCTTTTGGATCTCTTGAGGTAGAGGTATTATTTTCTAGTTGCTTCTCCAACCACTCGGGCATCTGAGACTCTTCCTTGGGTGATTCATGATCACCCTCTTCATTCTTTCTGGCTTCAATCTCTTTATCACCTGGAGCTTCTTGCTCCATTCTCATGTCTTCTCCTTCTTCTTCATCAGAGTCCTGAATGAACACTATGTATTTGATCAGGGACTTGGTGGGTGTGTGCTTCTTTGGACTGTCCTCTTCTTTGTAGGTCTTCTCCTCTTCTTCAGCCTCACGCTCATATTCCTTAGGATGTTCCTCTCCGTGAGAATCCATCTCAGGCCTGCATGTTTCAAACTCTTCTTTGGGTTTATCTTCCTCTTTACTTTCCTCTTCCTCATGCTGAGGTGGCATATCTTGTTCTTTCTTTTCTCATTCTTCTTGCTGTCCTGAGAGAGACATTTCTTCACTAGGCTTGGAGCTTTCTTCGTGTTCTCCAATTGGAGGCTTAGAATCTTCCTCCATCTTATCACTTAGCTCCCTTTCTTCTTCAGAAGGTGGCTTTTCCACTTCCTCTCCAACATCCTTCAATTGTCGAGCCAACTCCTCCTCGAGGTCTGCATCAAAAGTTTCCAAAATGTATTTGGTGCCGACATCTTCTTCTTCACCCTTAGAAGACTCCATTTCTTCCCCTTCATGGAATACCTTATCAATTTGCAAACATTGGTGCTCAGGGTGTTCATTGTAATCGTCTGCTTCCTCCTCCAATACCGTTTTCATTTCATTTTTCTGCCTTTCCAACTCCTCTAATATCCTCATCATGGCTTTCATCTCTAGTGGTTCATTCAAAGGGGTTGAGGCAGGAATGTTGGCTAGAACCTAGGCTCAGGTAGCTTGGATGACTGAATTCATCAATACTTTGGAAAGCTTAGTGGGAACGTTCAACATATGCCGCAAGAAGGCCTCTAGAAGTGAGAGTGTGGGTATTTACCTTGTTTCTATCACTAATTAAAGAGATGTGGTTGAGGACATCGAAGCAGAAGAGAGTGGAGAGGTGGTAGAAAAAGAAGATTCGATCATTACAACCTGCCCAGTAGGTGAAGAAGAAGCAAGGTGGACTGAGATATGCATCATAGGTGGGGAAGTAGCTACCATGGCCTGAGAAGTAGGTGGAGGGGTAGTAGTAGCAGAGGCAGCAGGTGGAGATTTTGGTTGCTAAACCTCCATTTCCTCTCCCTCATGGAATGGATCTTCTTGAATAGCAGGCATCTCTTCGAAACTGCCTGATCTTTTGTGTTTCTTGGAAGGCTCACCTTTTGAGGCCTTTCTGACAGATACCTTGGGATTGAGATATTGCTCATCAGTCTCTTTTCTTTTCCTTGACCTGGTAACTGGAGGGGACTTCGAAGTTTATCCTGATGGGGAAACAACTGTCCCACTGTCTGTTTCACTCACTGGCTCACTCTCTAGACCCTCATAGGTCAAAGTGACCCCTTGTTGCTTCAATTGGGCAACTCACCCATCAATCCATTCTTTTTTCTAGCCTTGATGGGCTTGGTTAAAATGTCGAGGTCGTCGATCTCCTGCTCATCCCAGTCAATCAGTGGTAGCGAAAGATTGACGACTACATTATACCAAGGATTCATGACTTTTTTTTCATCCTTCTCCACCTAATCCGATACGGGGAATAGTTTTACTCTTTTTATGAAATATGCGGTCATTCGCATATAGTGCCTTATGTGCACCTCATTATCATCCCTGCAATTAGCCCATAATTCTTCGACACTATGTAGATGGGCATACTTGGGTCTAAGTTCCTTCTTGATATGGCCATAGGGATCCATCTGTGGCTAGACAGTGTGTAGTCTGAAATGGTATTCGGCCAATTCCTTCTCTAAATTGTTGGCACATTGAGAGGTATGTAGTTTGTACAACCCTTGACTGAAAGAAAGGGCATAAGGGATCCCTACCCTATGATTGCTTCTTAAAATGGCGTGCACATGTCATAGCTACTGAGAGAGTTCTAATAGTATTATCCGATCATTGGGATACTGGGACAACTTCTAGGATCTTTCTAAAAAACCTTCTATACGAATATATGTGAACTTAGGATATTGGATGAACAAGAAGGAAAACTACTGAAGGAAAGCATGGGCATTGTGAGAGACTTGTTGATGTTCTAAGCAACACAACAACATTAAACATAATATCTCTATTCTATTTCTCCTGAAAAGGAAAGACAACACATGGTAATGTAACTCCCAAGGTCCTGATAGTTGGTTCATAATTGTGCTGATATTGCTCAATGGTCAATGTAATTAATTGTAATATTCAAGGGGACTTTGCTGGTAATAAATAATAAAACTACATTAGATCAACTAACCTACATTTGGGGGGTTTAAATAAAGATAAAAAGATAGATCAGAGCTTTAAAAAAAAAGAACATGAATGAAACTTCTTAATATCTAGACATGCATATAAATAATGAGTGTTTCTTTACCTAACCAAAACCACAATATGATGCAATCCATAGAATAATCTACACCATTGCATACATTCATAGTGCTAATTCACAATCACAACCATTCGCTAAACTCTTACTTCAAAACTTGAAATAGATCATTCACTCATCATTAAAACACATATCAAATAGATATAACAACAATTTCATTCACAAATAATTCAATGAGATAATATTGAATTTGGTTTCATCTATTGATTCTCATAAAATAGAAAAAAAATAGGCACAAAAAATCATTGGCATACATATTGATTATGAATCATTAACCTTATCAAAGAGGTCCAAACTTAACAACATGTAAAATGTATAAAAACTGTAAAATGTATCCAAGTTCAATTGAACTTTCAAAGTATCTTGCTAACAACTATGAAATTCTAAGACTATGATTCCTATTGCTATCATCAGGTGGCTAATATTTCTTCAATGAGCCGACCTTTACAAAATATAACTCAAAATTACATATAGAGATGCTATGCGTAAGTTTCTCTCAATCAAAACTCAGATCCACAAATTAAGCAACCGGGACTGCATGAAGAAACTGGACTGCTGATCTTTAGTTACATCAAGGCTTGACTGCTCTGCTACACAAAATTCTTACATCCAAAAAAGAAGATGGAACTCAGGAATGAGAACTGTAGTCCAGCTTGTGTCAAAATCTTGCAAAATAGGAGAAGAGAGGATGTGGTGTTAAAAAGGAGAATGTTCTATTGCCAACTCACTCCTACATTGCTTGGTCCATGACATACTCATCATAACTAGAGAACACTTATTGAAGGATATCTAAATCAGGCCCATCTAACCAACTATCCTCAAATTTGATCCTCTTTAATTCTATTGAGGCAAATTCCTGCATATCCTTCAATTTAATTAGTTCCTTTCTGGTAGTTTTTACTTCTTCCCCGATGTCCATAAATCTATCCAACAACAAATATTCTTCATCATCTCCTTTTGCATTACCTCTTCAAATATACTACTCCACTTCTCCCTGAACTTGTCCAAAGAAATCTCTTTGACTGGGATGTCCACGTTGGCAAGGATGGAAACTACTACCTCCAATTCATCAATCTGCTTGTTCAAGTCCTTGCTTGCTTCCTGAACCTCATTCTTATGCTGATGGATGAACTTGGATTTGAATCCTATTATGTTTACTGTCTTCTCAATAAAATATACATTGTCTTCTTTAGGAATTGACCACTATAGGAGAGTTGACTTGGCCACTTTGCTGATGTCTTTAAGTTTCTTAATATATTCTTTGTATTCTTCATCTTGCTTTTCTAGTTCCTCAACATGCCGATTCATATTTTCTATAAACTCAAGTGTTGTTTCATGAATCTTGAAACTATCAGTTATTACTTCAACAACCTCTTGATTAAGTCTATCAATCCATCTTTCAAGCATCCCCACCTTACTCCTCATCTGTACCAAGTCATCAACTTCCTTCTTTGTCAATAAGACTGGGGATTCAGGAGTAGCAGCTTGTTGAGAAATTGGAGTGGAAACATCCTTTAGGAACTTGTGTAGTTGATCCAATTGGGATTTGAGCTAATCTTTCTTTTGCTTATCCTTGGTCATTCTGGAGGAAGCTACAATATCAATAAGATTCATTTGTTGGTTCCTTGTAGGCCTCCCCAAATTCAAAGTACCCAGCTGGTAATCAATTATCTGCATGTTATCTCTATCATTATCCACCACCGGAATTGCACATTCGGCATTAATTTTTCCTGTATTTGTGAGCTTGGTGGAGTGAGGAACTCAAGCCTTATTTTTGGGTCTTTCCTTCTCAATTTCCTTCATCATCTCATCCAAATTAATAGGTTGAGGTTGAACTATCTATTTCTTCTCTAAGTCAAGCTTTAACCATGTAGGAGCAATAGGAGTAGTGACTATTTGTGCAAAAGAAGAAGCAACCATGGTTGAAGATAAAGGTTGCAATATTGTGTTCTTAGGCTGAGAGTCAACCTCTTGCACATTTTTCTATTCTCTTTGTGCCTCTTGTTGTGCAAGTTTCTCAACCTCTTCTTTATCTTTTTGCTCTTGCAATCTTTTGGCTTCAAACTCCTTAAAATGTTCTTCCAATTTCTTTTCCTCATACATCTTGTCCCTCTGCTTCTCTAGTTTCTTGACATAATCCCATGCTTCCTTGGATTTCTTCTCATGTAGAGCAAGTTTTGCACCCTCCTTCTCTCTTTTCAGGTGTTCTTGCTCTTCTTTCTTTTTGTAGGCCTCTTCCATAGCCTTGAATTTAGCTTCAAGGGCTTCTTTCTCTCTTCTTTGAGCAGCCTTCTCCTCCTCAAGGTCATGAATTTTCTGCTGCAAAGCCAATTTATCTCTTTCCTCTTTCATTTTGAGCTCTTTCTTCTTTTGTTGTTGCTTCTTGGCCAATTCTTCAGCCTTGACTTTAGCTTTCATTTCTTAGTGCTTGGCTATTGCATTAGATTGTTCCTTAGCATCAATCTCCTATTGTTTAGCTAGTGCCTCAGCTTGTGCCTTGGCATTTGCTTCCCTTTTAGCTTCCTCAAAAAGTTTCCATTGGTCTTCTTTAGTTAATACATGTTCAGTTCCTGCATCCTCGGTTACATCAAGGGATGCCACCACATGAGTCTCTTTGTCGGATGGGGTGGCGTCAGAGTCTATCTCAACATTATGAATTTCTATTTCAGCCCCCTTCTCCTTCAATAACTCAGCTTCCTTGTGAAAGGTTCCTATGGGAATTTCCTCACTTGGTTTCTCTGTAACAAGAGGTTGAGTGGATGCTTCCTCTACAAGAGATGTTGATGCATATGGTTCTATTCCAATCTCTTTCCCATGTGCCCCAGGAGGATCTTGAGTAGGAATTTCAATTTCTTCTCTAGCATTAGGATGGAAGAACTATAGGGGATCCTTAGGAGCCAATCTTCTCTTAGTCCTCTTGTACCCTTGAGTGGTACATACAACCTTTCTTTTCCTGGAAGTCTGAGCCTCTAGCTCCTTAACCCTCATGACAACCTTCAAAATGCTCCTATCCAAAATTGGTCTTGATATTTGTTTTATGTCAATAGATTCTTCTACATTCCAGTCCACTGGATCAAGATCGTTGGTGCCTACATTCTCGACCTCATATTGGGGATCCAAAGTGACCCCATCTTCTGATAACATCTCTGGGATGTCTTCCTTTACCCCATACTCAACCCTGAGTGGGATAGGTAGTCTTTCACAATTCCTCCTCCTGAGATCATACTCATCCTAAAGATCCATCCAAAAATCCTCAAGTAGATTAAAGTGTTTATCAAAAACCGTGGGTAGCAAACCCTACATCCAATGCTTAGGATCAAAATATTTCTTGGAAGCATATAAACCTAACTTCAACTAAATCAATTCATCACATACTACCTTAGCTACCACAAGGTGTGGACAACTATACTCACCCAACTTTATGGGGAACTTATGACAACCAGTCTTGTGCTTATTACCAAACTTCATGTTGACTGCTAGAGCTTGATAAATAAATTTCATTAAAACAATCTTATTGTTGCAACACCTAGGGAGTAAATGAGGGTGGCCATCAAAACCTCCCAACCTGAAGTAAGTAAATCTAGGGTATTGAATAAACCAGTGTCCCCATTCGTTGATGAAGGCCATGGCCTCTCTACGATCTTGTTGTGACCTTTTCACACATCAGCCCCATTACAAAATGGGGACCCCCTAATTTGGCTTGCTTTTCATTTGTTTTGTCGTTGTCTCTCTTTTCTATGTATGCTGCTCCCTGAGGGATGTGCTCGTTTGTGAGCTTAAATGTAAGATTTTGGCTGAGTCTAAAAATTAGGGTTTCCATCTTTCCGGCCAATTTGGGGTCAAGTGAGGTGAATAAATTGGAAATAAAGACTAACACTATTGTCAGTGTGCTTCTAGTAGAGCTTCCCTAAAAATTTCATGGTCGACAACTTACTATTTTTATTAAGTGTATAATTTTGGAGCATTCCGTCGACATTTTTTGAAATTCCCGACTGATTCGAGGGTTACGCATTCGAGGCACGTCATTTTCGCATGCAAAATTTGAGTGAAAAGCAGGGCAACTTTCTATTTTTTGAGTCTAGCTTTTTTAGAGACAAATTTGGGGCCTAAATCTGAGAGTTTTCTTTGCATGTCTGGAGAAGATATTCATACGGACACCGAGACCTTGGCGGCGTTATAACATGCAAAACAAGACAACTTTTAGAATTTAGTCTTTTTTGGGGGAGCTATTTTTAGGGTTTGCATGTCGAGGTTTCTTTGCGAAATATCCGGATGATTCACAGTGGGTTTTGAGAGCAGCGATGGTGTGACATACAAATGGAGATAATCACTGATGAGGAACTTACTATTTTAGCGAGATACATCCGGCCGCTTCGATGGATTCGAGGAATCACGAGCTAATCGCAATGCAACAAAAATGAGGACAAACAAAGGTCATTTGATACGCATGCAAGACCAATTAGGGTTTCCAACTTCAGGACCCAAAGTAAAAGTGGTACAGCTGATGTATACCACCTTGTCGGCATCTCACCGAGCTATACGCTGTGATAAAATTTGAAGAGCAAATAGAGCACCCCACTGGCTATAGTAAGTCATTTCAACGAGCTAAAAATAGAAAGTCGACATCGAGGGCACCGATAATGTGAGCAAGTCACGTGGTGAGGAGCATGTCATTCGAATTTCAAGTCAAACGGAGTTGTGGAAGTCTCAAAAGAAAGCAGTTACTATAAATAGTAGGCCACCTCCAAAAACATACTATAAATAGCAGGTCAGCGCAAGGCATCAGCAGGTACAGGTCAAGCAGAAGCAGCATCTAGCCACAGTCGTTGCACTTCAAGCATTTAGTACATTAAATTCGAAGACTTTATGAACAATTACTATTTTTAGCATGTTGCTAAAAATAGCAGGTGCAGACAGGCATCAGGCCCCGATAGCATGAATCAGTGGAAATTCAAAACAGGGTGAAAATCAAGCCTTTTGGAGCCAAAGTCAATTCAAAACACAAAATTTGAAGAACTTTCTAAAAATAGAAAGTTAGGGCAAGCCAGCGTCAGCATGAACGAATCACCCTAAATCTGGCAAAGAGCATGAAATTCGCTAAAACTGATAAATTTTCAAGTCCAGCATCCAAATTCGCTTTAAAAGGGGAGAAGACAGATGAAAATGCTCCTAAGTCTGGAAAATTGGAAGCTCACAGGCCTAAATGCGCCCAAGCTTGAGAAGATATGACACGAAATTTGTTCAAGACTACTAAACTGGAAGTAGATGACCCCAGATGCGCCCTAGCCTAAGGAGGAGGAGGTGAAAATTTACTAAGTGTTACAAATTTGAAGTACCACCTGGCAAATGCGCCTTGACTTGTGGAAGGTTGAGGGAAAATTGTCTAAGGCATTCAAATTTGAAGACCACCCTCCTGTTTGCGCCCAAGGTCATGGGAAGAGTATAAAATATTCTAAGGCTTTTGAACTCAAAGCACAGGGTCTAAAATGCGCCCCTCATGAAAGGAGGTGCAAGAAAAAAAATTCTAAGTCATGAAAAATGAAAGCTTAGGGGTGGAATTGCGCCCAAGACAAGAAGGAGGTGATTGTAAAATGCTAAGTGTTTGAAAACTAGAAGCTTGACTAGGTAAATGCGCCTTCACTTGGAAGTGGAGGTGAAATTTTACTCAGGCATTAAAACTTGATGCTCACCTTGGGAAATGCGCCTCAAGCTGGAGTGGAGGAGGTAAAATCTTCTAAGTGTTGATAAAGTGAAACCTCAAAGTGCTAGATGCGCCTAACTTTGAAGAGGACTCCAAAAAAATTTCTAAGGCAAGAAAATTTGAAGAAGGACCCTCCATATGCGCCTGGAAAGAGAAGAGGAACTTGAAAATTTTCTAAGTTTCACAAAATGGAAGTAGCTACCTCTAGATGCGCCCTTGAAGTGAGAGGAGGTTGGAAAATTTTCTAACTCTGTGAAATTTGAAGGAGACCCCTCCATTTGCGCCCAGGCTGGAGGAGAGGGCCTAGAAATGTTCTAAGGCATAAAATTTGAAGTAAGCCATGTGAAATGCGCCCAAGCTTGAAGAGGTTCCAAAAATCTTCTAAGTATCCAAAATTGGAGGCTCACACTTCAAAATGCGCCCTTGAAGGAGAATGGAAGATGAGAAGCTTGGAAAATTTTCTAAGTATATAAAATTTTAAGTAGAGAGGGTCAAATGCGCCTTGGCTCTGAGGTGACTCCAGCAAAGTTTCTCTAAGTGTTGCAAAATGAAAGATTGACCTCTCATATGCGCCCACCCAATGGAGTTAAGATGAAAGTTCTCTAAAGCACTTAAAGTTGATGTTCACACATGCAAATGCGCCCAAAAGGATGGGGAGACTTGGAAATTTTCTAAGTATCACAAACTTGAAGTTGGACACCTGAAATGCGCCCCAGGCATCAAAGAGGCATAAAAAATTTCTAAGTGTAAAAAATTGGAAGCTCATGCCTCCAAATGCGCCCTTGAGGGAAGAAAGCGTGGGAAATCTCCCAAGTATGAAAAATCTGAAGTTGACCCCTCCCAAAGCGCCTTGAAGAAGAGAGGGTAAGGTTTTTTTTTCTAAGTATTGACAAAATTGAAAGCTCACATGGTTATTTGCGCCCTAGGCTGGAGGAGTAAGTTTAAAATATCTAAGTATGGAAAACTCAAAGCCCACCCATTGAAATGCGCCCAAGGTGTTAAAAAGAGTAGTGCTAAGTGTTGATAAAAAATTTCTTCACAGGAAAAGTGACTAAAGGTGGAGGAACGAAAATTTTCTAAGGAAAATTTTCCCCTGATGCCTAATATTGATGGAATTTAAATATTTTTCTAAGTGTTAACAAATTCCACCTCTCTAGAGGAAAATTATGCCTAACTTGAAGGGATAAAGTTTTCTGAAGCAAGAAGGAATTGGCTGTGGATATGTCAAGATGTACCAGCTTCGTGAGATTGAAGAAACTTTTCAAAGTTGAGCAAGAAAATATGCCCAAAGATGAAAAATGGAAATAAATTTGATGGGAGAATATTTTTCTAAGGTTCAAAATTCAAAAAATTAAATGAACCCGTTCGTTGTACACCCATGAATTCTACACGTTCTGAAGAAAATTTTCTTCTGGGTATTTAAGATCTTCGACAAGGAGAGGGTTTTAAAGTCTTCCACAGTTCGTTGAGGCCTTCAAGATGGAGAATTTTGTTGGGCACAGGATTGATGAGTTTTCCTAAGGAAAAATTTGAAAATTTTCTAAGGCAAGGAATAAGTGTGTTGTTGAAATAAAATGCCTTGGTGGATGAATTTGAAAATGATCGCCTAGATGATTTTTGACCAAGTTCCTGATGAAAACATTTTGCTCGAGCCAGAGTTGGATGAAATGTCAGCCCGAAAAGTAAGGAAGATGCGGTTGAAGTTAACACTTTTAAAAGATGATACGCCCTTGAGGAAGATGAAATTTGGCTAAGGCATGAAGGATTGAACGCAAAGTTGGCTAGTGAGGACGATGAATGCTTGGAAGTTAGAGCGTGAAAATCTTGGTAAGTGAGTTGAATTTATATTATGAAATGTCAAGTAAAGCGGAAGTGTATGCTCTAATTATCTTCTCCTTGCTTGTTTTAAGGTGAGGAACGCCGAGACCGCTATTCTGACTTGGAGTGGTGAAGCTAACGATGATATTACAACCTCTAGAGGAAGACGGCTATGAGTTCTACATGACGGGATGAAAGCTAAAAAAATGGCTATGTTGAGACTTAGCAACAAAGAAGGAGTGTTTTCAAAAACTCAAGATGGAGAAAAGAGTGGAAGTCGAAGCAAGGTCAAAGAACAACGCCAAGAAAGAAGATCGAGAATAGTGTGAACGCGTCTACAAACAGAATCTTCTAGAAGGGTGGTGGATATAATGGCTCATTTATTACCCTCCCACCCCTTTGGTGGCCAGTTTTAGGAAAATCTTGTTTAGTACCTATGTATAATAACTGGGCCATCCAAATTGATTGTATCTAAGCCAACCGCTGGACTTGGCAAACTATAAAGGGGAGTCCCCCATTTGTACCTCATTAGACATTAGAGAAGCTCCAGCAGAGAGACAACTAGGTGATAGCTTAGAGGCCCTAGTATAGATTGATAGTGTAGTTGAAAAAGAGGGAAAGTTTTCCCTTTGAAAACTTTGTAAGAAATTGTTGTGAACACTCTCTCAATAAAAGAGTTTTTCATTGATGGTGAATTTCGTCTTTGTTGTGAGTAGCTAGCAAGGTTTCTTCGTCCTTCTGATTCAAATGGTAGAGTAAAATAGTTCTAAGTAATATAATTTTCATTCCATGCAAGTAGATGTTAGCTGTGGAATGTGGTGTTTGATCTAAGCAACTTCGTCTATCCATACCACTAGTGTATTCGCTGATGGTGAATGCACCTTGTGTGGTTAACTGGAATATCATGTACTTAACTTCAATCACAGTTTGGAATAATGGTATGCTGCTGTGATGGTATCTTTTATGTCAAGGGTGGTTTGAACATCTTTAGCTATCTCCCTTGAAGATTGCACCGAATTCTGAAGTTTCGGCCCGACAAGCAGGCAAAGTGAAGTCCGGTTAGAAGTTTGCTGAAGTTGAGCTCCATATCCCACACCTTTGAGTAGATTAGAATCCTCCTAACCTTACCCCATTTCAATTCAGTACTTTCCGGTTAGAATAGGAAACCCGAACTTCATAGACAAATCTTTCGAACATTTGAATTCCTTTCTCCACAATAACAATTCCGTAGTCCCCTTGAAATACCAAAGAAATCACATTGAGCCAATCGAGCCTATTCAAGACCGGAAGAACTTTGGAGCTGAACGTGATGAACTTTTGCAATCTTAGCATGCTAATACTTTGATCAAGAGAGAATAGGCAGCCAAGCAGGACTTTATTCTCGCTACAGCGTCAATAAAACACATCAACAAGTGGGAACTTGAATCCCGACTTGTGAATCTTTCTCCGCTCTTTGTGCGCCAAAATCAGCTGTTTGCACAACTACATGAGAACCCACTTGTCTGAGGGGTATTTCGGCAACATTGTAAGGGCAACCAGTGTAGCACCCTACTCTTAGATGAGTAAAAGTTGGGAATTGTAGATATATGCGTCCGACTTTACTTTCCATTTTGTAGGCCTCATCAAATACTCTCTTCTTTTCGAGAGTTAGATAAAAAGCTAAAAAGCAGAGGCGCAAAGAAAGCATTAGTAACCCTCCTGAAATGATGAAAGCTTTCCTTCAGCTCCAGTTGATAGAAAAATTTGTACACAGGCACGGTGTGCCTATTCCTTTTTCTAGATAGACTTGGAAATTGCCTTTTCACGGCTGCAACATACACCAAGTAAGAAGTCATATAGAACTTCAATGTGGACGACACATTGATCAACTGTTCATGTATTTCATTGCTGATCTGTTTACCCCAATCAATGTGAGCTTTTTGTCTTCTTATGATTTTGATGTATTCATACATCTAGTCATGAAAATACCATGATTCAGGCAACCCCTTCACTCCGCTCAAAAGTGTGATCATATCTTTGACATCTTCCTTGAAGTCACTTTGCGGAAGTCCCTTCGGCCATCTGGAAATAGTGTGCCTAGGTTCTTTCAACCATTGGCTATTTATCAGGTATTTGGCCTTGCTGGGATCTTAGTCATAGACCTCCTACGCTTGTTGTATCAAGATGTCAGTGTACTTATCCATATGTGGAATTCTGAAAACAATATCAAAGAAGTCAGGATCAAGTCTCAATATCTCGTGCCCAGAAGAATCAATCACACTTTTGCTTTCGCTAATGTAATGGGATGCAACTTGAAGGACAAATTCTGTATTATGTGCAGAGGTAGGGAACATAGACACCAAATACAGATTACTGTGTACGATTGCTCTCAGAGAATCTTCAAGAGGTTTCTTCTCAGTTCTTTCCGCAAAATCAACTAGGTCTTGATAACCGACCTCTGTCTTTTATCTCATCCACCTTGGAGACCACCACTGTCGGTGGATAAACACCTTGATATTTGTATTTCATTTTGTTTCTAGCCCTTGAAGATGATGGAGGTTTCTAGGCTGTCATTTGAGAGCAATTGAATCAACAAAAGACAATTTCGAGGACCATTTGATGAGATTTGAAAAGAAACTGCAAGATGTGGAATCAACAAAATTTAGTCGAAAAACAACATTGGGATGCATGAAGCGAGCAACGATGTCAAGCAAGCATGAAACAGGGGTTGAAGCACGGAAAATAATGCACGAAGTGGAAAAAATTAAGTTCGGAGCAAAGCTAAGAAGATTAGAAGTGTTTTAAGGAAAAACGGGAAAAAGTGTAACGGCGCTGAAAATCAGCTCCATAAGAGTCCGTTACCTACAATTCAATGGTCCAAAAAAAAAAGTGTTTCCATTAGGGAAAGATTGGCACCAATTTTGTCTAACACTACAAAGTGGTTACATAAGCACGACTTTGAGATGAGAACTTTCAGAACAGATTCTGAGGGAGAAAAATCTGAAGTAGAAGCCAACCAACAACAAGAACTCCGCATGAAAGATAAATCTGCGGCTATTCTTACTTCTTCGCGATGAGGCCCTAGAATCAAGTTCACTGTCGGCAAGAAGGACACACGAGCCGTCCCAGAAGGAGAAACTACGGAATCTGAACCATCTCGCTCCAAAGGAAAGGGGGCTGTTTCTGAAGAGATAGATTCTAATGAAGAAAGAAATTTTCAATGATCAATCCACTGAAGAAGAAGATTCAGCAGAAGCAAACTCTGATGAAGAAGAAGATTCTGAGGGTGAACAAGAGTCTGAAGGTGATTTTGAAGGAGAACCAGAGTCAGAAGTACAAGAGGATGATCAACAGGAACCCGAGCATGATGAAGAAAGAACTATGCTTCCACCTGAGTATGTAGTTGAAGAAATTCCCAAAACATCATCGCCTGTGATTTCAAATGTTCCTCCTACACCTCCAAATCCAAACACTCCTCCACCACCTGTTCTTACATCACCTATTCCCACCACCGTCATACCCACAGCGGATGTTTCACCTACCCCTGCAGTATCAACCATACTTGATACTCCTTTAGTGACAAGTATACACACAGTTGATATTTTGTCAAGTCCTCCATCATCTATTCCTAGCCTGTCATCACCATCATATGATATCACTTCAGAGACTGATTTTAATTAGTTCTTGAATGAATCCATGCGTGATCAACTCAATGTGCAGACTACAGGAGCAGTTATGACAGACACTA
The DNA here is from genome assembly GCA_007258455.2 of Sequoia sempervirens. Classification (NCBI taxonomy): domain Eukaryota; kingdom Viridiplantae; phylum Streptophyta; class Pinopsida; order Cupressales; family Cupressaceae; genus Sequoia; species Sequoia sempervirens. The sequence continues at coordinate 103,484,780 of VDFB02026320.1, forward strand.
TGCCCATTGTCATGATACCAGTCGTTACTTTAGAAGTGACAGTGACAACAGAGTTGACGGTTAATCCAGAAGCTCGTACTTCCTCTCTTCCCCCTTGGTTGATATCTCAAGTGTCGAAGCGAAAAAAGCAAATGATTTCTCTAGAAGAGCTCGACTTTGAAGAGATAGTCCCTCCAAAAGCTAAGGGGAAGAAAAAGGCAAAGGTGTATTCACGACTGAATGTTGACAAAACTAGTCATAAGCATGCAGAAATTGGCATACCACATCGTGAAGAAGGAGACGTCAACATGGAGGATTACATGAAGGATAAAGGGTCCAGCCTTTGGCAAGCACAAGCAATGAAAGTAAAAAGCAGTATATGAAGACTTGACATACTAGTCGAAGATCAATAAACAAAAAGTCATTTACAAATGAGGCGAGCATTATGCCACTGGTGGTAAGTGAGATCGGCAGATGTTCAATTAATGCAGAACCCTGCAATAGGTAAGTGTTGAGGACCCAACCGGCTAAAAAAGGCCGAAGTATGCCTCCGTAAGCAAAGGCGGTGTGGTATTGTATGATTTCATCAAAAGATTGTAGAACATGGTTCTCGACATATAATTGCTGCAGATGACAAAACCATTTCACTGTAGCCAAGCTCATAAATAAATATATATGAAGGTGTATTTTCCCAGAGCGAGAGATGGAAAATGCCCGCCGCCGTGGGTCACCCATGAAATAGGCGTAAAGCCTGGGGAGAATTGCAAATCCAGGTAATTCCCGATGGGCGAAAACTATGACGAAGAAACGCCTGTACGCATCGTATTCGTGGATTGAGTCTCGCGAGATCCCACCCGGCGTGTGAAGAGGAAGAATGTGATCTTCGAAAAGGAATCAAGGAGTTACCAAGTAGCTTCTTGAGGAGAATCGTATCTTCTTGGCCGCCACATAACCATCCCAAATCTTTCGGCTTACCGCGAAGTTAAGGACAGCAAGTACTGTGAAGCCTCTCGAAGTCATTGGGCCTAGACATAAGGTTACTTACTGGATAACCCAGCCCATCTTTACAAAAGTAAAAGGTTCACCATCCATGATCAATCACGAGATCTGCCATTGTGGGATTACACCGCTGATCCGGTCGAGAAAGTTCATGAGACCGGGAAGAAATATGAAGACTTCCGCGCCCAAGCAAGGAACCATGAAGATTCTTGATCTCCAGTGTTAGAATTTTTGATGCTTTACATTATGCATCTTGTAAATACTTTTTTCGAAATGTAATTGTACCAAAAATTTGAGATGTAATTTCTTGAAGACAAATTACACTTTGACTTTGGTCAAAGCTAGATGATATTTTCCTTAATTAGCTCACCTAACTTTCCTAATTTTACTCCTTTGATTTCCTAGATTTGCTCATCCCTCTCCTCTATATATATGAGGGATTTCTATTGTATTGTTTATCTTTTCTCTCTAGCAACGAAGTGCTTCTCATTTTGCAACAAATGTATGAAACTTTGTGTTCAACTTTCTTAATCTGAATCTTATCAATAAAGAAGGAAGTTTTATACCAGACTTTGCGATGGATCAATCGTCTTTGGAAGTTAATTAAGATTGGTAGTGATTATTGTGTGAGATCTAAGGGCTTCAAGTAAATGTATGTGAACTTTGTGTTGCATTCTTTACTTTGAATTTAAGTTTATGTTTGAGTAACTTTTGGTGGATAAACTGCAAGACTTTGTGCTTGCATTTGTTCGCGCTGTTCGTGAAACTATTGTGTTGATGTATCTAAAAGACTTTGCGCTTCTAATATAACATTTGTTACGTATCTCAAGGATCTACTGTTGGAAAGTTACAGAACGATTTTGTGCCTTCTGTTGGTTCTTTTTTATGCTATAACTAGGTTGGTCTTCTAATCTACTTATGGAATTGCCAATTCCAATCAAAGGTAGCTCGAAGGACCTGGACCAACTGACGAGGACTTTAAAAATGCCTCCTACACTTTGGGCTCTGCAAGACCCAGGAGGGGAATCCCTTAATGCGTTTACAACCTCTGCACCATTTTCATAAATGGCATTAATAATAACAGATAATCCCACTTAATAGCTCAACACAATAGGATAATATTGAATAAATTTGGCTATTCTTCGACAATATCAACTATATGGAGCATGGGATGACTACAACATAATCCATAATATAAAATAGTCACTGATTTGCAATTTGTAGCAAGCTCTAGGCAAAGACAAACTAATACTGAATCAAACAAATGAATGCAACTTAGATCAGTGCCATATATCCATTGCAGGAGTCAAATTTATAAGCATTTAAAGGTTTATAACAGATGTAATACATGACATATAAGGTCCCTGACAATATTGCATTACAATTTCATCAGTATGTATTCTAACCCATAACTACTTATCAAATCCTGATATGGAACATATCTGCCTATAATCCCATTCAAGCATTTTAATTAATTCCTTGAATTAAAGCTAAAATAGAATCATACACACCACAACAGTGAGATGAATGAAAGAAACCTTAGTTATTTTATTCAAAGTTCAGATAAGATACAATGGAGAGACATGAGCTCGAATTTATCATTTCAATTCAAATGCTAATACTGTTATGCAACATTACATTCCCATGAACTCAAAACCTATTACAGAATGACTCAGAACCTAAATTGCATTTCTCTCTAAAACTATTGGACTTTACAATCTACTCTGCAACTTCACCTAGACTCGATCAAAATTATCTAACTTGCTAACCCGTACTTCTGGCCTTGAAATCCTTCTTATAGAAAATGAAGGAGCAAACAAGCCTTGGGCCAAAAAGTACACATGTCACCAACAAATTGGAGCACCTGATGATATTCCAAAAACTGTTACAACTGCAATCATCCTGGAGAATATTCTTGTTCATCATGTCGACTGAGAACGGTTGATGCAATAACAAAAAATCACAAGAAACCCACACTGAGAATGCCATCCACACAAAATTGGAAACATTGTAACCGCAACATCATATTTTCCACCTGTCAATAGTCCACTCCTTTTACTCTTCATCATTCAAATACTTAGCTACCCATTTCTGGTATTCTTCATCAGTTGGCCAGCCAAAATTAATTACCTCTTTTACCTTTTTACTATAAGGCATGTATTTTACCGCTACCTAGTTTGCGTCTCTTTCAAAAGATTCTAAAAATGAGCTGGTACTAATAATCTTATCCATACAACTTACCAACAAATCATAATCTGAGTCATCACAAATTACTTTAATCCGATTATTGATGACCTTATTTGCTTGATCCTGCCATTGTTGGAGTGTTGTCATTTTTCCTTGTTCATCAATTATACCAGGTAACAATGTGTTACCCCAATCATTGAAATTCTTCACCAACTCCTTAATCTTCCTACTCAAATCATCTGGTAGGGTTTGAAAACCTTGCATTGATTTTACTACATATGGGTAGGCTTCAAAGATTGGGGCCTATTATTTATATCAAACCTTGAGGCTTTATTCATGATATCGAGATCATTGGCCCTAGGGATCCAATTTTCAATTATTTGTACCACTACCTCCTGATCCCTATCAATATTCTTTTTTGCTTCCAACAACAAAGAATACAAAGAATGTATAGATAGCAATTTACTAGCTACCCTTTCATTTAAGTGTTCCAAAACAGTAGTAACAATCTCCTTCTCCTTTAAAAGAAATCCCTCCTCTCTTACCTTTGCTGATGTCTGTAATTCATCAATTTTCTGTATGAGCTGCTTCTTCGTTGGATCAACAGAGCACTCTATTTTTTCATCAATTTGTTCTAGAAGAGGGGTGAGAGCAGGATCTTGAATGGGAGACCTTGGTGTGGAAATATTTGGAGAAGCAGGAGGCATTGACTCTGCTGTGGGAGGTAATGTATTGGTTCCTGGAGCATTGGATGTTTCCCCAATCTGTCTATCACGGGCGACTGCCAAGTGTCTCATCCGATGAGGCCTAAGGGTGAAGGAAGCATTG
>VDFB02026320.1:103488872-103516820 GCA_007258455.2 Sequoia sempervirens
ATTGACCATTTTCTTCAGGATTTCAGAATGGTTTTATTTGTAGCCTCAACTTGACCATTGCCTTGGGGGTAATATGGGGTAGAGAATTAGTGTTGGATGTTGAGTCTTTGACATAGCTCTTTCACATCCTGATTCTTAAAGGGTGTTTCGTTATTTGAGATAAGGGTTTGTGGAACACCGTAATGACAAATTAGGTATTTCATGATGAATTTAGCAATTTTCTTCCCCATTATGTAGGTCATAGGAGTGGCTTCAACCCACTTGGTAAAATAATTAGTAGTTGTTATGATAAACTTGTGGCCATTGGATGAGGTTGGAATGATCTTTCTTATGAGGTCAAGCCCCCATTGTGAGAAAGACCAAGGTGTGATCATTGGTTGCAACTCTTGAGTTGGAGCATGAATCAGATCTCCATGTTATTGACATTGGGAACATTTTTGCACATATTGATGAGCTTCTCTTTCCATGGTTGGCCAATAGTACCCCATCCTCATCAATTTCTTAGCTAAAGTCATACTGCTAGAATAGGAACCACATATTCCATCGTGTACTTTTGTTAAAGTGGTCAAGGATTCCTCTTGGTTAAGACATCATAGTAATGTCCCTTCGATGCTTCAGTGGTAAAGGGTATCTCCTAGGATCACGAATCAAGATGCCTTTTTAACAAAGGTATTTTTAAGGTTCAAGGTGATATCGGATAGGAGGGTTCTTCTAGTTGGGTAGGTAAAGGTGTCATGTTACCACGGGGATCCAAGACCAACAATGACACACACAAATTCAGATTCTGGAATTTCAAAATTTGGTATGAGAAGTTGTTCTACCAAGAATTCACATTGCAGGACGTTGTTTGGCATGTCTAATAGTGACTTGATTGTTTCCATAGCATCTGTTGCTTTGTTGTTCATGCGAGGAATTTGCTCAAAAGTTATGTCTATGAAGAAATATTTGAGACTTTCTACCATCTTCTTGTAAGGAGTAAGCTTGTCATCCTTAGTTTGGTAGTTGTCATTGACTTGGTTGATAACTAGCTGTGAGTCTCCATAGAATTTTTTTTCTTGTATCTTCCATTGAACTGCTATCCTTAGACCTATGATTAGGGTTCCATACTCAGTAATGTTGTTAGTACATGAAAATGATAGCCTGTATGACTTTGGGATACAATCACTTTGAGGGGTGATGAAGAGAATGCCTGCTCCTGATCTATGTTGGGTGAATGATCCATCAAAGTACATTTTCAACTGATTTGTGAGGTTGACAAGAAATACTAATTCATCGGGGAATTTAGATATCAATGGGTTCTCTGCATAGATACGTGCCTCTGCTAGTTGGTCTATGATCACTTGCCCTTTGATTTCCTTGCACTCCACACACTCTATGTCAAATTTTGTTAAGATCATTACCCATTTGTCCATTCACCCAGTGAGAATTGCTTTGGATAATAGGGATTTCAATGGATCAATATTTGCAATGAGTTTGATTTGATGTGACAACATGTAGTGTCTGAATTTTTGTGAAGCAAAAACCAATGCTAAGTAGGATTTCATAATGGATGAATGGACTGAACTTCATATGCCACCTAGGTCCCTCTTGCGATTAGTATATATAGCTCTTTCCATTGTTTCCATCATGTGCGAAGGAGAAAGAGCACCTAGTGTTGTTGATATTGCTGAGATATATAGGATCAGTGGTTTGTTTAGTATTGGTGGCATGAGTACTATAGGTGTTAATAGATAGTCCTTGATCTGTTGGAAAGCTTTGTCACACTTCCCATCCCACTTGTAAGTTATTTCTTTATGGATAAGATGCGAAAAGGGTGGATTTTGTCTGATAGTTGCGCTATTAATCTTCTGATGGATTGCAATCTTCCTTGTAACCATCTCATCTGCTTTAGTGTTTGCGGTGGTTCCATGTCTAGGATGGATTTTACCTTTGTTAGGTCCAATTTCGAATTCTCTTTGTATTGAGACTGATATAGCCGAGAGAAGTTCCCTTCAATGGTACCCAAGGCACACTTTTTGGGTTTATCCGTACCTTGTATTCTTCAAGCTTGTCAAAGATGGGTCCTACGACTTGTATGTGCTCACTCATTTTATTTGATTTTTCCAAAATATCATCCACATGATATTCAACTATTTTATGGATCATGTCATGAAAGATGAGGGTTATTTCTCTCGATGGGATTTGCTCTGCATTCTTTATTAAATGGCATCATTTATGTCCCCATGGACAAGTGAATCACCGGTTTGGTGTTGATCTATGGTGAATATGTGATTTGATTATAGCACAGAAAAACCATCACGTGAGTGATAGCATTTCATTCCTAGCTATTAAATCCACTATGATGTCGATTTTAGGAAGGGGGAAATCATCCTTCGGGCATGGTTTGTTTAAGTGTTTGAAATCAACACATATTCTAATGCATCCAATGGGTTTTTGAGATTGGTTCTAGGTTTGAAATCCACTCAAGATAATCAATTGGTTAGATAAATCCAAATTCAAGAAGCTTCTATAACTCAAGTTTGACCAAGAGTGCTATTTGAGGGTGCATCTTCCTCAACTTTTTCTTTACTGGTTTTTCTTCCGAATAGACTACTAAGTGATGCACAACCACTTTGGGCTCAAGTCCTGGCATATCTATGTATGACCATGCAGAGTTAGATTTGTGATCTTTCAGGAATGCTTCTAGGTTCTTCTATTCTTCATCCAACAAGGATTCGACATGGAAAGTGATCTTGGGTGCTTTTGATCCCACATTGACTGGAGTGGCCTTTTCTGCTAAGACTGCTGATTTCTCTGGATGTATTGCACTAAGGGGGAGATTGAATCCCTCATCCTTGGGTGCCTTAGAGAGGTTTTCATCCTCAGATACATCCTTTCTTTTTACTATTTTGGGATCGAAAAGTGCCACAATGTGGTTTTCACTCAAAGATCTGCATGTTAGTTGCATGTTATCAATTTTGTGACTAAAGGACTCAATCATCTCCCCATAGTATGCTCTTGTGTCTAGCTCTATGGAAAAACTTTCCTTGTGATCTTCCCATGGTAAGTTGTCATGAAGTCCCATGAATTCTGAGATTGCTTCATTTTTTTTGAATAAATTTAGAATCGGTGGTCCTTGTTGGTTCAAATCAATGAGTTGTGTGTTTACTAGGCGTATTTCATTTGGGTGGTTGCTTGGGGTGAAGGTTGATGTAGATATCATGAAGAGGGAATTATTCTCAAATAAGTCAGCAAAATCAAGGGGGAATTCATCTAAGGCTGTATCACATGATGCAGGTAACCAAGAGGAAGCCTCAACTCGTTTAGCGGAAGTACCTTTGCCAATAAGGGTAACCTTGCTAGTAGTACAACCTAGGCCAAGATTCTTTGGACGTTTCTCAGGAATGATAGGTTCTAGCAAACCATTGTCATTTTGTCCCAGTTTCTCATTCTTGGTATAGTCGTCGCCCTTCATTAGTTGTAAGCATTTGTTTTCATCTTCCATGGGAAGAACAAGAACATGTCTTTCATCTTGATATAGTAGTTTAGAGACATCTTCCTCATTTATATCTTCTTTGTTCAGGTCCCCCAATTTGGTGAAGGTAGTAGTTTCCATTTTAATAGTTTCAGGGATATCGTTGCTAGGTGTGGGTTTCCCATGAGATTTGGGAGAAAGAGGTAACTCTCCTAGCTCAAAAGTATCCTTCGTTAGCTTGTAGTTTCCAAAACCATCATCTTGGATCACTCCCTTGATATTAGGTATTCTTTGCACAATGAGTTCCTTCGTTTTAGAGGTAGATGCAAGGGATTATGGGTCAACAAATGAGGTAGAAGGTGTAGGCCCTTCTTCATTCTTGGGTATTTGGGGGATTTTATAGAACTTAGCCTCAAGGTTCTTGTAGTAGTAAAAAGGCTCAGGATCTCCATGGATGGTAATTTCTCTGCCTTCGAAGGGAAATTTTACACATTGATGATAGGTTGAGGCTACAAATTTCAAGGCATGGATCTAGGGCTGACCAAGTAGTATGTTGTAGGGAAGATCAAGGTCTAATACTTGGCATGTAGTTTCTGCAATGATAGGTCCCACTTAGATGGGTAGTGCAATGATGCCTTGCGATACCCGCTCTTGGTCATCATATGCTTTGATGGTGGTGCTCTTTGCTTTCTCAATAGTATCCTCTGAATAGCCCAGGTGCATGATCAACTGAATGGTACAAATGTTTAGACTAAAACCTCCATCTACTAAGACTCTTTGGACCTTGTTTTTGTGAATGAAAACCTCAAGGTGTAGAGCACAGTTATGAGATGGTTGTGACGGTAGTTCTTATTCTGAGAAGGTGAGAAGGTGATTAGCGATATGCCCTACCATAGCTTGAAATTGATCTGTATCAATATCCTTAGGGATAGATGATTCTGACAAAGCTTTCTCTAAGATTTCCCTATGCATGGGGGATAGCCTTAATAGTTCCAAGATTGATATTTGTGTGGGGGCCATTTTAAGTTTCTCTAAGAGATTATACTTACTGGGATTTGATGTTGGAAAAGTAGGTTGTGCCCTAGATTGAGATGGGACTCCTTGGATGGTGATTTTTCTTTGTCATGTGGTGACTCCACACTCCACACTAGGCCCTTTGATGGTGAAAATGGTGATAACACTATCACAGGAACCGACTACATTAGAATAGGTATGCTACAAGTTTGTGTAATCCTTAGCTTTTCCATTATTGTTCCCTTTACTATGATCTGACATAGGGTTCTTGTATATATTAAGATCCTGATTCCCAGTCGGTACCTCAACATATATGGTATTGTTCTCTATAAGGTCTTAGATAATGTTTTTGAGCCTCATGCAGTTTTTTGTTTTATGTCTTTTGGTCTTGTGAAAGCCACAAAGGTCATTCTCATTGTACCAAGATGGTTTCTCTTGTCGTTCTTGGTAGTTTTCAAATTTGGGAAGCGTTATCAGGTTTGACTCTACCAATTTCTTCATGATTGTATCAAAAGGTTTTGATAACTGTGTACTTGTGTTTAGGATAGTTGTTCTTGTTAGGGGTTCACCTTTGTTGCAATTCGGTGTTGTTGATCTGATTGTTTTGAGGGGGTGTTATTTGTTGCACATTTGGTTGAATGTTAGCAATGTGATTTTTGTTTGGCCTAGGAGCACTTAGGACTACCTTAGCATCTACCACACCATCATTCGTTACGTTCTTGTTCTTAGCCCAAACATAAGGCTTTTTGTTTGAACTGGTTGATGGCCGATTGTATTTGTAAGCTTGGGTATTCCCCTGTGATATTAGAGCTCTCTCGGTGTTAAGGGCTCTAGGGACAAGCTCGTCATAAGATGTGATGCATTACATTTTCAAGTGGAAGGATAGATCTAGATCTAGGTTTGCTATGATGATCCCCACTTTTTGTTCATCGGGAAGAGGCCATTTTATCTTACTAGCTCTTTGTCTCCATCGTTGTACAAAAATTAGTGAAAGTTTCTCCTTTGTATTGTCTAAGAGTGTACAACTCTTCTAGGCTTATGTCCATGTCAAGGTTAAAGGAAAAGTAATCGATGAATTTTCTAGTAATTTATTGAAAAGTTTTGATACTGAGAGGTAGTTGAGAAAACCAATCCATAGCAGGACCTTTTAGACTTCAGGGGAAGAGGTTTCATTAAATAAGAATCATTGTAAGCAACCTCCATACACATAACATTAAATTATTTGACATGGTCCACATGACTTCCTCTCCCTTTGTATTTATCGAATTTGGGGATCTCAATTCTGAGAGAGAATGTGACCATTGCAATGTTTCAATAAAATGGATAGGGACATAGGTTCTATGTATTGGGGGCTTCTTTTTCTTTCCCATCTGAAGGTCTTGCATTTCTTGTGACAATGCCTTAAGTTGTGATGCTAGATCATCTTGCAGGTTTGGTGGAGGAACATAGAGTGGGATGATGGATGAGTTCTGATATGATAAGATGTTGTATGGGGTGTATGGTGGTGTGAGATTCTGTGAAGGTGATTGGGGGTATTGATGCATATGTTCCTAACACATTTTTATTGATGATGTTCTATTGAGGGTTATAATAAGAAATTTGTTGTTGTTGTTGTTGTTGTGCATATTGCTCAGCTAGTAAGGCTTTCTATTGGGCTTGTTGTTGTTGTTTTTGTGCCACTAAGGCTTGTTGTTGGGCCTATTGTTGTGGTTGTGCTACTAAGGCTGGTTGATGGGATTGTTGTTGTTGTTGTACTGAGGTTGCTTGTTGTGCTTGATGTTATTATTGTGCTAAGGATGCTTGTTGTGCTTGATGTTGTTGTTGTCCCAAGGCTACTTGTTGTGCCACTATGGTTGCTTGCTATTGTTGCTATTGTTATTGTTCTGCTAGGGCTGCTTGTTGTTGTTTCTATTGTTGTTGTGTTGCTAGGGCTGCTTGCAGTTGTTTCTACTGTTGTTATGTTGCTAGGGCTGCTTGTTTTTGTTGTTGTGCTGCTAAGCCCACTTGTTGTTTTTGTTGTTGGATGACTTGTTGATAGGCTTGTTGTGCTTGTTGTAGGGATAAGACATGTACGTGTAATGTGGTATTAGGTGGTTGTTGAGACATCTGTGATGGGTTTTGAGTGGTGATGTTTTGAGTGGTTAGCGGATTAGTGATGAGAGGTTGGGGGTTCCCTTGGTTTAACATTCCTTGTAAGATAGTCGATTGAGGTGGAGGAATGTAAGTTTGAGGTCCCATTTGATTTTTCATGCTAAAGGGGACCATGGGGAAAGATGAGGATGGTTCCATTAGATTATGTAATGGAAATGACACACTTGGACCTTAAGTCCATTGATTAAAAATGTTTCCTTGTCCCATGTCTTGAGGATTCCCTTGTGTTTGGGATGTAGACAAGGTATTACCTAGATTGATGGGATTTGTTACCAAGCGATTGTTTGGATGTGGGTTGATGATGGACAAGATAGATGGGTTTTGTTAAACCAATGGTATGGATGAACTAGTTGGAGGGTAGGATAGAGATGTCCCTTCTTGTATTAAGGGTTGGATTTGTGTGAGGGTATTTCCTTGCCCTTTTGGATCTACTTGTGACACTTGGTCCATACTACTCTGCATAATGTTGGGCATGCCTGTGGTACTTGTGGGGATGGATGAAGAGGGGTGTCCCTGAAATGTTGAAGTTGTGGTGGAGTAATGAAGTGTAAGTGGTTTATATGGATGTTTGGGATTTTCTGGAATGGGAGGCGCACCAAATGTTGGTGTCCAAGTGGTCACTTGGGATGGATGATTGGTTTCAAGGGTACCCACAAGTGTGTTGCTTTCAAATGGAAGAGTATGGAAAAATTCCTTAGCAAGACTAGCTATAAGGGTAGGTGTTGATTTTTGATGTAGCCCTAGCAATGGAGTTGTGAAGCCTTGTGTTAGATTTTTTGCAACAAATGATGGGGAGATAGGAGCTATGCTTCCCAAGGATTGATGTTCCATGATTTCCTCCCTAGTAAGTTCAAAAGGATTGTTCGTGATATCTTCTATGTCATATGGCCCTGATGGAGATGAAGGTTGTTGTGATGGAGTAATGTGACTTCTTGGATCAAATTCTAAAGGAGTTGGATCACTTGAGGTAAATGTAACTTTGGTTTTCTCCATGATTCTCTTGTGTTGTGATCTTGTCTTTACCATAAATTTTGGGTCACCTCTAGGAGAGTTGTGATGAGATTTATAATGTTTGAACTCTTTAGTTGATTCAAATTTAGGTAAAAGGGACACCCTAAGTATTTTTGGAGCAATGATGATAATGGGGGATGAAAAGGTGGATGATATGGGGAGTGATCTTTGCAAACGTTTTGGGACAACACTTTTGACTTAGGTTTGAAGTTTTGATGTTTGGATAAAGAATGTTAATGAACTTGGAAATCTTTAGGGTAGACTCATGACCTTCAAGATGGACTAGTTCAAAGATGATAACTAACTTACCTAAATGCATGGAAAAGGGTTCATTTCACATACAAAGTAGTTAAGTTAGGGGTTGGTTTGATAGATGTTTTAAGTCCAAAAGTGTTGGTGTATTTGAAATTTTTACAAAGTTTGGTGAGGTGAAGGATGAAATTTTGATGAAGGGGTGGAGGAATGTTTGACCCAATATTGACCTAAAGTGAACCTTTGTTTGATAAGACCAAGGTAGTGAGAAACATGCTAGACCTCTAAAGTGTTCAAATCTGAAGGACCCAATGTTTAGAGAAGTTCAAAGTTGTGAAAAAGACTAGGGTTCTAAATGTAAAAGAAGGCATACAAGTCTAGATTGTTCCTTGAAGAAAAATTGTAGAAGTTGTAGACAAACCTAGTTATGGTTTCATGAAGTGCTGAAAGGTATTTCTTGAGAGCTTTTGGACTAAGGTGCCTAAGTTTAAAATGATGACCTATAGACCTTCTTTTGGGGATTGTGACTTTTCCTAAGATCATTTGGATAAGTCTAAGATCATACAAGTGGAGGAAGATATTTATTGCCACATAGCTGGCGATAATATGGGCCTTCCAGCATCAATATCAGCTTGTCCCTCTTCTTCATCTATGATGTAGGCTACGTTTCTCCACTAGGCTAGTGTTTCCTTGGTTTCAAAAGTGAAGCTTCTCAAACTGCTAATTATATCAGTTTTGTAGACACTGAAATTTGGTCTAGGCCTCTGACTTCAATTTCTTCATAATTTGTGCCTTCATTTGTCATGATTAAATAATGTTAATTATTTAATAATTTTCTAAAGTCCTTTTTCATCTATTAATTAAATAACTTTAATTATTTAATTAAGTCATTTTAACATTTATTCCCTCTATTAATTAAATAACTTTAATTATTTAATTAATTAATATTATATTTATTCAATCCTGATTAATTAAATAAATGTTCTTTATTTAATTACATCACTAATTAACTTTATCCTCTTTCTGAAGTTAAATAAATCCTTATTTAATTTATACTTGTCATACTTCTGAATATAATTAAATAAATACTTTAATACTTTAATTATTCTTTAAACCTTTTCTTCAGTCAATTAAATAAATCTTAATTTATTTAATTTAATCCTTAAATGTCAAAATCAACATAGGTACTGATTTAGTTTAAATGGAGGTTTGAAAATTCTCCTAGTTGCTTAGGAAAAGTCACCCATGTTAGTTGAAGAATCTGTGGAAATCAACATAGGTACTAAAGAGAATCCCTAGCTAGTCTATTTTGCAACATCGTTGACAGAAATAGAGCAGCCAAAATTTTGCAACTTCTTCACACAAAGACAAATCAATTTTGCATGGTCATATGCCAACATTCCTGGACTAGATCCTACACTAGTATTACATCATTTTCCCTTACAACTAGGTGTTAAACCTGTGAAGTAGAAGTTATGGAAAATGCACCCACAAATTGCTTTACTGGTAAAGGAAGAATTAAAGAAATTGTTGGATGTTGGCTTTATTAGATCAATTGACTATGCATATTGGATTTCCAATCTTGTACTAGTCACAAAACTAACAGGGGGCATCCGCATCTGTACAAATTTTAGAGATATAAACAAAGCATGTCCTAAAGATGATTTTCCTCTACCGAACATTGACATGATTGTGGACATGACAACAAGATATGAAATGTTATCACTTATGGATGGATTTTCAGGATATAATCAGATCATAATTTCAATTGAAGACAAACCTAAGACAACCTTCACTTGTCCATGGGGAACTGATTACTAGAACGTCATGCCCTTTGGACTTAAAAATGCTAGAGCAACATATCAACAAGCCATGAAAACTATTTTTCATGACCTCATACACACTCTCATGGAGGACTATGTGGATGACCTGATAGCTAAATCACTGACAAGGGATGATTATTTATAGGTTCTAGACAAGATTTTTCAAAGGCTAGAAGAATACAAAGTTAGGTTAAATCCAAAGAAATGTGTATTCAACGTCAAATTAGGAAAAATTCTAGGATATATCATTTCTAGACGAGGAATTGAAGTAGATTTAGCCAAAGTGAAAGCAATAATAGACATGACTACACCAGCTAATATTAGTCAACTAAGGAAACTACAAGGGAGATTGCAGTCTATCAGGAGATTCATTATGCAATTAGTAGATAAGACACATCCCTTTCAACATCTAATTAGAAAAGGAGTACCATTTGTATGGATAGGTAAGTTCCAAGAAGCTTTTCAGCTCTGATCAAGGATTACCCAATCACACCACCAGTGTTAATGCCACCTATTGAGGGATGCCCATTGATTCTCTATATTTCAGCAACCACCTCATCACTAGGAGCATTGCTTGCACAAAATGACAATGAGGGTCATGAAAGGGAAGTATACTATATCAGCCACACTTTGGTAGGTTATGAGCTCAATTATAGTACCATTGAATGTGCCTATCTTGCAGTAGTATTCACTACTCAAAAACTTAGGCACTACATGCTAAACCACCAAACAATGTTGGTTGCCAAGATAGATCCTTTGAAATATCTTCTCAGCAAAGCAGCATTAACAAGACGACTGACCAAATGGGTAATGGTACTCAGTGAATATGATATCTAGTACATAGAAAGAAAAGCTATCAAAGGACAAGTCATTGCTGATTAGTTGGCCGATGCACCGATACAAGCAGATCATCCATTAGTTATAGATTTTCTTGATGATTTCATATTCACTCTTGACACAAGAATGACATGAAAATTATACTTTGATGGGTCCCATACAAATCATGGCTCAGGGGCTAGTATATTGTTTATCACACCACAAGGTGACTTTATTCCTAAGTCATTTAGGATTGATTTTCCATGTATTAATAACATAGTAGAATATGAGGCACTTGTGACAGGATTACGCATGGTAGTCAAATGGAAGATCGAGAACCTACAAGTTTATGGTGATTCCCAACTAGTAATCTGATAGGTTAATGATGACTATGAAACTAAAGATGAAAAGATGGCTCCATAAAAACACATGGAAGAAAGTTTCAAAGAATATTTTGACAAGGTTGACTTTTGTCAAATACATCACATTCTAAATAGGGTGGCAGACACCATGGCAACTATTGCTTCACTCTTGGACATACCTAGCAACATGCCTAAATTCAAGTTTTTGGTAGAACATCTTTTGGTCCTTGCCTATGACATCCGAGATTTAGAGATGGTGTGTGAGATTGTTGGTCCCAATTCCCCATGGTATAAAGACATATATGAATACCCCTTGACCTTTCCAACAACCAACGTAGGACATTTATCCATAAGGTAGCCAAATATACCATAACCAGAGATACCCTTTATAGATGTGCCCTAGACATTACCCTATTGAGATGTCTCGATACTGAAGAAGCACAAAAAACCTTGCATGGGGTACATGAGGGTATATGTGGATCCCATTCTAGCAGTCCTACCTTAGCTAAGAAGATTAGGAGACTAGGTTATTATTGGCCTACAATGGAAAAGGACTCATATATCTTTGTCAAGAAATGTCGTCAATGTTAGATACACGGAGACTTGATACATGCACCAACATAGTAGCTCTGTCCTATAATGTCACCATGGCCTTTTTCCCAATAGGGACTTGATCTTATAGGAAAGATACACCCTACATCCTCCAATGGCCATAAGTTCATTATCACTGCAACTGAATACTTTACCAAGTGGATTGAAGCTATTCCTATGACCTACATCACTGACACACAAATTTCTAGGTTTATCCTAAACTATATCATTTGTCGGTATGGTGTCCCTCAATCTATAATCACCAATAATGGCTGTACATTCAAGAACCAAGAAGTTTGTAACCTATACGAAGAATTCCATATACAACATCATTTTTCCACCCCATATTACCCACAAGGTAATGACCAAGCTGAGGCATCTAATAAAACAATCATCAAAATCCTCAAAAAGACTATCAATGATGCTGGTCATGATTGGCATTTATAGCTTAATCCAACCTTATGGGCTTACCGCACAAGCATCCGCACTCCCACTGATGCCACTCCATATTCCTTGGTATTTGGTTCTAAGGCCATCTTGCGTATTGAGGTCAAGATTCCTTTCCTAAGGGTATCCTTGAAAGGGCATATTATTGATGAAGAATATCATGTGTCAAGACTACATGAGCTAGAGTTCCTAGACGAAAGAAGAAAAAAGGCATCAGATCATTTGAAATCATGTCAAAATAATCTTCATCGTACCTACAATAGGAAAGTCTTGAATATAAATTTTGACATTGGTGACCTGGTCTTAATGGAGAATCCAAAGAATCAAGCAGAAAGAGAAAAACTAGGAAAGTTTGAACCTAATTGGTTAGGGCCTTACATTGTCACAGAATCCTTTGGATTAGAAGCATACCAACTCTCTACTCCTAAAGGGGAACCATTATCAACACCAATCAACAATCTTCATATGAAGAAGTTCTACCCATAGGTTTTGAGAGCCTTGTAATCTAAAAATACAAAAAAATACAAAAAAATCAAAAAATCAAAAAAATCGTTAACCTAGGTGAAAACTTGGCAAATAGGCATCTTGGTAACATAAAAAAAAAAAAAATCCAGAAAATAGTAAAGAGAAATAATTCATCCAAAAGTGAAAACTACTTTTGTGGCACTTGGGATAAGTAATATGGTGAAAACCTGGCAAACATGCGCCATGTGTAGTCAACTTTGCTCCTCTGTCTACCATCATTCCAATCTGACTTCCCTGCACATATCACCTATCTTTCCAATCCACACCCTTGTACATATCACCCATAATAAATGGTTGTCCTTTCCATAACTTGGAACAATTCACATTGAGAACACTTTGCATCCTCATCCCATCCTGTTCATAATAAATTGGTATTATACCCGAATGGGGGAAGGCACCTGACTTATGTTAATTGGTTCTAACATTGGCTGTTCTAAGGGAATAAAACCAAAAAACAAAAAAATAAAAAAATCCAAAAAAATCACAAAATGTCCTAAAAAAAATCCAAAAACAGCCGAGTTAGGCTGCACTTGTCGCCTTTTTGTCATTTGTCAAACCACATTGCCCTCTCTCTAATTGATTTAGGCAAGGCCATCTGCTGATGTGCCCCGACGTAATAGGGTCAGTCCTTTTAGGTTTTTCTGTATAAAATCATGAATCAATCCATTTGTCTATATGGAAAAGTCATTAGTCGTGTCAAACTACGAGGTCTCTACATGTATAACATAGGAAAGAACATCAATTGATGAGCCCCCGAGGCCAAACTAGGTTAGTTCATTAGGGTTCGTCACATTCACTATCACACACATTTTATATTTTTAAATCACTCAAATCTTGTTCAGTCAGTCTTTTTCAGTCAAAGTTTAGTTGAACTCTGAGGTCTCTGCATGTATAACGTAGGCAAGGCCATCAATCGATGAGCCCCCAAGGCCACACTAGGTTAGTCCTTTAGGGTTCGTCGTAACACACAATCAATTGTCAACATATCACATCAAGTCATGCATCAACAAGATGAACAAGTCAACAATGTCATCAAGTCAAATCAAACAAGTTGCCAAAGAAAAAACCAAAACAAATCAACTTATGTTTGCTACAGGATGTGTCCTTCCTGAAAACATACATCATCAAAACAATGAACCTATGTCTTATACAGGATGAGTCCTTCCTGAATACATACACTATCAAACAATCATCATAGCCTTACATAGGTTGTCACATCAACGACATTAGACTCAACGTCTTATACGATACGTGTCTTTCTGAAAATAGGATTTTGTCATGCCTTATACAGATAGTCATAACATCGAAACTAGACTCAACATCTTATACGGTATGTTTCCTTCTTGAGATTAGGCTCTATCAATCAATCCTATTATCAATCAAAACAATCAAACAAACAGATCAAGTTTTGGCAAATATTTTACTAGCTTTGACTTTGTGGCTTATTTATCTTATCATTTCATTTGACTTTATGATTGGAATCCTGTTACTAGCTTTCTCAAGGATGTCCCATGAAGGATTTAGTGAAGCAACGATGTATCAGAATTTTGTTTTCTTTGATTGTTGTTTGTCGACTGTCTTTTGGCTTTAATTTTTGAGTCATGTTACTAGCTTCCTCAAGGATGTCCCATGAAGGATTTAGAGGAGCGATGATGTCTCATGACTCGTCTTTTATTTTGTTTGATGTTTGTGGTTTGTCTTGACAAAAAGACTGGGGAAACTGTGCCCTTAGTATGAGTTAGGACATTCCTTGTCTACGATTGTCTATTTTTAGCAGGTGGATGAACTTGTACACCTTGATCTATCTTATGTCATGGTGTTTGTCTCCATTTGTATTGGTTACCACCCAATGATGATTTAATGCAAGGCCTATTGTGTTTTGACAAAACATCGAAGATTGCTAATACTAACATCCATGTCTTTTATTATTCATATTTTTCGCACTAAGATTTATTCTTTCTTGATTTATGATGGAGTCCTGTGACACACAAAAACATAAAGCATCCTACATATGCATTCATGTTAGAAACATCATGTAAATATTATACATATTAAATCATACATATATGTTGCACTTGAAAATAAAAAATAACCAATTAGGCATCTATCATATCTAGGAAACCATGGAATTATAGGCATTCATTATCATAGATTACATAACATATAGCATCACATGTACATAGCAATTGTAAATATATACATCATCAAATGTATAGCATCACATATAGATAGCATAGTAAATACATACATCACATTGCATCTCATAATCATCATATAGAATCAACATAACATAATATCATATAGGCTGCATAAACATAATAAAGTAAACACCATAGCATCCATAACATGATCATCCACAACATGTACATATCAAATAAGAACTGCATATCATATAGAAAACTGCATAAATAAACAATGCATAATGATAAATAGAACTACATATCATATAAATCACTGCAAAAATCATATATATATAATGCTAAAAAAAGTGTCACATCACAATGTCATAATGCATCTATCAAAGTGAAGCCCATAGGCTCTATGATCCGAATACAATGTCTATAGATAAATGTCAGAACATGTCCCTAGCCGGAACTCCCACTACTCCCATGTGGAGAATGTGGAGGTGACTGACGATGAGAGGTTGATGATCTATGTATAGAAGGAGGCCTATCATATGGTCCTATCCTAGGAGGTCCTATGACCCCCTCTGTGCTCTGAGTCTTGCTATGTGTCCTGATCTGTGACCTACTGCTGTGAGCTTGTGAATAGCTAGGAGCCCGTCTCTCAGGAGGCACCTCCTACTCATATAGATCCCTATATTAAATCTCTCTCTCACCAGCTTTGACTAACTCCCAAGTGAAAGTTGTATCCAACCCATTGTAAAGAGTCCTCAACTCTATAAATCTCTATTTGGTCTCCTATCTCTGGGCTATGGCCTGATCTCTATCCATGTATGCTTTGTGTGTCTCCATCACAACCGAATCCCACTCTACCATCAATGTCCTCATCTGCTCCTCTAGAGAATCTACTCTAGCCTACAAATTGGTTACCCATTGATCGACATGACCTATATCCTCCTATTGTGGATCATCTCTCCCATCATCATCCCAATCCTCCAAAATCCTATCTCGGAGCTCTTGCTCCTAATTAGCCATCTCCTCATCATCATGTTGGTATCCTACAAGCATACCAAGAGCATCTATTTGTGCCTCCTCCCTAACTACCTCCTCCTCTACATGCTCCTTAGCAATATCCTCCTCTGCTACATGCTCCTCTTCACCAACCCCAACACCAACATCCTCCTCTCCTCCGCCAATCTCTAACATGGGCACATCCTTACCCTCTCTCTCCTCCTCACAGACAGGTGAAAAATGTGGGCCTCAGCCTCTGCGACCTTGTCGACCCCTACTACCACCCCTCTAACCTCCTCCTCTCCCATCTCCATCATCACACCTGCCACCTCTACCACGTCTGCCCTGAGGTCTTGTCCCATGCTTCTCCACAAGAGCATCCTACTCTGGATCAGTAAAGGACACTGGCTTGTGACTCACCCACCAATATCATATGTATCCGTCATACTTGGATCTACTGCTCTACCCCTCCATCCCCACTGAACGAGCTATAATGCATCAATATCCAACTCATTTGTAGTAACAAGAATCTCTAGTCCCCATAGATGAACCTCTCTAGAAGGTCATGCATACTCTGCTCATCCTCGAGGCTCATCCTGAACCTCTCCAAATTGTCTTAGGAACCTATTCGGAAAATGCCTCTCAATGATATGAACATGGGAAACTATCCTACCAATCAAGTACTGTATTTGTCTATAGAAGGGCAGGTGTCCATCCTCATCCGGCCATCATGCACAATCCATGTAAGGTCTCCAAATAAATTGTACCATAACATCAATGGCATGTCTATAATATCTTGTATCTCCTACATGTGACTGGGTATTGGCCCCCACATATCGGGAGGCATAAGGAGCTCCATGATCTAGCTCAGCTATAATAGGTGGATGAAATATAGCAATGTGTTCCCACGCCCATACCATAAGCAACGTGGTACCACAACTCATCGACTATGCCTCTCTATAAGCTATATCATGCAAATGAAAATATAACATGGCAAGCAAACAAGGGCCCCAGAAATACACAGCCCGTCTTTCCAACATACCAACTAACATCTCACCCCATCCCATAGGAAATCCATGACCTTGATGGTCAGGCAGAACTATCCCCCCAATCAATGTACATAACAAACAATCTATCCGATCATATTTGTTAGCCAAAACATGCCATCTAATATCATAATGGTCTATGCCTAACTATCTAATATAATCATGTGGATAATATCGACACATCTCATTGAAACCCCTCTGGGTATCATACATGACTCTAGCACCCCTAATAGGAAACCTCAAAATCCTATACACATCCTCTAAAGTAACACTAGAATCTCCTATAGGTAGATGAAAAGAAGATGTCTTAGAATGCCAATGCTTGCAAAGCACAGTCAACAAACCTTGGTTTGCTTGAATAGTGGGCATATATTTTACATGATGCAAACCAAGGTGCCATAGGAACCATTTCTCCCCACTCCACAATTGATCTCGAAAGCCAAATGTCAATGGTCTTGAATCCCTCGTTTAAATTGGATCTAGAACAACCTGCAATCACATAATTCATATCATGTGGCAAAAAAACAAGCAACCTTTTTACAATCCAAAATTTCAAAAAAAAATTGACAGCCAAATGCGTCGCTTTAAAGAAAATGTGTTGCAAACTTTTAAATGCATCATTTCCATCATGTAAATGTGTTACAATATGCAAATGCATCAAAAGTAGAAACCACAACTAATCAATCATGCATATGTGTCATCTTTTACACATGCGGTGCAATTTCAAAGAGCCAAATAGACAGTCATATGCGTAGCAAAACATAGATGCGATGCAAAATCTAACATGCACTATACTTCCTAACATATACATTGAAAATTACGAAGGCGATGGATAACATTTCAAATGCGATCATCTAATCTACAAACCTATGTTAGCCTAGACATCTTTTTACAAATGCATCATTCTGAAGCATATGCATTGCTCATGCATGCATTTGTGTTGATTTACAAAATGATGCATGTGAAAATAATGAATTAAACGCCTAAAAATGTGTGAAATTAAAATTTTCACAAGGCAAATTTTGACTACAAACTGGGGGTCCCACGTTTGCTAGGCATCTGAACGTCTAAATCCGATATCCACAATGCTATGAGTGTGGAACTGGAGACATGTTTGTAGAGAGGTCTGTTGATGGGTGTTTTCACACTTTCTCAACATAGGTAGTGGATAGGAGCACTACCTCTCTTGAAAGGTAGAGATTCACAAGTAGATTACTAATCGCTACCCCAAGGTCTCTCAGGTGTTAGGTCATGACATGCATGGAATTTCTCAGTTGATTTTTGATGTGATTTCGTTGGTAATCACAGGGCAGCTTATAGATTTTGGCTAGATGCGAGATGGATCTTGAAATGGAGTTCCTGAAACGGGAAGTTAAAGCGCAGTTTTCTCCAAGTTCGAAAAACAATCATAAACTCCTGTTTTATCTTAAGATTTGGATTTACAATGTGCAATGAACCTTAGCATAGGCTACTTACTAAAAAAAAAGAAAACAGGCAGGGAAGAGAAGAGGTTCCTGGATTTGAAACTAGTAATGAACAATGATCATGGAGGGTTCTACTATGGACAACTTCCTTAAAATAGAATCACTTAACCAGATTGACTCACAGTGTCATGAAACTTGTGCAAGCTTCTAAGGATTACAAATATTCAACCATTCATTCACCATGAATATGCATGAATAAAAGATAGAAGTTTGGGAGCAACTTTAGTTTATTTCCAGACTAACTTTACACAACTATTTACCATCAACAAACAACAAAAAGTATGGACAAGAAAGGCATCAACACAACAAAAATCTACACAACCATTGAAGAGCATTAACTAGTCTACCAAAGTAATGTAAAACCATTAAGGAAAACAAATTAAATCTATCTAAATCAACTAACTATGGGAGATGAACCATGTAACATGCAATAGAAACTCAAGAGTCCACCAAAATCCAATGAACTTCTATTAAAATTTCTGCAGCATGCCTTTACAATAACTTAACTCTCTCTTGAAAATGAGAGGAGACCCCCTATTTATAGTGTTCAAAAAGAAAAATGAATGGACAAGATTGATTTTCATTGTGTGGGAAAGATTCACTACAAAGTAGGGTTTCACCTACTACCAAACATATTACAATTTAAAATTACATTCTTGTCCTTTTCCTATTTTGTCCTCCTGCGGCAGCACTGTAGCACTTTGTCTTCTAGCTGATTTCCTTTGTTGCAACTATTATGTGAGGAACTTGTCATCAATGATTAGGTTTCCTTCCTACTTATTTAAAGTGGCTTAATCCATAAGCTTGTTGATTAATGCTTGGAGCTTATCAACCTCCATTATGTTAGATTGGAGCACTTGGCAGTCCACTGCTTGGATCATTTTGTGAGCATATCCCAATCTCCATCATACTTGGCAGTGTTGTCCTTGACTTGTTTAGATTGGGTGAAAGCCCGAGCAACAAAACCCATGAAATTTGTGGTGAGCTCACTCATCATTCCATCTTCCATCTTCTTCTGGAAATGAGGCTTTATCTTCTCTAGATCAATATCGATGGCGGGCATGTCATAACCTTTCATTAACTTCAAATACTGAACATAATTAATCCTAACATCCTTTGCCCAATCAATGTCAGGCTCCACCTTGTGGATCACTTTCTCTAGTATCTACTCTTTGTGGTCGAAGTCCATCTTCCACATATCCACCAACCAATGATCGTCCTATACAAATGCAAGTTATTTTTCCCATGCTTTTTGAGGCAGCTTGAGGATGGCCTCAATTTTAGGATAAGTGGACCCATATATCCCTGGGAAGTCAACGCAAAACTTCCTTGTGTCCTCTAGGTGTCTTTGGACTTCCAAGAACTTATTTTCTGTCTTGACAACATGATTAATACCCATGTTTCCAACGTACAGAACCTGTCAAAACCAATCCTTCGTAGTCTTGGTCCAGTTCTTCCTTTTCTCAAGCTTGCCAATTCGCTCTTTGGATAGCAGTTGTGGCAGAGTCAAGGATGTCATAGGAAAATCTTATGTGGATGACCATTGATAGATATAGGCTGTCAAATCAACCATATGTGCCTTAAGTTCCTCTTTGTAGAGCTTGTCCTTCTACATCAGATGTACCACCATGGCAACAGATTCTTGAAGGTGATCAATTTTTTGCTCTCTCGAGGCTATTACCAGGTCAATGGTGTAGAGGTTGTAGCTTATTCCTTCTTCTCCTAGCACTAGCATGGAAATTTGTATAGTCCTAGATCCAGAGGCGTCCATTGTTAGCTTGGATCTAATTTTAGGCTTCTTTTCTTTCTTGGTGCTGATATGAGCTCGGGCCAAGATGGCCTCCAATATTGCTTTTGGATCTCTTGAGGTAGAGGTATTCTTTTCTAGTTGCTTCTCCAACTACTCAGGCATCTGAGACTCTTCCTTGGGTGATTCACGATCACCCTCTTCTTCATTCTTTCTGGCTTCAATCTCTTTATCACCTGGAGCTTCTTGCTCCGTTCTCATGTCTTCTCCTTCTTCTTCATCAGAGTCCTGAATGAACACTCTGTATTTGATCAGGGACTTGGTGGGTGTGCACTTCTTTGGACTGTCCTCTTCTTTGTAGGTCTTCTCCTCTTCTTTAGCCTCACGCTCATATTCCTTAGGATGTTCCTCTCCTTGAGACTCCATCTCAGGCCTACCTGTTTTAGACTCTTCTTCGGGTTTATCTTCCTCATTACTTTCCTCTTCCTCGTGCCGAGGTGGCACATATTGTTCTTTCTTTTCTCATTCTTCTTGCTCTCTTGAGAGAGACATTTCTTCACTAGGCTTGGAGCTTTCTTCCTGTTCTCTAATTGGAGGCTTAGAATTTTCCTCCATCTTATCACTTAGCTCCCTTTCTTCTTCACAAGGTGGCTTTTCCACTTCCTCTCCAACATCCTTCAATTTTCGAGCCAACTCCTCCTCGAGGTCTACATCAAAAGTTTCCAAAATGTAGTTGGTGCCGACATCTTCTTCTTCTTTACCCTTAGAAGACTCTGTTTCTTCCCCTTTGTGGAATACCTTATCAATTTGCAAACGTTGGTGCTCAGGGTGTTCATGGTAATCATCCGCTTCCTCCTCCAATACCCTTTTCATTTCATTTTCCTACCTTTCCAACTCCTCTAATATTCTCATCACGGCTTTCATCTCTAGTGGTTCATTCAAAGGGGTTGAGGCAGGAATGTTGGCTAGAACCTAGGCTTAGGTAGCTTGGATGACTGAATTCATCAATACTTTGGAAAGCTCAGTGGGAACGTTTGACATATACCGCAAGAAGGCCTCTAGAAGTGAGAGTGTCAGTATTAGCCTTGTTTCTATCACTAATTAAAGAGATGTGGTTGTGGACATCGAAGCAGAAGAGAGTGGAGAGGTGGTAGCAAAAGAAGATTCGATCATTACAACTTGCCCAGTAGGTGAAGAAGAAGCAAGGTGGACTGAGATATGCACTGTAGGTGGGGAAGTAGCTACCATGGCCTGAGAAGTAGGTGGAGGGGTAGCAGTAGCAGAGGTAGCAAGTGGAGATTTTGGTTGCTAAACCTCCATTTCCTCTCCCTCATGGAATGGATCTTCTTGAATAGCAAGCATCTCTTTGAAACTGCCTGATCTTTTGTGTTTCTTGGAAGGCTCACCTTATGAGGCCTTTCTGACAGATACCTTGGGATTGAGATATTGCTCATCAGTCTCTTTTCTTTTCCTTGACCTGGTAACTGGAGGGGACTTCGAAGTTTATCCTGATGGGTAAACAACTGTCCCACTATCTGTTTCGCTCACTGGCTCACTCTCTAGCCCCTCATAGGTCAAAGTGACCCCTTGTTGCTTCAATTGGGAAACTCGCCCATCAATCCATTCTTTTTTTCTAGCCTCGATGGGCTTGGTTAAAATGTCGAGGTCATTGACCTCCTACTCATCCCAGTCAATCAATGGTAGCGAAAGATTGGTGACTACATTATACCAAAGATTCATGAGTTTTCTTTCATCCTCCTCCACCTAATACGATATGGGGAATAGTTTTACTCTTTTTACGAAATATGCGGTCATTTGCATATAGTGCCTCATGCGCACCTCATTATCATCCTTGCAATTAGCCCATAATTCTTCAACACTATGTAGATGGGCATACTTGGGTCTAAGTGCCTTCTTGATATGGCCATAGGGATCCATCTGTGGCTGGACAATGTGCAGTCTAAAATGGTATTCGGCCAATTCCTTCTCTGAATTGTTGGCACATTGAGAGGTATGCAGTTTGTACAACCCTTGACTAAAAGAAAGGGCATAAGGGATCCCTTCCCTATGCTTGCTGCTTAAAAGGGTGTGCACATGCCATAGCTACTGAGAGAGTTCTAATAGTATTATCTGATCATTGGGATACCAGGGCAACTTCTAGGATCTTTCTAAAAAGCCTTCTATACGAATATATGTGAACATAGGATATTGGATGAACAAGAAGGAAAACTACTGAAGGAAAGCATGGGCATTGTGAGAGACTTGTTGATGTTCAAAGCAACACAACAAAATTAAACATAATATCTCTATTCTATTTCTCCTGAAAAGGAAAGACAACACATGGTAATCTAACTCCCAAGGCCCTGATAGTTGGTTCATAATTGTGCTGATATTGCTTAATGGTCAATGTAATTAATTGTAATATTCAAGGGGAATTTTCTGGTAATAAGTAACAAAACTACATTAGATCAACTAAGTAACAAAACTACATTTGGGGGGTTTAAATAAAGATAAAAAGATAGATCAGAGCTTTAAAAAAAAAAGAACATGAATGAAACTTCTTAATATCTAGACATGCATAAAAATAATGAGTGTTGTTTACCTAACCAAAACCACAATATGATGCAATCCATAGAATAATCTACACCATTGCATACATTCATAGTGCTAATTCACAATCACAACCATTCGCTAAAATCTTACTTCAAAACTTGAAATAGATCATTCACTCATCATTAAAACACATATCAAATAGATATAGCAACAATTTCATTCACAAATAATTCAATGAGATAATATTGAATTTGGTTTCATCTATTGATTCTCATAAAAGAGAAAAAAAATAGGCACAACAAATCATTGGCATACAGATTGATTATGAATCATTAACGTTATCAAAGAGGTCCAAACTTAACAACATGTAAAATGTATAAAAACTGTAAAATGTATCCAAGTTCAACTGAACTTTCAAAGTATCTTGCTAACAACTGTGAAATTCTAAGACTATGATTCCTATTGCTATCATCAGGTGGCTAATCTTTCTTCAATGAGCCAACCTTTACAAAATAGAACTCAAAATTACATATAGAGATGCTATGCGCAAGTTTCTCTCAATCAAAACTCAGATCCACAAATTAAGCAATCGGGACTGCATGAAGAAACTGGACTGTTGATCTTTAGTTACATCAAGGCTTGACTGCTCTGCTACACAAAATTCTTACATCCAAAAAAGAAGATGGAACTCGGGAATGAGAACTGGAGTCCAGCTTGTGTCAAAATCCTGCAAAATAGGAGAAGAGAGGATGTGGTGTTAAAAAGGAGAATGTTCTGTTGCCAACTCACTCCTACATTGCTTGGTCCATGACATACTCATCATAACTAGAGAACACTTATTGAAGGATATCTAAATTAGGCCCATCTAACCAACTATCCTCAAATTTGATCCTCTTTAATTATGTTGAGGAAAATTCCTGCATATCCTTCAATTTAATTAGTTCCTTTTTGGCAGTTTTTACTTCTTCCCCGATGTCCATAAATCTATCCAACAACAAATATTCTTCATCATCTCCTTTTGCATTACCTCTTCAAATCTACTACTCCACTTCTCCCTGAACTTGTCCAAATAAATCTCTTTGACTGGGATGTCCACGTTGGCAAGGATGGAAACTACTGCCTCCAATTCATCAATCTGCTCGTTCAAGTCCTTGCTTGCTTCCTGAACCTCATTCTTATGTTGATGGATGAACTTGGATTTGAATCCTATTATGTTTACTGTCTTCTCAATAAAATATACATTGTCTTCTTTAGGAATTGACTGCTCTAGAAGAGTTGACTTGGCCACTTTGCTGATGTCTTTAAGTTTCTTAATATATTCTTTGTATTCTTCATCTTGCTTTTCTAGTTCCTCAACATGCTGATTCATTTTTTCTACAAACTCAAGTGTTGTTTCATGAATCTTGAAACTATCAGTTATTACTTCAACAACCTCTTGATTAAGTCTATCAATCCATCTTTCAAGCATCCCCACCTTACTCCTCATCTGTACCAAGTAATCAATTTCCTTCTTTGTCAATAAGACTGGGGATTCAGGAGCAGCAACTTGTTGAGAAATTGGAGTGGAAAAATCCTTTAGGAACTTGTGTAGTTGATCCAATTGGGCTTTGAGCTAATATTTCTTTTGCTTATCCTTGATCATTATGGAGGAAGCTACAATATCAATAAGATCCATTTGTTGGTTCCTTGTAGGCCTCCCCAAATTCACAGTACCCAACTGGTAATCAATTATCTGCATGTTATCTCTATCCTTATCCACCACCAGAATTGCACATTCGACATTAATTTCACCTATATTTGTGAGCTTGGTGGAGTGAGGAACTCAAGCCTTATTTTTGGGTCTTTCCTTCTCAATTTCCTTCATCATCTCATCCAAATTAAGAGGCTGAGGTTGAACTATCTGTTTCTTCTCTAAGTCAAGCTTTAACCATGTAGGAGCAATAGGAGTAGTGACTATTTGTGAAAAAGAAGAAGCAGCCATGGTTGAAGATAAAGGTTTCAATATTGTGTTCCTAGGCTGAGAGTCAACCTCTTGCACATTTTTCTATTCTCTTTGTGCCTCTTGTTGTGCAAGTTTCTCAACCTCTTCTTTATCTTTTTGCTCTTGCAATCTTTTGGCTTCAAACTCCTTAAAATGTTCTTCCAATTTCTTTTCCTCATACATCTTGTCCCTCTGCTTCTCTAGTTCCTTGACATAATCCCATGCTTCCTTGAATTTCTTCTCATGTAGAGCAAGTTTTGCACCCTCCTTCTCTCTTTTCAGGTGTTCTTGCTCTTCTTTCTTTCTGTAGGCCTCTTCCATAGCCTTGAATTTAGCTTCAAGGGCTTCTTTCTCTCTTCTTTGAGCAGCCTTCTCCTCCTCAAGGTCATGAATTTTCTGCTGCAAAGCCAATTTATCTCTTTCCTCTTTCATTTTGAGCTCTTTCTTCTTTTGTTGTTGCTTCTTGGCCAATTCTTCAGCCTTGACTTTAGCTTTCATTTCTTAGTGCTTGGCTATTGCAT
This sequence comes from Sequoia sempervirens, assembly GCA_007258455.2. Classification (NCBI taxonomy): domain Eukaryota; kingdom Viridiplantae; phylum Streptophyta; class Pinopsida; order Cupressales; family Cupressaceae; genus Sequoia; species Sequoia sempervirens. The sequence continues at coordinate 103,513,785 of VDFB02026320.1, forward strand.
TAGATTGTTCCTTAGCATCAATCTCCTATTGTTTAGCTAGTGCCTCAGCTTGTGCCTTGGCATTTGCTTCCCTTTTAGCTTCCTCAAAAAGTTTCCATTGGTCTTCTTTAGTTAATACATGTTCAGTTCCTGCATCCTCGGTTACATCAAGGGATGCCACCACATGAGTCTCTTTGTCGGATGGGGTGGCGTCAGAGTCTATCTCAACATTATGAATTTCTATTTCAGCCCCCTTCTCCTTCAATAACTCAGCTTCCTTGTGAAAGGTTCCTATGGGAATTTCCTCACTTGGTTTCTCTGTAACAAGAGGTTGAGTGGATGCTTCCTCTACAAGAGATGTTGATGCATATGGTTCTATTCCAATCTCTTTCCCATGTGCCCCAGGAGGATCTTGAGTAGGAATTTCAATTTCTTCTCTAGCATTAGGATGGAAGAACTATAGGGGATCCTTAGGAGCCAATCTTCTCTTAGTCCTCTTGTACCCTTGAGTGGTACATACAACCTTTCTTTTCCTGGAAGTCTGAGCCTCTAGCTCCTTAACCCTCATGACAACCTTCAAAATGCTCCTATCCAAAATTGGTCTTGATATTTGTTTTATGTCAATAGATTCTTCTACATTCCAGTCCACTGGATCAAGATCGTTGGTGCCTACATTCTCGACCTCATATTGGGGATCCAAAGTGACCCCATCTTCTGATAACATCTCTGGGATGTCTTCCTTTACCCCATACTCAACCCTGAGTGGGATAGGTAGTCTTTCACAATTCCTCCTCCTGAGATCATACTCATCCTAAAGATCCATCCAAAAATCCTCAAGTAGATTAAAGTGTTTATCAAAAACCGTGGGTAGCAAACCCTACATCCAATGCTTAGGATCAAAATATTTCTTGGAAGCATATAAACCTAACTTCAACTAAATCAATTCATCACATACTACCTTAGCTACCACAAGGTGTGGACAACTATACTCACCCAACTTTATGGGGAACTTATGACAACCAGTCTTGTGCTTATTACCAAACTTCATGTTGACTGCTAGAGCTTGATAAATAAATTTCATTAAAACAATCTTATTGTTGCAACACCTAGGGAGTAAATGAGGGTGGCCATCAAAACCTCCCAACCTGAAGTAAGTAAATCTAGGGTATTGAATAAACCAGTGTCCCCATTCGTTGATGAAGGCCATGGCCTCTCTAATCAATCTGTAACCAACATCTCTTGTAAGCCGGTTAATGCTAACATGTAAAGAAAACATCATTAACCCTTCTGTAATGTGGCTCAGAAACCTATAAGGTGAGTTGATCATAATGTTCCCACACCTTTTTCTGTCCTTGGGCTTCTCCCAATATACCTATTGCATTCAGTCCAGGAAAGATCCCTCTTCTGGCAGCTGCATAGATCACATAAGAGGTCATGAAGAAACTCTTGGTTTCTCTCACTGCAAGCATTTGATTGTGTATGCATTCTGACACAATCATAGGCTAGTCAAATTGTTTATTGCCATGTAAGATAGTTTGGATGAATGGAAACATCCACTCTTTAAACTAGGAAGCATCTCTCTTCCCAAATACCTTGGAGAGCATCATTATTATGTCTGCAACCTCCTTGTAGAAGTCTTCCCTTTTAGGTTGATCAGGAAGCTTGGCTAAAGACTTCTTCTCTACTCTCATCCAATTCTTATTAATATGATTCTTGTTGGTTTCCTTCTTGTCACTGTAAAGCTTCAGTGCCTCTGCTTCATTGAGTTGCCTGGAATTTTGTGGAGTAGGAGCATTGAACATAAATATGATCATCTATGGTGTTAAATCAATAATGACATTTCCTTGCAAATCCACACACTGCCTAGTAGCAGGATTATAAGCTCCAGTAGCTGCTAGTATCAACTCTGAACATTGGATAGAAAATGGGAAGAGGGAAACATGTGCCAAACCAGGCTGAAAAATCCTCTTTGTCCTTCCTGAGACATCTTTATTGAAAGTTTCCTCATATAACTCTCCATAGTTAAAAGGCCCCAAGTTTGTGTCAGTGATATCAGCCCAATCAGAGTCCACCTTGCTGGCTACGATGGTAGGACTTGCATGCTTATACCTCAGAGTATAAGGGAGTTGTTCTACTTTAATCTTCTTCAGGTTGACTCCTTGCCTTGAATTTTCCATAGGTTGGATCCTTTGAGAAGCCTCTTCTGATGCTCTTGACATTTATGATCTCTGCAATAAAAGCTTGTATTAGCTGAACAAAATTCATAAAATCAATACATCATCTAATACCATCCTTCCTCAACACAACTTTCATACTTTGCCAAATTTCATTTTCATCTGAAGGGGAGTCACAAAAGAATCAAGAATAGGAATAATTCTAACATAAAGTGGGGTCAGGACCAGAATCGAAACAAAATCAGAACTAGGATCGTAACGAAAATTGAACCTGGAACTAATTGTTAGTTCCAAGTTCATCCTCCACTCTAGATCTAGCTTCGCTTAAGGACAAGTATGAAGACAAAAATAAACAATGCTCGGAAGTGGGATCATTTTAGGAATGAACCTTAATTAAATACATCCTCGGGACAAGTTCGTTCCCGAGTTTGCTTCCACTAGTTTAATATGAGAAATGAAGCATATTTCCTGAAGATATGGTCACATGAATTTAAAGACCTAGGTCAAATGGGTTTAAAAGGAAATTGAAATAGAGAGGCTTAACCCCACCCCTTAACCGAATAAAGCCCGATTTTAACCCTATGGCAAGATATTTTGTAAAGGTTGTTGAGAAAACCCTAGTTTGCTCGACACGTCGACTCAAAAAATTAGGGCATCACAAATCCAACTCGAAAATGAAAGAATCAACATGGAAAGAGATTAGAGGGGTTTCCAAATGAAGTTTAAAACATTCAAAGTACAAAAAACCCCAGTAATCAGAAATCGTAGTTAGGAACTAGGGCATGACAAAATGCACCTGTCACAAAAGAAACAGTAAACGAAAGACAACAAACGAAAAGAAAGAAAACAGAATAGGAACACAAAAAAAGACAAAAACAAACCA
>VDFB02026320.1:103516920-103602077 GCA_007258455.2 Sequoia sempervirens
TTCATCATTGGTTGTTTGAGATTGGAATTGGAGTTATCTTAGCAAGCAAACAAGCATCCAAATTGATAATTATAACTAGTTTCAAGATGGGGGATGGCATGATTGAAACAAATAAGCCCCCTCACCCATTTTCCATGGGGGCAATGTACAAAACTATATTTTAGTTTTTAAACTACCACCTTATAAGATAGTAGGGGGCTTTTGTCATATATTGAATCATGCCTATTTTTCACTATTCCCCTCCCCACCTGGGCTCTATTTTTAAGAATAGGGTTAGGGGGAGGAGATAGTTGGGTTTGGCCAAAAACTTAATTGTAAACTATGATTCCAATTGCCACCTTTTCTCCTAGATATTTGATCTTTCATTCAATACAAGGACTAAAACCACAACTAAAATTGAGCTAGTCTCCCTCTCAAATATGATTTTCAACCCCAATAGTGATATTGATGATGAGAATTTGTAGTATAAGAATCAATCTTGAATGATCAATTAGTGAGTTTGGGGGCTAGAGATGGAACTAGTACTGTTGTTCTCTCTCTTTGGAAACTATAATTCTATATGTAACATTCCTACTATACTCCCCCTCTGCAAGGATGTTACCACTTGATTAACTATGGTTAGTTGGAATTTGGAAAGGCTATTTTGGTCATAATCCAACAAAGAGAAAATGAAGAATCAATCTTTGATTATCAATTCCAAACCAATCTCTCAACAAATATTTTGGATCTTAGAAAAAGAAGTGGTTTAACTAGCAATATCAGGCATTTATGACTTTTTCTTTCTATGGTCTTAAGAGAATCCATGGGTATCATTTTAGGAAACAACATTAGGTCCTCCTACCATATTAAGTCCATAGTGGATTGATCCTTCACTCTAAGAAAATAGTAGTTTATTTCTCCTACTATAACTATAATTCCCCCCCACCGTACCCCAAGTATATTGAAAGTGTTCAATTGGAGAAGGAATGAAAAAGATGAGCCACCTCACTCTCCTATTTGATAAACCACCTCTTCCACATGGAAAATTCCAATTGATCATTGCAACTGAATGATACATTCCTAAAATGGGAAATGAGATAGATCTTGGGTGGGAGGGAATGTTTCATATTGAACAAGGGTGGTGGGAGGATATAGTAGGTCCCACCCAACAACAACTATAATTCATTGGGGTTTGACACCAACCCCTAGAAATAAATGGCTAGAACTCCAAGGGGAGATAAATGGGGCCTCCCATATATATAGAGATAATGATAAGTGATTGTTGGCAAGCCAATTTTCAATCACTCACCATGTAGTGGAACTATAAAAACAGTTTTCACTACCAATAATTTATTCAACTACAATCCATAGAAACTATTTTTAAAATTGTAGTTTCCTAACAATGCCCAAAGGTTTTTATTATTACAATTTATTTCTTTTTTTTAGTTTTTTATTTTTTTTTCCATTTTATAAATTTCATATAATGGCTCAAACAAAATGAAACTCTTATATGGATGTTGAAGTGATACCATCCAAATTCATTGTTAAAATTGGTTGTATGTAGAACTTGAAATGTTGATTAGCAACAAGAAATATAGCTTCACCAAGATTGACGATTCATATTTTCATAGAAATATTGCTACAAAAAATATCAATCTCATTTAACTCATGTCACTATTTTTGAAAGGTACATGTAAAACTTCAAAATATATTCCAAATCACTTGGTGAAATGGATTACATATAATGGATGTGTCATTTGGAAGAAACACTATTGTGTAATGACTTCCATTTTAAACAATTCTTGTTGACATATCTCATGAGGCTGTGTTATCCTTTCATTTTACGAATTGGAGAGATCCATATGCAATCTAAAGCTATATGAAAATCTGCAATTACAAATAATACAACTTACTTACCAAACACAAGGTTGTGTAGTGAAAGACCAATTATAGTCTCCCAATTTATCCAATATTCCCATACAACTTTAGTTGGGTGATGAGGGAGTGTGATAATATACATTAAAATGTACTCAAAATCCTTTATCATGACTTAAAATTATCCATATGTGTATGAATTTTGAAGAATTAACTAGGAATATAGTATTTCAAGAATCATGATTCTCATACACTGAGTTGCATATTGTCCTCCACATCATATGACATCAAGCCTCATGAAAAAGAGAACTTATATATGAATATGGCTCATTTTCCCAATAATCCTCTAGTGATGTCCAAAAGAGAAACACAAAGAAAAATTTCTCATCACCATATAGTTAGCAAGGCCAATAAAATTTAGATTTTGATGCTCCTCTATAGAAGTAGCATCATCATCGAGTATTGGTACAAAAATGTTGGGAAACCTAGATAAGAAACTTGTAACCATATTCTCATGACCAAGCATATCAAGTATAATAATTTATTAAATTTTTACATCTATTTAATAACTCTATCATTATTAATTAGTTTATTCATTATAAAATGAGTGGTAGAGTGATTAATATTAAGAAATACTTATATATATTCATAAAATAAAAAATGGTTGAATAAAATCTACTATTACAATGAATATTGGTGCAAAAAGAATATAATGCAATTCCATACTTGTGATGTTTTATCATATGTGAAAAATGCATGAAAAACCATACCTTTATTCTATCAAAATCTCACACATATGGTTTTATCTAAAGTATTCAAGCAACAACTAATGAAGGATTTAGTAGTAATCAACCAAGGATCTTCAAAATTCAAGGGACTTCCTCCCCCATCTTAAATTTATACTGCTAAAGTATGAGGGAATTAGGATAATGTAAAGAAATTAATAAAGAAAATAGCATATTTAATAATACTTTGAGCCTTGTTTAATGCATGATCATTGATTTGTATCATGTTTGGTGTGATGCATGAAAACTCATATTTTCTCTAGTTGTACTAATCATAATATTTATTATTGGAATTAGATCAATAAGTGTGTGAGAAATACATGTTTTTCCAAATAGGACTCCCAAGATCTAGATGGTTGACTATATATATATATATATTGTTAGGAAAGAGATCTTGTAGATTTTCGTTTCTTATTTCACATAATTCTTAAAAAATATATAGTACAATAATTTGTATTGCATTATACATATAAACAAAGACATTTATGAGTGCAATGATAAGATTAGAATCGTGTTAGAATATTTATTTATGTGTGAATACACTCTAGATAGGTTGTGATTTTCTAAGTAGATAAGAAGAACTAAGTTGAGTATTGTTTAATTTATTATATTGTTCTTCTAATTCGATTGTACCAAAATAACATCCCTCAATTGTATTGATAGATTTTAATTTTGATTCACCAATTCCAAGTATGTTAATAGAATGCAAAGGGATTCTTAAAAGCTCCATATAATATGCAATTTGAACCACCTTATTAGGTAACAATTTATTATGTATTGTAACTTTTCCCTTGGTAGATATGTTGAAGTGGATGGTTGATAATATGAATGAGATAATGAAAATGGTAAAAAAATATTATGGATATAGACTGTGTGGGATTAAGTAAGATGGGTATGGTGGAGATAATAATATATATGATGGGTAGTGTTGTTGCTATGAGCATTCATTTTTCCATTTTTGGTAGAATGAGGATTTTTTTTCCATCATACCTACCAAGTGGAGAACATTTTGTGAATAAATATATTTCCTTCCAAATTTAATAGAATTATAATACATGTTGCAATAATAAAGTATACCTAGATCTTCTTGATTTGATGTTTGAATTTATCCTTGGGTTACACAAAAGACTCATTCACTTCCATTTTTTTTTGTTGAGGCTCACTTTCATAATGTATCTTCTTGGCTATGTCTCTTTTCATTTTCTTAAGCAACTTGACATTTACACTTATTGTCCTCCCTACAACAAATAGTCAAATCTTCATCTAGTAGTTGTTTTTCAAAAATTCAATGTCCCTCTATTTTTTTTGAATTATTTGTTCTTGAACATTTATAGAAATAACATTTTTAGATGTATAGGACAATCATAATGGAGGATTAGGACAATCTAAAGTACATTAATAAGATATAGGGGACAAAAAATAGTGCTTTGTGTTAGCATGGTTTCCTCACCAATTATTTTTTTAGTTTTTAAATTTGAAAGTGGGGGAATGGGGGTGGCTCACGAGGAAATACCAAAATGATAGGTCAAAATTAAGGTGGCATATAAAATAAATTAAATAATTTTTCTTTGTAAATTGATGTGTTTGAACTAACTTGAAAATGTAACATTTTATTTTTTATTTTTTATGCTCTCTTATAGTTGTTCTTACTTGTTTCTCCAAATTAGATTCCAACTTTCTTTTTTCCACCAAATATCTCACAAAATGTGTTCATATGTAAATATAAATTTTCATTTCTAAGATTTACCTAAAAATTCTAATAATGCATATATATGATTTAAAACAATATAAATTAGGATTAATAACCCAAGCAAGGTAAAAAATTACATGAGATTTCTTCTGAACACAATTGTCCTAACTCATCTCACTAAGCTAGTAGTCCTTTAACAAATTTCCCTAGCAACACCTCCAAAACGATAGGCCAAAATTGAGGTGTCATATAAAATAGATTTAATGTTTAATAAATAATATTTTAGTTTGGTTTACATGGCAATCCATGGGTATATAATTATGAAAAATCACAATGACTATCTATGTGAGGGCTACAATTAGTGAGGTGAGTGTGCATGCAATGCAACTAAAAAATAAAATCACTCTTCAAAATGTTATAGGAACTCTAAATGTTACTAAAAATGGTTATAGGAACTGTGTAGGATGAAAACTATTTAAGTTGATTTACCAAAAAAAATGAATAAATATAAAACATATATTTATAAAACCCTTTCTTATATAAGTTATTGTTATCACACTTCATTTATTAAAATAAATACAATAATTATAATTATAAAATCATAATCTATACCAGTCAAATAAAATGAAACCATGAAATAGAACCCATAGAACCCATAGAGTAAAGAACAAGAATTAGCATCACCATCATTTACTGAGAGTGATCCCTCTTCTCAATCCATGGGGTGACTGATATACTCTACTACAAACTCACAAGTTACAAGTTAATTCATATGTTTATTTCAAAAAAATATATATTACAATCTTAATTTTTGAGCTATTCATATCTACTACTTTCTCCTCCTTTCTACACTATCCTCTTATGCCTTAAAAAAAAATTCAATTTTATTCACTATTCTCATGCCCTTTTCTATTTTCACATTCTTCCTCTTATTTTGTAGTTTAAAAATCATTAATTAAAATAAATCTAGATAAAAAATACATCAAAAATACATAAAGTTGTTTTGTTTATGAATAACTAATCAAATTGAAATAGATGGGTTGTTTTGTCTTGTTACTGAACAACATACCTAATATATTAATATATTACAATAGAATAATATGGAGATTTATTTTTTGGCATATGGCCATTACAACATATCAAAAGATTAAAATATAATTTAAGCATAAATTTTTTTATTAGTTGGAAAATTAGTAAAATTTTGTTCATGATGTGCTAAAGGATGGGAGAGTGATGATTTAGAAAATCGACACTATAAAATATTGTAGATGTATCGATGAAGTTAGTAAGAAAATATAATTTTAGGTGGCACTGTGAGTTTAAGGGCCTTTTGGCTTTGACATTTATTTTATATTTTTGGTACTCCATTTTCTCTTTCAAGATGTTCAAAAAGGGGGGTGAATGTTAAAAAAGTGTGTTAACCTTGCATCCTAATGTTAAGAACACAAAAACAAATATTTTTGGGGATATAGAGATTATTTTTGGGCTTAAAAAATTCCAAAATAGATTGTAATTGGTTCCTTTGTTATGGATAGGTAGATATATTAAAGCTCTACAATTTTAAAGTAAGTAATCTAAATCAAAATCCCATATCAAAAGTTATTACCTTTGGAAGTTAGCCTCCCATATAAAAAATATAAGAAAATCTATGATGCATAAGAGAATTACAAGAGGGAGTTACACTTATTGATCAACTTATGACTCATGTTATAACAAACCATAAGGAATTTTTGAATAGAGATAATGGAGGGCTCAAATTGGAGAGTAGATTATGGTGAGCTTCCAACAGAAGGAATTGTTAACACAAGGATTTGCACCCGAAATTAAGCTGAAAAGCTCGATAAATCCTATGCACATGGGACTATTCTTAGGCTATGGGTATCCTATGGTGAGAATAGACCTCCAAGTTTTGGGCTGGTTCCTTTTGGATTTTCTTGTAAAACTGGTTTTTCTAACAGAGGTAAAGGATAGAAGGATAAAGTAAAAATAAAACAGGAAAAGTAAGGTGATTCACCAATTGTCAAAAATGACTTGCGACTTTGATAAACTTACAAAAAACTCAATAAAGCTATGTGATCACAACTCAGAAACTTATGCCTGCATAAATGATTCTAAGGTAAGGCTTAAACTTATGCTAAGAGTAAGGAAAACAACAATGTTTTCACAGAATCCCTAAACATGAGGCTTAAAACAAAAACTAAGATCTGCACTATGACATAATATCTTATGTATTCAGTATTGAAGGAATTGATAAAATAATGAAAGGATTCAATATTTAATCATGTAACTCACAACAATTACTAAAGAACACAAAAAAATAGAGAAGGAAATAAGCTTCTTTATTGAGAAATAAGAAGTATTTGTATTGCAAATCTGCAGATCTCACAAGAAAAAGAGTTACAAAATGTGAATAATGCTCTCACAACAATCTCCAAATCAAGAACCCCTAGAAAATAAGAAAGAAGAGAAGGACTTATAGAAAAGGATCTCAAAATTCAAATTTGAATTTTGGCTCCAAGAAAAATGTGTTGTCCTTCCTCTCCTCCAAACAAGGCAGAAACCTAAGATGCTCCTCAAGTCTTATAAGCATAGAGTATGGGATCTTATTGAAGATTTTCAAGCTTTTAATTTGCTATCAATTCCCAGAATTAAAAATAATCATGCTAATAGACTAGCAGCCATAGGTGCTCAGTATGATATCGCAAATGATATCAATAATTCAAGAATACAACAGTATGTAAAAGTTATTGTTAGGTCATCAATTCCTAACAATAATGAACATTGGCAAGTTTTTGATAGTGACCAGTAGATTATCAATTTCTTGAGAGAAGAAGTGCAGAGTTTTCTAATGATAATCAAGAGAAACTCAAACAGCAATACAAAGATTAGATCATATAGCTGAAAACCAACAAACTACCCAAAGGCTTGGTTACTTTGGAGTCCATTTTCAATACAGATGATCAAGTCAGAAAGGAGAAAGCCAGTTTGCAGATTAAAGAAGATCATTATGAAGGTGTTGAGATCTTCAAAGACAAGCTTTTAAAGCTTGGTAAGGTATGCACTTTAGAAGAAAGGCATGCTTTTATTTTATTATGTCAAGAATTCAGTGATGTCTTTGCATGGGAATACTCAGATCTGAAAGGTTTTGATCCTTCTATTACCCAGCATACAATTGAACTTGAACCAAATGCCAAGCCTGTGAGACAAAAATAGAGGCCACTCAATCCCAAGCTTGAGCCCCTCATGGTCAAAGAGTTGAATAAACTTATTGAGAGTGGTATCATTTATCCAATTAAGCATACCTCTTAGGTATCCAATTTGGTACCTATGAGAAAGAAAAGTGGTGAAATTAGACTTTGTGTTGATTTCAAAGATCTTAATAGAGCTTCCCTAAAAGATCGTCATCCTTTGCCTTCCATGGAACAAATCCTTCAAGTTGTTTCTGGTTCTAAAAGATTCTCTTTATTAGATGGTTTTTTAGGATATAATCAGATCCTGGTTAAGGAAGAAGATCAGTTTAAGACAACATTTACAACTAAATGGGGTACAATGGCTTACAACAGGATGCCATTTGGTTTATCTAATGCTGGAGCTACCTTTCGGAAAGCTATGGATATGGCTTTCAGAGGTTTGGTGTATAAGATAGTGTTAGTTTATTTGGATGACATAACTATTTTTAAAGAATTCAAATGAACACTTTGATCACTTAAGAATTTTTTTTGAAAGATGTAGAGAGTTTGGTGTCTCTCTCAACACAAAGAAATCTATGTTTGTTGTTCATGAAGGTAAATTGCTTGGATACATTGTATCTAAACATGGTATTTCGATAGATCCAGAGAGAGTAAGTGCAATCCTTTCTCTTCCTTTACCAGCACACAAAAAAGGTCTTCAAAGTTTCCTGGGTAGAATCAACTTTGTAAGAAGATTCATTCTAGATGTTGCTGAATTGTTAGTGCCTTTGACTTCAATGCTAAAAAAAAATGTTTCTTTAAGCTAGACTAAAGAAGGAAAGAGGAGCTTTCAGCTTATTAAAGAAGCACTTGAAACTGCTCCTACTTTGTTGAATCTTGATTTCTCAAAATATTTCATTCTGTATGCATATGGTAATATTGATAATATTGCAGCCATGCTAGTCGAGGAAAATGATCAAAAGTTAGAGCAGCCCATAGCTTTCTTCAATCAAAGTCTTAAAGACTATGAGCTTAACTATTCCTTTGTTGAAAAACATGTCTTAGCTATTATCAGGAGTTTGAAGAAATTCAGACATATGCTGTCTAATAACAAAATTAAATTGCTGGTTGCTCAACCTTCAGTCAAAGAATTTTTGTTGAATAAAGATCTGAACAACAAAAGAGCTAGTTGGGTGACTAAGGTAATGGAATATGATCTTGAAATCAAGGTTACCAAGCTGATAAGAGGCAAAGATCTTTGTGAACAACTTACAAAGAATAATGACAACAACATAGAGGAAGAAGAAACTGTTGTTTTAGCTCATCAAGATGAGGAAGTAATTGTTGCACCTGTAACTTATATAGGTTGGGTGAAAAAAATGTCACATTTCTTATTAACTGGTGAGTGTCCTCTTGGTTTGACTAAACCTAAAAGAAGGTACTTCAGATTACAGTCAATACCTTATGTTCTCTTAAATGGTTTACTATTTAGAAAGGATTTTCATGGTGTCTTGTTGAGATGTATTGAAGTTGGTCAGGTTGATAAGGTATTACATGAATTTCATCAAGGGTCAGTTGGTGGACACTTTTCTCCAAGAGCTACAACTCTTAAAATCATGAAAGGAGGCTATTACTGGCCTACCATATTCAAAGATGCTCATGCATGGATAAGGAAGTGCAAAGAATGTGCCATGTTTGCAGGAAAAGAAAAGTTAGTAGCTCTTCCATTGTAGCCAGTTCAAATTGAACAACCCTTTATGAAATGGGGCTTAGATTTCATTGGGGTCATAAACCCACCATCAAGTGCAGGGCACAAGTGGGTGCTCACAACCACTGATTATTTTTCAAAATGGACTGAAGCTGTAGCACTTAAAGAAGCAAATGAGATAGCTGTTCTGAACTTCTATGAAGAGCTGATAACTAGGTTTGGAGTTCTTGAATCTATTGTTTCAGATAATGCACTTGCTTTCATAGGAACTAAGATATCTGAGTGGGCTATTAAAAATGGTGTATATCTAAATACATCTTCTAATTATTATCCTCAAGGGAATGGACAAGCTCAGTCCACTAATAAGAACCTTTTGAGGATCATCAAGAGAACTATGGAAGGTAATCAGAGAGTCTAGCATACCAAGCTGAAATCAGCTTTGTGGGCTAACAAAATTACATCGAAAAGATCAACAAGATTTTCACCATACATGCTTGTGTATGGAAAAGAGGCAAGGCTACCTATTTTACTTGAGCTACCAGCTCTTGATTTGGTAAATCAGCTTGATATGATTGAAGAAGAGCCTACGACAACAAGATTGGCTCAGCTGATTCAACTTGAAGAAATTAGAATTGAAGCAATGAAAAAGATTGAGCAACATCAAGCTCAAGTGAAAAGATCATTTGATAAAAGAGCATCTCCAAGAATTTTCCAGGAAGGAGACATAGTTCTAAAATGGGATGAACTGAAAAGCAAACCTGGAAAGCACTCCAAGTTTGATGCATTCTGGGTTGGGCAATACATCATCACTGAAAAGAAACAACATAATGCCTTCCAGTTGTCTAAGTTGGATGGTGAAGTGGAGCCAATCCCAATGAATGGGATTCACCTCAAACATTGCTTTTGAGGTACGATCTAATCTGTACATATTTCAGTAAGTTCTAGTATTTAATAAGTGCTTCTGCACATAGATTAGTTACATCTGAAGTTTCCTCTAAGTGCTATTTTGCACAATAGGTAGTTTCCTTTGAGTTTTGCTGAGGGAAAATAAGGAAAAAGCTGTAAATCTGATGTTACTAGCTATAGTTCAATGAGATAAATACTTCCTATTCATAACAAGGAATAGAACTTCAATGTCATCAACAACAAGTATATGCCCCATGGGACTGTAACTAATAACAACAAAGTTACAAGCAATTACAAGCAATGAGTAAACTCTGTACAAGTTTTCTGAGTCTGAAAACAGAATAAATAGACTCCATACCCAATAAATAAGCAAGGCAACTAGCCTATTTTGTTTAGCAGGAAAACACCTGAGAGGTCGCCATAAATGTTACCAATTTTTAGCATCTTGCTTAAAATTAGTAATCATAAAAGCAATTATTTGCTGGGGTACATAAATTTTTATTACAAGTCATCAAATGAAATTTTTGTTCTCAGAATGAAGGTTTGTTTAGGAATGATTTGCAAAATCATTCAACAGTTTAAACTAAACTAGTTGAACAGTTCAACAAAGCAGAAAATAAACAAATTTCATTGAAGAAAACAATGTTCAGACTGAACCATTCAACTTTAGTAATTGTTTTGTATAAGGCATTTCAGATTTAAGAACAAAATGCAGGAAAATCATTCTTGATTACAAAATATATGTTTTAGAGAAATTGCAATTGCATTGTTGCATTGTGCAAACATAATAAATTCAAAAAAATAATAGAAGCCGTTTCATATCATGAACAATTGATTTATTAAGAGAAATATGTTTTGTGATCCCACACAAGCCGTGGATAGACTAAGTTGATTCAATTCAACAAAAAAGTACAAACTATACAACTGAGGAACAAGTAAAGTGGAACATGTAAAAGATAATCATGCCGTCATTGCCTTAAGGGATGGTGTAGACTTGATTCATCATTCTTCTATTTGGTCTTCAACTCCTTCGATCTTTAGCTCCTTAGCTTCTCAAATTCAGAATCTGCAATTGGTAGAAAGTGGTGTTAGAGCTCAGGTCACGAAATTCAAAAACATGCTAAGTTCAACCGAAATATAATTTGCATCTGTTGTTAAATCAGATCAACTTAGTCAAACTCTAAGAGTATAAAAAAAATGCCAAATTCAATCATCAAGGAATCATTCGATCCATTTTTTACTAACTTATTTGTTTCATGTGCAGAAATAGGAAATGCAATGTTGTTGAATTCATCAAATTTCAATATGAGTGGGGTTAAATGAGGCTCCCACAAGGGTGGAGCCCAGCTCATTTAAAAGTTGTGCAGTGAATTCATCATGAGACCAATATGGTGTTTTATAATTTTTTGAGAATGATTTCATATTTAAGAAATGGTTGCACCATTAGCATAGGTTTGCAAGGCACAATTAGTTTTCTGGATATAAGAAGTAAGTCATTTCATTTGAGGAACAAATAAGTCAATTAAGTAAGGAGTAAGAATCAGATACAAAATCAAATTGTTATCATACATTGTCTGAATTCAATCTTTTACCATTCATTATTTAATCATCTGCTGTAACTATTAAAACATATTACACAGCAAATGGAAGATCAAATCATCTTCTAAAAAGCCTCTAAAAGGATTTCAAAGCTTTTTAGTGACAAAAAATTTCTCCGCATTTGAAGATAAGTCTATTTACCTTCAGAGCTTCTGGCCATAAATCTTCCGTAATCTGCAAAATACGTAAAAAGCAGCAAAATAAGCTATTATCAAATGTAGACAATGCATTGTTTTCAGATTCAGAAGTCAGCATTATTTCATTTACAAAAAGAAGTATGCAATATGCTATAAAAAAACTCAGAGATAAAGGAAGAAATTATACACTCTTGAGTACCAAGTACAAGAAGGTTGCCTTGAAGGAGAAAATCATGATTTATAAGAGCAACAGTGATTAAGTCATAATACAAAAAATGTGTTTTTAATATCAGCATAAAAAGTAAGATCAAAAAAGGAATAATACAGAAGTGCTGATTTTATCATTTGTTCACAACACACAGAATTTCATTTTCAGATTTTACATCAAGTAACCAAATGATATCCACAGATTTAAAAAAAAAGCAGCTTTATGCCATGGCCTGGAAGTTTTTCCTTGTTTCATGAAAATACACATGGCAGCTGAAACAAGTAATAGCACCCAGATGTGTAAAATGCGTGGCTACAGCTACAGAATGGAGAAGTATATTGTAGCAAAGTTTTCATTACAACAAAACTTGGTTATGGCAGAACCAAATGCGAAATGAAGAAATCAAGAGAGCAATACAGGCTATAGAAAGATAATGAGTAGATATTCATTCCTTTTCTCAGAAAATGCATCTTTGAAAAAATAGAATCATAATTACACAGAGAGTTAATTTTTTCCATGGCGGCCTGTATAAAGCTGGTAGATGAAATATTCAGCAAAATTTCAAGGGAAAAATATAATTTCTTCAAAATTTCTGAATGTATAGTAGAGGCCGTATCTAAAAAGCTCTAAAAGGCTTTCAAAAGCTTTTAAAGACAAAGAAAATTCTCCAGATTTGAAGATAAGTCTATTTACCTTCGTATTTCTGCCATAAATCTTCCAAAATCTACAAAAAATGGCGTAAAAAGCAACAAAACCGGCAAAAAACATGGCTGGGGTTTCTTCAATGGCGGCAGTCTCAGAAGTCTCCAGAATGAAAGAGCGAATGAAATAGAGAAAATGAATGTTTGTCATTCAATTTTAGGGTTAAGACCCTAAGATATTCGATGGGAAGGAAAACTTTTTCCTTTAAGTTTTATTAAAAACTTATTCATTATTTCATTAAAGCCGTGACTCCACAACTCTTTTATTTTTATTTTGAATAATCTTCAAATATAAACTTGAAGTCTTAGTTTTTCTAAGTCTTATTTTTTTTGACTTAATTAAACTCTTTTTAATTTTTGCATTTGATTTAAATGTAAATCTTTATTGAAAGTGATTTCTTAATCATTTTTAATAAATGATATTATTTAAATGCAAAATTAATGCCTTTGATGAATTTGACTTAGCTAGGAGTCTTTCTTTTTGCAATTAAGTCAAAATGTAAAACTTTATTAAGATGATGATTATAAATCATTTTAATAAAAGTTATTTTTATAATGCAAAAAATAAAATAAAGGTCTTTCATATAATGATACTCAAAGGGAGTTCAAATTGAGCTTTAAATGACTTGTATGAGTCATAGAGATGGTTAAGAAATCAGTGCCAACATGTGGAGTAAAGATAGGCGGTTTTGAGGTAGTTAATTGGGAGTTTGACTTCAGTTATGAGTTCCTTTTGACTTGACTTGAGTCAAGGAGTGATTTAAGGCATAAAATAGGAGTTCACATTCAGTTATGATCCTCTTTTTGAGGGATTTTCAGTTTCATATGACCCTTTGGAGTTGTTTGAGTTTTGACAACTCTTTTTGCATACTTGGAGGAGCATCTTCAGTTTCATGCTTTATTTGGAGGAGAGGAAGGACAACACATTTTTCTTGGAGCCAAAATTCAAATTTGAGAGCCTTTTCTATAAGTCCTCCTCTTCTTTCTTATTTTCTCTGGTTCTTGATTTGGAGATCGCTGTGAGAGCATTATTCACATTTTGTAACTCATTTTCTTGTGAGATCTACAGATTTGTAATGCAAGATACTTCTTATTTCTCAATAAAGAAGCTTATTTCCTTCTCTATTTTTCTGTGTTCTTTAGTAATTGCTGTGAGTTACATGATTAAATATTGAATCCTTTCATTATTTTATCAATTCCTTCAATACTGAATGCATAAGATATTATGTCATAGTGCAAATCTCAGTTTGTGTTTTAAGCCTCATGTTTAGGGATTCTATGAAAACATTGTTGTTTTCCTTACTCTTAGCATAAGTTTAAGCCTTACCTTAGAATCATTTATGCAGGCATAAGTTTCTGAGTTGTGATCACATAGCTTTATTGAGTTTTTTGTAAGTTTATCAAAGTTGCAAGTCATTTTTGACAATTGGTGAATCACCTTACTTTTCTGTTTTATGTTTACTTTATCCTTCTATCCTTTACCTCTATTTAAAAAACCAGTTTTACAAGAAAATCCAAAGGGAACCAGCCCAAAACCTGGAGGTCTATTCTCACCATAGGATACCCACAGCCTGAGAATAGTCCCATGTGCACAGGATTTATCGAGCTTTTAGCTTAACTTAGTGCAAATCCTTGTGTTAATAGGAATATAGAATTTTAAGCTTATGGAATCATCTTAGATTTAGGCGTTGGATTTTCAACTAGGGATCTGGGCACCATATTTGGGTGGTGTTAGCTCATTGTTATCTAAATAACATTTGATGGTTTTATGTGTTTCTTCTCCTACTTGTAGCTCCCAAAGTCACATATCTCAAATTATAGTGCTCTAAAATGGAGTGGAAAATTTGCATGGGAACCATCGAGATGGTTCATTATCACAAAGAAAATCTCAATTGCTAGGATGGAAAATCACTTCTTATTAAAATGATAACTTTAACTCATTGATAATAATTCACCTTGTAAATGCTATTGCAACTCATGTCTCAAGTTCCAAGAATGATAACAATAAAAAAATATTTTAACTACCTAACATAACAATCATCATATTTGAGGATGTATGAGGTTTAAACATAAAGTGAAAGTTTTGATAAACAACAATATAATTCATGTAGATGTCATCTATGATTACGGTTATATTTTAGTTGCTCCTCATAATCAAAATGTGAAAATACATTCTAATATATTTCAAGTAAAGATAAAAATGTTGATGCACATTGTGAACACGATCACTTTTCTAGGGAATATTCACATGTTCATAGTGATTCTATGGATGATTAATATATTGATTTTCCAAGGAACTTACAAAATAATAATAATACATAAATATATGTAAGAAAATAAAAGTAAGAGAATCCTTGTCTATTATGTTTGTGGAACCACTTCAAAGGGAAAATCCTTCCAAAGAGGATAAACTCCAATCATAATAATCAAGATGTGTTACACATGACAATTCATTATAATATGTTGGTGTAAATAAAGTCTTGTACCTAGTTAATTCATTACTAGGGGACTTAGGGGACTTATTTACATGTTATCTTTCTAGAAGATGTTAGTTTTCATTAGATCTTATCTTATCTTTTGACTTATAACACATGTGTCCTAGGTAGTTTTGACTAGTTGTCACATGTCATAAGATTAAGACATGACTTGTCATAATCCTGTTTAGTCTTGTGTCTCACCTTGGCTATATAACCAAGTGGTCTCATATGTAATTTACATAATTCTCGGATAATCAATTCCATTGCAATCTTGAGCATTGCATATTGATCTCTTTTGTGCTTTCATGAAGTGCCTAGATCTTGGGTGGCTATAATCTTTAGCCAATCTTGCATGGCGTAGAGTTATTCTATACCAAGTCTTGCATGGTATCAGAGCTTGTGGGATTGCTTCTTGTTAGTATTTATTGAGAGATCTTGGTAAATCTTGAAAAGTTGAGTATTCTCTTCTCTTGTATCAAATGATGAAATAGGGAATCAAAAAAACTTGAAAGAAATACTAGATTTAGGGGTTTCATGATTGAGTAATTTGGGGGGTAATCTTGCAATGGTTGATTGCTTTATTTTGCTTGGTTTGTGTTCTTACAATGGGGAAATCTCAAATTGAACTCCTAACTCCATATAATCATGCTACATGGAAAAAATTAGTATGGAATTATCTCATGATGAAAGGTCTAATAGGCTTTCTAAAGGAGACCATTCATCAACCTATTGATGCTAAAGAATTGAAAAAATGGGAGCTTGATCATGAGAAAACACTTGGATGTATATGTTCATTAGTCTCATTCTATTTACAATTTCATGTTGAATCATGCAAAACACCTAAACAGGGGATATCAGATTGATAATGACTTGATGAATCTTGATCCTAAATGCTTTGACCACGTCCAAGACTACATCTCCAAAGTTAAGCAACTAAGAACACAAGTAAAAGATTACAACACTGCTAAGGAGGATTTACAATTGATTTTAATTGTGTTATCTGAGCTTGGTCTTGAGTATTCAAAGTCTTTTTTTATCTTTCATACCCATCGAATTTCTATTGGAGCATCATATGTTGATCTAGAGTTTTGTGACTTTGAAAATCTCCTAATCCAAGAGGAAGCTAAGTTAATGAATATGGGTCTAATCAAGTATTCCAAATCATAAGCATTTTTGGCTAGTGAGTCTAAGGCACAAAAATAATTGGGGAATCCTGATAAGAAGCAAAAGAAGAAAAGAATAAGCCACATAAAGAATCAAAATTCTCTCCCTCAAAAGGGGAATCATCTAAGAAGGAGAAGCCTACATGTACCTATTGCAAGAAATTAGGGCATGATAAACACTAATGTTATTCAAAAAATACTAATGAGTTGAAGCATCTTCTTAAGAAGTATCAAATAAATGAGTCTTCATCATCAAAGGGTTCATCTTCTTCTTCATCATAAAAGTCCAACAAACATAAGGGGAAAGCACTTGTTGTAGTTGCAGATTCTAAGTCAAAGAGGTGGATACTTGATTCAGGAATGTCACATCATATGGCTTCATTAGAGAGTATGTTCTCTTCATTTGAGAATTGTTAATCACCATCCATCCTGATGGATAACAACACATATATGTGTGTTTTTAGGAAGGGATCCATTGACATGGATGATGGAGCATTTAATGATGTTCTTTATGTGCCTTCATTTTCAACCAATATCCTTTCTATCTATCAGATCACACATAGTGGAGTAGGCAAGAGTGTTGAACTCACACCAGATTCTTTCATAATCTAGTATTTGCATAGTAGAGATATAGTTGCAGTTGGGGAGGTTGATCACCAATCTTGAGACTACACCTTCTCACATTTTTCTCCTAATGATTCGATAGATGTTTACATTGAGCTCATAATGATTTAGTATGGTCATTGGAATCTTGTTATTGTTTCATCTACTGATGATCTAGTGACATGTGTTGATATTCTATCTCCTTCATCTACTATTGTACTTGAGGATGCTTGTGATTCAACAGTTTTGGTTCCTTGTGATTTAGTCAAGAGGGACATACATCATTTTCCAAAGATAGACACTTGGGATGAGTACTTGATAGACATTGCTGATTTCTTTTGTGAGTCCCACATTTCAAATTTGGGAGACACCATTGATAGCATTCATCTTCTCTTCAATGAAGATGATCCTTCTTTAGTTGTTGCTATAGAAAACTTTGACCCTCTTGTTCATTCTCTACATGATCATTCTTTGTAGTTTGACATGAGTGTGGATTATTTTGGACAACATTTGTAGGAGGCTTCTTTTTCTTCAAAGGAGGTATCCTTGTCTTTGGATTATGTTCTATAATAATTTCTAGGAGATTTTGGATTTTTTTCTTTAGTAGTGTGCCCTAGAATGCCTATTTGGAGTGTGATATCTTTCAACATCGACATGGAGACACTTGAGAATTCTTTAGAGATGTAGTGTAGAAAAATGTAACCCCTCACACTTTCTCACTTTTTTGGGACCTCCTATTTAAATTGGACTTAACAATGCCTTAATTTAGTATTGTTAAATGTACCTTTTTACATTTACATACTTATTTGGGCCCTCTTAATTAATTAAGCTTATTTATTCCTTAATTATCTCTTTAATTCATTTACAAGCCTATTGAATTACATTTTCCAAAGGGGAAACCTAACAATAATTAATGCCTAAACATAAAACTTTACATTGAGCAATGTGTGTTCTAGGTTTATGGACCTAGGACCCATTCGTCCAAGGGTGAATGGATCCTCCCTAAACCTTAGGACCTAAATTTAAATTATTTTTTTGGAAATATTTTAATTCTTTCAAATCCATAATTCAATGTCATCTTGTGATCTTTGAATTTTGATAAATTAAAAATACATACCTATAAATACAAGGTTATTTCACTATGTTTCACCTAGAATTTTCATGAGTTTTCAAGCTAGCATTTTTCAAGATCTAAGAGAGCATTACAAGAGTAATAAGAGGAATTCAAGATTAGATATATAAAATATTTATTGTAGAATTCAAGATCCATTCATCATATCAAATTCTTCTTGCATCATGCATTTTTTTGTAGCTAATAGTGTGATGTAGGTTTCATGATCAAGTTAAGAATTCAAAGTATCATTTCAATCAAGATTCAAGTGTTAAGATCCATATCCAATTCAACCATATCATGCAAGTTGTAGGTATCATAATATTTCCATTATCAAGGTTTCATTCAAGGGGTTCATTCTTCATTCCCTCTTTTATGTTCCATTTCAATTCAAGGTTTGATTACCAAAACGAGGTTTGACCAAGGAAAACCCCTATTCACCTAAAAAAACATTTTTCAATCTTGTATGTGTGATTGTAGATTTAGGTTGAAGAAGGATTGAAGACCTTTTAAAGCGAAAGATTTACAAAGTTTTCAAAGTTGCAAAAATTTGTCCAAATTATCGTCATCTCATGGAAACTAAGATCTCAAACTCATTTTTGACATTCTGAATGTGAAACCTAGGTAAATTGGAAGATTCAAATTCTCACCAGAGGCTCCTAAAAGTGACAAAAATTCCCTGCACTTGGACCCATTCGCCCATGGGTGAATGAGTCTCAAATTAGCTTTTGAAAATAACTTTTGGTGATTGGTACACATGTTTCTACCCTTCTCAGATCTACATTTTACTTTTGTTTCTGCAAATATTGAGTTTAATATTGTTACTTCAAGTGTTAGATTGCATTTTGGTGTTGATTTTCTATTTTAATTTTTTCTCCTCAAAGTGTTGTTGAATAAGACAACTAAGAGGGGGGGTGAATCAATTGTAGAAAATTTAACCTTTAAAAAATTTCACTAGAAATCAAATCTATTATCATTCACAAGTCCTTTACACTACTAATATGATTAATCATTAAGTCTAAAATTAGAAACTGAAAGAAGAAAAACTATACACACAATAACACTAGATTTACATGAAAAACACAATAAGGGAAAAACCACGGTGGGGATTCACTCACAATATAGAGAATATAAAAACCATATACAAAGGCTCACTACGAAAAAATCTCATTGGAAAAAAAGGAATCATTGTTTAGAACATGACTCACTATCCAGTAAGGGTTAACCACCTAGATGGCTCACTACCATAGAATTACAAAAGAAGACAGAAGAGATTTGATACAAAGAGAAAATAGTCTCAATGTAATAGATATTTCCACCACAATTCACTCACACACTTGCAACCATGCTTGAATGATAGAGTACACCTTCAACTCACTGCCTTTGAAAACTTGCCACTTGAATTTCACACTGATCTGCTCAAACTTGCATCACACACACACAATTTCACATGTATATTGCATCTATCTTTCTCTTGCATTCATCCTGTTTCTTTTCTCAACATCTCAACATATATTTATATCATCTTCAACCATGAAACTCATCCAAATTCGGCCACATACCATTATTTACAAATTTAAATTAGGTCGATGCCAAAAAATTCTATGGTGGAATTAGAATGAGGGTGACCCAAAAACACACTTAATGAGGACCTAAATAAGTCCTAACATGCCTCAACATGCTTCCATGATCTTTGTAAGTAGTGTTTAACACAAGGTGAACCAAAACCAATATAAAATACATAAGTCAATTAAGCACACCAACTTTGACATGATCCAATCTTTTCGTATAACAAAATTAACTTTAATATGACCTCTTCAACTTATCTTGAGAACCACAAGTCATAAGACTCAAACAAGAAGAAATATGGAGCAACTACATTTCTCCCGAACCTCAGCCATATACACACAAAAAACATGGTTCACAATTGGTGAACATAACTTGCACTATACAGTGATCGATAAACCCAAAATATGGATATAGTAGATTCCAACAATCATGAAAAAAACCTCAAATTCTCATTAACATAGCAACACATTTCAGAGAAAAACCCAGAGCAAACACTGTACCTGCAACCTTTCTTTATTAGAATTTTCTCAATATCATCGACATATGCAACTAGTATGACATCAATGACAATAGCAACCAGTTGACTAATTAACTAGTTGACATCAATGACAACACCTTCATACTTGCAACAATCTCCCTCTTTGTCATTGATGGCAACAAATGATGTGAAAAACCATCAAACATGATACAACAAATCTAAACACACTTTCTCAATAATTTTACTTTTCTCCCCCTCAGTAGATTATTTTTTCACATGATGCTCTTCTAAAAAAAACTTTTTCACATGATACTCTTCTCAAAAAAAAAATTCACATGATACTTGTCTCCCCCTTTGAAATCAATGGCAAAGGAAGAAAATATTTAACATTGTTTCCCCCTTTGACATTAAGGACCTTACTAGTACTGAATACCCCCCCTTAGGAGTATACCCAAACAATTTTCATTGACAACACAAGATACTACCTGCTCCCCCTGAGAGGTATCCACTAAACATCAATCTAGAAGAAAGAGATATCCATATAGATCCACCAGACTAATGCATCTCTATATGCATCTAGTTCAAGAAAGGAGGGGCAATAACCCCTAACTTCTTCTAGAGATACTCAAAATTATTTTTAGCAAGAGCCTTAATAAATATGTCAACAATCTAATCCTTTGTAGGTACATACTCAAGCTTTACTTCATTCTCCACAACCTTATCTCTCAAAATGAGATAACCTGATAGATATATACTTTTTCCTTGAGTGCATCACTGGATTCGTTGAAATGTTAATTACACTTGTATTATCACAAAATATAGAAATGGGATCATCATACATTACTTTGATATCTTTTAATGTCATTTTCATCCACAAAACTAATGTACAACAAGATGTAGTAGTAATATACTCATCTTTTGTAGTAGATAAGGAAATTGAATCTTTCTTTTTACTCAACCATGACACCAATCTACAACCAAGAAACAATGTACCACCACTTGTACTTTTTCTATCATTAACACAACCTACCCAATTTGCATCTGTGTAAGCACTTAGTGTAAAATTAGTATCCTTAGTATACCACAAGCCATAATCCAAAGTGCCATTCAAGTATCTGAATATCATCTTAACAACATGTTTTTCTTTATGGTCTTCTTGAAATCTTGCCACAATACAAACTATATGCATAATATCCAGTCCAGTAGCAGTTAAATACAATATTCCTCTAATCATAGATCTATACTTGCTTTGATAAGCCTTACGTGGATAATCATCTTTGTTCAATTTACCACAAGTTATCATAGGAGTGCATATAGGTTTGGAACCATCCATTCCAAACTTCTTCAACATCTCTTTTAAATGTTTTGATTGTGAAATAAAAACCCCTTTTTCCATTTGATTGATTTGCAACCCAAGAAAGAAATTCATCTCACCGAACATAGACATCTCAAACTCTTTTTGCATTTATTTAGAAAACATTTTGCACATTGTTTCATTTCCTCCAAGGATAATATCATCAACATATACAACCACTATCAAGATCTTGTCATTTTCAAATTTTAAATATAGATTATTATCTTTTGTACCTTTATTGAAACCTTGTTGAATCAAATATATGTCCAACCTTGCATACCAAGATCTAGGAGCTTGCTTTAATCCATATAAAGCCTTTTTCAATTTGCAGACCACATCTGGTTGATCTAACAAATCAAATCCTTCTGGTTTTTCAATGTACACTTCTTCTTCCAATTCACCATTCAAAAATGCAAACTTTACATCCATGAGATAATCTTTAAAATATTTATGTGTAGTGAATGCCAAAAAAATTCTTATCACTTCCATCCTTTCCAATGGAGCAAAGGTCTCTTAAAAATATATACCTTCTACTTGTGAGTATCCCTTACACATAAGTCTTGCTTTATTTTTGACCATTTCATCATTCTCATTCAACTTATTTCTAAATACCCATTTTGATCCAATTATGTTTTTATCTGTTGGTCTAGGGACCGATTCCCAATTTTTATTCTTCTCAATCTACCCAAGTTCTTTCATAGCTATCATCCAATGCTTATCTTTACATGCTTCACTTATTGTCTTTGGTTCAACTTCAAAAAGAAAACACAGATTATTTTCACTAGTAGTAACAACTTTGCTTCTTATCAATACTCCTTTCCTTTTGTCTCCAATGATTTTATTTTTTGAATGAATTCTTTTGCACATATTTAGGTGTCTTTGGGGACACCACCAGAGCTTCTTCTTCTTCATTTTTCTCCTATTCTTCCATAATTTATTCAACTTCTATGCAATCAGGTTCATCTGATACATATCCATCCATTCCATTTGAATTCTTCAATGCTTCATCAACCTTGACATTTGTGCTCTTTACAATCTTTCTTAATCTTTTATTGAAACATCTATATGCTTTGCTTCTAGTAGAGTATTTGAGGAAGATACCTTCATCACATCTAGCATCAAAATTTCCTAAATTTTCTTCATCTCTTCTGATATAACATTTGCTTCCAAATACCTTAAAATACTTGGCTATAGGAATTATTCCACACCATAGCTCATAAGGGGTCTTAATACTGTTAGCTTTTGCTTGAACTCAATTTAACACATAAAAAAAGTATGAATAGCTTCTCTCTAGTAAAATTTTAGTAGAGCTACTCTATAATCATTGATCTAGTAGCTTTTTGAATCATTTTATTCTGTCTTTCAATAACTCCATTTCGTTGAGGAGTTCTAGGAGTAAACAATTGCCTCTTGATTCCATGAACTTCACAAAACATGTTAAACTCATTAGAGGTGAATTCACCACTTCTGTCAGACATCAAACATTTTCATCTCAAATTTGCTTCATTCTCAACCATAGCCTTAAATTCCTTGAATTTATCTAATGCATCAGATTTTTCTCTAAGAAAAGTAACCCCTATATATCTAGAGCAATCATCAATTAAAAACATAAAGTACCTATCACCTTGGAAAATTCTTACTCTTGTAGGACTAAAAATATTTGTATGAATTAAATGTAGTAGTCTGATAGTAGATTGTTCCTTTGATCTAAAGTAGTTTCCCACTTGCTTTCCAAATTGACAATCCTTGCAAATAGTATTAATAGGCTTTGTAATCCTCGATAAATCTCTTACAGGTTGCACTGCACTAATCCTCACCAAGTTGTCAAAATTCATATGACACATCCTTTAGTGCCATAACCAGCTATCATTAATCTAAGACATAAATCAATGTCTATCAACACCCTTAAGTTGATAAATATTTCCTTCAGACTTCTTTCCTATAGCAATCATTGTTTTGGATCCTTTCCTAATTTTACATCTCTCATCCTCAAATACAAGATTATATCCTTTACCACACATCTTTCCAACACTCAAGAGATTATTCCTTAAACCCTTAACATAGTAGACATCATTAGTATTATGCTTTCCATCAGAACTAACTAAACCTATTCCACAAATATTAGCACTAGTATCATCTCCAAACTTAATTAAGCCTCCATCAAAAATTTCAAGATTAACAAACTTATGCTCATCACTGGTCATGTGATGTGAATATGCACTATCAACAACCCAATAGTTATTTTCCTATTTAACATGGAGAGAAGAGATTACAGGATCTTCCACTTTCTCTAGAGCACTTTATTTTTCCCATCTTTTAGTATTAGAATAAGTAGATTCATCTTTTATAGCCAAGAACAAGAATTCATTGTCATCAAAATCTTCATAATCATATTCTTTATCAAAAATACCAACATCTTCATTCACAGAATATGCTCTCTTAGTTTTCTTTCCTTTGTTTTCTTTGCTTAATCTATGTTTATTGTTCTTAGCTCTTTCTGGACATCTCAAAGCATAATGACCTATTCCTCCACAACTAAATCATTTAAAAGGTAACTTACCTTCATACTTATCAGAGCCATTTTTCATCCTTCTTACAAAGTTAGCTTCTACTTCATTAAGGTTTTCATCTTCTAGATCTTTAGCTTTTGTAGCCTTGAAATTTGTTTGTGTCTTGGATCCATTTCTCAAGCTAGGCTTTCTCATTTCAAATGATGTTAGAGTACCCAATAACTAATATTTATATAAGTCTTGTAGTCTATAAATTCCTCAATAACAGAAACCTTTTCATTGTATGCATCAGGGAGAGTTATGAGAATCTTCTTTACAATCTTGGATTCATCTATTGTAACACCAAGTCCTCACATTCCACCTACTATTTCATCCACTCTTTGTACATAGGATTTAATGTTCTCATCTTTAGACATATGTAAGATTTCAAACCGTGCCTCCAAATCCTATAAATTTGTTTCTTTGACCTTTTCATCTCCATGAATCTTTTCCAATGCCTCCCAGACCTCTTTAGCAATCTTCATATTTTGAAATTTAATCAATTCGGAATGTGAAAGACTATTCTATAGGATGAAATTTTCCTTATTATTTGCTTCATGTGCCTTGATTTCATCAGTTGAACTCAGACCATTAGTAGGAGGAGTGTAGGTAGTCTTATAAGATTTCTAAATATCATAACCACAATACTCCATATATCCTTCCATATTTATTTTCTAGAGGGCATAATTAATCCCCCAAACTTAGGACACTCAATAGTGATCTTCATCATCCCAGACCTTCCTAAAGATGTTAAGCTCTTCTCCAAGGAACCAAGGTCTAATACGAATTGTTGAACAAAACAACTAAGAGGGGGGTGCATCAATTGTAGAAAATTTAATCTTTAAAAAATTTCACTAGAAATCAGATCTATTATCATTCACAAATCCTTTACTTTGCTAATATGATTAATCATTAAGTGTAAAAGAAAAAAATGAAAGAAGAAAAAATATAGGGTAAAAGCACAAAGTTGTGTCACACTTTCGACCAAATAAATAGTTCTGAGTGAAATATTTTTGGTCCAAAAGGTTTCGCCTGGCTAGGTTTCATCTGAAACCACGTGACCTATAATGTGGCACACAAGGTTAACCACTTGGAAGGATCACTACCACCAAATTACAAAATAAGATAGAAGAGATTTGTTACAAAGAGAAAACAGTCTCAATGTAATGAATATTTCCACCACAATTCGCTCACACACTTGCAGACATGCTTGAATGATAGAGTACACCTTCAGCTCACTTCCTCCAGAAACTTACCACTTGAATTTCACATTGATCTGCTCAAACTTGAATCACACACACACACACTATTTCATATCTATCTTGCTCTTGCATTTATCCTCTTTATTTTTCTCAACATCAAGCAACAAATATTTATACCATCTTCTACCTTGAAAATCATCCAAAGTCAACCACATACCATTATTTACAAATTCAAATTAGGTCAACGTCTAAACATTCTATGGTGGAATTAGAATTAGGGAAACCCAAACACACACTTAATGAGGACATAAATAAGTCCCAACACACCTCAACATGCTTCCATGATCTTTGTAAGTAGTGTTTAACACAAGGTCATCCAAAACCAATGTAAAACACATAATTCAATTAAGCACACTCAAACTTGACATGATCCAATCTTTCCAGATAACAAAGTTATCTTTAACATGACCTCTTCAACTTATCATAAGAACCGCAAGTCATAAGAATCAAACAAGAAGAAATCCTAAGCAACTGCATTTCTCTTGAACCTCAGCCAAATACACAAAAAATCATGGTTCACAACTGGTGAACATAACTCGCACTATACAACGATCCAGAAACCCAAAATCTAGATATAATAGCTTCCAAAAATCATGAACAATCCCTCAAATTCTCATTAGCATAACAACACATTCTGGAGCAAAACTCGGAGCAAACACTAAGAACCTGCAACCTTTCTTTATTACAATTTTATCAATATCCTTGACATATACAACCAATATGACATTAATGACAACAACAACTTGTTAACCAGTTAACTAGTTGACATCAATGACAACACCTTCATACTTGCAACAAGTGTTGTTTGACCTTGACCCCCATCCTTCAAGCATAAGGAAATCTAAAGATTCTCACTTTGACTTGATTTACCTAAGGTTTGATAATAATTTCATTGTGTGGATCTCATTTTCTAATGAAATAGTGAGAAATAGGACCCTTATCATATCATATTTGATAACCCTCTTCCTCATAAAACACCTATTTTTCTTCATTTCATTTTAGTGAACCTGAATTTTGAGCATCATACCTTGTTGATTTGGAGTCCATTTTCAGCCCTAGATCTAGGTTTTACATTCATTTGTGTTACATAGGGTTTTAGGTTTGCTTTTTTCCTTTCTTTAAAATTTAGAAAATTCAAAATATTAGTCATTTTGCATAGTTTTTACATACCATTGCATCGTCATTCATTTACATTACAAAATTGAATCAAAATCACATCTCAAATTAGGTCTTTTTGCTTGTCATTTACCACTATTTTACACTTGCATATTAGACCTCATTTTACATAAATTTGAAACTATAACTCATTGTCTGAAACAAGAATCTGAAAAGCATAGAAATCATCTCAAAAGTTTTCAAATTAATTTTTA
The DNA here is from genome assembly GCA_007258455.2 of Sequoia sempervirens. NCBI lineage: Eukaryota > Viridiplantae > Streptophyta > Pinopsida > Cupressales > Cupressaceae > Sequoia > Sequoia sempervirens. Next base: position 103,543,615 of record VDFB02026320.1, read on the forward strand.
AAAACCCTGAAGTCATACCTATTCGCCCATGGGTGAATGAGTCCCCGATTAGGGATTTTCCTAAAATTATAAGCATTAAAATCATTGATTATGCCTTATATGTTTCTATATTCAGTCTGTTGTTTCAGTTTTTTAAATTTTTGTTGTCTGAAATTGATCATATTAAGCATAATTTTTCAAATTTAGTGCACTATTTGAATTCAAAATTGCATCTAAAAGACATCATTTTCAGGTTTTAACATAGCATAATAAAAAAGTTATCTTGTTTTATCTAAAAATTACAAAATGTTTACATCTTTCCTTTACAATTAAGAAAAAAATTAGTAACAAGAATGATGGGCATTCTTCCAAAAATTATCCTAGCTATGAGAGTCTCGTGGCACAAGAGAAGGAAATCAGTAACACATCCTCGACTAGATTCCATTCATATCCCACTTTGAGAATATCTTAATGCAAGAGAAAAAACTATGGATAGTCCCAAAAATCATAAAGATTCTTCTCCCAACACTCCTATCCCTTGTGATGAAAGTGTTGTAGTATTAGAATAACCAAACATTGAATGTCATGATAATTCTATTCGTAACTCTTCTAAATACATCTTGTACCTCAAGAGTATGAGATCATAGACACATTTATTAACACTACTTTTCCCAACCTTCAATCATCCTTAAACACCCCTTCCACTCGTGGAATTAATGTGATAAAACAAGAGACAATCATTGATAACCCTATTTCTCCTAACACACTCCCTTCGTTCAAAGGAAAGGAGTTGATGTTAGAAACTAAAATTGATGATTGTCATGATAACAATATTCATCTTTCATCTTGTAGTCAATCAATTATCAAACCAAAGAAGAAAGTTCATAAGTGTTACAAGTCCAAGTAGAAAAAGAAGCATGATATTTTTGCATACTTAGATGGCCTATTGAAGATATCCAAGATTGAGAATGATTTTTACACTCTTTTACATTGGGGATTAATCAAGTTACCACCTAAACTTGAAAAATTAACAGAAAAGCAAAGTGATCAAAGTGGACCATATTGTGCATATCATAGAATATTTGGACATCATACTGATGATTGTTGTGATTTACAAGAACTATTAAGAAAATTTGAAAAGAAACCAACTTGACTACAATGCATGAACTTTTCTCCTTGCCATGCAATAGTTGTAGGATCATAGCATACTCACTATTACATGCTCTACATTCATTGCAAATCATTTTCTATATTGCAAGGAGCTCATTCTCACCACCCACCTTGGCTCATCCTTGTCCTACACTTAGTGGGGGTAAGGAGTTAGATAGCCTTTTCCTAGTTTGGTACTTGATGTTGTCCCTTTGGCTAGTTTTTCACCTTCCACATATGATGAACAAGATTGGGATGTGGATGACTTGCTATAGGTTGACTCACATGTGTTGTGCTAGTCTTGTCCTTATTTTCTTTTTTTATGTTCTTTTTGTGATTGCATGTGTGTAATGTGATCTCCTGTACTATTCTGCTTGATGTATCTTCATGTTCATTCCTCTATTTGTATCTACATTCTTTATATGTCGTAAAAAAATATCTTTTCTTTTGTCTTGTGTTTTCCTCTTGGGGATGATGTAAGGCATCGATACATTCAAGTCTCTTCCATGTTGACCCAAAAGGATTTTCTTTGTTTTCACTCTGTATGTGTCATTCTTCATGTTCCATGAGTTATTTGGGGAATGATGATGTTTTCGAGCTCTATAATATCATCATAGTAAAGGAATACATTGACCCCAAATCTGTAGATCCCTTATGTGTTTCATATTTCATTTTGGGGGCAACCGCTTCCTTGTTCTTGACATAGCTTCATTTGGAAACATATGTTTTGGATAGGCTTCCCAAATAAGTTCTCATGTATTCATTATTGTTAGCATTAATCATTTGCTACTTTAAAGTAATTGCTCACAACATGGTGTTAGTAATTCTTTAAAGTGGGGGCACACATTGGCATTATCATTTTGGAGATCTTGGACTATATTCCTCATGTTTCAATATGTGTTCTTCTTACTTCTTGTGATGTGTTTCCATTGGTATAAATAAAGTCTTGTGCCTAGTTAAGGGGACTTATTTACATATTAAGTTTAAACTTAGGTCCTAGGAAGGAATATTTCTAGAAGGTGTTAGTTGTCATTATTTTTTTATCTTATCTTTTGACTTGTAACACATGTGACCTAGGTAGTTGTTATAAGTTGTCTCATGTCATATGATTAAGACACTTGTCATAATATTATGACATCTTGTATCTCACCTTGGCTATATAACCAAGGGGTCTCTACTACAACACACACAACATTGAATCATAATTGATAAGAATATAATTTATTCTTTTCATATTCATATTCTCTTTTTGTGCTTTCCATTTGGCCTCAAGATCTTGGCAGGCTATCTCCATAGCTAATTCTAACATGGTATCAGAGCAAGTTGGGTGCCTTTGGTTAGCCATTATTTGAGATATCTTGGTAAATCTTGAAAAATTGAGTATGCTCTTCTCTTGCATCGTATGATGATATAGATAATCATAAAAAATTGATAGAAATACTAGATTTTGGGGGGTTCCTCTTTGTGGCTCTTTATTGTAGGTTCAAATAGGAGCTTGCTGGTGCAAATCTGAGCTCACCATTGAGTTTAGAAGGTTTGAGAAAGTTGGTTTTGCATTTTTTTTGTCCAAATCGGACATATGAGGCCAAATCTATGAGGGTTTGAAGTTGAAGAGTGGTTGCTAGATCCAAAAGGTAGCTACAATTTTGGAGAATTTCGAGTCAAATCTGACCCTACCATCACATCCAAAAGGCCCAAAAACCCTAAGATTGACTGCCAAATCCTCCAAATAAAAGTTGTCCACTAAGGAAATTTTTTCTTCCCAGGGAGTGGTATGACCCCCCAGGTCATCATCATTATGATGGTATGAATTTTTTGAAATTTTTTTTTATTCTATTGAAAATTTTTATTTTTTTTTAATAAAAAAAAATTCAATTGACCAAGTTGTATTCAGAAAGTTTTTCATGGAAATCAAAAAATAAAAATAAAAGGAAAAAAAATGCGGACATAATAGGTCCACAGACCTGTCTGTACCACACATTGTACCAGGCGGTATGTGGGCTTGCCACGTGGCAAGGGTAGTGTTCCCGCTATCCACTTCTCGCGAGCCACACACAAAACTAGCGGTTGAAATAAATACACCGGCGGCCAATTAACAACTAGTGAACTATTCAAGAATGATGGGTCTAAAAAAAAATTGGGTGATCAAAGTCAAATTCCAACAAGGGTGTTGCACATGCATGATGTTCATTTGAATGTCAAAGTTAATCCAATATTTTTAGCATATTCTATGCAAGGAAGAATATTCTAGTTGATAGGTCAAGGGATGTAAAATTTTAATGTGTGAATTGTTGATGTCAGCACTGTGTTAGCATAACATCAACAGTTTAAAAAAAAAAATTCCCCCTTCACCAATGGAGTTTTTCAGTTTTGCAATCCAAGTTTGAAGCCCCATAACTTGCTCATTTTGACTCCTTTTTTCAAAATTTTTTTTTTTATTTGGGCTAATTTTTCACTCTCTTTGTAGTAGTGCAATCATATTTTGGTTTTGGTGCATGTAGTTTCCAAAAATTGTAGATTATCAAAGGTGTTGCTACTTCATCCTCATTTTGGAAACTTCAAAAGCTCATATCTTGCTCCTACGGTAACATTTTTGGGTGCAATTTTTTTTTGAAAGTGCATAATTTTTTGTACAATTTTCAATGGTATGATCAGATTGATCTCATTTTGTACCAAAAATTGTACTTGATTTTGTGGCCTATTTTTACATTTGTAAGCACTAAGATCAAAGTCCACTTCGATGTTTTTGGCAAGTCGTAATTATAAATGCATTAAATATAAAGTTCCAAATCATATATTGTTGGGGGGGTTTCTTGATTGAGTGATTTGTGGGATCTCTTAGTGCATTCTTTTGATTTTTTTTCTTGTGCTCTCTCATTTTCATGGATTATTCTAAGGTTCCTTTGCTCACATCATATAATTATTCAACATGGCATCAAAATGCGTGGAGTATTCTAATGTATGAAGGTCACTCTCTATACGTTGAAAATAAGGTACCTAAACCTACATATGTAGATAAAAAGATAAAATGGATGATTGAACATACCAAAGCTCTTGGATGTCTTCATAGACTAGTTTCTCAAGATTTATTGTTTCAAATTGAATCATGTAAAAATTCTCATGAAGCTTGGGACAACTTGAAAATTTTGTAAGGTACTATAGATGAAGTAAGAGGCTATCAAATTGATAATGAATTGATGAGCCTTGATCCTAATAACTTTGACAACGTCCAAGACTACATCACTAAGGTTAATAATCTAAGCGAGCAATGTAAAGCATGTGGAATTGATAAGAAGGACATTTTGTTGGTCTACAATAAAATGAACAAATTTGGTCTTGATTATGCCTTTTTTTTCTAGCTTTCATACTCATAGATTGACTATAGGGTTTTCATATACTACACCTTCATTTGCATCATTTCTAGAGATATTGATACATGAGCAACAAAAACTTATCTCAGTGGGTCTCATCAAGACTTCTAAATCTCAGGCATTGTTGGTTAGTTAGGTGAAAGATTCGGAATTGGATAAGAAACATAAGAAAGAAAATAATAATGATTATTTAGGCTCAAAGCAAGGAAAAATCCTCTTCCAAAGAGAATTCATTTAAGAAGGAGAGGCCTACTTGTTCATATTGCAAGAAGGATGGACATGAAAAACACTATTTCTATAAGAAGGATATTGATGAGTGGAAACATCTTCTCAAAAAGAAACACATTGATTTTCCTTCTAGAATTTCTAAATCACCTCCTCCTCCTTCAAAACAGTCTAAAAAGGACAAAGTTTATGCTAGTTTTGCTTCTACATCAAGAAATACAGGACATGCCCTTTGTGCTTTTTTAGGTCATGGATCAGGGAGATGACTTTTAGATTTAGAAGCATCTCATCATATGGCATATTTGCAGTCTATATTCTCTTCTTTTGAGCATTGTACTATGTCTCCTATCTTTATGGGAAACAATACATACATGAGTGTAATTGAGAAGGGATCTATTAGTTTTGGGGACAACACTTTTGAGGATGTTTTTTGTGTTCCTCATTTGACAAAAAATATTCTTTCCATATATAAGACTACACATGGTGGAGATGGGAAACTATGGAGTTCACACCTGATTCAGTCATCATTCAAGCCTTGGAAAGTAGAGAGATCATTTCCACTAGGATGATTGATCATTCTTCTCGGCTGTATACCTTTGTAGATTTTGCTTCTGATGGTGACATTGTTCCTTCAGTTGTTGATCACACTTCAAGTGTGAACTATGATTCAAAGGAGACATTTAGATTCTTGAACTTGGGAGTTCTCACATTAGATCCAATTCTTGCTTTTCATGCATTTTATTTCCTTCATCTATTGTTGTAGTTGATGATGCTTGTGTTGCTACAGATATGGCTTCTAGTGATTTAGTGCAGTAGGATATTAATTATCTTTCAGATTTGGATACTTGTGATGGCTTCTTGATAAGTATTTTTAGACTTGTTTATGGAGTCTCATATTTTATATTTGGGAGACGTCATTGATGACATTAATCTTCTCTTTGATGGAGAAGATACTTCTTTAGTTGTTGTGAGGGAACACCTTGAACCTCTTGTACAATCTCTATATGATCATTCTTTGCAGTTTGTTGTGACTGTGGATACTTTTGGAAAACATTTGGAGGAGTCTTCCTTGTCTTCATAGGGGATATCTTTGTATTTGGATCATGTTCTACATTCATCTCTACTAGATTCTAGATTGTCCGCTTCAATAGTGTGGCCTAAAATACCTATTTGGAGTGTGTCAAATTTTGGCATCAACATGGAGACACTTGAGCATGCTTTAGAGACATCATCATACACCATACATCTTCCTGACATCTTGCATACATTCTTGGTTTTTTTTCCTAAGGGGAGAAATGTTGTTCGACAATATTAGATCATCTTCAACATTCAACATCAAGTTTCTGCCATCATTTCAGGAGACTCAACATTGAGGGAGGCCAATATTGTCTCTCATCTTCTTCTCTCTTATGGGGGGATATTTTTCCTCACATGGAGTTTTGGCCTTCTCATGCATCATTGAGAGTATTTTTTTTTTATATTTCATCTCTCTTTTGGGGAGTGGTTTTGTCCCATTAGGTTTTCGCCTTTTTCCATTTATGAGATATTGCATTTACATTTGTACATGGGTACCTAACATGGCCTAGTATTTGGGACCCATATTTACATCTTTGTGTCATTTGCATAATAATATTTTACTCCCTAAGTTGCACTTAAGGGGGGGTTTTGGTGTAAATAAACTCTTGTACCTAGTTAATTGATTACTAGGGGACTTATTTATGTGTTAAGTTTAAACTTAGGTCCTAGGAATGAATCTTTCTAGAAGGTGTTAGTTGTCATTAGTTGTTATCTTATCTTTTGACTTGTAACACATGCATGACCTAGGTAGTTGTGATAAGTTGTCTCATGTCATGTGATTAAGACACTTGTCATAAGCTTATGGCATCTTGTATCTCACCTTGGCTATATAATCAAGGGGTCTCTATTACAACACACACAACATTGAATCATAATTGATAAGAATACAATTTATTCTTGGCATATTCATATTCTCTCTTTGTGCTTTCCATTTGGCCTCAAGATCTTGGCAAACTATCTCCATAGCCAATTCTAACAATTTCCTTCATGGTGGTGTCATTGGGTTTGATGTCCTCCAAGAGTTTCACTTTTCTTGGCATGTGACTTTCCTCTTAGTGGTGGTGCTACACATTGCACACCCTAAGTTGTGAATATTTTATCCTAGACTTTTTCCTCTCTTGGAGACATTAGGTATTATGTTCCTATTGGAATCAAGGAGCATTGAGAGGGGGACTGAATCAATTTTCTACAAAATTTAACTTTATTAACTTGATCTTTAAACCACTTATAGCATTGAACCAAAATAAAGATGCAATAACACAAGGAAATCAACCACAACACCATATCACAAGGATTTTTACGTGGAAACCCTATTAGGGGAAAAACCACAATGGAGGTTAATCCACAATATGAGTATACTCCAAATAAGTGTTTACAAATGGGGAATGCACATGCATTTAGGCACACTACCTAGAGCTCACTACTCAAATACAAAAAGGATTATTTCCCAAAAGAAGACTCACTATCTTACATACAACTAGAGTGGTTGAACTATGAAATAGCATTTGCTAATGCCTGAGTATAGTTCCGGTTAAGCACATTTACAACATTCTTCACGTTTTGTTTGATTCTTCTCTTGAAACTCTGTTTGCTTTAATTCAAATCACCAATCTCTATTCTGCGCAAGTGAAACTATGCACAATCAATTTATATATTTCTTCTAACTCTCACAACATATGTCAAAATGACATGAGTAATCGATTATATATATCCACAACTAAAGATTACATCAACTGCATGTTGGCTTTAACAAAATATAAAACGTGCAGAAATTGTCAGCCCAATCCATAAACAATTATTAATGCAAACCAACCAATGTCGACCAAAACATAGTGAGGACCCAAAAAACATGTCTTGAGCAAGAAACACCTTAAACAATTTTTCCTCAAAGATCCACAACACACTATACTCACCTAGTCGGCCTTTCTGCATTGTTAGACTAGAAATAAATAAACCAAATCTTCAAACTTGCACACCAATCAATACGAGGCCTCGTGATTCAAAGATAAGATATTTCATACATTGAAAGACCTTCCCTGAGATCCACAACACAAAATGATAACAATAAATTACATATGAGCCAATGTACACAACTTTGTCAGATGCCCTATTTTAGCTTTGATAGTTAACAAATATCTTCAAACTATCTTCTGGTATAAGAAATTACTGAGGTGTGGACAGGATTACTAACCAAGGTTTCCATCAATGACAACACCAAATGACTTGTGCAATGTCCCTTGCCAACAATCTCCCCCTTTGGCATTGATGGCAACACTTAGTAAAAAATGACTAAGTGTTAGAATCAGTAGCAACATGAATACATTGCAAGCCTCAAAAAATAAAATAAAAATTTAATCACAACTCCCCTTGAGATGAATATAACATTTTTCACTATCCCACACTCCCCCTTTGACATCAATGGCAAATATGGGAATCTGTATACCAAAAATCATACAAAATTGAATATGTACAGACATGCTTTTCTAACTTACATGGACTTGAATATGTCTACAAACTTGTTCTTCAACAGGCTTAAACTAGTGTCCCAACCCTTTTTGAGACTCTCCAAAATAGTCATGTGACCACAAAATAGGTAGGTTTGCATCTCTTCTAACTCAAGATTTGTTGGATCACCGATAGCCATAGCATCATGTGCTTCCTTCAATGCACTAAGCATTATCTCCATTTTAGGACCAATTAGTCCTCTGAGCTCACATACCCTTTCAACAATTCTATCTTTTTCATGCTTCAAACTTTTAATTTTGTCAAGCAGGGATATGACTTGACCTTCTTGCTTACCCACATAAATGGTTAGAGGATCAAAGGCTTGAGAAATATCTGCTAATTGTTTCTCATATTCCTTAATTTTCTTCTCAGTGACTTCAGTGAATTTTGACAAAGATAACCATGACTTTTAGATATTTCCACCCTCAGATAATGCACCTTGAATATTATTTTCATTGGTAGATAATAAGGATTTATCATTAGAAATCATACACTTCAATCTATTGAACCTGTTTGCATCAAATTCTTTCTGGACCTTATCCTCAACTGACTTCTCAAGAGACTCAAAGTGAGTACTTATAGAGTTGATAAGTTTCTTCAGCTGACTAGAGGGAGAATTAGATGAGTCCTTGACATGTGTGGGCATGATCTTCTCTAAGATACGAGATGCAAGACTTAGAAGACTATCCTCAATGTGAGATTTCAATATCTCCTCCCTTGTCTTGGCCTGAGAAAATGATGCTACCTTTAGCTTCTAAATAGGAGATAGAGTGGCTAAGTTGATAGGACCTTCAGCCAATTCAGGGTCAAACTCCTCTTGTTGTTCTTCCAAAAAAATTTTTATTGCCTTTACAGTGTCTCTTACTCCCATAGCAACCTCCTTTACCTCAACCTTCTGTTCTTCAATCATAGATTCTTGTTTGGCTTTGGGAATCTCTATTTCTCCAACTGACATATCTTTAGGAGCTTCAGTCTCCATGGGAATTTTAATATCTTGCATATCTAGAGAATTTTGAGTGTCCTGTATTGTGTCTTCTTTCTCACCTTCAATTTATGGACTAGATGAAACATTTTCATCATGAATTTCTTCAAAGACATTGTTATATTTGTTCTTCAAGAGAACTTCCTTAAGAATTTTCTTAGTGTCTTTTTCTACTTCCTTGGTCTGCCCGATCATAAGCTTATTCACCCTTAATTTTCTCTTAAAATACTTTTTAGCATCATTGAGGATTTTCTTCATTTCTTCTATTGACATTACCGGACATAGATCAACAAGTATGTATTATCTCATTTGTTCATCTTCAGTTCTTGCATTTACTCTCCTCATTTCTAAGACTTCATAGAACCTTTAGGTAACTCAAATTATTTCTATGCTCATCATATTGAAAATATTCAAATATTTTATTGTGGCTTCTTCAAGAGTTCTCTGACCCACACTATCAAAAGTATCATACCATTCAGAAAGTGGTTTGAGATTACCATCCTTAATTAAATCTTTTTCTACTTCCACTATAGTCATACCTAATCTATCAATTTTCACCTTTTTCTTTGTTTTCCCTTCACCAGAGGGCTTGTCCTTGGAGACTTTTGATTTCTTTGTGCCCTTATGCTTGATTTCTCTTACTTCATCAAATTCAGTTCTTCATCATCTTCCACAACAACATAGACTCTTGCGCTTTTATCCTTCTTCCTCTTTCATTCTCTTTCAGATGTGTTGAATTGAGCTTTTAATTGGCTTGATTTATTTGTAGGACTAGATGAGGGTACAAAGCTCCTTGTAGATCTAGTTTTGGAAGAGGATGCTACTATACTAGCTGACTCAATTCTAGCAAGATCCCCTTCTTCAGCTTGTTCTCTATTCTTCCTAGCTTCCCTCACTGCTTCAACTGATATGCCAATGCTTTTTGCAAAAGCTTCAACTTCCTTTCTCACCTTCCGAACTATCATAGGATTCTTTAGTTGTTCATGCACTTGCATATCCTTCCCTTCAAAGGTACCAAACCTTTCTTCTATTGGATCCCAAGTTTTACTCAACAAGTGTTGGGAATACAACTCCAAAATGTGTTCTTCAACCTCATATCCCATAGGCATTATCCAAACTGTTCTAGGTTCAGCTACTTCCATCAAACACTGATCAATGTCAACCATGAAGCAAATAGTGTCCTTATATTTTTCCACAATATATTTAGGAATCCTTTCCCTAGCTTGCATTTCACTTTGAAATATTTTGAAGTAACCCCAGATAGTAGTTTTCCTTGCTTTGCTATCACCAATTATGTATAAGATGTCTCTAATTTGAACAGATACTAGTCTGTCACCTTCCCATTGCACTTTACCAACTCTCAAAACTTCATTCATGAAGTAGAAGAATAGAAATAACATCAGATTTCCATACTTGAAAGAGTTCTTCTTGTCCTTGATTTTACAAATATTTTCAATTAGCTGGCTCTAAAGTAACTCACATAAGTCATATTCTGCATTTTCCTTGATCATTTGATAAGCTACATAGATTACAGTACCATATACAGAGTTATCCCAACGAGAGTGATATATTCTATATCCAATAACCATAGAAGTAAATCTTACATCTAACTCAATGATGTCATTAATTGTCATGGCTCTTTTGTCAAAAATGGAACCAGTTGCCTCAGTGACTATTTGGTTCTTCATAGCTTTCAATGTGGGCAACCCACCAGATGAATTCAGACCAGTAACAATGCTTATAGCTTCTCTTGTGATCTTGAAGGGTTGACTTAACCATATGAACTTGGCATGCACTCGACTTACTATGTACTAAACCCATTCATTTTCATTGAACACAGGAAACTTCACAATCTGTGTGAACTTCTTCTCCTCCAAAGTCTTAAATTCAAGCCTTACACAAAGATCTTCTCCCACAATGTGATTTTTGTACAGATTTAACAATTGGGAACTACTTGAGTCCTCAACATTTGCATGAATATATGCCCTAATATCTTCAATGTGCAAAAATCTATACGGAATAGAAGAAAATGCACCTAATGGTTTTGTCTCAATAGATTTGAACGGGTACCATTTGAATTTTGGGCAGGGTCTATCCTTAATATCAATGACTAATGGAGAGACCATTTTTAGAAATTTCAAATTCACAAGTTTTGTAGATAAATACCTTTCGTCGGATTAGGTTTTTTTTGCCGAATCGCCTTTAGATTTGTATCTTGCCAAAATACACTTGTAGAGCTCTCCAAACTTCTTCTTCTCAAAATGCAATGTGACGAATGAGGAATAGAAGTAACCTTTTATCATTCACACACCTAACCTTTTATCACAATAAATGGTTTTTTCCTAGGTCTTTCGTACACCCTGTTTTCATGGACTGTGAAAGAAAATTCTTCTACGGACCTTCAATTTTGCATTCACAGTAGTTCCCAAAACATATGTAGATCACTAATGTAATCGTTACAATTTTCCACATCCCGGCACCAACTACCCACAAGGGCGTAAATTTTTTTCTTGAGAGCTCCCCCTAGCTAGAGGCCTTAAACTAATTCCTGGAGGAATTTCAGGCACTAGATTTTGGTGTGAACTCATTTCCTACATCAAAAACACTCTTCTTCACCCATGTCTTCTTCATCTGACTTTTGATCTCATCTGTAGTGACTTTTCCTTTTCCCTTATTATCCTTTTACATATTTTTCCCTTTGTTTATCAGACCCTTCCCGCTTCTACAGAATCTTGCAATGTGACTAGATTTTTTACAATTATAGCACACCACATTTATTTGTCCAAACTAGTTATTCCACTGATTTTCTCTTGATTTGCAGTAGTTAGAAATATGGCTAAATCTATTGTAGGCATAACATCTAACATCTCGATTGAAAAATTTGTTTGTCATATTTCTACATCCAATTGACTTATGACCGTACTTATTACAATTGAAACATTGACCGAAGAATGATTCACCAATTGAATTCATTCTACTTCTACATTGTTTAACCATATGACCGAATTTATTACAAACAAAATAGTACCATTGAATTTTTGAGCATTGGGTTTTCTTAATGGATACCTTCTAGCTTTTCTCATGTGATTTCCTTTCCTAAATTTCCTGTGACCAAATCTAGAGCTTTTGCCTTTCTCATATCGAAGACCTTGCTTGTCACTTCCAATCTTCTGACTTTGAATCAGTTCATCAAGCTTAGCTGAGCTAATCATGAACTTCTCCTTGTATTCATTTGCAGTGGAAATTTCATCCCTGAGAATAACAATATGTCTTTCAAGCTCTTCTTCATTGTTTTTGGATTGTTGCAATTCAAGCTCCAACTGATTGAATCCACCATTAATTTTGCTGCATTCTTTAGATTTTTCTTTCAAGGACTGAGCAAGATTCTCTTCATTCTTCTTTTTCTCTTCAATCTCCTTGGTCATCCTCATCACAATAGATTCCATCTCATGCTTTAGGACAACATTATCTCTGGTGATCTTTTCACATTCTTCTATCTTTTCCTTTAGGGATTTACTTAAGTGTTCATCTTCCATGCTTTTACTTTCTTTCTGCTTGAGCTGATCACAAAGATCCTTTCTCTTTTCCTTGGACTTATTGATTTGATCTTTCAATGATTGAATGAATTTATTAGCATTCATGAGGCTTTCTTGCAATTCTCAGACTTCGGATTTGGACTGATCAAGATCATCTAGTGCCACCAAAAGTTGTTGTTGAAGACTGCAAGAATCCATTAAATCACTTTCTCAGATCTTCCCCAAGCTATTAAAATTCTTTCGAGGAGCTAGGCTCTAATACCAATTATTGGAATCAAGGAACACTGAGAGGGGGGGCAGTGAATTAGTGTTCTACAAAATTTAACTTTATTAACTTGATCTTTAAACCACTTATAGCATTGAACCAAAAGAAAGATGCAAGAACACAAGGAAATCAACCACAACACCATAACACAAGGATTTTTACGTAGAAACGCTGTTAGGGGAAAACCACGGTGGAGGCTAATCCACAATATGAGTATACTCAAAACAAGTGTTTACAAATGGGGAATGCACATGCATTTAGGCACACTGCCTACAGCTCATTACTCAAATACAAAAAGGATTAATACCCAAAAGAAGACTCACTATCTTACAAACAACTGGAGTGGTTGAACTATGAAATAGCATCTAATAATGCCTGAGTATAGTTCTGGTTAAGCACTTTTACAACATTCTTCACATTCTATCTAATTCTTCTCTTGAAACTCTGTCTGCTTTAATTCGGATCACCAATCTTTGTTCTGCACAAGTGAAACTGTGCACAATTGATTTATATTTCTTCTAACTCTCATAACATATACCAAAATAATATAAGTAATCGATTATATATATTTACAACTAAATATTACATCAACTGCATGTCCACTTTAACAAAATATAAAAATGCACAAACTATCAGCCCAATCCATAAACAATTAATGTGAACCAACCAATGTTGGCCACAACATAGTGAGGACCCAAACAACATGTCTCAAACATGAAACACCTTAAATAATTTTGCCTCAAAGATCCACAACACGCTATACTCACCTAGTCAGTCTTTTTGTACTGTTAGACTAAAAATCAATAAACTAGATCTTTAAACTTGCACACCAATCAATACGAGGCCCAATGATTCAAAGATAAGATAGTTCATACATCAAAATACCTTCCCTGATATCCACAACAAAAAATTATAATAGGAAATTACATAGGAGCCAATATACACAACTATGTCAGATGCCTTGTTTTAGCTTTGACAATTAACACATATCTTCAAACTATCTTCTAATATAAGCAATTACTGAGGTGCAGATAGGATTATTGACTAGGGTTTCCATCAATGACAACACCAAATGACTTGTTAAATGTCTCTTGCTAATAGTTCCCTAAGAGGAGACCTTAAATGGACTAAGCAAAACCCATTTGAACATGTCTTATCCTAGACTTTTCCTACACATTTCACACATTAAGTTGTGAATATTTTATCCTAGACTTTTCCTCTCTTGCAAACATTAGGCATGGTGTTCCCTAAGAGGATACCTTAAATGAACTAAGAAAAATCCCTTTGAACATGTCTTATCCTATTTTTCATTTTTTTCATAAGTTTCTAGCATAACACAACTTTATAACCTTTTGAAGCTCAAAGTTACAACCCTTTTTCATGGCCACCAAGAATAACACACTTTACTTGCATGTGGTGCCTTGTTTGTTCATAAGTGCTTAGCATAACACAACTTTCTAAACCTTATGGAGTTCTGAGTTCATATTGTCTGGTTCCTTATTAAAGTTATTAGAGGTATAAATTTGGTATGGTATGGGAGCCTGATGAGACTCTCTCATTTTCCACCCTTAGGTGCTCACCTAGTGGACAACAAATTTCACTAGTCGTGTGAGTGTGCATTGTTGTTTGCATAGTGGACAATGGGTTCCACTTGTAAACATTTTTGGACAAATAGTTGAGGTTGTTCCACATCGTGTTGGATAGTTGAGGCTTGATCTACCCTTTTCTCTTTTTCTTTTTCTCTTTCTTTGAGTCTTTTGCATTGTATGATTGAGTATCTTGTCATTGCTGCATATATATGTTTAACATAGGAATGTGTCTCCTTGTGCTTTTGTTGGATTTTCCATGAGATCTTAAATCTTGGAGGCTTGATCACCTTCCTTGATCTTTTTCATCTTATCTTTCCAATGGTTGTACAATTAGACCTCTCTTGATTGTCTACTTTAGTGTGAGTTTGACACAAGGCCATCCTCTCACTAAAGTGGGGGCTCCATGTAGTGTAGAAAAATGTAACTCTTTACATTTTCTCACTTGTTTGGGACCTCCTATTTAAATTGGACTTAATAATGCCTTAATTTAGTGTTGTTAAATGTACCTTATTACATTTATACACTTATTTGGGCCCTCTTAATTAATTATGCCTTAATTAGCCCTTTAATTCATTTACAAGCCTATTAAATTGCATTTTCCAATGGGAAACTTGATAATAATTAATGCCTAAACATAACACTTTACATTGAGCAATGCATGTTCCAGGTTAATGACTTGGGACCCATTCACCCATGGGTGAATGGGTCCTCCCTAAACATTAGGACCTAAATCTATATTATGTTTTTTGTTGTATTTGAATGTTTTCAAATCCATAATTCAATGTTATCTTGTGATATTTGAAGTTTGGGAAATTAAGGATACATACCTATAAATACAAGGTTATTTCACTATGTTTCACCTAGAATTTTCAAGACTTTTCAAGCTAGCAATTTTGAAGATCTAAGAGAGAATTTCAAGAGTAACAAGAGGCATTCAAGAGCAGATATATCAGATATTTATTGCATCATTCAAGATCCATTAATCATATCAAATTCTTCTTGCATCATGCATGTTTTTGGAGCTAACATTGTGAAGTAGGTTTCATGATCAATTCAAGCATTCAAATTATCATTTCAAGCAAGATTCAAGTGTCAAGATCCACATCTAATTCAACCATCTCATGCAAGTTGTAGGTCTCCTAAGATCTCCATTATCAAGGTTTCATTCAAGGGTTTGTTGAGTGGTAACATAGCTTTGTTCATTCTTCATTCCATCTTTCATGTTTCATTTTAATTCAAGGTTTGATTACCAAAATGGGGTTTGACCAAGGAAAACCCCTATTCACCCAAATATATATATTTTTCTCTCTTGTATGTGTGATTGTAGATTTAGGCTAAAGAAAGATTGAAGACCTTTTAAAGTGTAATATTTACAAAGTTGTCAAAGTTACAAAAAGTTGTCAAAATTGTCATCATCTGAGGGAAACTAAGATCCTGAAGTCATTTCCAACATTCCAACTATGAAATCTAGGCAAATTGGAAGATTTAGATCTACATTAGAGGCTCCTAAAATTTACAGAAAAAACTTGCACTTGGACCCATTCGCCCATGGGCGAATGAGTCTCATATCAACTTTTGAAAAACACTTTTGGTGATTGGTACACATATTTTTTCCCTTCTTAGATTTGCATTTTATTTTCTGGTTCTGAAAATATTGAGTTCAATATTGTTGCTTCAAGTGTTAGATTGCATTTTGGTGTTGATTTTCTATTTTTTAGTTTTTCTCCCCAAAGTGTTATTTGACCTTCACCCCTATTCTTCAAGCATAAGGAAATTTGAAGATTCTCACTTTGAATTGATTCACCTAAGGGTTGCTAATAAATTCATTGTTTGGATCTCATTTCCTAATGAAAAAATGATAAATAGGCCCCTTATCATATCATATTTGATAACCCCCTTCCCCTTGAAACACCTATTTTTCTTCATTTCAAGAGATATCTCACATCTTGCATACCATATAGGTTTTTTTTCTTCCAAAGGGGAGGAACATTGTTTAATGCTTTTGGATCATCTTCAACATTCAATGTCGAGCTTCTACCATCATTGCAGGATCCTCAACATTGAGGGGGGGGGGGTTGCATGGTCTCTCTTCTTCTTCTCTCTTATGGGGGGGATTTTTCCTTGCATGGGGTTTTGTTCATCTCATGAATAATTGAGAGATATTCTCTCTTATGGGGGGAATTTTTCCTCGCATGGGGTTTGGTCCATCTCATGCATCAGTGAGAGCATTTTTTTTTTATCTCTCTTTTGGGGAGGAGTTTTGTCCCATTGGTTTTTCTCCTTTTCTTTGTTTGTAAGAGATTACATTTGCATTTGTACATGGGTACCTAATATGGCCTCATAGTTGGGACCCATATTTGTTTCATTTGCATAATAAATAGCTACTCCCTAAGTTGCACTTAAGGGAGGGTGTTAGTGCAAACAAAGTCTTGTACCTAGTTAATTCATTACTAGGGGACTTATGGGACTTATGTACATGTTAATTTCACTTAGGTCCTAGGAAGGAATATTTCTAGAAGGTGTTAGTTGTCATTAGATCGTCTCTTATCTTTTGACTTATAACTCATGTGTCCTAGGTAGTTGTGATAAGTTGCCACATGTCATAGGATTAAGACACTTGTCATAATCCTATTTAGTCTTGTGTCTCACCTTTGCTATATAAGTAGGTGGTCTCATGTAATTTACAATTGATTCTTGGATAATAAGTTCCATTGCAATATTGAGCACTGCATATTGATCTCTCTTGTGCTTTCATGAAGTTCCTAGATCTTGAGTGGCTATAATCTTCAACCAATCTTGCATGGTGTAGAGTTATTCTATACCAACTCTTACATAATATATAGAGTTTAGATAAAGAAAACTACTACAACCCTATCTAATTTAGTAGATGGGATGACTTATAAAATTTATAAGCTCTAGCTCATTATGCCAAAGGTGTTCCCTATTTGAAAAGAAGCAAGCTAATTCCAATAATAAATGGTTGATAATGTCTAAAAAATGTGCAAGATGATTGCATGTTTTTTAACCTTCAATTTTTACTATTGTTGTCAAATTTTACCGCTTTATATTCTCGTCTATTGTATTTTTGTTTTATTTGTTTGGGTTCTCTATATTTTTGTTGGCATAAGAATAAAATAAATCCTAACTATACTTAATGCTACTTGACCATGAGTTGTGGCATCCTTTTTAAAATAATTTTGCTAACCACATCAAACTTTATAAATATCTTAGAGATGTAAAAGAAACCAAAGATTAATTAAAATGTATTTTTGGATGGCCTTCCATTTCACCTCTTCCTTTTGTCTTTTTCATTTTATTTAGTGTATTCTTATTCATGCACATACAAGAATTATAGGGATTCATTTATAATATAAATATAAAAATTGTATATATTAATATATTGTATAATATAATAAATAATATATAAATAATATAATATAATATAATATATAATACATATATTATATGACATATAATATAAAATTTAATGTAATATTATAAATAATATAATATAGATATAATAAACAATAATATAATAGAATTAAAGAGAACACACTTGTAGGTTAAAGATATCGGTGGCATGAAGGACACACACACGATTAAAAGAAGATAGTCCTCCATTCAATAATGTTCCCATTCATGGATATCATCAATTTCTAATCAATGCAAATCATGCATATCTTAGATAGATAATATTAATCCTCATAGTTGGAAGGTCTATAATATAAAATTTAATGTAATATTATAAATAATATAATATAGATATAATAAACAATAATATAATAGAATTAAAGAGAACACACTTGTAGGTTAAAGATATCGGTGGCATGAAGGACACACACATGATTAAAAGAAGATAGTCCTCCATTCAATAATGTTCCCATTCATGGATATCATCAATTTCTAATCAATGCAAATCATGCATATCTTAGATAGATAATATTAATCCTCATAGTTGGAAGGTCTATAATGGTCGAATAGGCATGTCAATGCTACCAATATTTCACCAATACTCTACATAGAACACAAAATCACTAAAAGACATGAGAAGGTCATGTCATGAAGCACACCACACAAAGTAGAGTAGGTTTACTATGAAACCCATCAAAAGAAACCATTTTAAAAGAGAGCTTAAATAAATTATGTCTTCCAAAGGTTTGTTTGTAGAAGAACTCTATTGAAAGGTGAAATATGATTTAAATTGGGTTTATATGTTTGACCAAAGTAGTTAATTTTTCCTTCCAACAATGAAGGTTGTACAACACATATTTTACCTTGTACTCTACACTACTTTGCATCCAAATATATGATGTACAATAATGAGTACAAATACAAGTATATTCTTCAAGTTCAAAGTACCCTCTTCAAAATTCATCTCCATATTCACATGAAGAAGATCATAGCAATAGCAAGAAGAAAAATCCAATTGCATTTCAACATAAACCCTACATGGAACATATTTTTTTCCCTATGTTAATTATTTCATGCCACAATAGATGTCATGATGGCCATCAACAACCCTAATAGTGCATAAATTGAAACTACATAGATTGTCTTGTAAAGTAAAAATACAATCAACTGCTAGTGTGATTTGACCCATTCATTGACATCATTGCTTGTTAGGGAATTTAATTCATTAAAACATCAACATTTTGAGAATGTTTTATTTCTCACAAATTGGGGTACAAAATGGTTGAAGAAAAAGAAAATCTCTATTGAGTATAGGTGATTTTGTTGTCCAAGTCTTTAGCCTTTGCTTATAGTTTTAATATAAATTTAAATATTTATTCAATACATTATTACTTACATTTTAAAGAACTAGCAAGGGTATATCATATTTCAACCTTGAATTCAACATGATAGTTTGCTACAGGAAAGAAGGATCAATCATGTAGTTTATTTTATTCTTTTGTATTATTAGTATCTTTTCTTACTATCCAACCCCATTGTCCTTACTTTATTTTATTTGATAGTGCTTCCAAGAGGAACCCCAATATTGTTGGGGGAGTTATGTTTTTGAATGGGAATCCTTGTGTCAAATTTATGATTGGCTTGGGTTCTTCTACAAATAACTATGTTGAAGCTAAAAAAATGAGATTGGGGATGTCTCTTGCACTTGAAGGGGGACACAAAAATTTGAAGGTTTTTGAAGACTCCAATTTATAATTATCAAAATAATAAGTTAAACTCATTATAAGTATATTAGTTTTGATAATGAAATCAAGTTTCTTAAGCTCACATCAAAATAGTATAGCATGATTAAATTTTGGCATATACATAGAAAGTTCAACAAAGAGGTGGATAACATGGTAAACATATGGGTCACACTCTCAATCTTGGATAATTGCAAATTATTTATAATTTCTCTAAAGTGATTATTCACTAGATAAATCCACCTTTTTTAGATAGATATATAAACCATTTCTCAAGATTCCTAAACTTTGCACAACAATCATTAATGGATTTATGACAAGATAGTTGAAGGCTTATAATATTGAGAATTATTGATATAAAATATGTAAAAACTATTAATCAATCTTGATCAATTGTAAATATGGAACTTCTATAATGTGATTATTCACTAGATAAACAAACCATTACTCAATCACAAACTTTACACAACAATCATTAATGAATTTATTACAAGATAGTTGAAGCCTTCTAATATTAAGAATTATTGATATAAAATATGTTGATAAGCAATATAGGTTATATTAGCCTCATATAATTATTATATAGTTATAATTGGTTACATAATTAGCAATTGACAACAAATTATATTAGAAATATAACGTATTTTGGTCTATTAGAGGGCTAGTTTTATTTGATAAGACCTCTTTTATATGAATATAGCCTTCCTTTTAGTGTGAAGGTCCACCTACCTCTCTCCCTTACTCTCCCTCCCTCTATCTCCCCCCTCTATCTTTTGCTATCTATCGCTCGCTCCCTCCTTCCCTCCCTATCCCCTATATATATCTCTATCTCTATCTCTCTCTCTCCCTTTCTTTTCCCATATATCCCTATCTCTCTTTCTTTCTCTTCCCATATATCTCTATCTCTCCCTCTTTCTCTCTCCCCTTCTCTATCTCCCCCTATTTCTCTCTCCCTCTCTATCTCTCCCTCTTTTCATCTCTATTTGTCTATCTCTACTTCTCTCAATTTGTTTGTCTCTCTATCTATCTCTCTACCTCTCTCTCCCCCTCCTATCTATATCTCCTTATATATCTCTTTCTCTCACTCTATCTCACCATCAATATCTATATTTCTCCCTCTCCCTCTTCCTCTATATATCTCTAATATCGTCCTCTCTATCTCCCTAGATCTCTCTTATCTTTATCTCTCCTTCTACCTCTCTCTATCTATTTCTCACCCTCTTCCTCTCTCCCTCTATCTTCATCTATCTTGCTCTCCCCCCTCTATTTCTAAACATGTTTGAGCCCTCTCTATCCATCTCTCTCTCCCCCCCTCTTCCTCTCCCTCTTCCTAGACCTCTATATTTATCTCTTTTCCTTTCTATCTCTATCGCTCCACGTTTCTTCTTTCATCCCTCCCTTTATCTCTATCTTTACATCTTTACATCTCTCTACCCCTATATCTCCCCCTCTTTGCACCTCTCTATATATCACTTTCTATCTTTATATTTATCTTTCTATCTGTATCTCCTTATTCCTCTCTCTCTCACTCTTCCCCCCTCTATCTCTCCCTCTCTCCCTATTGCAAACATAGCATGAACCTATTGGTAATGGATCCTAATTATCTTCCTATTTCAAAGGTTTTATTTTAGTTAGTTTTGGATCCCTATAAGTGGATGCATAGTTGATTTGAAGCTATCACTTCTTGATTGAGACCTTTGTTGCACAAACAACATCATTTTCTAAACAACCTACCAATCAGCCTCATGTACTCCACAAATGTATGTAAAAGAATACACCAAATTTTTTTTGGAGTGACCTTCTACACCTCTTCAACGTACTCATTGCACACCAAGGTGCGATTTCTAGTACTAACTAATACCAATACATATTAGAATGGGGTCTCCTAACTTTGCCTTCCCCTTCAAAACCTTTTTGTCCTCAAAGCTTGACATGCATAAACTTGGATAGAATGGAGATAGGCCCCCATGTGGCATCTTCAAGTTGCATAACTTTTCATTGGACTTGCACATCTTCAATAACATGATAATAAAGTCATATTTGTGTGCTTGTGTAACATCTCCTCTAGTTCCAAAAAATAGGCCTCTCCTCATTCAATGAGAAATGTTTGGTTGAAACTAGTGTAGTGTGTGACATAACTCTCTCAAGGAAAGAGACATGAAAAAGTGGGTACATCTTTTAAGACAATGGAGGTGTTAGCTTATACACATCTAAAATTCGCTTTTGTAAATAGAAAGATTCTTTTCTGTAAATATAGGTTTGAACTATAATAGATTATGATTAATTAGCATATACAAAAACATGCGTCTTGACAACAAAAACTATTTTCTATATATTAAAGAAAATATTCTGTTTAATTTTATTCATTTTCAATAAATTTAAGTCTACAGTTATTATTTGTAAATCTAAACTCTAAATCCTAAACTGTTATTAGTAAAGGTGCTGTTATTCCCTTACACTATGAAAGGCAGATTAAGAAGGCCCATTGCAATTATAATCGCATGGATTTTTGCTTAAAATAAATAAGAATAAAGTGAGACGGCAAATAAAAAGAAAAAGAAGAAAAAAAGAAAGGGAAGTTGGACCAGCAGCTTGTAAACCATCTAAAATATTACTGACTTTAGTATACTTTGATTAAGAAACAAGCATTCTTCAATCCTCCTCTCAATTTCAAATTCAAACAACAAAATAAAGCAGAATGTTCCTCCACCGCTGTGAAAGCAAAGGATGCAGAAGCAAATAACATCTCTTTACACAAAGCCTGTCTGCTCATCACCAACTTTGCTTTATACTTGCTTTACACTTAACTTATTCTGAGCCAATGTGAACAACAAAGCTGATAGAATTATATACTAACTATTACTTAAGACTTATTTAGTTGGAATGTGACCAGGAAAGCTGAGAGAATGATATATTATGCATTACCTACATTTATTTTGAGCTAGAATGTGAACAAAAAAGCTGAGAGAATGTTAGATTTTGTGCAATTGTGATGAAGAGAAATGAAGGACCATACCTCAACAATCTCACAAATCTCAGCAGCTGTATCTTCTTTTGTTACCATCTACAATCATGTAGACATCCTCCTGAATGAATTGAAGTTTAAGGAGCCTGTTGCCATGGAGCTGCAGGCAGACCTAAGCCTTCTCCCTACACTTATAATGGAAAGCCTCCCTACACTGAACACAGGGAACATTTATCATGATAGAAACTTCTACAGAGTCTTAAAACTCATGTGTAAGTCTCTGGAGGAAGCCAGAGATACTCTGGATGAGTACATAATCTCTGTTGTTGCATCTATTCTTCACACTGGATCCTTCAACCTCAGATTGGCAGAATCTAGAAGCAGAATCAAGCATGCAGTTAGTCTATACAATACTTATTGCAATAAGGGGACACCACTGTGGATTAATCCAGTTATGCGCACGACAAACATTACTACAGTTGATGAGGATCTGGTGAATATGTGGGAATGCTTGAATAAGCTGGAACAGGATAAGATTGGTTTTGAGCCAATACAGGGGCCTTGTCCAAAGAAGATTCTGAGAGTTGTTGCAAAATTGAGAACTAAGAAAGTTAGTACAGAGGAAGTGCAGAAATGGGAGCAGGAGGAGATGGAGCAGTTTTGTAGGGCAGGGGGCTTGGAGGCTTTGGTATGTTTGTTGTGTTCTTCCAATTCAGAGTCTGTCCAAATGCAGGCCTTGAAGTTCCTTGGGATTATTGCAGCTAAGAATGGGAATATGAAGAAGAGGATTATCAACATGAGGTATGTTAACAATAATGATAATCCTAGTGCTGTGGAGTTGATAGTATCTGTGATGGCTTTGTCTGGTGCTGGAGATCTGCTGCATGAAGCTGTGGCCTTGCTGAGATCGTTGATGAGAAACAATGGGGAGAATATTGTGAAAAAGGCTTGCCAGCCAGCTGCCATCGCCGCTTTGTTAAGGATTCTGGCTTGCAGTTCATGTAATGTTCAGGTACAGGAAAATGTTCTAGGACTTCTGTGGGAATTTTCTGTTTATGAAGAAATGAACGATAGGATAGCTAACACAATTGTAAATGAGGATGTGCTGTTTGAAAGACTGGTTCGTCTTTGTGGGTGTTCTTCTTCGCCTGTGATTGAATTTTGTGCAGCAGCACTCCTGCAAAATCTATGCATGAATGAGGACATGAGAAGTAAAGTTTCAGCAACTGAAGGAATTGCAGAAGGTTTATTGTATTTGATAGAAAGCTTCGATATGCCTTCACAGGTCAAGGCTTTGAAACAGTCTGAGAATTGCAACTCCCCAATGGTTATGGGGTGGTGTATCTCAATGCTAGATTGTGGCTTTGAAACATATCAGATCAGAGGCCTGGATTTGTTGCTGGGATTCTCTCACTCTATTGTCTTTCTGCAGCTTGCAGCACATGAAGGTGCTATATCAAGACTGGTTAAATTACTTAATTCTGGTTCCACTACAGTGCTTGAGAAAGCCATTGAGGCTTTGTACATGCTCTCCATGCCGGAGGAGAATGAGGTAAGAATAGCCTCTAACGACATGGCCATCCAGAGGCTTACAGCACTTTTAGAATCGGATTCCTCCTCTGTAAGGGGAAATTCAGTCAAGGCATTGGATAGCCTCTCTTTCAATCAAATCAACAAAGAAAAAATACTCGAACAGAACAGATCATTGGAGAAGGTTGCAGCTTCACTCTTCCATGAATCCTGTGCTGCACAGTCTAGTGCTTGTAGTCTACTTTGGAACCTCTCCAACACCGCCACAGCCAACAAGATTAAGATTTCTTCCATTCATGGAGTCCCACAGAAGCTCTCTGATTTGTTGCTGTCCGATTCTCCTCTTGTTCAGGAGAAAGCAGCAGGAGCCATCATGAGCCTTTCATACAATGGTAGAAGCAGAAATATGATGGCTTCCGCAGCTTGTATATTTGAAAGATTGATCAATCTCCTTGACAGTGTGCCAACTTTGGTGCATCAGAATGCAGCAGGTGCTCTGTATAATCTGTCCATAAGCCCACAAAATATTGCAGCAATTGGAGCTCATCCAAGAAGTGTGGCAAATCTTGTTACTCTGTTATCTTCCAAGGGTGGTCTTGTACAGGAGTATGTAGCAGGAGCTCTGGGGAATCTTGCTTTGTTTGAAGAGATTAGAGAAGAAATGAAACAAAAGGGAGCCATGCCCTTGTTGAAGAAACTCAAGAACAACTCTTCTAATATATCAGTCAAGACACAGGCTAAGAGGGCCCTAGACAATCTCATGGTATGAGATAAATTTCAAATATATGCTTTTTGGTGTTCATTTCATTTAAGTCTTTTATTTGTCCTTTATAAGTCCTCCATAAGCTGCATATCATAAGCATTTGCTACTGGTAGGTTGCTAAAATGGATGGAATATATACATGTATATTTTACTGAGGAATTGAGAGTTTAGTTTAGTGATCTGGAGTTTACCTCTTTATAGGGCAAGTCTCCTCATATTCTCTCGAGCGACGTGCAATAGACCTTCATCCACATTGCAGACAAATCAAGAGTTGAACCCATGACCTAAGCTACCTAAAATAACAGCTGCACAACATTATATTCTTAAAAGGTCAAAGTCTTTTATATTCTTTACTATTAAAAAATAATGTAGAAAACCAACATTTTAGAACATTTTTTTTCAAGTAGGATAATTACACAAAGTGTGTGGAATGCAACAAACTCTATTTTTAGACTAGATCTGACTGTTTTCAAATGTGAATGTATAATTTAAATTAATTTTGTGGTGCATAGATCCAATTATGTCCATCAAATCTACAAAATTTGCATTGAGAAGTTTTATAAATATGAAAGTAGATGTCAATTATGAAGTTTGATCACAAATATGAAATTAAAGTTGACTATCTCTTCGCATTAAAATAGGTTGCAAACATTTTTGAGTAATATGGTTGACACATTAGTGTAGAGGAAATAAATGACCCTTGAAGATTTAAATAAATAAAAGTTGAGTTTGATGATTCATTTTATTAGTGCTAATTGAAACAATAAATGATCATGTGCTAAATTGGAACGTTGAGTGATTAGGATTTTGCAATTTATGTTGTGAAAGTATCTAGTTACATTAATTAACCATGTGATAAATTAGAATAAATGATTAGAATTTTGTAATTTATTTTGAGCATTCGTAGTTGTGTGTTACGATATAGGCTTGATAATTGAAATGTGAGGCAAGATATGTGATTAGAAAGTTGATACAACTAAATTTTGAGTGGTTGTATCTTGAAAAAAATAACACTAGTGAGGACAAACTTCTAAAACTAAGATCCTATTTGAAAATTATGATCATCTCTGGAGCATAAATGGTCTCTAGTCCTTGTAGATAAGATTTACATGTCACTATCTTGGAAAATAATTGTGTTGTTAAATGACACTAGTGAGATTTCTAAGCTAGGGTCTAGACATGTGCTAACTTCCCCCTTACACCTTGGTCAAACCCTAGACTAATTTAATGGTAGAAATAGTAGAGTTAGATGTCAAGTGATCGTTTTACAATTAAATTTCAACATCATGATGAAGAGGCCCTCATGTGTCATATATGTATGTAGGGAATATGTTGGTGTGAATATATGTCTTGTACCTAGTGATTTACCTTTCTAGGGACTTAGGGGACTTATTCACATGTTAAGTTTACTTAGGGTTATAAGATTCATTCTAGAAGTCTTTTTTGGCATGTCTAGAGCTTATCTTTCTAGCTTTTAATGCTTGATTCCTAGGTTGTTAGAAGTTATTTGTCTCATGTCATAGGATTAAGACACATGTCGCAATCATGTTTAATCCTATTCCTTACCTTTCCTATCTAATCAAGGTCATTGTACTCATTTTTAAGATACTTTCTACCTCATCATCATTTTGATAGGTCTTAATATCAAGTAAACTTGTATTCTTGCATACCCTCTTGTGGAAGGAATTCATTTTTTTTTGCAGGTGGTCTTGGGTATAGATCTAATCTTTAGCTCTTACAAGATATGTCATAATGGATGGTAGGTATGGATTCTTGGGAGGGTAGAAGTGTAGGAATCCAAGTGGAGGGAGGTGTGTAATATTTGAAGGAGGTGTTGAAGGGTTTTTTATAGTTGTGAGTGATCTATGGGGTAGTTAGTGTTAGTTGAGGTGGAAAATATGACATAGGGTGGAGAAGAATTGAAAGGAAAGCATAGGCATGGATAAGATTGACTAGGCTTTGAGAGTGGATGGGAGGATAAAGGGGTAGGAATAGGGGAACAAGATGAGATATGGCTAGGTGGGTATGGTTAGAGGGATTACGCTTAAGAGATGAAATCAAATTATGAAGGTATAATGGTGCATAGGGTGAACGAGAAGGGAATAGTGATATGATATGAGAAAGGAAACATGGTGACATGGAACATAGGGTGGATTAGGAGGGGCTTAGGATTTGGCCATAGGTGGTGAAGTGGGCACATTGTGTGTGATATTATAAATGTGAGGAGGGGGAAAAATATGGTAAATGTGTTTAGGATTTTATGAAATTGACTAAGAATGGTATCATTTAAGGATATGCAAAATAAGACACCATGATAGGTTCTATATGATAAACTTCCCATCACATTTATTAGATTCATTAGGCTTAGTCAAAATGTGTGGCAAAGAGGAGGATGCAGGTGATAGTTTGTCTATGGAGGTCTCAGAGACATGAGTATACTATGAAATAGGTGAAAATAATGGTGGATAATCTTTGATTATATGGATCAAAAGCATAGAAACCATCGATTATGTCTTCACTAGAAGAATCACTAAAGGCATCAAATGAATTATTGCTAGAAAAATAAGATCTTTTGGTTGAAGGCTATCAAAGGTAAAAAATGGTTGGGAGTATAGGTGTATCAAATTAAGGAATGGATTTTTGAAAGATGGGGTAATATTGGGATGAGATAGCAGGTTAGGATCACAAATAGGGAGTGGGTAAGAAAACATAGGATGAACAAGGATCTATATTGTTGGAAGATAAAGATGTGAAGATGGTATACTAGGGATGCATGAATTGGTATAGAATAGAGGGAATAGAGTCACTAGGATTTGAGGAAAAATCAAAGACATGAGGGATGAAGGAGGCTAAATGATCAAGGGTAAAAGGATGGGATGTAAAGAAGGGATAAAATGTAGGATAGTGCATAGAGTGGTGTAAAATGATGGATGAGGATAGGCATGCTAGGGAAAATCAAATGAAGTCTAGGATATGGTTAAGGATCTATGTGGATGAGTGGCTAATTGGGAATACAATTAATATGTATATAGTAATCTTAGATGTGATGAATAAAGATTCTTTTAGTCTATTACAAGTAACCAAATCCAAATAACTAAGAGACCAAATTTTGGGGGGATGAAAATAAAACCATTTTATTATAATTCAAAAGGTTGAAATAGTAGGATTGATTATGTTCACCAAAATGTAACCTTAAAATAATGATATTTTCCAAAAAATACTTTAATGTGTGGTTCTATAAGATAGTATGTAAACTAAATCTATGTCTAGGTTTCTGTAGATGCAAAGACAATTATGAAACCTAAGACTATCTTCAACCATCCAAACCTTATTTACAATCACTAAATGAGCTTGGAAAAGTGCTATTAAAATGATGAATAGACTGATTAAAAATGTGTAAACTTATGATTTTGATATTAAAATTCTAAGCTAGGTGATGAAAAGCTACAAATAAATGGGTCAATAGGCACCTAGGCTAGTTTAATCTAGTTCTAAAAAGTGCTACATATTGGATTCTACAACTATTGTTGAATTTTTGGGCTATTTTTGGCATGTGGTGGCCAAGTGGATGACCGGTATCAAGGCCTTACAAAAAATTGGTGATGTATTGTTTGACATTACTTAAGAAACATAAGTTTATATTTCATGAAAGATCTCTATAGTATGATGTATATGAGCTAACTATACTACTAATAATCTTCAAGTATTTTTAGAGATATAACCTACAAAATAAATTTGGTATGATGGTAAAGCTATGAAAACATGATTTAGAAGGGGATTCTTCCTTGGCCACCCCATTATTAGTGTTCAAACATGGATCTACATGATAAAAAAGAATGATTAAGGTGTAATGAAATGATTAAAATGAAAAAACTATACCTAAAGTTATTCAATTCATTAAAATTTCAAAACCATGTCTTAGGTTTCTTGGGAACTATACAAACAATCATGGATGGGAGAAAAGGTTTGGATAGAAAACTAGAATTTTGTGAAAAAGAAAATTGGCACTATGAGAAAAATGGGGTGTATAAATAATATTCTAAACTATCTCTAATATAGGTTTGACTTGGTTTCATCAAATGACGTTATTTCTTTTCAAATCTACAAGGGTTTCAAGTTGGGTGAAAGTTACTTGATATTGGAGGTAGCTACATTTTTTGGATCACCTTGGGCCAGATTTGACCCAACCATTGCATTTGGAAGGCCTGAAAAGCCTAAGGATCAATTGTCAAATCATCAAAATTGAATATTTTTTCCAAAGGGAATTAGAGGAAATTTTTGGTTTGTCACCATTTTCATACGGTCATACAGATCTATACCCAGCCATACTACATGACATCATCAAATCCACAATAGTCACCTAGTCACTAAGAATATTCCATAACATATTCTTTATTATGTGTCATGTTGGTGTAATATCTCCCTATAGATGGTGCAATTTTATTGAGTACATTATCAAATAATAAGTTTGTCAGTGTGGTATGTAGCATCAATTTTATTTATTAATTTGTTTTTCATTTAATTTTATTATGTCATGGCTGGTATTGGCATGGTGTGATGGTTTAAAGGTGGCATTGTTGTTTGTGCCACCAAGGTTCAAACCCCATTGGGGTGGTATTGTTGAATGTTGTAATCTGGTTTATAGCTCCAGTCAAAAGCGTTTACCCCTTGAATAAAAAAAAAAAATTTATTATGTCATGATTTTAACCCTTTGTTGTAAGGTTAAAAATCCCTAGTTGGTGCTTATTTATGGGGGCTTATGCCTTAGGCGACATGGCTTAGGCCCATTGCACTCCTCTGCCTCCCATCCATCACTCCATTGGTGGTGTCTTTTTCAAGCAATTTCTTACATGTTGGCCTTCTACAATGATTTAACAACTAAGCCCTTACAACCATGATTCAGAGATTGGACATCTAACCTGAATAGCTATTTCAATAATCATGAAGGTGCATTTAACTTGTCAACCTAGGGATGTGAAATTGAAATGGGTCAACATAGTATGTGCACCAAGAACTCAAAGTAGCCATCTCATTCTACAACTAAGGAACACACAATGCTGAAAGTAAATTTCTTAGAAGGGAATACCATAAATACCAATCATCAATCAACAACTACATCAAACTAAAATGCATAATAGGAATAAAAATATGAGCAACAAATAGGGCACTACTCTGTCTGCTTTGGCTACAAGAACAATCATAGAATGGGATTCTAGTGGCTGCAGGAACAGTCAGTGCCAGATTTCTAACTAATTACTAAACATTAAGTAATACTAAACTAATACTAAACTAAGAAGACAGATTACTCACGAAGTGGACCCCCTTGGATAAGTATCCTCTAAAACTAATGAGAACTCAGATGCTCAAACTTAGAACTTTATTTTATTCATTATAAATCATGAGTACAAAAGAGTAATGTATTTGTATTATTGAAAACTAGAGAGTGCAAGTACAATATCAAATCGTGCAACCTCCTGAGGAAGGAGCATCTGATCGTTATTTATACTATTAGCTAAACAAGGTAATCAACTCCATGACTGGGAGGACTCCATTTAGGGAAAACAAATAAAATGGAGTGATGGTGGTTATGCATGCATGGAATCTGGTCAGACATGCAGGTCCAAACACAAATCCAACACAACAGTAACACCCATGCATGCTCAATCATTAAATTCCACTACAAGGCAGTTACATTCGGTTGCATGAGGAATGTTCTGTCATCAACCTCCTTTGACTTTGAATGATTCCTTTGCTAGACGTTATGGTACATGCCTAGCTGGTAGTGTCTTCCTCAACTTACCATATTAAATCTGCATGGAAAAGTTAGTACACTCAATAACTACACATCTATAACCACCTTAAGGAACATTCATTAACCACATGCAAAATCAATATAGATAATCCACATAATATGCCAATGTCATTAAAACTTGCAGTGATAGGATTTAAGCCCAATGCCTATGGTTTGAGGGAAACATTATGAAAATATCAACATTTAACATCAAAATCCATGACAAATGCCAATAAATAAACTATAGATTCTACCCAAAATTGGACCAAAAACTAGGCTCATCACTCCCCCCAACCTAATGTTTTTTTGGTCCTCTAGCAGGGGAAGGGTTGTTCTTCTACTTGGTCAAGGCTCTGAAATTTGCAACTGATAATTGTCCAACATTAGTGGTTGTTGTGCATGAGTCAGGATCCCAATAGATCCTCCTAATCTATCAAATATATTCCATCTCTATTTTTCTACAACAATGTCATACTGGTATAATCTAAAGTTTGGCATGGGCCACATGAGCATGGGTGACTAGAAAGTCAGGGGAAGCCACGATCGCCCCTATGTTCTCCCAATATGAATATACCTATCAATCCTTTTTATTGTTGCAACATAATTGTGGATGGAATGAGGCTCAACCCATTTCAGCTCATCAGTTAGGCTATTCCATCTCTGTGATAGACATCTTCTCATAGTTTCCTCATTTGATGTTGTCTTTACCTCATACTCACTATAAACTGCACCAATCCAAGGCATAATCTTGTTTCCATAACTAGGTCTAAGAATCATTTTGTTCCATTCTCTATAAATATCCCTTGGGTTACTTGATTCAGCCCTAATGGGTAGAGGGATGTTAGAATCCAATTGCTTATAAGCCCCATGTTGTTGTCCCCAACTAATCTCATTTTGTACCCAAGACATAAATTCCCTTAATTGCACATCCCCAACATACAACAACGGGTTCCAATCTTGGTCTTGAGTTATAGTAGAATTATGCAAATAAAACTCACATAGAAAATTCTTCATTTCAGGTGAGGCAATCCTATAAGCATTAAAAAATTCAACAGGGGTGTCAATAGAAGGATTCAAACCTGAGGAAATCCTAGATAGCCTAAAAGAGAGATATTTCTCTTTCAGGAGCAGAGCATCGAACCTTGGAGGGGCCCTACATTCCAAAATTTGTGGTGCCAAGGTTTCCATATCATCCACCCTCTACTTTAGGGTGGCAATTTCTGCATCCTTATCTTCAATCTCCTCATCCCTCTTTTGAATTTCCTTCAATTTCTATTTTTCCTTTTTCCATTCTTTCTCCCTCCTTTGTATTTATTTCCGTAATTTCAAGATTTCCATATGTACTGTAAAATCAAGAGGATTATGAATTCCTACCAGTATTTTTGTCGATGGTGGCTCCTCACATGACACTATCTGCATGGACTCAAGCTGTCCAGTTATCTCTGGCTATAGGGGTACTATTTCTTCTTCCATTTCTTGCTGCAAGGTCTTTTGTTCTTGTATTTGTTGTGGCTACAGGATCTCCTGCTTTGGCTCTGGCTATTGTTGCATGACTTCCTAATTTTCCTCAAACTCTTCTGCAATGTTAGCAAGATCAACCAGTGTTATATTTGTTGTTCTCCCAAATATGTCTTCCTCTTCGACATTTTCCTGCCCCATTGGGTCTTTATGGTCCTCATGTGATGTCTCACTAGGCTTAGGCCTTTCTTGTGGAGGCGTACCAATCACATGCCCAACTAGTCTTAATTTCCTGGGAGGTCTCTCACATTTTCCTTTGGCTATAGGATGAACAGTGTCATCCTTCCTCTTCTTAGAACTTGGCACCTTTCTTTCTACAGGTTGTTTTTTGGCCTTTCCTTTTCTCGTTTCTACTTGTCTCTTATGTGCCCTAGTTTTCATCAAGGTTTCAAGTGGAATGCCATCATCATATTTTGATGAAGAGCTTTCTTTTTCTGAGTACTCTGTTCCAGAAGAATTAATTTCTATGGTTTCTTCTACTGCAGGAGGATTCACATTAGAGTCAGCACCAGAGGTTGAATCGCCAAGAAGGAATTCAGTCATGCTCAATCTCCTGCTAGACCTATGGGGTTGAGGTAAAGCCCTAGGTTGCAAGTGCTTAGGTCTAATTTGATCAACATTTATAAATTCTTTCCAAATCATTCTAGATACATCATGCAGAGACTTTTCAACCACCAATTTAATCAGACAATGGTGGGAAACAAAGTTATCCCTACCTTTTTGGGTCTCATCTGCCATGATTGAGAGAAGATTGTATAGCATGTTAGGCACATTCATCCCTCTTTTGTGCCTCATGTGATTCAAAAGCTTGAAGTGCACATAATGCAAATTTTATTAGCGACCCTCATAGGTGATGTATTTGATAACATAAATGACTATGTTCTTCCATGGCTTGGGCAGAGATATTCTCTTTGTACCTTATTTATCTATGCTCAATGGGGGGTCATTTGGATTTGTAAATTCAACCCTAGCTGATCTGGTGTGTCTAGAGGCAGGGTAATTTTCACCTTCAACTGGTAACCCTGTGACCTCTACAATTATTTTCTCAGTTGCCACAAATTCCAATCATTTTTATTGTGGATTTTCCTTCAAAAAATGTTTGGGTGAATTCAAGGGCAATTCTTTCATCAAATCCATCAAGCTTTAGGAAGTAATCTAACCATCCACAATTCCTAAATTCATCTAGGAATTATGCATCCTGCAATAAAACATCATGCACCATGGGTTCATTTCGAATTAACCCACTTCCCATTGTCTACAATCAAAAAAATGCTCTGTAATTTCTTTCCTACAATTCTCGTCTGAAAATCAAGTTCACTTTCCTGCAATACCTACTAAATTTCTAGTGCCACTATCAACTAAATTTCCTTTTCTTTTGTTTCACCTTTTTTCTTGCAACTCAAGATTACGACAGGGTCAATAATGGCAAGAAAGGAATGATAAAGGAGAATTATGATGGGAAGAAATGGTGGCTACAGTTAATGTCACTTCACACATGCAAGTCATCCTCTCACTCATATTTCAAATTGGCTCATTTTAAATTTTTTTACGTAGCCTAACACAAATTGACACATGGAAAATATATTTGCATCTTTTCCTTTCCCCCCCAACCTAAATTTGGACATGTGTCCACATATACGAGATGGGAGTGGTGATTTGAAAAGGAATAATGACATGTTATGTGAACATCTATACTAATGTACAGTGATTAAATGAATGCACTTAAAAGATGATTAAAATATAGCAATTAATGCGTACATACCTAAATGCATGGAGGATTTGTTGCAAAGATTGAGGAGAAAGTACTGCTCGCCTTTTAGAGAATAAATTGATCAATTAATGAAAATGAAGTGGAATGAGGTGAGGTGGAATGAAGTGATGGAAGATAGAGAAAGGTGGTGATGGATGGTAGGATGGGAAAATGGATGAAGAAATGAACTTCCACGTAAGTGAAATTCTTTATTATGATAAATACGTACCTTAATTAGTTAGAAGAAGGGACACTAGGTCCACTTCCTTCAGGTGCTGAATGTTGGGTGAATTATTGCAGGAACTCTTCTTTGGAAGTTGGCTTGTGATATAATCTGAGGCAATGACCATTGATAAGTAATTTGAACCTGACAAGGTCAATGGTAATAAGCTGAATAGCTCTGTTAGGAAAGACCTCAACAACTTCATATAGTCCTAGCCACCTTGTCTGTAATTTTCCTACATTGTCCTGGTATCTCGAGTCATAGAGCAAGGCCCAATCTCCTGGTTGGAATTTCTTGTCCTTGATAAATTTGTCATCCCACTTGATTCTTTGATTTTACACTACTTCTGTATGCTGCAGGGTTTCTCTTCTTATCTCATCCAAAGCATTTGGCTATATGATTCTTTCTTTTTGTGCCTCAGAAATATCCATCCCCAAATCTACTACAGTCCACAAAGTCTTATATTCAAATTCAATAGGCATCATAGCTATCTTTCCATACAACAACTCAAATGGAGTGAAGCCTATAGTTGTTTTCCAAGTTGTCCTATAGGCCCAAACAACTTTTGGTAATCTATTTTCCCAATCCTTTCTATGAATAGCTACTATTTTGGTCAGTTTGGCTTCAATTTCTCTATTGGTCACCTCAACTTGGCCATTAGCCTGGGGGTGATAAGGAGTAGACTTACTGTCCCTTATGCTGTATTCATTAACTAGTGTTGCAACAAGGGTTGATGTGAATTGTGTCTCTTGATCAGTCACTATTTCTCTTGGGACTCCATATCTTGTGAAAATCTCCTCATAAAGAAATTTTGCAACCTTGTTATCTCTTGCATGCTTCATAGCCTTAACTTCTACCCACTTTGTCACATAATTAGTGCATACTGATATATAAGGCTTACCATTTGATGGAGGGTCAATGGGTCCCACAAAATCCAATCCCCACTTGTTAAAGGGAGTGATTACTACCTGAGGGAAAAGTGGCATCTCATCAGCTATGGTTGATCTTCCCATTCTTTGACATCTATCACATTTTCTGGTATACCTTCCTGCATCCTTATGGACTGTTGGCTAGTAATATTCTTTGTTCAAAACCTTCATTGTTGTCCTCTTGGCTGCAAAGTGTCCTCCACATGGTTCATTGTGAAATGCATGCAAAATGTCATATGTCTCATCTTCTCTCACACATCTCCTCATGACATGGTCTGGTCCAGTATAAAACAAACATCCAACAATCCAAGAGAAAGGAAAATATTTTTCAATGAGTGCCCTTTTCTCTTTTGGAGAGAAGTGAGAAGGAACTTTACTTGTGACCAAATAATTGGCTATGTCAGGATACCAGGGCATTTGTACACTGAGGGAGAATAGATGCTCATTAGGAAAAGAGTCATCTATGGGCTGATTGTCTTTTGATGTAGTCATCCTTGAAAGAAAATCTGCAACAACATTGGCCTTCCTTGGCTTATCCATAATGGTTATATCAAACTCCTGCATCAACAATAACCATCTTGCCAATCTACCTATGATCAAAGGTTTATTCATGAGATATCTAATGGCTGCATGATCAATGTGCACAAGGATTTGGTAGCCTATTATGTAATGTTTGAATTTGTTCAGTGCATAGATTACTGTCAACATTTCTTTCTATCACTATATAATTGAATTTAGCTCCTTATAAATTTTTGCTGAAAAAGTAAATGGAAATTTCAACAACTCCTTTTTGTCCTAAGACTACTCCAATGGCATAATCTGATGCATCAATATGGATGTGGAAATGAAGCTCCCAATTTGGCCCTTTGAGTATAGGAGCATGAGTTAAGGTTGTCTTCAAGTCAGAAAATTTCTTTCCACAGGCTTCAGTCCACTGAAATTCAACATCTTTAGTGAGAAGAGTGTACAATGGTTTTGCTACCTTGCTGAAATCCTTGATGAAACACCTATAATATCCTGCATGACCCAAGAAACTCCTAACATCCTTTTATTTTGTAGGTGTGGGTAGATTTGTGATTACCTCAATCTTTGCAGGATCTACTTGAATTCCCTTGTGGGAGATGTAGTGGCCAAGAACTACACCTTCGTGCATCATCATGGAGTACTTTTCACTATTTAAGGACAAGTTTTGGTCTTCAAATATTTGTAGGACTCTCTTGAGATTTTCCAACGCTTGATTAAAATCAACACCATAAGTGGTAAAGTCATCCATATAAATTTCCATGCAATCATGAGAAATGTCTAAGAATATGCTAATGACTGCCCTCTGAAAAGTTGTAGGTGCATTGCATAAGCCAAATGGGATGAACGAATAGGAATAGGTCCCCCATGGATAGGTAAATGTGGCCTTCTCCTGGTCCTCTAGTGTAATTTGGATCTGGTTGTAGCCATTGAATCCATGTAGAAAAGAAAAGTATTGCTTTCCTGCAAGTGTGTCCACAACTTGATCAATGAAGGGTAAGGGAAAGTGGTCCTTCTTGGTGGTAGCATTAAGTTCCCTATAATCAACACAAACTCACCATTTCCCTCCTTTCTTGGGCACAATCACCAATGGAGACACCCACTGACTATCTGAAATGGGGTAGATAAATCTTGCATTTAGTAATTTTTGTAGTTCTCCTTTCACAATTTCTCTTAACGTAGGGCCAATTCTTCTCTATGGCTGTCTTATTGGGGTGCAATCATCTCTGATGTAAATTCTATGTGTACAAAGTTTAGGGTCCAATCCCTTCATATCATGATAATCCCACACAAATACATGATGATGGGTTCTTAATAGGTTTGCCAATAACAATTGTTATTCTTCATTTAATTTACTATTAACATTCAAATAATTTCCTTTTGACACATGTACTTGTGTAGTTAACTCTATCATGGCTGCTTCATTAACACATGGTATCTTTAGTTCATATGGTAGCAATGTATGGGACATACCTATTGCTATAGGAAGTCTGTCTGCAAGAAAAATGGTTGCAAGAAGAGTGGCTATAGGAAGAACATCTATAGGAACAATGGTTGCATGAAGAGCAAGCAAAAGTGTCTTGATTGAAGTAGTAGAATGAGAAGATGATGTTTCCTCTACTTCACAATAGTTCTAAATGATGTTAGCCAACACTTCATCCTCATCTTGGAGCTGCATGAAAGAGCTTCTACCTAGCATCATAAGTTGTGCCATAGAGTTAACTTCCTTGGCCTCTTCACCAACATGTGGTCATACAAGATTATCTTTATCATGAGATGGTTGAGCAGGTGGATAAAGAACAAAATTTTTAGTGCTCCTGCCATCTAAAATGGTCATGTCACCTAACCGACATCTAATGTATGCATCTTCCTTCCAAGAATAATGGGATACCCGTCTAGTGTAGCTTTAGGATGAAGAATCATAAAGTTTGTTGGGTACTCCCAGGAGTCTAAAACTACCACAATATCCTCCACTACACCATCAGGCTTAATGGTAGAGCTATCTGCAAGCTGTAGGACAATAGGAGTAGATCTCATACTTGCAATGTTTAGTTTTTGTAGGATGTCTTTTGTCATTACATTTATTGTTTCCCCTGAATCAATCAAAGCATTCTTTACTTGGACCCCATTTATAACAACTGCTACCACATAACTACTTGGGTCATTATACTTGGGCATAGTTACTTTTCCCAGCATGATGCCAACTAGTTGTCCCACCAAGTGAACTATAGTTGGGTCCTTCTTTTTCCTACCTGGCTTCTTTCGACATGCCTCCTTGATTGCCTTTCTATAGATTGGAACATCCTTTATGGCTTGAAATAGAGGTATCTAGACACATATATGCTTCAGTTGGTCCAAGATATCAAAAGTGCTATCCTCCCTTTATTCCTTCTTCTTGGAAACTTCTAATCTATGAGGAAATGGTGGTTCTTGTTCAATCTGCTTAACTTGGACTGGTTCAGGGCTCTTAGGTACACTTGGTTGAATGAGATCATTCAGAGGTTCCTCTTGCACAGGAAGTTTAGTGATAATAGGCTTGGAAGGGTCTGGTAGAGTAGTCCCTGAATGCAAGTGGATGTCACTTACACTCATAGCATATGAAGGGAATTGATTTGAATCAGTAGAGTATGCAAGTTGCTGCAATGGTTTGTTATTTGGATTGGGTGTGGGCTGAGTTGGTAGCTAAGTAGGTTTAGGTGCATTTGAGCTTGGATTAGCAGGTGGAGGCATTATAGCAGGCTACTGGGGCTGAGAAGGTGGCTACATGTAACTGGTTGTCTGGGTAGGCTATTGTTGTCCTCCTCTCCATTGATTTGTATGCTGCCAATTTCCTAGAGGTGGCTGCCAATGCCCTTGAAATTATTGCCAATTCCCCTAAGGTTGCTATCATTGGGGTGGAGAACTCTGATGACTAGGCCAATCATTTGGAGGGTTACTCCAAGGATGTGGTGGATATCCTCCATAACTAGGTGGATATGGGGGATTCCATTGGTTACCAGATGAATATGAATTAAAATATGGCCCAAGATAGGATAGTGAATCTGGTGGCATACCTTGTCTTGAAGCCCAAGGCTTTCTTTGTGAAACATAGTAGACTTGGTCTTCTTCAATCTGGATTGGCTTGAACTCAGGTGGAATCTACTTGCTTTCAAGATTAGCTACCATCTTACATCTACAGTCCTTCTTCTTTTGTCTGCAGTGGGGGAAATACTTTGTCAACATTTCCTTTGCCTCCTCTTGCTTCTTCTTGGCTTGAAGTGTATCTAGTTGAATAGCTAGATTATTTATGATGTCTTGCTTAAAATCTTCCAAAAAATGAGTAATCTTCATTCTCAAAACTCCACTAATAATTGACCTACCCATGGAATATTGGTAAGCTCTCCCCTTCTTTGAAGCTGCCCTAGAGTAGTTCTGGAATATTTTCTTGATATCTTCCCAAGGAACTTGGGAGATATCTCCTTCTCCCATTAGGTCCAAGGC
Organism: Sequoia sempervirens; assembly: GCA_007258455.2. NCBI lineage: Eukaryota > Viridiplantae > Streptophyta > Pinopsida > Cupressales > Cupressaceae > Sequoia > Sequoia sempervirens. The sequence continues at coordinate 103,582,917 of VDFB02026320.1, forward strand.
ATCAATGCAACTATCATTGATTCCTCTCAGGAAAAGAAACTTTTGTGAGTCTTGATTAAGTGTATGGTGTGGAGATTTTTGTAGGAAAAACAAAAACCTTGCAATGTAATATTCCAGGCTCTCATCTTCCTTTTGCTGCATCCTGAAAATATCATCTCCTCTCATGTCACTTCCCCTGCAATATTCCTTGTATTTCTCAAGGAATTTTGTCTTCATATCTTCCCAAGTTTCCATAGTATCTCTGCCTAGGCTCATGAACCATCTTAATGCAACATCTTTCAAAGTGGTAGGAAATAGCTTAAGCCAATGGGTATTAGTAGTATAATCATAACTCTTGCAGAGTATGCCAAACTCAAATTATAAGGTATCAAAATCTTCTGTGACAAGTCCATAAAACTTGGGGTGTGTTGAGGTAGGAATCTTCTTGATGTTTTCAACTCATTCTAGTGGGCAATGAGGAAATGAAAAGCTAGTTGGTTAGGTATGTTCTTATTTGCATCACCCATGCCTACTTGATGTAGTTCCAAAGCAAAGGGGTTCTCAAGCTGATTTTGATTTTTAGGGGAGACTTTAGAGCTAGTCTAATGAGGATATGAATCAACAAAGGGGTTTGGATCTTCTTCTTCTTCTCTTGGTAGGTTCTCATATTCAACTAGCTAGAATGGATTAGGATTGTTAGGAAGGAATCTCCCATAAGCATCCCTTCTCTTTCCTCTATGCATGTGGTATCACTCACTATCAGTCAGCTCACACAAAGAATTGGTAAAGAATAAGGGGAGTCATTACTTCCGAAATGAGGATATACTAAGAACAACTTCCAAAAAAATTACAACAAGAAAAACTACCAATGACTCCAAAAGACTCCCTAATTTGACACCATCCCTAGAAACGGTGCCAAAAATGTTGGCCTCCTACAATGATTTAATAACTAAGCCATTACAAACATGATTCAATGATTGAAAATCTAACCTGAATAGCTATTTCAATAATCATGAAGGTGCATTTAACTTATCAACCTAGGGATGTGAACTTGAAATGGGTCAGCACAGTATGTGTACTAGGAACTCAAAGTAGTCATCTCATTCTATAGCTAAGGAACACACAATGCTAAAAGTAAATTACTTAGAAGGGAATACCATAAATACCAATCATAAATAAAAACTACATCAAACTAAAATGCATAATAGGAATGAAAATTTGAGCAACAAATAGGGCACTACTCTATATGCTTTGGCTACAAGAACAGTCACAGAATGAGATTCTAGTGGTTGTAGGAACAGTCAATGCCAGATTTCTAACTAATTGCCAAATAGTAAGTAATACTAAACTAATACTAAACTAAGAAGATGAATTACTCACCAAGTGGGCCCCCTTGGATAAGTATCCTCTAAAAATATTGAGAACTTAGATGCTTGAACTTAGAACTTTATTTTATTCATTGTAAATCATGAGTACAAAAGAGTAATGTATCTGTATTACTGAAAAATGGAGAGTGCAAGTACAATATCAAATTGTGCAACCTCCTAAGGAAGGAGCATACAATATTGATTTATACTATCAGCTAAACAAGGCAGTCAACTCTATGACTGGGAGGATGCCATTTAGGGAAAACAAAGAAAATGGAGTGATGGCGATTACATGTACATGGAATCTGGTCAGACATGTAGGTCCAAACGTAGATCCAACACAACAGTAATGCCTGTGCATGCTCAATCATTAAATTCCACTACAAGGTGGTTACATTCAGTTGCATGAGGAATATTTTGTCATTGACCTCCTTTGAGTTTGAGCAATTCCTTTACTGGACGTTATGGTGCGTGCCCAACTGGCGGTGTCTTCCTCAACTTAGCATATTAAATGTGCATGGCAAAGTCAGTATGCACAATAACTACACATCTATAACCACCTTAAGGAAAATTCATTAACCACATGAAAAATCAATATAGATAATCCACATAATATGCCAATGTCATTAAAACTTGCAGAGATAGGATTTAAGCCCAATGTCTATGGTTTGAGGGAAACATTATGAAAATATCAACATTTAACATCAGATTCCATGACAAATGCCAGCAAATAAAATAGATTCTACCCAAAATTGGACCAAAAACTAGGCTCATCATTACCTACAACCACATGGGAACCTAGGGGCGTATGGTCTAGGGGCCCAAATTTTGTCCCCTAATGCTTCAATCAGGATTTAAAAAAAAAATCCATAACTTTCCCCCACGACGTTAGATTTTTGAAAATGATATATTGTCAAAAAGCTAGCTCGGTGTAATTTGTAGTGGTGAAGATAATGTTTCCAGATTCTATTGTTTGGTGCTAGTATTTTATGTTTGAATTCAAATTTAGATTTTTGATTCTCGAGCTCATATTTTTTTGCCACAATGTTCAATTTTTATGATTCTTATAGCATTGGCAAGGTCTTGAAGAGCTTTATCACACCATCCATGAAATTTTTCAAGTTCAACCCCGAGTTTCTTTTATCAAAATTTGTGTGTATTCACATTTTGGTTGATCACTTGGACATACTATCACTTGGGAAGGTGCAATTTTGATCCTTGAACTTCATTTTGGTTATTAAACAATGTTATATCTCTTGTTGCTTCATTTAGATTATAGGGTTGCTCCATATTGAGATTTTTCTAGTGTTCCTTGGCATTGAGATTGTTGTTTCTTTATCATGATTCCATAGTTTCTCCAACAATCAATATTTTTCATTTTTTCTATCATTAGAATCATCTTGTTCTTTTTTGTTTGAATTAAGGTTCTTGTGTTACTCCACCAATGTGATTCCAATGTTTCTTTGCAACAAGTTATCTTTTGGGGGGTTTCATGGTCTCTCTTCTCTCTTATGGGGGGTCTTTTTCCTCACATGGGGTTTTTTACTTATTTTTCATGGAGACTATTATTGTATCTTTTCTCTCTTTTGGGAAGTATTTTTGTCCCATTGGTTTTTCTCCTTTTCTCCATTTGTGAGAGATTTCACTTACATTTGTACATGGGTACCTAACATGGCTTCATAGTTGAGACCCATCTTTGCATATTTGCATCATTTGCATAATAATATTCTCCCTAAGTTGTACTTAAGGGGGGAATTGGTGTAAATAGGTGTTTTACCTAACTAGGTAAATAGTAGGTCCTATCTACATGTTAAGTCCACTTAGGTCCTAGCAAGGAATATTTATAGATGATGTTAGTTATCTTATCATGAAATTTAATGCATATGTCCTAAGTCATTTAATATTATTGAGGTAGTTGTCTCATTGTACAGGATTAAGACACATGGCAATATATTGTCCAATCCTATCTCACAACTTTCCTATATAAGCAAGGCATCATATGTACATCACATATTCAATCTGCCAATCTTGCATGCATAATCATAGAATGATACTCTTGTTGTTTCTCTCTTGTGGAAGTTATCTTTATCTAGTAAGTGATCCTAGGGTGTTTAGATTTCACCATTAACTCCTACACCACCACTATGTTTTTCCTTGATCAAATTCTTCCACTTTGAACTCATAGGAATACACAATTATTTACTTTCCAAGCTTCCACAAAATGTAGGTCATCCACATATAGATGTTTCAACTTTTCAAATCCCATTACTATTACCTTCATTTTTTTCATCTTCTAAGCTTGTTGGAGAGGAAGCCACAAAATCTACACTTCCATGTTCTTCTACACTATTCTCCTCATCTAGTAAATTAGAAGGAAAGAATAACTAAAGGTTTTTTATGGAGAACATCATCACTAGTATATACTTGACCATTTTGTTGTATACTAGCATTAGCTGATGAGATTTGTGATATATCTTTGACAAGTATGGCATCAAATTCCTCCAAGATAACCTTTGTGATAGTTTTCCTTTCTTTCAAGTCCTCTTTGCCAACAAAATCCACAAGCAACTCAGAGGGAAGGATTACACTTTTGATGTCATCATCTTTGTCAATTCCCATATTCAAACTTCTACCTAATTCTTCTATGCCTCTAGTGCAACTATTCTCAAACAAGTTCTACAGGACATCTTCCATGTAAGACTATGTTCTCATCCCTAGCGTGTTGGAAGAGGAATCAAACCAAATTTTCAAAGTTTTTGCCATAATTCCATACTTCATCATTTAGAAGTTTTATAAAATCATTTATACACCATTACAAAGTTGCATTGAATGACTTTTAGAATTTTTTTTAGTAATTTTTATTTTTCTAATAGGATAAGCAACCAATTCATGTTTTGGAAAGAAAAAAACATCAATTTGTTGTTTCCCTTTGAATCTCTCTTGCCCCTCACTATATTGAGACCAAGAAAGCTAGAATTTGGAAAGAGCCAAGCAAAAAGACACTAAATGTTGATTTGAACAATCCCTAGTAGGATAAGGAAAAAGCTTTGTTGAACATATGTTGTCATTGATGTCAAAGGATTATTTTCCTTGATGTTAGAAGAGTGTCAATTATGCTAGTTAGCTCTATCATTGATGCAATGACATTCAAAAGATTGGAGAATGCATAATATTGTCATTCCATATAAGATAATTTTGAGTTATGGATGTATATGTGGCTAGCTATGGTGATGGAATTAGTTGAGGAATTTCTATAGTATCATACTACCTATATTCGTGTTAATGGAAGTGTTCCAGAAGTTTTATCCGAAATGTTTGAGGTAAGTTACCTAGATATTGAGATTATTTCGGTAATATGTTTTGATCCCCATTTCTTCATGGATATGAGTTATTTCATATGGTTTGAAGCAAGAGTATGTCTACACATTGTTTATCTTATTCCATATTTTCTAGAATTGATGCACATCAGGAAGAAAGTTTGAAGTGATAAAAGGGTCACTACACTGGTTAATTAACCAGGTTGATGTTCTGGATTGATGTGGTAGAGGATTGTAGCCTATGCTCTATGGAGATAGTGCATGGATGACCTTTGGGTGCCATGAAGTGTGTTATAGCATCTAGAGTAGAATGTGAGATATTAGACCTAGCCTATCACATATTTGGAAAAATTTGGTTAAGGATTTTTTGTGTGGCCAACTTACATATAATATTGCTATGTTTTAGTTCGACATATGAATGAAATTTTAAATGTAACTCATATATATAGATGTCTAGGATCTGTCCTAAGTAGTTGTGGTGGTTTTTGGAATTATACATGATATAAGTTGCATTCCAATCATTGTGCACCCTTATCAAAATATTATATGCTATGTGTGAGAGTGTCTAAATATTGATTAGATCAAGTACAAGTTGTGTTATCAATTTTGAAGGTCCACAAATTATACCTCCATAATCTGGTAGGGCTGGTGTCTTTCCTATTGAGTTGGTTCTTAAATCTTTGTCTTTGGGATTGGTGTCTCTAGTAGGTTGGTGCCTACAAATAAAATTAGGGACTAGTTTCTTTGGTAGGTCGGTGCCTACTTCATGATTATAAGTTGTTCATTATTTTGTGAGGTTGGATTTGGGATGTAAATCCAAGAAACTATTCTCACTGTGGTTTTTCCCATTCTAGGTTTCCACGTATATCTGGTGTTCTCATGTGCGGATGTGTGTCTATGTTTATCATTTGAATAGTTGTTTTAGTGATAAAGTAAGATCCAAAAATACTACTAAGGATAATTTGGATTTGAAGTTGATATTTCACATATACTAATTCACCCCCATTCTCAATATATTGTGTGCCCTTGAATTGGTATCAGAGCTAAGTTCCTTTGTTAAATCTTAACAACTTGAGGTAGATTTAGGATGGTACACTTAGTGGCTCAAGAAGGATTGTTTACAAATAAATCACCACTTTTTGATTGTTGTTTGGTAGATTTTTCTCCTTAAAAACTAATTTAATATGACTCTTTATTGCCCAGAGTATAGAAAATATCAACAAACTGTTGGAGAGATCACCATTCCATTGGCAATTTTCCTCTGAATTTTAATGATGTACAACTCCCTCTTTAGATTTTTAATAAAATACTAAAAATATGAATATAAAATGATGTGTGTTTTTCACCAAAAAGTAGAAAACGAAAGAATAACATTGGTTTATAACTATGAGACCAATATGATATGACTCAAAACATATATTACTAATAATCCAATAAATGGATTGGGATATCAACAATAAATAAGTGATCATTCAGATTTAAAATTCACTACACTCCAGAAGAAAATAAATGCAACCTAATGAAGCATCACATCCACAAAGGAACAAACATTCACACATTTATCTAAGTTCAAAGAATTAAGAATAAACAAGTTAAACATTACATTTAAACTCCAATGTTCATAGACAATGAATATCTTAAGAAAATGATTGAGTTAAATTGGTCCTTTATTTTATTAATTCTTTTCTTGCATCCTAGTGCAATAGGAATAAAAAATTTGTACCACTCCAATGCCTTTCATTTGCATATTTATAGATCTCTTTTCTTGGGACCGTTTTGGTTTTTATAACTGTCATCTTTGAAATGAGTAATTTATAACTTCTACCAAAATATTTTCTAAAAAACTCCTTAAGTATCTCATAAATCACTTGGAAATATCATAATTACATAGCACATCAATTTAAATTTGATGAGCTACTTTATATCACCACTACTTACATGTAAGCCTTATGGATCTCTGTACATCTGAAGACCTACAACTCCTAATCTTTACATTTAATCAAATATTTTCAATAACCTCATGTTTGGGAGAATATTTAATAAAACAATTTCCACTAATGCCAAAGTTTATCCAACAAGAAATTTTCTAGCTTCATCACAACATTCACTATGCTATCTTAGTTAAAATGTTTTGGTGGCATCCTTGCTTGCTAGTTTCTGATGAGAAAATATTCTCACAGCTTGTCATCTTGATACAATATCCGACTTCTATCTCTTTATATTAAAAGGGGTTATATTTCTCTCTTCACATCTGAATATTACTTTCAAAATTTTGAGTAGCTCGAGTGATGCGGACTCAAAAGGATATTTTCTCACCATTGAAGGCTTGGAATGTAGCTCTGTGCAATAACTGGTACATCTAACCAGCTAAGATATTTTTTCATCATAAGAAATGATGTTGAAGGATTGATTAGGAGGATTATAGGAGATAATTTCTTGGTGTAGGTTCACATTCATAATTCTACTTTCTTGGAGAAGTTCATCTACAACATAGTCTAAACTTCTAACAAATTCAAATTGGGTACTAGAGCCATTGAGAGGCTAGCGAGGCCAAAGTATATAGCTAGTTTTGAATATTCCTTGGGATATTTGAGCGAGAATCCATAAGGAGGCCTAGTTGGAGACACCATCTGCATTGCTACTTCCCTTAAGAAGGAAGAAATCAAATAAGCTATTACTCTCTTGCGTAAGGGTCTTGAGAGGAATGCAATGAAAAAAATTGCATACTATGTGTTTCTAAGGGTAAATTTCAGGTATGTTAGATGTTAGCAAATCAACAATGTATATAAACCCAAAGAATTATGAAGTACATTGAAAACTACAAGAAGGAATGTTTATACCAGATAATCACTGAAGCTTCCATGATTCCTCTTTGTAGCACCTCCTAACTTGCTACAAATGTTTCCCTCAAATCGAACATGCGAGCAATCCTTTGACTATGCCTATGTCTTAAACAAGCTTTGAAGGATTTTATGACTATGTCTTATGAGAAATAATGAAATAAATATATCAATAAATGCCTAAGACTTAACGAAATAAGATAATAAGTGCTTCCAATATCTAAAATGAGCATAAATCTGACCAGTCGAAAATGTGAGAAAAATTGGCATTTTATAGAAAATGCAATTTTGAATGGACGGATGAGATCGACTTTTGACAAAAGCCTAAAATTAGAGGACAAGATTTAATCTGATAATCCCTAATCAGGGTTAGGGAAAAATCATTAAATGAGTGGTTAAGATGTCATCTGAGAGAATTGAATTGACGGTGGAGAATACATGAGATAATTAATTAGAAAAATAAAGATTTTCGAAAATCAAGAAGATAAAGACTACCTGATTTGTGAGATTCGAAAAATCAAGAAGATAAGAGTTGAACTAAAGATCAGATTTTGGAAAATCAAGAATCTACTCAATTGCTTGATTTTTGGAAGAATATTACCATTTTGAATTAAATTAATTCAAAAATATGGATTTTATGAGATAATAAATAATCGATTTTCAGATTATTTACTAAAATGATCTGTCAGTTAAGGATGCGATATCATTTTAAATAATTTCATTTATTTAAAAATAAGGGAAATGTTAATTTTGACAATTAAATAATTAAAGATAATTATTTAATTTAGAAGATATGATTAATAATTAAATAAATTAATAAATTCATTTAATTATGAGGATTAGTGACCTATTAAATAAATAAATAAGATTTATTTATTTAATAATCATGAAGAATAAATGGATAAAGATAATTAAATAAATTTAGAAGTTTATTTAATCAAGGGAAGACTTAAACAATTAATGATGTATTTAATAAATAAATAAAATTTATTTATTTAATAATCATGAAGAAGAAAAGGACATGAATTAATTAAATAATTATGAATTATTTAATCAATAGTCTAATGTGGACCAAGGACATAATTAAATGTCACAATTATGCTAGGATGAAAGTGGTAAAAATAGAGCTTGCAGGCCTAGGTCATTTTTAAGTGTCTGCATTTTGTCCCTCTTTGTCATAATGTAGCGTGTTGCATTGTGACAAAGAAAATAAGTGAAATCCATGCCCCAGTGAAGGTGTAGAGTATCAATGCCCCCTCAGGAAATTTTTCAAATTTTAGGCCAACAGTAGAAAAATTTGGAAAGGGTCCCGATAAGTTAATTTAATGACTAAAAAAACAATGGCGCAAACGGTTTTAGATTCTGACATGTTTAAGGTAGCCAAAAGTGTGGTGAAAGTTGGTCAAAGGAGCCTCCAGTAATAACCTAGTTGACAAAGGCCATTTTGACTTTATAAATAGGTTGACAAAGGGGTAAAAGTCAATTCATTTTCACTATTCACTTTGCAAATTTGAGAGCTTAGAGCGAAGAGGACTACAACAAGGATGGTGATTCCAGTGATAGAGCACTGCGGTGAGATTGTGCGAACCTATAGGTGGCTAGAGGGTTCCGAGAAAATGGTATGTACCCCTAACCCCCTTTGTAATTTTCTTGTTTTGTGTGTCAAAATTAGGTTTTTAGGACGAACAACGAATGTGCCACGACGCATATGCGTGCGCGTAAGCTGCATTTGACTTCACATTCAACGCATTTGATGTATCACGATGCAAGTGCAAGGACATTTTAGGGGAGGCCGAGGATGTGTAACACATTTTCCAAATAGTGCGATGCATTCGCGATATCGAGCTGCAATCGACAGTTAGAATGCTGCATGTGTCATTTTGCGATGCATTCACCTATTGTAGAGACACATTTGAATTAAGTGACGCATGCGTCATATATTGTGATGCAAGTGCTTTGATGCGACACAATCGATATGTCGTGATGCATTTGAATCATTGAACGACACAACCATTGTTTCATGATGCAATTTCAGTCAACACGACGCATTTGACTTTGACTTTGACCAGGGCTGATTTTCATGCTTTTCAAATTTGAAATGCTTTCTAGTTATGATGATGATAATGATGATTTTCCAAAAAGGTACTGACACGTTGTGTGGCTTTGTGCAGAGACAACTTGTACCCATATATACGCAAGAGAGTAGGCCCTTGACCTTCCAATTTGGTGATCAACTGACTCCATGGGAGCGACGACAATTGATGTAACTAGGTCTATTTTATGCCACCTATATGCCTGCTATTCAGGAAAATAGGGGACTATTGACTACCTTATGTGAGTGGTGGCATTCAGAGACATTCTCCTTCCACCTGCCAATGGGAGAGGTGATAGTTACTCTTGAGGATGTTTACAACATTCTACGTCTGTCGATCCGAGGAGAGAAAATTTATTATGACCCTCAACATGGTCATCAAACTTTTACAACATACTATCAGGATGAGGGAGCAGGACTTGGCATCCAGGGTTACGAGATCCAGTGGGAGTTTATGGTGGAGCATTATGCTTGCTTCGATGTGTTCTTGGTGACATTGATTGGCAGGATATTGATTCCTGACCGTCGCGAACATGGATTCCCTATTGGTTGGGGAGACATCCTAGTGGGTATGAGATGAGACATGATAGTATATGCCTAGGGGAATTGTTTGTTGGGCACACTCTACCACCAGCTTCATGAGGTTGCCTACAAGAGGGTAGAGAGCATTTCATGTGGTACCACATTGATGATGATTTGGGGTTGGGAGCACATAGCGATATTTCATTTGCCTATTTGGAGACCGTAGCTGGCCGAGGGGATGCCCTATGCGTATTACTATGTTGGTGCTCTGTAGCAGACATGAATGGGAGAGACAGGTTGGTGGCGGCGTTGGATTGATACCATGGTGTCATTCATTTGGAGACCATATAGAGACTTCTAGCAGTGGGATGATGAGGTCAACCATCTCAGCCTTTGCAGGCAATATCACTACCTGATTGGGAGAACAGTGCAGAGCTAGTTGATTATAGAGATGTACCTTCCACAACGTGTCTTGTGACAGTTCAGAGAGTAGCAAGGTGCACCTGTAGGCATAGCCAAGTATGCTAAGTCTTCCAGAGAGTTAGCTTAGGGGCCAACGATTCTGATAGCTTTTGTCGAGCAGCAGATTGATGGGCTAGGAGCTCAGTAGTGGGGATGGAGAGGTGGAGAGGCAAATCTCAGGACCACTGCTGACTATGACTTATGGTGGGAGGCACATCGACCAATGCCACTGATAGATTCGGATGGGCCAGCACCTTTGGATAGGAGGTTAGTTATTCCACATGTGTTGAGAGTTAGGTGAGGAGGCAGAGATGGTGATAGAGGTAGAGGTTAGAGGAGGGATGGAGGCAGGGATGAAGGCCAGGGTGGAGATGAGGGAGATGATGGGGATGATGGAGGAGATGGTCGAAGATGGAGGAGAGATGGCCAGAGGTAGGGCAGGAGGGTGCGACCGCGCGTGGCTAGAGTGGCACTAGATGCTATCCCAGAGGTGGCTAAGGGGGGGAGAGAGGAGGAGGAGCAGTCGAGGTAGGAGGAGGAGAGACAGGAGGAGCATGTGGCCGAGGAGGAGGCCAAATAGGAGGAGGATGTCGATGTGGACATAGATGTGCCTCGGGACGAAGGATTCGGTGGAGAGGATGCTACAGAGGATGATGATGATGATGATGATGATGCTATGGAAGAGGCTAAGAGACTTCTCAGATGGAGGATGGTGGAGGGAGAGAAGGGGATACCGTCTTCATCGACATTGCCCTAGGATGCCACGATAGACTAGAGAGTGGAAGATCTTTAGAGGAGGCTAGATGAGAGTGTGGTAGAGGTCAGGGCACATCAGGAAGAGCTAGAGGTGGCTCTAGTAGAGTGAGATCAGGCAGTGATCCGCCAGTAGGATTCAACATAGTGGTGTGTGGAATTTTTAGCGTTATTCTCGGGACCTTTTGGGGACATTGCTTTTGAGATTTCTAGGGTGAACACTTGGTATGGGTAGTACAAGACTCTATATAAGCAAGAAGTTCCTCCTGAGCGACAAGATCCTACACTGTCATGCTCACGGACGAGGATAGGCAATGGTCATAGTTCAGGGAGTGGGAGCGGCAGCAGGAGCCATACTAGTGTAGGAGGATCCACCTCCTCAGGGCACATATCAGGGCACAGGTCCCACCACTCACACAGGCATGCCTCGAGTCATCATTCGAGCCACAGTCATGGGTCCACCAGTTCAAGGCAGAGATCAGTACAAAGGCAGCCACTAGTGACAGATCCTTTAGCCTCTTAGAGTCAGGCCACAATATCATCACAGGTGTCTATTACTGTGGAGATGATGCCATCAGTGTCAGTTCCATTGGTTGCACAAATAGAGGCTACTATAGGTCGACCCATTATCTCAGTGCCAGTCATAGATTCTCAGCCACCACACGCTTCACCATGAGGGGATGATGAGAGCCTTTCCTAGGGGCATGCTTTCCATAGTTGTTTCTATGTTATGACACATTATGTATAGACCATTGATCCTACAAGCTCTATTTTTGGGATATCTCTTGACTCTATCCTGTGACATTGTATATTTTTATGAGGTGATGCTATATGATGATGTAGTTTTGATGCAGCCTATATGTGTGTTATGTGATGCTATTTGATTTATGCATTATGATATATGTGATGTGATGCTTTATGTATGATGTTGATTTATGATGTATGATGGTACTATTTATATGTCTTGCCATGTATGTCCTATGATGCTTACTTATGATATGATGCCATGATGATGCAATGCTTATATGATCATGTATGCACTTATGTTTTTGTATGTCACAGGATATCAGCATGAGATGGACAAGAGAAGATGACCAGACCAAAGGAGATGCGTGTTAGTTCCTAGACCAAATCCTTCAAAACTTTACCATAGGACTTTAATTATTATTTCTCTTAATCATCATTGGGAAGACTATTGTAATGGCCAACAAACACCATGATATAACATAGACCAAGGTGTGCAAGGTTGTACCATCACATAAGACAAGCAGTCACAAACAAGGATGATCATGACTCATTCTAAGAGCGTGATTGCCCTAGTCTTTTTGTCATAACCAACCACAAGCAGAAAAGACAAGAAGGACAATTCATGAAATGTCATTGCATCTCTAAATCCTATTTCCAGGACATCCGTGAGAAACTAGCAGCATGATTTCCAAAATATGAAATAGAGCCCTTATCATGATACGTCGCTGTTTTTCTAAATCCCAAAATTAGGACCTCACTGAGAAACTAGTAATCATGCCTATCAACAAGTCAAGACAAACGTCATGATACATTACTGCTTCTCTAAATCCTATTGTTGGAACTTGCTGGAAAACTAGTAACCTGATAAAAAGACAAAAGACAAGCACCAAGTGTTTGCCAAGTGTGACTGGATACCCTGTGTTTCAATGTCAAGATGTCAGGTTTGATGATGTTAAGATGCCAAGGTGTCAAGGTTTTGATGATGCTAGAATGACGAATGTCGAAGGTTGCCAAATTCAGGAAGGACACATCCTGAATAATGTTGATGTCGAGAGGATTGATCCCTAAATGTCAAAAGGGATCCCTCAAAATTCCAGTGACAAGGACGGTGACGATTCCTAGGAAGGACACATCCTAAGGCATAAATGATAGAGTTTGTTCTTCAGAAGGACACATCTGAAGAATACTGATGTCAAGAGGAGCGATCCTTAGATGTCAAGAGGATCCCTCAAAATGTCAAATGAAAGTGATGATTCCTAGGAAGGGCACATCCGAAGGCACGAATGAAAAAGGTTATCTTTCCGAAGGACACATCTGAAGGCTAACCAAGAGTTGAAAATTTGACAGGTTATGATCATTTGATTTGTTTTGACCGAGTTTGGCATATGTTGACCATATGTTGATTTCCTTTGTCATGCTGATATGATTGTCATGTTTGAATAAATGATTGTCATACTTTTTTTTAGGAGTTTTCCCATTTGGGAAATGATTTTTCTTGACTTGAAGACTTTTGTCGTGTGTTCCAGTGTAATGCCATGACCCTAATGGACTAACCTAGTGCGGCCTTGGGGGTTCATTGACAGATGGCCTTGCCTACATCATACACTCAGAGACCCCATAGTTCGACAAGACTAATGACTTTGTGTTGATGACCAAAGATTGCGCCATGATTTTATTTTGACAAATCTAAAAGGACTGACCTAATGTCTCGGGGACTCAAAAATGAGTCTTGCCTATGTAGCAAATGCGCAGAGACAATGTAGTTCAGATGAATGATGAAGAGTGATTGATTGACATGACGGACTTGACAAGAGATGACTCTATTTTTACGTTTTCTAGACATTTTGACTTTGTTGGGGTTTCTTTAGGATGCTTTTCGATGTTTAAGTCTTTTTTTAGGAGATTTTATAATGTTTTTTCCTTTCTTCAAGACTTCTGCATTGTTTTTGGTCTTTTTTTAGGAATTTTTGTGATGTTTTTGGTCTTTTTTCAAGACTTTTACGATGTTTTTATCTTTTTTTTCAGGACTTTTTGTGATGTGTTTGGTCTTTTTTCAAGACTTTTTGTGATTGCCCAGATCATGCGTGATATCCACTGCAGTGACATGATAAAAATGTTGCCCCTAGTTAGGTCCAAGACTTAGCCAATTTTAAAGGACATGAAGAATGGATATGCATGCGGTACCAGATAGAAAGTATAGAGGACTTGATGCCAACCGTTTATCAACTATGAGAGGAAGGGTATGATGTCATGGTGATTGGCATGATAGTGATGGGAAATGTGTTCCATCCTAGGCCTAGGAAGATGAAGTAATAGTAGATGGCCGAGCAATGATTGACTACACATGGTGCCTGTTTGCCAGGTTTTCACAATGGTACTTATCCAAAGCGCCTGTTTGCCAGGTTTTCACTGTTGGACGAATTATTTTTCTTTACTATTTTTATCATTTTTTCTTATTTTTTTTGGTGCTTCCAAGACACCTGTTTGCTAGGTTTTCATTAAGACAACAATTTTTTACCATTTTTCATTTTTTTTTGTATTTTACGATTTTTCGCTCAATCTCCTGACGCTATGCGTAGAAATTTCGGAGATACAAACTATTGATAGGCTCTGCCAGTTGTTCTCCATCTAGAGTTGCCAACTGATAAGCTCTAGAACCAAAAGAAGATACGATGATGTAAGGACCCAACCAGTTTGGTTCAAACTTGCTTGGGTTTTCCCTGTCAGCCTGGTTCTTAGGGTTTTGCATGAGGACTAAGTTGCCAATGTCAAATTTCTTGACCATGAATTTCTTATTGTAACTACGACAAAGACGGTTCTGATACGCTTGTAGATGGTTCAGGGATTTTTTCCTTCTTTCCTCTAACATCTCCAGCTTGTGCAGGAGCGACTGTCTGTACTCCTCATCATCGGTTAGACCCTTCAGGGAGACTCATAAAGAAGGAATTTCAACCTCAATGGGCAAGATGGCCTCAGCTGCAAAGACCAGGGTGAAAGGAGTGGCTCCTATAGGCGTATGAATGCTAGTGCGGTAAGCCCACAAAGTAGGGTTGAGTTGAATATGCCAATCACGACCAGTGTCATTGACAGTCCTTTTAAGGATTTTAACAATGGTTTTATTTGACGCCTTAGCTTGACCGTTTCCTTGCGGGTAATACAAA
Source organism: Sequoia sempervirens (assembly GCA_007258455.2). Taxonomy (NCBI): domain Eukaryota; kingdom Viridiplantae; phylum Streptophyta; class Pinopsida; order Cupressales; family Cupressaceae; genus Sequoia; species Sequoia sempervirens. The sequence continues at coordinate 103,598,157 of VDFB02026320.1, forward strand.
GATGAAAAATGATGTTGGATGTGAAATCTCTCACATAACTCACAAACGTCTTAGTTTTTAAATGGACCTTCATTGTTAGTGATGATGGATTGGAGAAGGCCATACCAAAAAATGATGTAATTAAGAATAAATTTGGATATTTGTTTGTCGGTTATGTATGTCAGCAGGATGGCTTCGATCCACTTCGTAAAATACTTTGTTGCAGTGATGATGAATTTATGGCCATTAGATGATGTAGGATGGATCTTACCCATGAGGTCGAGTCCCCATTGAGTGAAGGGACAAGGAGAAGTGATCAACCAAAGTTCCTATGCTGGAGCGTGGATCAAATCCCTATGAATCTGGCACTGGCGACAAGTCCTGACATATTCTAGTGCATATTTTTCAATTTGTTGGCTAGTAGTACCCAAGTCTCATTATCTTCTTGGCCAGAGTAGGACCACTCGAATGAGACCTACATATACCCCCATGTATGTGCTTTGTTGGTGTCGAGACATCTAAGGAGGGTGTCATCAAAGCTACGACAGTAAAGGGTGTCACTGACGATGGCATATCTTGTGGATTTTTGGATGAAGGACTTCCTCTGGTTATTGGAGAGGTTAGGTGGGAGGGTTTGGGACTTAAGGTAGTCATAAATATCTTGGTACTAGGGAGAGTCGAGACGAACAAGTTTGCAGACCATCTCTGACTCCGGAATGTCATAGGCGGGGACCAATAATTGTTCTATTAGGAATTCTAGCTGAGGCATATTGTTTGGAATGTCGAGGAGAGACCCTATTGTAGCCATTGCATCTGCTGCTTTGTTCTATGCTCTTAGAACTTGTTCAAAAGTCACCATATGAAAGTACATTTGAAAATTGGAAACCATTCGTTTGTAGGGCATGAGTTTCTCATCCTTTGTGTCATAGTCATCGTTAACTTGGTTGATGACCAATTGAGAATCCCCATAGACATGCAGTGTTCTGATTTTCCATTTGATTGCCATTCTAAGTCCTGTAACCAGTTCCTTGTATTCTGCCACATTATTTGTACATGGGAATGCTATGTGGGAAGACTTAGGAATGGAGTCTCCTTGAGGGGTGATGAATAGGATTCCTTCCCCCGAACCATGATTTGTGTGTGATCCATCAAAGTAGAGTCGCCAAGGTGACTTAGGTTCTGTATGGAATATTGACTCATTTGGAAAATCTGCCACTAATGGGTGATCACTTTGTAAAGGTGCGTTCGCTAGCTGGTCTGCTATGACTTGTCCTTTTATTTCCTTTCTTTCTACTTATTGAATATCATATTTGCTCAGAATCATGACCCATTTTTCTAGATGTCTTGTTAATGCTTCCCGACTTAACAAATATTTGAGGGGATCAATCTTTGCTACTAGTTGTGTCTGATGACTTAACATATAATTCCTTAGTTTCTGTGCTGTAAAGACCATGGCTAGACAAGCCCATTCAATTGATGTGTAGTTTAGTTCATACCCAACCAATGTCCAACTGATGTAATATATAGCTCTTCCTTTTTCTTCTTGGTCGTTCTGTGCTAGTAATGCCCCTAGTGCTGAAGTAGTGGAAAAGATGTATAATATCAAAGGATTTCCTTGAATGGGAGGAATAGGACTGGTGGTGACAGTAAGTAGTCTTTTATGTGCTAAAAGGATTCTTGGCATTTATCTGTCCACACAAATGGGATACCTTTGCACAAAATATATTGGAATGGTTGACATTTATCAGCTAATTGTGCTATAAAGCGCTAGATAGATTGTACTTTGCCTTGTAGAGTCCTAAGTTTGCTTATACCTCTGGGAGGAGGCATGTCTATGATGGATTTTAATTTTGCTGGATAGACCTCAATGCCTCTTCAAGAAACTATGTATCCCAAGAGTTTACTCGATGTTACACCGAAGACACATTTCTTAGGATTTAGCCAGACTTTGTATTCTTCTAGTCTTTTGAAAATTGTGTCTAACACCTTTAGATGATCCTTTCTTGTTATTGATTTAGCCAAAAGGTCGTCTACATAATCTTCCATTATTTTATGCATCATGTCATGAAATATTGTGGTCATAGCCCTCTGATATGTGGTGCTTGCATTTTTAAGCCCAAATGGAATGACGTTCCAACAGTATGTACCCCAAGGGCAAGTGAATGCAGTTTTATGCTGGTCTTTGAGGGCAATACAAATCTGATTATAGCTGGAGAAACCATCCATGAGGGACAACATCTCATAGCCTGCTATGAGGTCAACTATGATATCAATATTCAGTAAAGGAAAGTCATCTTTTGGGCGTGCCTTATTTAGGTCTCTAAAATCAATGTAGACTTGTATCATTCCATTTGGCTTTGTTACTAGCACCAGGTTAGATATCCATTTAGCATAATCAATAGACCATATGAACCCAATGTCTAGAAGTTTCTTCAACTTAGCTTTGACCAATAGAGTGACCTGAGGATGCATTTTGCGTAACTTTTGTTTAATTGGTTTGGCATTAGGCAATAGTGGTAGATGATGCAGAACCAGTTCTAGGTCTAATCCCGACATGCCAACATAGGACCATGCGAAGTTGATTTTACGTTCTGCAAAGAATTTGTGAAATTCTGGTTTCTCTTCTTCAGTTAAGGATGCATCGAAGAGGACCATTTTGGGATCTTTTGCACTTGATATGTTGTCTTCTATGGTGTCCTCTATGAGCATAGCTGATTTTTTTTGTGTTATGGGAAGAAAGTCCAGTCCTCCATCTTTGGGTGCCTCAGAGAGGTTTTAACCCATAGATACGTCCTTTTTTTTTACTTTTTTGTTGTTAGAAGGTGGCTTTCGATTTTCACCTAAAGACATTTCATTTTCTATTTTATTTTTATTTTTAATTTTGCGATTGGAGGAAGGAGAAATCTCTTTGAAGTAGGATGTACAATCTAGATCAATGGCAAATCCTGCCTTGTGATCGCCACTAGGTATGCCCTCACGTAATCCCATAAACTCTTCAATTGCCTCATCATTCTGAAAGGTTTCTAGGACTGGTGGGCCTTTTTGGTCCCAATCGACTAGTTGAGGATGCATTAGGGAAATGCCATCGTCAGTGTTGGTGAATTGAGGGGAGGATGCATAAAGCATGCAAACAGATTCAAAGATATTGTAGATGAAATTATCATCATCTAATTCTACATCAGACTCTATCTAATATTCCCCTTCACTTGTTTCATATTTGTTGTCAAAGTAAGGGGTGAATGATTGAGAGTCGTTGTTGTCTGTGTTATTTGGCAATTCAGATGGGTTGGACTAATGGGATTTAGATGGCAGGGTTTGTATGTTATGGGGAATGGTAATGGAACTATGACTATTTGGTGCTTGATCAATTTTAAATGTTTGCCAAAATTTTTGTTCAGAGGCGAGCTCCCCCATTTCGAAAAACAAATCATTGAGGCAATAGTCACTTAAAGATTGTTCAAAGCCAAATTCCAACTCTTGGGAGTTAGTTTCGATGAAGGTTTCCTTAGCAATCTCAACACTTTCCAAAGCATGCACTCGCTCACTCGAAAGCCCAGTGGTATGTCAGTTGTCATTGTCAGGCAATTCATACCCTAATCCAAGATATTTTGGTATTTTGAAAGATTCTATGGGCTCTCTTCATCCAGTTTTATTTTTGCCTAGGCCACTAGTGCCATCATAGCCCTTAGCCTTCATTATGTCATATCCCTTGCTGTATTTCCTAACTAGTAATGATGGTAGTTTGGCCATATCTTTATAGAGCCATCATGTAATATCAACAAGGTCCTCGTTACTCATGTCTCCCCATTTGATGAAAACTGTTTTTGGTGGAACTTTGAAAATTTCTTTGGGTTCCCTTCTAAAACATGGCCAACCATAGACCTTCAGAGACTTGGGTATTGTTTTTATGCTATATGTTGTATGTAGTTTGAATTCCCTACA
>VDFB02026320.1:103602177-103775071 GCA_007258455.2 Sequoia sempervirens
CGCTTTAGGACATAGTAGTATGTGTCTTTGAGGCAACCTAATCAAAATTAAAGTTACTGAAGAAACTACTATTTGGAGTTTCTATTAGATGTGCTTCATTGATTTCCTTACAGTGAAGTAGCCCAATGGGACCCATCCAATACTCAGTGCCAAACCTATCACCACCTGGATCCCAGTACAACCTGTACTCACATCCATTTGTCAAGAAGAGACAAAGATATCTGGAAGCATCCGTTATGCCAAATCTCTCTGTCCTTCGCTAAACCCCCAAGGATGTGGTAACTAGCCAATCCATCATGTCCACTGACACCTTAATCACTCTATAACCATGTATCTGTATAAAATTCCTATGACATTAAAGTAGCAAACCCTGTCGGATACATATCAGCATGATGGATAGCTGACTGCTGCCCCTGCAAGCAATCTCCTACAAATAACTGAGCCGGGTATTTGCAACCGCTAATCCCATCTTCTGAAGATGGTAACTCTACACATAGTATTGAGTTACTCCCCTCAACTACACCCAAAGAATCATCCTGTGTACAAGGATTATGCATCAAATATGAATCATGTACCAGTGGATCAAATGTAAAACTATAGGCACTCCTCACCGAATACACACTGTAAGACTCCTTTGTGAGCTTTGTTTGAAATTTTGATGCACTAGGAAAATTCCAAACACTGCGATTATCACTCCACCCTGAACTAGTTTCAGGAGTGTGATTGGCTTCCAACTTGAAGAGTGGATTATCATGGTTCAAACCACCATCAAATTTAAATAATGGATTATTCACAAATTGCACAATCACTTTGTTCTGGTCTGAATTATCCATCTCAGATGATACTCTGCATATCCCCTGCAAAGACGATGGAGTTTTGTCATGAGCTGTCACACAACTCTCTAGTGAATCAACTACCTTGTCACAAGAGCTATCAATAATCTGCCCTGCATTACCTGTCATGGGACTAACCTCAGGAGAACCAGGTGCATCATGTGGTTCCCTACAACTCTCAACCAATGCACATGTCCCATCTATATCAACTGCACCTATAATTGTGATGGATGTAACCCCATCCTCATGTTGCTGCTCTAATGCAACTAGTTTGTCTTCAAACATTACTTGCTCTTCTTCAACCTTGAAATCCTCCTGAAGAATCTTGTGCCCAACTTCTTCCTCTAAGCTGGTCTAATTTTTGTTCTCCATGTGATCAGCTGTATGTTGGTCACTAACTGCTGAAAACTCTTTGTAGAGGTTTCTAGATATCTCACCTATAGAGACCTCTTGTTCCTCCTTCCTTTCGTTTGGTGATATAGACTTCTTAGAAATGGAAGTCATATACTATGCAATTTTGTCTATGGTTTCAGGGTGTGAGAGAAACACAACCATCTTTTTCTGACTTTGTATAAGCTTCTCCAATTCTCCCATCATGGCATTTAACTGCTTCTTGGGAATAGCCATGCTATTCAACTGTAACTTTTGATCTGTAGCTAAAACCTACCCAACAGGTTGGAAGGAAACCACTTTGATACCACTGAGAGAACTCTAACAAGTTCTGCTCCAAAAACTCAAATTCGGCCTTCTAACATTCCGTCAAGTAGTTGGCATGCAAGGTTTGAGTTCTGATTTTCTGAGTGTATATGTGTTTGTTTTATTTGCTTTTGAATGATTTCCAATTTTAGAACATATACAAATACATAGAAATGATAACCAATATCGTGCGTAAACAAATAATGAACATTCAACCCTTCAAAATGGTTTTATTGCCACTACATCAGGTCTGATAATAACTTTCCAATGTAGCTATACAACAAATGCACATTTCAACAAACATATAGCATGCAATCTCCTTCCACATATTTTATTGATTGTAAATGCAGCTTATTAGCATGTCAATTGAATCATATTGAACATAAAAGCACTGAGATTAAATGCAATGATTGAGAAGACTTTTCATGACTCACGAAAGACTATAGCAACACCGTTTACTCTTAGAACTTCAAAAGACAATGATCAGATCTGAACATTCATTTCTAACAGAACATTTCAACATATTGCCTCTCTAATCGATACAAATATTGATATTCTCATTTCATGGCAGACTTAGGAATGTTCAGAAATACAGAAGGAATATATCAGATTAGACCCTTACCACTTAAAATGAATGATTGAAGGACTGATCTTTTCATGAACAAGACTCACAAATTACAATGGTAGTTGCTACTCAGATTTGTGGTAGATTACACAGCTAAAGTCATCCACTATGCATAAGGAAATTTGTATTTAACTTTCTGATCTAGAAATGAAGACTTGCCAATATGATTAAAGGCTTGAACTGCTATAGAAGAGGTTCCAGAACATGTGCATCATCATACCAAACCTGTCCTTCTTTAGTCACCACTCTACAGGCTGAATTAAGCCTTCTAAACTCCAACGTAGTCTCAATCTAATAACCCACAGCTACATGTCACTGTAGCGATCATTGTACGCGAGTACTATTCACATGGCACTATAGCACGACATTGTTCACGTGCACTGTAGCATTTACTATAGCAGCCAACAATAAATATATTCCACAATGAATCTTCAATGCCTTTATAATCTACAAATAAATTTGGCCCTTGGCCACAAATTGTGAGCACAAGTGAAAGGACTGAATTATCCTCTCCTCAAAAAGCAACCCTTCAAGAGATATTTCACTCCCTCAGTTATGCTATCAATAGGAATTTTTTGTTTCCTATGATCAAAGAAGAAATTTTCCGTAGCCCTAGGCTCCACAAATAAAATCAACCAAAAACAATATTCATCAATTGGATACCGAGAATGAGCTCTTAAGTCTCTTTTTATTCTTTCCTTAGGAGAGCTTAAACACCTTCCTGGCCAATATGGGATAAAATATATATTCCCACATTAAATTATTCACTTAACACACTTTATAATATTAAAGTGACTTTATTATTATAAAGTCACTTTATAACTTTATAATAATAATAAAATATTAAATAAATCACTTAAGTCAGTTAAACTTTAATATCTCATGATATACTTGTCTGATTGCCATGCCGTTTGAGCTAGGATTCGACTCTCCTTGTTCTCTATGTGATCGGATGCCCACCTAAAAATAGAAACCCTGAACAACGACTTACTATAAATAGTAAGTATGTGAAATTGAGTCAAATAACTTGTGCAAAGGCCAAAATCTGAATCTAGCTGAGGAGTAATGTCTCTAATCACTGGTAACTGCCACAAAGGGGCCCTCTAACCAGACATATTATCCTACAAGGGTCAGGAATAGGCTAAATCCATCAAACTCTGATGCTCACAAAAATTGGGGACATTACAGATGACCATTAGGAACTATGTAGCATGTTCTATCATTTGGAGTAGTGTGTGGGCTATTGAACCTGACCTATCACACATTTGGACACATTTGGTTAAGGATTTTTTGTGTGGTTGACTTACATATATTATTTCTATGTTTTGGGTCAACATATGAATGTAATTATAAATGTCATTCATATATATGTGTCTAGGATCTGTCATAAGTAGTTGTGGTGGTTGTTAGAATGCTATGACATAATTTGAATTCCAATCATTGTGTTCCATTATCAGAAGATAATATGCTACGTGGAAGAGTGTTTGAAGGTTGATTCAATCAAGTACAAGCTATGTTATTGGTCTTGAAGGTACACAAATCATATCTTTCTAATCTGGTAGGACTGGTATCTTGCCTATTGAGTTGGTGCTCAGATATTTGTCTTGGGGATTGGTGTCTCTAGTAGGTTGGTGCCTACAAATACAATTGGGGACTAGTGTCTTTGATAGGTCAGTGCCTACTTCATGATTGTAAGTGATTCATCATTTTGTGAGACTAGATTTGGATAATAGATCCAAACAACTATTCTCATCGTGGTTTTTCCCATTCTAGGTTTTCACATATATCTGGTGTTCTTATGTGTAAATGTGTGTTTATGTTTATAATTTGAATAGTTGTTTTAATGATAAAGTAAGATCCAGAAATGCTACTAAGGACAATTTGGATTTGAAGTTGAGATTTTGCATATATTGATTCACCCCCCTCTTAGTATATTGTGTTCCCTTCAAGCTTGACTCAACCTATTGGATGATAGTTATTTTTTAGTTTTGGATTATGATTTATTAGGTTTTGATAATGGTTCCCAAATCTGTTTTGACCAAAAATTCAATAGATTATACTTTAAGACATATTTGACACCTATGTGTTTTAGTCTATTTTCCTATAGTTCATCTCTTTATTTTAGAGATCATTTAGTAGGTGAAGGTGAGTACCATCTATGTATGCCATATAATCATTTTTCCTCTATAAAAGTCACAAATCCTAAAGGTATGAATCCATAGGGAATTAAAATTTTCATGGATACCATTAGGTTCTTATCTTTTGTACTATAGTAGCACTAAAGCAATGATTTGGATTCTTTTTAATTTTTTTTTTTCAAAGATATCCTTGAATTTCATCTCATGTTTGACAATATTTTCCTCCACTTATAACCTATTTTTAAATATAATTTAGGTACATGATTTATTTTCCATTGAATTCATGAATTCTTGAGCTTCAAAGGCCTTAATAATATGAAGTGCTAGAAACTCCAAAGAAATGAGAATTTTTGTATCAAATCCATATATTATTTTTTGTATCAAATCCACATTGATTTTCTAAGGATCAAAACTTCTTTATGACATTGAATTTATCAAAAAAGTTAAACAAGTAAAATCATAATTAATTTAAGAGGAAAAGAAAGGTGAATCATAGATGAAAATTCCAACCCGAACTATTTCAATCCACCCACATGTAGAGAATGGGGATTCGCTACTCATAAGTCTCTTGCTTATCAAGAGAGTCCTAGGGAATGAACTACCCTAAAATACCTCAAACTAGTTAATTGCTTGGAATGAATAAATTACAAAGAAAGAACTAAAGACAGTATATCATAAATAATAATAGATAAACAACTTCAAGAATCGAAAGAATAGATCACTGAGATTCTTATCACAAAGGGAGAATCTCTCATCCAAAGGATGATCATGTGGGAGTGGGACACCAGTGCGTCTTGCTAAAGTCCTAAAGGTGCACTGAAGTCTAGTACATACATAACATTGAACCCTTGGAGAGAATTACAAATGCTAACTAATTCAGATCCGGGGTTTGTTTAACCTATTAAATTAATAGAAAGTAGGAAATGATGATAAAATACAAAGAAGATAGAGGACCAACTTATAGAGGCCATAGAGGTTGAGAAGGTAGGTATTAATTATGTTCCCAAAAATCTAGCTCAGTGATAAACCACAACTTCTAACGTGAAAGTTCATTATGCAAAACTCAAATTTAAGTCAACTCAAAAATTAGAAGAAGCTACCAAGGTGAGAAAAATGCTCAAGAAAAATTAAGTTGTTCGAAAGAAAAATATGATGAAGAAGTGAGTATATGACCCCTGTGATTTTTTTTACAATGAGTTTAGAATTACCATGTATGTGAAGATGTTTGATGCTTAGTGCAATTGCGACACACAAGCTAGCAATAAGGGCTTCATACTCAACAATGTTGTTTGTACAATGAAATTCCAATCAAAAGGATAGAAGAACTAGCTTTCCTTTAGGAAAGATCAAAACTACCCTTGCTCTAGATCTATCTTGACATCTCAATCCATCAAAATACATCTCCCATACAGGGTCAATATTATTCATAAAGAGGTCTTCATCTGGAAATAAATCCAGAATAGGGAAAGAGTGAGATGAGGGATCCTCTACCAACTAATCGGTAATAGCTTGAACCTTAATGGATTTTTGAGTTACAAAATTGATCTCGAACTTAGAAAGAAACATTACCCATTTCGCTAATATCTTGGGAAAGATTGGTTCTAGTGAATAGATGCTTCAAAAGATCACTTTTTTATGATAACATGAGTTTCAACATGGAGAAGATAATGTATTAAGTTCTACATTGCAAATACGAGAGAAATACATTGTCTCTCCATTACAGAGTAACGAGTTTCATAATCAACAAGAACGTGGATAATATAGTAGACCTACCTTTCTTTACCATCATCATCATACTGAGCCAAAAAAATTGCTAAGGCATAAGGTGATGCAACAAGATAAAGTAGAAATGGTCTATCTTGCATAGCCAACATTAAGATAGGAGGATGGGATAAATAATTTTTCATAGAATCAAAAGCTTTCTCGCACTCATCATCCCATAAAAAATGAACATCTTTCATCAAAAAACATGTGAAAGGAAGGGTGTGATCAACCAACTAAGATATGAATCTACAAATTGCTTGAATATTCTCCTACAAACTACATAGCTAAGATATGTTCTTAGGTGGAGGCATGTTAACAATCGCATCAATCTTATTCATGCCGACTTAAATTCCATGATGGAAAATTATGAATCTAAATTTTTTTCTAGTGTCAACATTAAAAACAACCTTAAGAGGATTTAGTCTCATCTTTTAAAGTCGAAGCCTTTCAAAAATAATACTAAGAATTTCTATGTAATCCAGATGAGTCATAGACTTAGCTAGGATGCCATCAATGTAGTATTATAGAATTTTGTGCATGAAATCATGAAAAATTAAGGTCATTTCCCATTGGTAAGTTACACCTACATTATTTAACCCAATCAAAATGACCACATAACAAAATTTACCCCATAGGGTAGTGAAGGTTGTCTTGTATTGATCTTCAAGAATAATATGAATTTGATTATAACCCGAGAATCCGTCCATGAAGGATAACAAGGCATGTGACCTACAGTGGAATCTAAAATCATATCAATATTAGGAAACAAAAAATAATCCTTAAGAGAAGCCTTACAGAGATCATAAATGTCAATATAAATGTGAATACATCCATCAGGCTGGATGACAACAATGGTATTCGATATCTAAGATGAATAGTCAATAGGATGGATAAATGCTACTTTTAATAGCTTCTTTATCTTAGTCTTAACCAACAACATGACCTTGGGATTCATCTTTCATATCTTTTTCTTAAAATTTTTAGCATCGGGACCAAGGATGATTATATGAACCACTACAGACTCATCAATACCAGGCATGCCCTTGTATGACCAAACAAGGATATTAGGATAAGAATGTAATAATTCAAAACGTTGCTTAGACTCTTATTGAGAAAGGAACTTCCTAGTCTTAATAACCCTTTTAGAAGATTTAGGATCCATGGAAACATCAGTAGTATCCCCTTTAAGGAGAGAACTAGGGTCTTCAGGATGGGAAATAGGAACATCATCATCCACACTTAAAAATGATTCTCCAAAGTACAGTTGTTTGTGCAAGTGATACGAGAATCATCGTTTATGGTAAAAATAAGGTAGATGGGAGTAGAAACCTAAGAATTCTTCCAGTGCTTCCTCTGGAGAGAAAACATCTAGGGGAACTTTGTCAAGTCCTACTTTACTCTCAATTAGTTCAAGATGAACTAGATCAAGAGGCTCAGTGGAGATCATGTTAACTCTCCACCATGTTTTTTGCAGAGAATATTCAAGAGAAAACCTCAACCCCAAGTTACACTTATGAGGTTTAACTTGCATAGTTCCTTGTTCAATACACCCACACCTTTACAGTTATAACCATATTTAGAGACTAGTTCATAACCAGGGCCGTATTGTTTTTGTAAAGCCTAAGAAGAAGGTGGATCCACATAGAGAGTGTCACTCCACCAATGAATGTCAATACATATCCGTGGGATCACGATCATCTTTCTTGGCAGGGTTGCAAACATTAATTTCCTTAGTAGAAGGCTGATTATTTTCCTTTGTAGGAGTACACTCATTTTCCTTAATAGGATCCCCATTATCCTTCTCAAAGGGAAAATGATCAACCTTCTTAGAAAAGGTGTATGATACTATCGAAGGGTCAAGTTGGATAAGGTCAACTTTATATTCTTCGATGAAGAAGTTAGAGAAATTCAATGACCCCCAATTAGCACCAGGACATTTGTCCAATTTAGAAAAAGAAGTGGAAGGCGAAGACTTAGGAATCTTTACTCTGGTTTGTTCTTCTTTAAGGAAATCCACTTCAAGGGTAGCCTTCAAGGTGGGAACCACTAAATACCATGTCAATGCATTAAAAGATAATGATAGAATACAATTCTTAAGGATTGAAACAATCGAGGCTCAACCAACAGCTGCCAACTCACAGAGGTGCATAGCCTCAGGTCAGCCCTGATTGTAATAAATTCATTATTACCAACAAATTTTATGCAATGATGTAAGGTAGAGGTTACAACCCCCAAATTTTGAATCCAAGGTCTTCCAAAAATAATATCATAAGGTAAAGGACTAGACATCACATAAACTAGAGTAGGTACGGTAATAGGTCCCAGCCTCAAAGTAAAGATTATCGTGCCTAGGGCTTTTCAACCAACATTATCAAATCCATGAATGTATAGAGAAGAAGCAGATAAAGAAGAATGATCAATCTTGATCTTAGGTAATAAATCTATGCTATACATGTTGAGAGTTAAACTCATTTCAATGAGAACATGCCTAATACTATGAACAAAGATTTTGGCACCCTAATGCTCTCTTACACTTCTAAGGTTTTTCACCTAAAAGGAGAGAGGTAGGCAAAAATGTGTAATGTACCCACTCAAGACTAATGTAAATATGAATGAAATGTGCCTAAATGCAATAAATTGATAAAAGATGTTGATTATTAATGTAAAACTAATGAAATGTAAGATGTTTGAAAACACAATGATGTATGCAAAACACCTAGAAAGATGAATAAAAATGCAATCAAGGCAGAATAGAAAAGCCAAACAGAAAGTGTGCACTTGAAAATATGTTGAGGAATAGAATGGAGACTAGAAATGCTACTGATCCTAAAAATTTGGCCTATTGGGACACTTACGCCAAGTTGGGCGACTTAGTCCCATATCTGGAAAACTGCTTCGAAGCTCATTTCAACCAAATGAGTATCCAAATCTATAGAAACATTTGAAAAACATGTGAAATGGGACTAATTCACCACTGTTGGTGACTTATTTCACTTTGGATTTTCTAAAAGTCCAAAAGTGGAAATAGAAGCCCTTGGTCTGTACTGTGTTTTCCTACAGGTGTCCGGTTCTGAAACTCTGATTTTCGACACTGTAAAGGACTTTTTGTGGATATTTCAACCTTGAAAACAAGGATATGTCTTCAAAAAAATTTCAACTTATCCTTCAATGATTTCCAAATCTTCAAGATACCTAAATCTACAAACACACAAGGGAAGAGACAAAAATGTTGAATGTTAGGGCATGGGGGTTTGCCTTGGTCAAACCCCTTTTTAGGTAATTAAACCAACATGAAGAAATAATGTAATGAATCATGAAATAATGGAGTTAGAGACTTTCCATGATGATAGATCTTGGATTTCTGTAGCAATAGATGAAGAATCTACCTTTGAATGCCTTAGAAAGCTATCTTGATGTCTTAAAATAACAAAACCCTAGCTTGCTTAACTTGAAATGGAAGATGAATGATGAATAAGATGAATGAGTTATGAATTAGGGTTTAGAGGCTTGTATTAATAGGAAATCACCCTAATTTTCTCGTTAATTTGATCCCCAAGGCCAACGTGAAGGAAAAATAAACTTAAATTCCAAATTTTCTTATAGCCCAAATGGGACTAAGTAACCAGGCTGGGTGACTTAGTCCCACTTGGATGGGATTAATTCACCTAGATGGGTGAATTGGTCTCACAAGGGTTATTTTTCCAGTTGGATTATCAAGGAATGAAGGATTTTAGTCCTTATGATCATTTTATCAAGTATTTGATCAAATTGAGCCTCGAGATGCACAATATGGGGCGATAGGGGCATATTAATAATGATGTAAAGGGTAATTATGGATAGGGACACAAATTTCAATGTGAAAGTGTGATTAAATATACTTTAAAAAATTAAAATGAGGTCCACATAGCTTAGAAAGGCACAACATCCAATGTGCATGTGTAAGACACATTACAACACTAGATTAGAATTAGGTTTAGTTTACAAGACTTCTAGATTCATTTGATAATGTAATTAAATATATTTTACAATGCTGAATTAGGGGAAGAATAGGTCCATTAAGTCTAGAGAAGTGTCAAAGTCTTTTACAACACTTTACAATACCTTTACAAGACATCATTAGATGCATTTTATTCAGTTTGCAAGGTTCCAAAACATAATGTGGACATTTAAAACACCTCACAACTGTAAATCAAGGCCTCATTAAGTCCAATTTGTCGTTAATTATTCCCATATCAAGCAAGCAAAAAGGGATACTTTTTCTGTGTCCATAGTTAGCCCCCAATTTAGTGAGGATGAACTTGCTTCAAACTCACACTAAAGTAGACATTCAAGAAGGGTCTGATCGTACCAATGTGGATGAAAAAGGATGAAAAGGACCAAAGGAGGTTGTGCAAGCCCCCAGGATCCAAGATCCTAAGTTAAACCAACATGAGTGCAAAAGGACACACACAAGGTGAATGATCTTGCAGCAGAAAAAGATACACAATCATACAATGGAAAGAACTAGAAGGAAGAGGAGAGAAAATAAAAAGGTGGATCAAGCTTCGACCATTTTTCCAACACGATGTGGATTAGATCTAGGCTATTTTTCCAAAAATGCATACTCACTCTAAGGCGATGGAGCTCTTGGCTATCCACTATGTGAGACATTCGAGAAGGTGAGACACATACGACCAATATGTGCTCACACACACACAAGTGGCTTTGGGGAAATTCATGCCTCGGAATGGGATTCCCGCTCAACCATACCAAAGTTATAGCTCCTGATAAATTTAATAAGGTGCCACACAAAATAAAATAGTTTTCAAGCTCTATGAGGTAAGCAAAAATTTGTATGCTTTACACTCATAGACATTGTAAATGGGGTAAGGAATGTTCAAAGGGGATTTTCTTAGTTTAAGGTCTCATCTTAGGGAAAATCCTTCTTAATGTATCCAAGAGAGGAAGAGTGCAAATGGTCTCATCTTGTTTCCAAGAGAGGACAAGTGCAAGGTCTCATCCTGGGCAACATTGTACCTAATGTTTCCAAGAGAGGAAATAGCAAGAAAAAGAAAATCACACAATGAAATGTAATTGTCGATGTATGCCCCTACTTTAAAGTGGTTGCTAACACCATTATTGTGAACAATTGATTTAAAGTAGAAGAAGAAGACGTGAGAGATTACTTGGAAAGCCCTATGCCAAGTCATATATTTCCAATAAGCTACATCATGAAAAATATAATATGCCTCATGCACGCCAACTTAAGGCATGTTGTCCACATCCCAGGCTTGCTCTTATATGCTCATGAAATTTTAATTACTAGCCAAAAGAGACAATGATAAGTGACATACGAGGACAAGGATACCTAACCCCTTGTCCCCACTTAGTGTAGGACAAGGGTGAGTTGAAATGATTGATAAGATGCATGCTAGAGTGAAAATCAATGTCAATTAGAGGAATGAGGTGCCCCCACATAAGGAAGAGTACCATTATCCTTAAGATGTTGGATTTTACTACTCAAAGCCTTACATTCAGTAGTAGCATGACCATGAACTCTATGATATGAACAAAATGAATTCTTGTAATAATTTTTTTTTTGAGTTCATGGGGGAAGGGATATCAAGTGATCTTGGAGGAGTCTTGACAAGATACCCTCTTCATCAATGGTAGAAGGCATTCCTATAGTTTGCAACAAAGATATCTCTTGCTTAGATGTATAATATGTCATACTTACGCAAGACTCTTTAGATATCAATATTTTTTTCACTTTGTTGCATAAGGATGTAAAATCTAACAAACTTAAAGCATTCACATTTTGCGAGATGACATTGATGTTAAGCAAAGATGGATTTTTTTGTTTCATTGTAGGAAAAGGAGAACATTCAAGACCAATAGTGTTTATCAGTTCAGGATGCACTACTATTAAGGTCATTGTAGAAGGATGTTTTGTGATGGTGTTGATGTTGACTGAAGGCTTGGATTTTTTATCAAAGGAAAATAACCAAGGCCATGAGTTGTTTCTTGCATGTTAGGATCAATGGGGACACATATACCTTGTTCTCTAGCACCACATCCTTTTCCACTATATATGAGTTGTTTCATGAGCTCATAACCTTTTCCATAAAGATTTTTCATTTCTTTTGGATTGGGTGGTTGTTTGTAATCAACTTCGTTAAAGGTTGTTGTGCAATTTTATTTTTCTTCCAAAGTGGTTGAGGTGGATGCTTTCGAAGGGTCTTTCGAGTTTTTTGTTGACATGAATGCTTTTTCGTGTCCCTTGTTAGAGGCCTTGTTTATGATCTTTTATTCGCCCATGAATGTTCATGTGAAATCTAAGGAACCCCAATCATCAGCTAATAGCTTTGTGACTTGTTCAATTTGTTTTTTGTCATTTTGTTGTATAGGTTCCACTTGTGTGGTTGGTGTTAATGTGTTCAAGGGATTCACTTTTTTTTTCTCAAGTTGTAAGACATTATAAGGCTCAAGATCAACATCAAGTGTGTACACTTTGTTGTTGTAGATGTATTTCATTTTATGATGAAGAGTAGAAGGAACCCCATTCATTTCATGAATCCACAGTCTACCTAAGAGAAGATTACATGAAAGTTCATGAGGCATAACATGGATTGGTGTATTTAATGTGGCCATTCCAATTGTAAAAGGTAAAGTGATCACCCCAAGTGGTTTCTTTTCAACATTTCCAAATCCCTTAAGAGATAAAGAATTAGGTTGAATGTTGGATTTATCAATGCCAAGCCTATCCAAAAGGCTCACACTACACACATTAAGGGAATAGCCAGTATTGAAAAGAGTTCTCTTTATCCCTTTTCATTTTTATTGAGCTATGATCATGAAAGCATCATTTTGTTTTTGCACTTCCAAAGAGGGGAGTTCACTTTGGTGGAAAATAATGTCAATGTTTAGTCCTTGAATTATGCCTGCTATGTCATTTGGTTATGCATTAGAAGGGATATGAAATTTTTGTAAGTCTATTTGAAGCATAGTGTAATAGGTAGGTGAATTCTAAAGAAGGTCCCAAAGGGATATCTTTGTAGAAGTATGCTTAAGTTGGTCAACAAGATCAGACGCCTGAGTATGTGAGGTTAGTCGAGGATCTCTGGGAAAAATGGGATGAGGCAAAGGTAATGGTGTTGGGGTGGGTTGTGGTGGTTGTGGATTGTTTCTAGCGTTATATGTATGAGCAATGGTATTATGACACAATTGTTGTGAAACATTGTTCTTAGGTGGGTAAAGGACAAGTTCGAGTTTGTTTTGAGTTTGATGTTTGTGTGAAGGGGGATAAATGATGATTTGTTGAATAATATTAACATACCTTGGTGAATGTGAGTCTAACATGGGCTCTTCATCTTCTCCGAAGGGAATAATATAATTATTTTCAATGTTATCCTTGTCCTGCATCATGATATCCTCCCTAGGAGGAGAGATTTTAGGAGAACTACAAACCACATGTTCTTGACATTTTAGGGTTGGTTTTTCTAAGAGGATGTCATCGTAAGTAGGGGAATGGTCAATTATGGAATTATAAATAGTGGGATGATTAGGAGAAGGTTCTATTTGAGTGTCCATTTCTTCTAAGGTCTCATTCTCTTGATCCATATTATCCATCCTAGTAGGAGAGCTTGTAATATGTTCATCCAAGGTTGAATTTTGTAAAGCAACTTCATCACAAGTAGGGGAGGCATCAAGAGAAGGACTACTATGATTTTCAAATAGATTATCCCAAATGGTAGGAGCATTAGGGAAGGGATGGTCAATATTCTCGTGACTTTTAATAGGTATATCCGCTAACACCAACCTATCTTCATTGCATTGAGGAATGATGTTATGAGAAGGACAATTTTGATTGTCATGGTTATGGAGACTAGGTAAGGTGATGTTTAGAAATGTTTTTATAATATCATGTTCTTGTTTTCCAATATCCTCCAAAGTGGAGTGATGAGAGAGACAATCAAGACCATCAATGTTTGTATCTTCTTTCACCAAGATACCTTTGTCACTAATAGGAGAGGTATTGGGAAAAGAACAAGTATGATTGTTATGATTGTCTACACTACCATCCTCACCAATGGGAAATGTAATATTAAGGATTGTGTCAATGGTTTGAACATTTTTCTTAATGAACTCATTGCTATAATCAAAATTTAATTCATAATTAGAGGGAATGTTCTATTTATGCAATGCATTTTTAACCATATCAAAGCCACATATTTTGAAAGAAAACATGCTATCATGGAAAAGTAAAGAAAGAGAAATGCAATGACTTAAAATTGAAATGTTGAAATGCAATTTTTAGATGTGAAACAATGTAATTTTCTGATTACTTTATGCAACAAATTGAAAGATGAAATGCAAATATGAAATTAAACAATGCATGAAATGAGCTAATTTAAGCTAGATCTAATGAAATGCATGTTACATAAACTCAACCAACTAATACAGATAGGTAAAGGTAGTAAATAGAATCTTAAAAATAGGGTATTTAAGTTCTATAAAAGGAAGTTTTAGGGGTGAAAAGGGACTGTCGCCCAAGGTGACGAATTAGTCCCAGTAGCGATTTTTTCAATTTTTTTTGATGGATTTTGATTTTTTTTTTGTTGTATGATGTAGACCTAAGATTCCAATGCAAATTTTCAGAAATTTTCAATGATTTAAGATGCAAAAATGCAACCTATATGCACTTTCACTAATGCAAAATTTGAAACCCTAGAAGGCAAATTCATAAATGCAAACCCTATTACAAAGGTAATGCAAGATAATTATAGGATGATAATGGAATCAAAAATTAGGAAATGTGATGTTCTAAGGCTGGGTTCACAAAAATGTGGACAAATATTTTGGCACCCTAATGCTCTCTTGCACTAAACTAGGGTTTTTCACCTAAAAGGAGTGAGGTAGGCCAAAATGTACCATGTCCCCACTCAAGACTAATGTAAATATGAATGAAATGTGTCTACATGTAATGTACTAAATGCAATAAACTAATAAAATATATTGATTATTAATGTAAAACTAATGAAATGTAAGATGTTTGAAAACACAGTGATGTATGCAAAAACACCTAGAAAGATGAATAGAATTGCAATCAAGGTAGAACAAAAAATACAAACAAATAGAATGCACCTGAAAATGTGTTTTATACTGGAATGGAGACTGGAAATGCTATTGATTCTAAAAATTTGGCCTATTGGGACACTTATGTCAAGTTGGGCGACTTAGTCCTAGATCTAGAAAACTACTCTGGAGCCTGTTTTAGCCAAATGAGTATCCAAATCTAAAGAAACCTCTAAAAAACATGTGCAGTGGGACTAAGTCACCACTATTGGTGACTTAGTCCACTTTGGATTTTTTGAAAATCCGAATGTGGAAATGGAAGCCCTCGATCTACACTGTGTTTTCCTACAGGTGTCTAGTTCTGAAACTTTGATTTTCGGTTCTATAAAGGATTTTTTGTGGATATTTTGACCTTGAAAAAAAGTAGATGTCTTCAAAAAATTTGCAACTTATCCTTTAATTATTTCCAAATCTTCAAGATACCTAAATCTGTAAACACACAAGGGAAGAGAAAGAAATGTTGAATGTTAGGGCATGGGGGTTTGCCTTAGTCAAAGCCATTTTTAGGTAATTAAACCAACATGAATAAATAATGTAATGAAGCATGAAATAATGGAGTTAGAGACTTTCCATGATGATAGATCTTGGATTTTTGCAGCAATAGATGAAGAATTTTCCCTTGAATGCCTTAGAAAGCTATCTTGATGTCTTAGAATAACAAAACCCTAGCTTGCTTAACTTGAAATGGAAGATGAATGATGAATAAGATGAATGAGTTATGAATTAGGGCTTAGAGGCTTGTATTTATAGGAAATCCTCCTAATTTTCCTATTAATTTGATCCCCAAGGCCAACATGAAGAAAAAACAAAATTAAAAGCCAAGTTTTCCTACTTGGACCTCGAAAATAGCCCAAATGGGACTAAGTCACCAGGCTGGGTGACTTAGTCCTACCTGAATGGGACTAATTCACCCAGATGGGAGACTTGGTCCCATAGGGGTTATTTTTCTAGCTGGATTGTCGAGGAATGAAGGATTTTAGTTCTTATGATGATTTTATCAGGTATTTGATCAAATTGAGTCTCGGGATGCACAATATGGGGCCATAGGGGCACATTAATAATTATGCAAAGGGTAATTAGGGCTAGGGACACAAATCTCAATGTGAAAGTATGATTAAATATACTTTACAACATTAAAATGAGGTCCACATAGCTTAGAAAGGCACAACATCCAATGTGCATGTGTAAGACATATTACAACACTAGATTAGAATTAGGTTTAGTTTAGAATCATTCTAAATTCATGTGATAATGGAATTAAACACATTTTACAATGTTGAATTAGGGGAAAAATAGGTCCATTAAGTCTAGAGAAGTGTGAAAGTATTTTACAATGCTTTACAACACTTTACAACACCTTTACAAGACATTCTTAGACACACTTTATTCATTTTGCAAGGGTCCAAGACCTAATGTGGACATGTAAAACACATCACAACACTAAATCAATGCCTCATTAAGTCTAATTTGTCATATCAAGAAAACATGGATACTTTTTCTGTGTCCACAAATATGAATGTTGTTAATGTTGATTATAATCATCAAAGGTTCCACTTGTTTCGACACATTTTGGGGCAAGAGTTCTTACAAATAGAACATAATATTATGTGAATCCACATGAATATGAGCCATAAACTCATTAACATACAATGGTTTAGCAGAGGCAGGAAAGAGGATCTTTTGTAAGGCTTGTTGAAGCATACCTTGATAAATCAAGGTAGAGTGAAGCAAATCTCATAATGAAATCTTGGTAGGAGTAACACAGAGTTGTTTGAAAAGATCATAATCACCAAGTGCTTTAGTCGCGGGTTTAGGTGCTAAAGGAAGACTTGGTTGTGAAGGTGGTAGAGAAGTAGGAACCAAAGTAGGTTGAGAAGTAGATTGATCCAAATTATTCTAATTTCTTCTAGTGTTATATGTGTGCCCTATGGCATTATAAGAAGCCATAGCCTTTAAGAATCTCGTGCAGAGGTCTAATGAGCCATTAAATACTAGAACCCCATAAATAGAATGAATCATTTTAGGAGAAGGGCTAGCTGATGTGGAGTAAACGACAGGTCTCTTAGGCTTTTTAGGGGCCACAAAGACCACCACCACATGACTAAATTCTCAACTTATGAAAAAGAAGTAGATGATTGTGAAAAAGAATTTTATTCAAGAGATCTAAAGATAGGAGACAATGTTTCTAAGAAATCATCCAAGGCATCATATATCATATTGAAATCCTCCTTAGAAAAAGTGTTATCACAGATATTAAAACATTGCAGAAAAAGATCTGACATGGTTCACGTCAGGTTCACAATAAATGTAAAGAAGGGTGATTCGGTGCTTATGAGTCTCTTTCTTATCAAGAGAGTCCTAGGGAATGAAATTACCTAAACTACCTTAGAATAGTTAATGGATCAAAATGAATAAATTGCAAAGAAAGAACAAAAGATAGTTTATTAGAAATAATAAAAGAGATAACTTCAAGAATCAAAGACAAATCACTGAGATTCTTATCACAAAGTGAGAAGCTCTTAGTCAAAGGATGACAGTGTGTGAGCGGGACACCAACATGGTGCACCAAAGTCCCAAAGGCATGTTGGCATCCTATACAAATATAACACTGAACCCTTGGCAAATGATAAAGGATTTGCTAACTAATTTAGATCCGAAGTTTGTTTAGCCTACTAAATTAAAAA
This sequence comes from Sequoia sempervirens, assembly GCA_007258455.2. Classification (NCBI taxonomy): domain Eukaryota; kingdom Viridiplantae; phylum Streptophyta; class Pinopsida; order Cupressales; family Cupressaceae; genus Sequoia; species Sequoia sempervirens. Next base: position 103,620,032 of record VDFB02026320.1, read on the forward strand.
AATGTAGGAAATGCTAATAAAAGAGAAAGAAGGTAGAAGACCAACTTACAGAGGATCTTGTTCTTTTAAACCTTCCTCCATGCTCCACATAAAAATATGCACACAAGGAAAATGGGGGAAAATATTTGGGTGGTTTTGGGGCTTTTCGTAGTCAAACCCCCATTTTGGTGTTCCCATATCCACGGATCACTAGATAGATAGAGAAATAGACACTAAGTAAATTAAACACTCAAAGTGATAAAGAAAACCCCACTCAAGAGGAGAACCCATATCATAAGATAAGACACAATGAGGTAAAATCAAACCCTGCTTGAGAGGAGAGCTCGTACCATGAGATAAGACACTTAATAGAGAGAACAATAGCAAATGGACAAGAATCAAGAGAGAACTACCAATATTTTGTGGCCCCCTCTCAGCTTGATAGACACAATGTTGAATGCTTTCAAGAGAGCTTTGGCTATTGGAGGATCTTCAGTCCAACAAAGCTTCACTGTAGAGATGAGATCGAGAGAATATAAGATAAAGAGAAGAAATCTAGAATCAAAGGGTGATAGAATGAATGCGAATGAAAGTGAAAAGAAAGGATTCTTTCAATTGCATAGGAAATAGGAGACATTTCTCTCATAAATTGACCACAAGAACACAAGGCATGAGTCAAAGATTTTAAGATTCCTTGTTTGAACTAGCAAAAGTATAGGGATGCTAGTGTACTATGCAGACATCCATGTACTGTGCATGCATACAACTTGTCATTTCACAAGAAATAAGGTGATAGGATGATGTTGATTCATCATTGGTCCTTATGGGGTCAAAATCGTGAAATTTCAACCATAAGGTTCTTGTCATAAATGCATCTAGGTGCCATAATGCAAGGGTCAAATGGACAAATGTGAAATTTCCATGAGGTGCAATTTTATGGCATTACACCATGAGAAATAATTTGAAATAAAGACAATGCTTTGATATAGTTTTATAGCTACAAGGACCTTTTATATAGATCATTTTCACTCTTCATATATATTCACTAATGAGGAAAGATCCAAGGAAGGAATCATACTCTAATCATAAGGAAAAATTAGAAGAAAATAGAATACTTCTTGGAGATGAGAACAATATAGAGTCCTCTTCAATCCTCAATATGAAAAATGTTAGTTCTAATGTTACCCATTCATATAAATGACAAATGACAACAAATGTAGTTGTCATGTTTCCTCCAAAACATTTTGAGAGTATAAAAGTATCATCAATTCCATAATCAACAACCAAAGTAAGCAAACAAGAATGTGACAAGTGAAAATTATAGTGGTTATGGAATCTTATGGATCTTTCTTCTCAACTAATGCCTCATAGATCATTATACACTGAAATAGGGGAAAATATATTGAAACTCTTTCCTTTTAATGTTTTAGGTCAAGAATGTTTTAAGAAAATCTTCAAGAGTGAAACATAGAGCTTCACAACTACAAGTAAACAAAAAATGGTTTGAACAACAAATTGTATCTACCATTTGTTTGCATCATGAATGAAATCTATATATTTTTTCACAAAGCATTTAGGTAAATTAAGGGAATCTTATGCATATGCATGAATCCAACCCTTGTGATGAGTGGTGCATTGCCACACCCGTTTATGCTCCTATCTTGACATAAAGATTTGGAAAAGGGTTTGCCAATGTAGCAAAAGATTGTGCCACTTAGAATTTGGTATAAACTCCCTTAAAAAGACATTTTATGGACCACTCTAAAAAACTGATCATATTTATCAATACAATGTCAATTAGGAAGAATGTTGGTGTTATAAGGATGAGAGTACCACTAAATAATATCTACAAGTACAAACCATTTTCTACTATTGTGTATAATTGAGAATTTGTCCCTTCTCATCCTAAATATTTATCCTTTAGTAGGGTAAAACTGAATTATATATTTTCTCTTCACATTTGTGATGGAAGCCTTAGAACCTCAAGGGCATAGTTGTCCAATTTTATTAGCATGATATTCCAAAACATCAAAACTTCACTCCAAGTCAAGCATCATTGAGATAATAAATTCTTTTATGGTGATTTTTCATATTCAAACACTACATTTTATAACAAAAAATTTACTAGATACTTGTAATACATTGTTAATTGGGTCATTTATCATTTTCAATAATAGTTGGTATGAGTTTTCCACAATTGTGTAAAGTTGTGTGTTCAACTTTTGGATTCAACTATGTGTGTATATATATATTGTATAATTTCCACAAGAACATGTATCCTTCTGTTAAAATTTAAAAATGCTATGGCTTTGATTATTCTTGAGTGTTGGTCTAGCAATCCATATTCCAAACCATATAAAAAACTAGTGTCTCTATGGTAAGAGCACTTATTGCACATATAATAGTTCCTAGGTTTAAGTCTAAATTGATCAACATGATAACCATAAGTAGGATTACTGAACACATATGTCACATCTCAATTTCCTTACTTCCATTTAACAATGTTGAGTTAATTGAAATACTTGAAAAATGGTATATATTAGTAATTGTTTATGAGTTTGATAAATACAAATGATATATGGAAAATGATTTATTTTGATAATTTTAGGATTTAAAAGAGTTATTTCATAATTCTTATCAGTTAAAGGTTACTTATAAAGTTGGAAAGTGCAAGAATGTGTGTGTGCACAAATAGGTTGAAGAACGAGAACTTGGTTGAGGTAGGAATTCTTACCCAGATGACAAACGATAAACAAGATTGTAATCTAGAATCTCACACACTACAGTAGGCCATGACATCCGTATTTATTTTGCAATTGATGAATATCATTATTGCTTTTATAGAAATTGTATTTGGCTAAATAGGAAATCTTATTTATTTCATTGATTGTCCTACCATGTCCTTTTCAAAGTTAATTTCATAATGGTAATGGAAATGTGTCTGATTACAAATAACTATCATGGGAAGAATGATTAGGTTATTTATTCATTCAAAAAGAACTTGAAAATAAGCTCTTGATAAGGAAATCAAAAAAGTAATAATAACAAATGTTGTAATATATATGTTATATATATAATATATATATAACATATATATTACAACATTTGTTATTATTACTTTTTTTATTTCCTTGTCAAAAGATTATTTTCAAGTCCTCTTTGAAAGAATAAATAGCCTAATCATATATATTTTTGTGTTTGTGTGTGTGTAACCATATATATATATACATATAAATAAATGTGTATTAAAGGATTTCATTGATAAATGTTTCTTCTATTCTAAATTCATTATGAAACTATATGGAAAGAAACAATGACAAATAATATTCAAATAACCCCCTTCACATTTGAAAAAGGCCGATCCCTTCCATAATAGAAAGGTGGAAAAAATGCTCAGAAATGGGGGAAGTGGGTGGCTAAGAGAGGGTGACATGGATAATTAAGATCACCCCAAAAATAATACACACAATCAATGGACAGGGTGTGGGCAGATTTTGAAAATAGAAGAGGCAATCTAGCAAAAAAAGCATCGAAGGAATTGGGGAAAAGCAATGGAGAGAAATGAATGGAGAAAATAGCTATTGTTCATATTTGATTAGAAGCAAAAGGAATCAATCATGAAGTCCATAGAGGTAATTCAACATCCTTTTAAATGTTTCTATCATACGTTTTGAGTGATTTTCTCTTGTGAGCTTAATGGGTATTGATTACCATGTTGCTATTCTCTGTTATTCTTGCCAATGTATTTATGGTCTTAGTTCATCAAATGTGTTTGCTAAATTTCTTTGTGAAGCCCCATCTAGAGGGTGAAAACCCCCAACAAACCACCACTATGTGTGTAGGTCGACATGCTATGCATGACTGAGCAAGGGTGGTGGTTGGGCTCTAGCCTGTGTTTAATAAATGTATTATTTCTTTAATGTGCTCTTTATGGTAGTAATAACCATGCAAGGTGATATACATTTGTTTCATTTTCGAATGATAATTCCATTTGAAAGTTCTATGTCGATATTCTTATAGAGACCAAATGATAAAAAACATTCCAAGCCGTGGTTCAACTCCGAATGATTCCTATCATTCTGTTCAATATGTATAGTTCTATGGGTGATACCATCACCAATAATGGAGTAACCAAAGAAAGATGTTTATCGATCTATTAAATTTTTTGTGTATGAATGATTCCCACTGACTTGGTGTTGAGCTTGATGCCACTGTGATCGGAAATGTGTATTTGTATTATGTATGGGAAACGACTTTGTGTAATATGTCATTGCCAGCATATATTGACTTTAATAGGCCGAGGGATAATGAAACCATCACAACATTTAAAATGAACTTCTATCTATAGATGAGTACACGCATATATATATATATACACTCAGATGCTCATGCATAGAGCCATCACAGTTTCAGTGGCTAATTACACTATGTTTCATAGGTTAAGAATCCCTCATGGATGAGGATTGATAAATCATAATGAAATTTTTTAACAAGAATAAGATGTTAGCATGTTTATCAACATATGATATCATGCATATCAACCCCAAAACTTCTGATTATTCCAACACATAGGTGTGAATTAAATGACGGCTCAAAATTGTATTTTATTTCAAAGTTCTGATTTTACTTTTAATAGTAGAGATTAAACGTTGAATAAGTTGAATGGCATATTGTTACTATGTTTATCATTGATCTGGAATAGAATAAAAAATTTATTAGGAAGCTAAATGGGATGATATTGGAATTAAATCAACTCTTTTCGATCTTTTTATTTTCCAAAACTAGAGACTTGAATATACTGAATCTATATGACTGTTTATATCAAAACAAATTAGGGAAAATATTGAGACTAGTGTATAGATGTTCTTTTTATTTCTCACATTATGAACTATAATTTATGATTATTGTATGACCAAAACCATGCATCTGATCATAACACTGTTTATTTTAATATGGAAAAGAACTGCTTACAAAATGGAATTTTTGCTTAAATCTTAAGAATGTATATGCATATTCCAAACTGTGTTTATTTTTAGGCATATATGTGTACATGCATAAATGGTTCATTTATGCACATGCACATACATGTGGTATACCTTCTTATTTCATCATAATTCCACTCATTTGATTATGATCATTTATTTTTATTTGCAAAGGAAAGAACTGTATAATTGGAACAATATTGAGTTGTAATATAAATCTTAAGGAAAGATAGTTATATGATGAATAGATGAATGGTTATACTAGATTTTAAATGGATTACTTGTTTGATGATTGGAATCTACATTTAGAGATTGGCTAATAGGATGTGGTTATAATGCACCTTTATTGAAAAAGGAGGAGAAGGAGTTCCTATGAACACATCTTGCCTCTCCCAAGAAGGATGACATAAATTCAGATGAGGACCGAAAGGAGTGTCCTCTTTCCGATAATGAGGGAATTTTTTAGTATGGAATTTTTTTTGTAAATAAGGATCACTATAAATCCATATTTAATATAAATAAAGAAAGTTTTTTTGTTACAGTTAAAGGACACAAAACTTGAAGACTTGGCTTGATGTGAATGAATGTGTATATCTCTTTTGGATTAAATGTTGTGTGCATAAGATTGTGTAGATGCAATTATTTAAACATAAAACCTTGTGTTGAGATATGCTAAACGTGATTGTGGCACAAGTCAAGTGTGAGTCATTATGGTGACCACTAGACAAGAAGCGGGAAGTACCAAATGGGCAATGGGTTGAGCAAGAGGCTAGGCAAAATCCTAGAACTTCTAAATTGACAAGAATCTTGAATGGATCATTTGGAACAAGAGGTCTGAGGGGTGCGAGAAGATCAAAATTTTAGGAATGAGGTACTTGACCAAGGAGAAAGCAGCCAAGGGGATCCCAATTAGGGTCAAATTAAGGAAGAATTGGAAAAGGATCTTGAAAAGGTAGCACCAAAAAAGTTTGATGGAAATTCCATCAGAGATGGATCCAAGGCACATATTATAGAAATGCAAAAATAATTTGGACTATACAACTTGTCAGACCAAACCAAGGTTGCTTGGGCTGCATATCAATTGTCTGGAGAGGCAGCTACTTGGTGGGACAATGAGAAGGTAGAGAGGAGACTTCAACTAGGGGAAATCACTTGGGAGTTTTTCCTCCAATATTTTAGGATGAGGTGGCTACCACAACTTTTCTTTGACAAGAAGATGACAAAATTTCAAAATATAACCCAGGGTGACCTGACTATAGTTCAGTATTGGGAGAAGTTTACCAATTTTCTCAAGTATGTTCCATAGTACCAATCCGATGAGCGTTTTCAGACTCAAAATTTTATATTAGGATTGAGAACCCACATTGGAGTTGAGGTGGACCTCCACAATCCCCTTACAATGGAAGAAGATTTTGAGAAGGCCATTAAGCAAGAACAAAAGTTGCAATAGTTGTCCAATCTTCACAAGGGTTTAGACTTCAAGCCTTGATTTATAAACAAAAATTTTCAGAAGGGTGATTGATAGAAGGGAAATAAGTCCCATTAGATCAAGAATTTGAAAAGAGAAAGCGACCCTATAGAAAAGGAAGAAGGAAATCAAGGTAGAAGGAATAAAAGGGCTAATAGGGGCAACAACTTTAATAGTAACTAGAGGTAATCAAAATAGGATAGGTTTGGAGGTCGAAAAAGGACCACGTGCTAGGTGTTTCACTTATGGGGGAGACCATTATGCATCTAGTTTTTCCTTAGAAGTCGAAGTCATAGAAGGAAGGGAATAAACAATAGATTCCACAACACAAGATCCATGTGGTGGTGGATAAAAGGCAAGCAAAGTACCAAGCTTCTCCACTATGATTGACGGGTAAGCTTTATGGCCAAACCATTTCCTTTTTGATATACTAGAGCTACTAAATGTTTCATAGATCCTATAATGATTTATATGTTGTCCATTAGACCTAGATATTTGGAAAACTCATGGTCAGTTCAGTATGGGAATCGAGCAGAGCATGAAGTAGATTCATGTTTCTTTTTTAGTGAGTTAGAACTTCCCAACTTCCTAACCCAAGTTGACCTTTGTGTGGCACCTATAGGATCCTATGATGTAATCTTGGGAATAAATTGGTTAACTAAGCACAAAACCATTGTAAATTGTGAGGATAAGATGGTGAGTTATTTGGATGACTATGGATACTCAGTTGAGATTCATGGAATACAAAGATCCCTAGAGCTTAGCCAAATATCAGCTATGTAGCTCAAAAGGGCTCAGAGGAAGGGTAACTATTTCATATATGTTGTGCATGTTAGTGATTCCAACAAAGAGAGACCATACTTAGATGATTACCCTATCCTTAGGGAATTCCAAGATGGGTTTCCTGAAGATCTCACCAAGATGCCTCCAAAGTGAGAATTTGATTTCTCCATCAATCTAGTGCATGGAGCGAAGCCTCAGTCTAAGGCCTCATCCAAGATGACCAACACTGAGCTTTATGAATTGAAAGCCTAGTTACAAGAGCTATTACTCAAGTAGATTATTAGGCCCAATGTGTCACCTTGGGGAGCACCAATTATATTTGTTAAACAAAAGGATGGGACATTGCGTCTATGTATTTATTATTGGATGTTGAACAAGGAAACCATAAAAAATTGATATCCCCTCCCGAGGATCGATGAACTATTTGATCAAATGAAGGGAGCGTCAATATTCTCAAAAATAGATCTTAGATATGGTTATCATCAATTGAGAATGAAGGAAGAAGATATTCCAAAGACTGGTTTTGCAACTTGCTATGGGCATTACGAGTTCACCATTGTATTGTTTGGATTGACCAATGCACCTACAACTTTCATGAATATTATGAACAATGTGTTTCGAGTCTGTTTAGATGACTTTGTCCTAATATTTATTGATGAAATTTTGGTTTAATCCAAGTCTATTAAGGAGCATGACCAAAACTTGAGGATAGTCTTACAACGTTTGAGGGAGAAGAATCTTTTTGGAAAACTATCCAAGTGCTCATTTTATCAAGGCAAGGTGCATTACCTAGGTCACATTATTTCAGCTGAGGGAGTCTTTTTGGATCTCGAAAAGATAAAAGCAATTGTGGAGTGGCTGATGCCTCAAAGTGTGAGGGAGGTGTGAAGATTTATGGGCCTTTTTGGGTATTACAAGAAATATGTGTAAGGGTTTTCTCAAATTGCAGCCCCAATAACTTCACTTCAAAAGAAAGGAAAAATGTTTGATTGGATTCCAAATCTTGAAGGAGAAGCTCATGATAGCCCTAGTGCTAACTATACCTGATCCTAATGGTCAATTCTTAGTGATCATAGATGCTTCAAGAGGTGGTTTAGGATCAATGCTAATGCAAGATGGGAAAGTGGTGGTGTATGAGTCAAGGAAGATGAAACAACATGAAGTAAATCATGTGCTACATTATTTGGAATTAGTAGCTATAGTGCATGCCTTAAAGATATGGAGGCATTATCTTTTGGGGAAGCCATTTGATCTCAAAATGGATCATTTGCGATTGAGATACATCTTCACTCAACCAAACCTCAATGCACCATAGAGGAGATGGTTAGAATTCTTTAACAAGTACAAATTCAAAATTGCGTTTATTAAAGGAAAGGAAAATAGAGTGGTGGATGCTCTTAGTAGAAGAAGACATCTGGTAGCCATGAACTCTATGAGATCCAATTTGAGGAAATAGGTGATGCAAAACTTGCAAGGAGATGAGCATTATGAGAGGGTAAAAAAGACTCTAGAAGAGAATCCATCAGATCACCGATTTGATGGGTATGAGTTTGAATCAAATGGTATCTTAAGATACTAGAGGAAAATGTATATTCCAGATTTTGGAGAGCTTAGGAAGCTGGTCCTAGAAGAAGTTCACAATTCACCATATTTAGGACACCCTGGAGTTACCAAGATGATCATAGAATTGGAAACCTTGTATTATTGGCCGAAGCTCAAGAAGGATGTAATGGAATATGTAGCCAGGTGCCTAGAGTTTCAATGAGTTAAGGTTGAGCACGTGCATCCAATAAGTTTCCTTTATCCTCATGATATACCTGAGTACAAATGACAAGTGATCAACATTGACTTTGTATATTGGTTACCCTTAAGTAAGAACATACATGATTTCATTTTGGTAGTAGTCGATAAATTGACTAAGGTGGCACATTTTATTCTAGGGAATCTTAAGGATGGATCATTGACCTTGGCCAAGAATTTTTTCCAAGAGTTCTTATACTTACATGGAGTGCTAGAGACCATTATATTTGATAGAGATACATGGATGATATCAAGGTTCTGGACAACCTTGAATGCACCCTTGGAGACTAAGCTAAATTTTAGTTCAGCCTATCATCCTAAAACTGATGGTCAAACTGAGAGAGTGAATCAGGTAGTAGAAGATCTCCTTCATATGTATTATATGGATCAATAGTATAAATGGTAAGAGTATCCACCATTAGTAGATTTTTCTTATAAAAAATCCCATCATACATCCTTAGGTATGGCACCTTTTGAGGCCCTATATGGGAAAAAGATTCGTACTCCCATCAGTTGGGATAGATTGGAAGATAGGATCATAGTGGGTCCTAAAATGTTAAAAGAGATGGAAGAGAAAATGAGACTCATCAAGAGAAAATTGGAGGAAGTAGATAGACAAAAAAGTTATGCCAATAGAAATAGAACCTTTAGATAGTTTGTAGTCGGGGATAAATCCTTTTTAAGAGTCAAGCTGCATAAGAGCTCTATTACCTTTGGGAAATCATCCAAGTTGGCTATGAGATATGTGGTCCCATTTGATGTGTTGGAAGTAATCAACTCGGTTGCATACAGACTTTCTCTACCACCTGCTTTAGCTTGACTCCATAATGTGTGTAACGCCCCGCTAAGGGACCAAGTGGATTAACACAAAAGGCCATCAACATCAAGCCAATTTTTTTTTCTTTTATTATTTTTTTTAAAGAACCTAAAGTAACACTAACTAATGCAACTCAACCAATTAATATGAATAACATTATTACATCAACATGATATTATAATCACATTATAACCTAAAAATAATATTAAACATAACCCATTTGCACACCTATCCACCATGGTCCCCTAACGTCGCTACTAAGATACACCTACACTAATTAAGTTTAAATAACATATTTGATATACTATGACCATATTTTACTAACACTTGAATGTAAATTAATCTCATACATCAAATTACATATGATAACATATCGAAATTATTTTCAACCACATCTAACACTATGCCAATACAAATCTATTCTTAATCAATGTTATAAAATAAGTACATAAAGATATATCATATCTACTACTTAATTAAACTTATGCATTATAAATACAACATTTCTATATTAAACCTCTCTATTACATACTAAACAATAGTAAAAATGTGTATAATCAAGATTGTAACAATTCACTCACTTTTCTTATACAAGAATACTACCATGAATACGATTCAGAAATCTAAGAAGTACATATGTATAAGATACATTAAACATAATTTTTTTTATGAAAATATTACCTGCACATAAATTCAACTATAGAATGAAGCGGAAAGAAAGACTCTCCATGTTGCGCACGAATTGCACCATCTAAATCCCAATGGATGGTTCGGAAATACCACCCTACCACGTAGAACCCTGAGGCCCACTCCCTCTGTGCTAGGAGACAACACTAAGCCCCACAAATAAGCAAACAACAAAACAGAAATAACAAGTGGCTGACACTAAACATCCCAAGAAAACTACCAAAATAAGAATCAACCAAAAATTACAATAACTTCACAAATACTTCTAGGTACTTCTATAGACCCAAACACATAACACAAATAGATAGAAAACTAAAAAAACTTATCATTAAACCACAACACTACAATAAAGTATATTACATCAATCTCATAATCTTATAGCATAATAACTCACTTTAGTTTAGTAATTCACAATCAAGACCAATAATGCACATCCTTGACATAATTGATCTTTACAAATACAGAAGCTTCAATACAAGATCTCACAAATATGAAGAGATTTATAACATGAAAACAGTAAACACAATTAAATAAAAATGGTACAACACAATACAAATCAAAGAATAAAGTTATACCCTCAAATACAACTTCTAAAACTAAACTAATTCTCACTTGACAACAGTCAAATCTGTTAACAATAAAATAGCCATAAAATAGTCATATCAACTTGAAATCAAAATCTGTAAAATACCCATTTCAGATTTGGTCGTCGACTACTCAGCCACGCAGAAGAAATTGACTAAAAGTGAATAATAATTTCATAAAATGCAAAACAACAGACGGATTCCATAAAACCCTCTTTTCGGTAATACTCGATTACAGTCAAATGACAAAATGACTAACTTAACAACCAGATTTTATCCAAAATAAAATATATATAAAAAAAGAATATTAAAATTAATTTAAACTATTTCAAACCCCTATAAATTTAAAATCTCAATCTTTCATTGACTGTTTTATAGAGAGAAATAAAGATATTTGCAGTCATAAAGGAGCAACTTGACAGTAGTCCCGTATTTCAACCATATCTCACAAACTACAATCTGGGTTTCTGAGATTGTTGGACAGGATTTAAACGACAACAAAATAAAAAAACCCTTTAAAAATCTCACCAACCCAGTTTGTAAATTTAGATTTATGAGCAACGCAATCAGACCCTTTTACTGGTAAATACCAAGAATAACAAATATGTATTGATTTTTTTATTGTAGAATAAATATTTCATTCACACACAGAAATAAAACCATCCAATATTTATTTTCAAAAAATCAAAAGAAAGAAATCAATCAAATCATTCATGCATGCGAAAGAAAATTTTAACACAAGATCTGAAAATCCAACCTGGATCCAACGCTTGGGAATGACAGAAATTTGATGCTGAGCTCCAAAGTTTTCAATTTTCAAAACCCTCAAATTGCCACAAATTTCCCATTGCTCCTTCCTCTTTGCAAGCATAGAAAAATCTCTCCCGAAAAAGAATCCCAATCCAAATCCAACATGCATGCCAAAAATTGAATAACCCAACAGCACGGAAACCCTTTATCTCCTTCCAGAATAAAGTGAACACTTCTCCCCCCAAAAGACAACCTCCCAGCCCCCTTTCAACTTCCATTTTCGTCACTTTTCATAATGGAGTAATTAGGGTGGGTTCTGGACTCAAAAAATATAATTTTATAAAATAAAAATACCTCTCACCCATAAAGCTATCACATAGGAAACATTTTAAATCATTAAAACCACATAAAGACTCCATAAAACATAAATTTAGTGACCATTTTAATAAAATGAATCAAGAGACTAATAATGCAAAAATTATATCTAAACAAAAGTAAAACAAATATTACTCAATAAACAATAATCAAATACCAAATAATGATAATAATAAACAATAATTAAATAATTATTCCTCAAAATAATAACATAATAAAACATAACATAAATAAATGTCACTTATGGACAATATTATATCACACCTCAAACACATTAATAAAAATCATAATAATAAATATGATAGATTCAATATCTAACTTCACTCAAATAATTCACAAATAAGGTAAAATATAAATCATAAAATAACTTCACATGAAAGAGCAACATTCACATCAAAAGATAAATAACACTAATCACAATCATAACAACACAACTAACCACGGGGTTTAACACCAACAGGTTGGGATCCAAAATTAAGGTTATACAACAAAATCAAACAATTACATATCTCATAAGAAACAACCGAATAAGTGCAACACTCCAAACATAGGGTAAAGAAAATCAGACATTGTCTCATGACAACCCAAAAAAGTTAACACATTCTTCATCAATTGTCTCTAATTGAGAACAATGATCAGGGTTAAGTTATAATTTGGGCCTAGATGTTATCTCCTCAACCACCATTGGGATTAGAGGCACGCTCAGACCTACTAATTTAGGTAGAGACGTAGCCTAGTACCTGTTCACTTAAACATACAAATTAGAGCACATGTGCATAATAGCCGAAGCACTAGGAAAGAGGCTCTAGCAATCGTATCTCATTCTCGTATGTCTCTTATACGTCCAATGGTACGATGCCGCCCTTTCCACTTATCCTAACAAACATACTACTGTATCACTCAGTTATCCAAGTAAATCTCTGTATAATAACAATAACATAACAATATGCATCATACTCACCACAACACTAATAGAAGCTCATGCCCCATCTTGCAGCCACAAAGCTTGAACACAAATCAGTATATTTTATAATAATAAAAATAACCATAATCAAAATCATAATAATATTACAATACAATGATAATATATTAGAATCAAGTGAAAACTTCAAAGGTAACAAAACACTTTCATCACATCAATATGTCAATAACATACATCGTAATAATAGTCATGTCTAAACACACACATCATGATAAATATATCCTTAAACACATATAATAAATCATATTTCCTAACATTTTTACTTAATTCATAAATTCATGATATACAATATCAATTGTTTAACATCATTAGCACATACCTTTAAATGTCTCTATTATTTTACTTTCATCTCCAAGTTCCAAAGCCAAACTTCTTGCACATCCACTATGAGAATGGAGAGGCACTACAATGTGTTTCATGTTTCTTTGCTTAAGCCATAACACCAATATGCATCTCATATACTTTATTGGCATTCTTTACAGGTGGAGGATCCAGGAGTGGTGCTTGTGGATCCCATTAGAATTTTGGATAGATGCAACATCAAGTTACGAAATAGAGACATTGTTCAATATAAGGTCTAATGGGATCATCATTCTAAGGATAGTGCTACATGGGAGGATGTAGAGGAGATAGAATTCTCCTTTCTGCATTTTCATTCTTAGATAGACTAATGGTGGTTTACTATATAATATTGCTTAATATTTTGAACTTGTATATTCTTATATTTATACCTGAAAATAATATGATTTGGTGTTGAAATGAACATATGTGAATCAATTTAGTTTAATTAGACATTGGGATGATGTCTCTTCCTAGTGGAAAAGAATGTCACATCTCAATTTCCTTACTTGCATTTAATAATGTTGAGTTAATTGAAAATTTTGAAAAATGATATTTATCACTTATTGTTTATGAATTTGATAAATAAAAATGATATATGGAAAATGATTTATTTTAAAAAAAATTACAATTTAAAAGAGTTAATTTGTAATGATTATCGGTTAAAGGTAATTGATAAAATTGGAAAGTGCAAGAACATGTGTGTGCAGGAACAGGTTGAAGAATGAGAACTTGGTTGAGGTAGGAATGCTTAGCCCAATGACGAATGGTAAGAAATATTGGAATCTAGAATCTCACACACCATAGTAGGCCATGAAATCTACATTTGTTTTGCAATTGATGGATATCATTCTTTCTTGTATGGAAATTTTATTTGGTTAAATAGTGAATCTTTTTTATTTCATCGCTTGTCTTACCATGTCTATTTCAAAGTTAATTTCATAATGGTAATGGAAATGCACCCAATTACACATAACTATCATCGCTGGTCGGACTAGTACTCATACTGAATGTTTATTATGAAGGTTAGAGACATGATCATTCTGAGCACCAATCACGGCCATGTGATCTACGTTGCTATTTTGTCCTCGGGGAATAGTCTTAATGTTGAAAGCTTAAAAACCATCAATTAGGTCCCAAACTCGGTGCCAATAGGATCTCATGTGAACATTCTTTTCCGTGGAAATTCCTTGGACTTGGTTGACTACTAGTTCAGAATCTTCGAGCACAACTAATTGCTTAATGCCCATTCATTCCACAAGCCTTAAACCTTGAACCAATCCTTCATATTTAGCCTCATTGTTTGAATAGGTGAAATGAAGGAAGAAAGACCTCAATTTTTTTTCATTTTGTGGGGATATTAGATATATCCCCGCTCCAGTACCCACTTTTCTTCTTGCTTCGTCAAAGTGCAGTGTCCATAGCTCATTTGCTTGGCTAGCTTCAGATTCTTTGGCGACCCTCGAAAGCACTTGGTCTTAATCATAAATTACATATGTGCCCAATCTTGTAGCATGATAATTTTTGAAAGGATCATTGTCTATGTGTTCACTCAATAAAGCATCTTCTTTATCATTCTGATCTCTGCTCACCTTCTCTTCCACTAGCAATTCAACACAATACATTTCTTGCTTGGTGATAGAGGTATGCACGACTTCAAAATTGATCAAGGCTTGATCTGCTACATGTTCAGAATGTAAAGCCTCTGATTCTATCTTCATTTTTGCACCATGTTTGGTCCTAAGTATCAGATGTGACCAATCCAAGGACAGGTATCTGTCCACCTTTGAAGTAAATTCTTGAGATAGACAGAGACCAACCATAGAAGGAACATCTATGATCATCGTGTTTTGTATGACCGTGATACTAGGACAAGCAAATAGAGTTAAAGGAAGTAATTTGATGACACCTACTATCTCAAATTTATTCCCATCAAGCTGCATTACCCCTCTTTTCATAGGTTCGTAGCTGAGTCCCAAAGCTTCAGCTATTTTTTTAGGCATAACCGTGGTACTAGCGCCAGAGTCAATCATAGCGTTGTGCAATAACTTCTTTCCTATAATGAGAGTCAAGAAGAAGGGATGAGGTTTCAACTTATTCCTATTCTCGGCAGGGGATTCCTTTGTATTGTTTGTAAGGACTTTAGATGGCGGTATTTGATAAACAACCTTTGTACTGGAAAATGACTCTATTGGTGTTGGGTTGACCTCTTCTTGAAGCACCTTCTGTAATAGCATCTTTTTTTTTGGGATAGCTAGAATGTCCCATAGAGACACATTAGGGGATGATTTCTTCAATTGTTCTACCACATTAAAAAGTGAAAAACTCAGAGGCTTCTGCTCTTTGGTTCTTGCTATAATAATTTCCTTCCATGGTTGAGAAGGTGAAGGGACAATTGAAGTACTAGGAATCTGATTGGAAACACTTTTGAGTTGCGGGCTGGCTAGATGCGGAACAACTGACTCACCGATGAATCTCCTCTTTGAGTGTGTGTTATAATCAAACTGCACTTGCAGTGTTTTGGATATGAATGCGTCATTAGGAAACACCATTTCTTCTTTCTCCATCTAGGAGAAGAGTGCATGATCAGGAGCAATATCGGATTCTTGGTCTAAAGACATTCCTTGCATTTGCATGGTAAGGACTGCACTCTCCATTTGTGGTGAGACATATATATAGCCTCCATATTTTGCTGTTGTGCCTTGGCTGCATTGCTCTACTACCTTTTGTTGTAAATTTCCACGCAGACAGTTCCAGGGCATATGCACATCACTGTAGGGGAAGCACCATGGATTGATATCATCAATAAGGTTGTTCTGCCATGCGCTTAATTCCCTACTTGACCTTGGCGAGGCACTCATTAGCAGAGTAGGCACTGACACCATTTGGTTTGCATTCGAGGCTAGTGGATTAGTGCGAGGCGTGCCCTGATATTGATTCTGCTGATAAGAAGACCGCCTGCCTTAATAGTTTTGATATGCAGGCTTCAAAGGTGTTGATTGGTTCTGCTTAAGAGTAGTTATATCATTTTCCATTATTCGCAACATCTCTTTGAGGTCACTCATTTCATCTTTGGAAGAACCTAATGTAGAAGCGCTCCACATTTTTTGGGGTGGCTACATATGTGTACATTGACTGGGCAGTTTTCGGTGCGCTAGTCAGTGTGACCTCTTGCACGAAGATCGATATTTCAAGAAATATCGACATAACAGGTCGAGGAGGGAATTTTTTAAAATGTATTAAATGATTCTCGTCTTTGATAGCGATACCATAAGCATATGGTAGAGTAGCTCCTTCCAAAGACTTGATCATCACGTAAATATCAGAATAAACTCAGGAGTCAGGCATATGGTAATAGGAATCCTTTGCCAATTTGCATGAAATAGGGCATTAAAGTCTGTCAAAGCCTCCTGGGGGCTCATTTTATGATAGATAGTTGATAATACAATGAAGATCGATCTCCGTCATTCGAGATCCTCTCATAGAACGGGTCTCCAAGCTCATCCCAAGTGCGAATTGAATTAGGTGTTAGTGTTCAGTACTAATCCAACACCTTGCCTTTAAAAGATGCGGTGAAAACCCTTAGGGCTACATTCTGTGCTGTAATCCTGTGTACTAGACATACGTCTGCCACATCTTGCAAATGTTCTGCTGGTGTTCTTGAGTTGTCTCCAGTAAACTTCGGTATAGCTTTCATGGCTAAAACCGGGATAGCGCCCCAAACAACGAGTGCTACTAGGGCCACTAGGGGACTTTCGGTGTCCCATGCCATGTAGTTTTTGTTGGCAGCCAACATCATGGTGAGAGGAAAGGGTGGTGGGAATGGAACAGTTACTAGACTGCCCCTAGGGGAGGTACTAGTAAACTAGGGTTGCCTATGGTTTAGGATCTAGTTATAGGCTAATGGCTCATACACCATTCTAAAATGCAATTTCATTTAAGCTCGGTCCCACTGGGTGTGCCAGAAAAAGGAACAAACTGTTGACGCCAAAAATTGACTAGATAACAGAGCCTTATGGGAAACTCAGTTTAAGGGGGACCTTTTGCACTAAACTGAGTAACCTCAAGATTTTTAGAGAAACTAACTTCTTCTATATTGGGTTTTAGAAAGGGAAAATGAAGCAGATATAATAAAATGAAGCCTAATCTAAGGTGATGCACCAAGATTTAATGATGGGCACAATAAATCATAAATTTAAAGGCCTGAATGGTGTTGTAGTGTTCTAGAACATCAGAGACTTAAGATTATAGCATAGACAATTCATTCATTGACATAAAATAATATTGCATACTTTCCTACTACCAAGAAGAGTCCTTAGACATGATCTAGGTAAGCAAACTTGCATCTAACATATATAGAAGTTCTCAAATGAAGTGTCAAGACAACAAACAACACAGTTCACAATTTGATCAAATAGCATGAAAAACAGAAAGGCCGAACAATTGGCACAGTCTGAGAGTTTTTGCAATCAAATAAAATAGTAATAAAGGCCTGGCATCTTTTACTAAACTAGCATTTTCCTTCCAATTCTTGGACCCTTTTCTCCTCACAGAGAAAAGTATATATAGGAGGAAAACCTCCCACTGCCTCAAAGAGTAGTAACAGAAAAAATCTCACGATCCCTGACAATGATACCTGAATCAAAATATTCCCAAGGCCATTACAACAGGATCAATCCAAAACAAAGTATCCAGTCATTGCAGGCACAAGTGCATCTTTTGTAATAATAGTGGTGGTCCTAGCTAGGCATGATCAGACAAGTGTTACCACCTTGTGTGAACGATTATAACACACAGCGACCAATAGCATTATTCAGTTTATACGGTCCATCACCTGCATATGAGATCCATTGGTTAGGCATGTGGCAGCCCTTCATTGCCCGTATGAACCACTCTCCCCTTGCCATTAAGGATTTGTGTTAATGCTACACGTGTCAAATGGGCAGAGCCTTCATCAACAATAGAGGGAACGAATGCCAGACGGGCGCAAAAGAGACATGTGGTAGCATTTTGCTTCCTGTGGTTGCTAACTCATCTCTGCGTTGAAAGATGTGTGAATGGTAGAAATGTAGCAAGTATACACCGTAGTTAGAAACTGTGGGGCCTACCAAAAGCCTTTAGGAATGAGGGCTTCATGGCAGAATTTCATAGCCCGATGAGGCAGCAAGAAAACATGATTAAAAGTATCTCGCAGCCACAACATGTGGAAGCACAACAGAGGTTCCTGGGATGCGAAAGGAAAGCCAAGGCTCAGAATTGTGAGGAATAGACATGTGGAGCAGCAGAGCAAAACTTAGATAAAAGGGCAAGTAGACCCTATGATGCATAGGCTGGCACATGGAAAAATAAACCCGAAGGGAGCTAATTAAATATTTATTAATAACTTTTGATGACTATCAGGGGCATTTCGATTAAGGAACGAAGAACCCAAAATTTCTCTGGTTTCGCAGTCCAGAGTTCCATCTCATTTGGTCAATGGAGTCAGAGATTGGAAAGAGCCGCTTGCAAAGGCGACTATTCATCCTCAGATGGCTTCACCATGTTGCACAAATTCTCCTGTGCTCCACTTAGATCAATAGTTTCTTTGTGAGGCAGCACATTAGGTAAACTGACCCCTACTTCATAATGGAATAGTAGCTATGAGAGTGGATGAACCACTCCCTCAATGTTGGTCACCGTGGGAGGATCACTGAAATCATTGAAAGCATCTAGATCATCTTCCCTCTCTTCTATCCTTTCTGCAATCTGTTCGATCATGGCAATAGAACCATCTTCAAGGAACAGGGATGACAAACCCATCCCATTTAAACCGGTGAAACTTCCTCGTATGCTATCTAGTGTCTTACTCAGAATAGTCATGGCTGCTTTAGTGCGCTAGAAAGTGGAGTGGCAATGGATGAACTTATTCTCCATTTGAGCAGCAGCATCTGATCTTCAATACCCGCTCCAGCAAGGCTCTCATCATAGACCGAGTATAGCTTGGTGAGAAGATATTTTTCCTTAGGAACCCTCTCCAAGATGAACCGTGGGAACTACTCAATCATATCATGGGCCTCCTAGCTCAGCTTCGATGCCTTGGTGATGAATTAGAGGGTAGGTTGCAATGTTAGGAAAAAGGCTTTAATTTTTTCCTAATGAGAGATGTATAATTGCCTAACCAGCCGAATGATATATGGTTGTGTAGGGGGAGGTAGGAGAGAGCCTTTAAGAGAAGCAATCTCCACATCTCTTGAAATAATCGCTTTAGCCAATTCTTCCCTTTTCTTTTTCTCGAATGCTAGTTGTTTCACAGAGCTGCTCATTTCTTTATTCCAGTTCTTCTCGGCTGAGGAGTGATTTTCTAAGTGCTCATTTAGAGAAGACTTTGTCTCTCGGAGTTCTTCCTCTAGTTGACCTTTTAGGCCTTTAAATTCAACCTCTTTTTCTTGTATTTTCTACTCATATTGATCCTTTTTGTTGTTCCAGTGCTTAATTTCTCTGTGCCATTCCTTGAATATACTCAAGGCGAAGACGCTCTAGTTCTTCATCCTTCAGTTGTAGATTTTGTTCTGCCTCCTAATTCTTAGAGCGCAACCCTTTATCATGGTAGGGTCAGTGGCCTGAGTCTTCACAAGTTTGATCTGAAGTTTGTTCCTCTCATCCTCTGCTGCCAGCGCCCTTTCAGTCATATGGGCAATATCCACCTCTAAGGATTTCTCTTTCCTCTCTAGAAAACTAACCCTTTCCCTTGCTACTTTAAGCTTCTCATCCTTCTTCTTTTGCTGGCGACTAGTTTTAAGGAAGTCAGAAGTGACTACCCATTGTGTTTCCTCAATGATTTCAACTTTATCTTGTGGTCAGGCTACCTTCATGTCGAGTCCTACTGCATATATCTCATAATCTTCCAGGCACATTTCTCCCTAAGGCTTTCTTACTTGCGGGTACATCGTTGTGAACTTCAATTTTTGTCGGGCCTCATCATAAAGAGCTTGTATTTTTGTCTCAACAAAAATGCTGCCATCTTTTTCCTTGCGCTTTCTCATTCTATTTGTGCATGCCTCTTTTCTGCAATCTATCTGTGCTATGAATTCGGCTGGTGATGAAACTAGTCCACCTGTGAAAGGATCACCAGAAAGTAGGGCATAGGGATAGGTAACCTTCATAGGAGCGAGCTTTTTTTCTTCTGGAGAGTGATAATTTGTCGGGAGAAGTAGGGCACATTCCATAGTTTGGTTTGAGAACCAACATCAAGGCTAGTCATTTGTAATGACTGAATTGGAGAATCAACCATAAGGCTCATTAGCTGGGATGGTGGAGGGGTTGTCAATGGGGTGTCAGCCTGTTGTGATAGAAGAAGATCTACAATAATAGTGGAAAAGGAAGGGGCACTCATAGGGGGAATGCTTTCTGAAAGTGAGGCGAGGAAAGTTTGAGTTGCAGCAGCGGGTGTAAGGATCCATAGAGGAGTAAAGATGAGCAGAGTGGTTTGTGAAAACTGGGTGAAGCCTACTGAATATGTCATACTAAAAGTAGAAGGCAGAGGGCCAGTACTTATGGTAGGGATCACTAGTGAGGTAGGGGCAGATACCAAGGAATGAAAAGCAAGGGAAGAAGGAGTGAATTTTACCTGTTGACTGGTCAATGGTGGCTCCAGAATCATCAGTGACTCCTCCTTAGCCTCAAGCTCTTGGCTAGCTGTAAGCACATTGTTTCCGGTGAGTTCCTACGAACCCTCTCCGATAATGCTCTTCGTGAGCTACCGTTTCACAGGTGGGGTCTCTCTAGCTTCAACAGTCATCTCCATTTTATATAGTGATAACCTGGCTAGTTTAGCAGCCTAAGTGAGTGTATGCGATCCCCTTGATATGTTAAAGCACACATTTGTGGCCACATAGGCAGGCTATCTAGGGCCTTTTTCTTTTGGCGTAGATGAGGCCGATGTAGCTGCTTCCTCTTCCTGCTCTTTGGACTCTTCCTCTGGGTCTCTGCTCCTATTAATACTAGAGCTCAGGCTAGGGTGGCCCTCCTTCCACCATCTTTCAAATTCATGATCAGCCTTTAGATTGTTGTAAGGAGCATCCAATTGTGCTATTTCTTGGTGATACTTTCAGAAAGCCTTTATTTTTTCCTCAATCCATTCTTCATCCTTCTTCAACCTATTGTACATGCCATGCTCCATAAGGACATTATCTTGGGCCACCGCCACAAAAAATTAGAACTTGTGCCATGGCCCTCTAGTATCTTGCGTAGGGATACACGTCAATTCAACAAAATTTTCATCTTTGTCTGTCCACAGGTTACGTCGCTTGTCCCAATAAGGTCAGGGAACATGGGCAACTCTCATGTGTGGCTCTGGAAAGTCATTGAAAGGGTTGTATTCCCACTTATCATTTACTAGTACCAACCGTAAATAAGCCAGCTTGCCCTCCAACAACTGGTCCAATTGTTTCTTTATCAGAATTATCGATTTGAAATTCTTCGGACAAGAGAAGAATCCCTTCTTCTTGACACTTTTGCTATTACAGAAGGTAAAATCAATGATACACACCTGCCAAAATATTTCCAATGTGAGCACCCTATTTGTGACACAGGCTGGGAGTAGGAAAGGTTTACTAGTAAAGCCCTGCATCCAAAAAATAGTGAAATCCTTGCCTAAGAACCAGTCACAGGCGGGAGTGAAACTCTACATATATTCGGTTTGATCCTTGTCGAGCCTAATTATGTCGCCCTTTCTGATTAAATCATGCAAAACTGGAGCTATGAAATAGTCCGAAAATGCATAATAATCATATGATGTGGAAAGAAAAGGTGTCCATGTGGACACTGACTTCCTTTTATTTTGCTCATCAAAGATTGATAACAGAAAATACCAGAAATTCAAGTTCTAATGCAGAAACATGTGGACCAGGAAAGAAAGAAACCTAATTTTTTTTTTCTACCGGGTAATTCTTTATTTGCTGTATCATTTCCTCTACCATAAATTCAGCAAAATCAAACCAGTAGAGATCATGTTGCTTGCAAAATTGTAATGCCGGTCCTAGTTGAAAAGTCTCCACCTTCTCATCAAAGTCTCGGCTGCACACAAAATCTATCATGAACATGGCATCTTGTAGATCATCGTGTAATGCACCGTGTGACAAAAGAATACTTGGTAGTTTAGTGGCTGGGATGCCTTTCCTACCAGTCTCCTCCAACAAGAACTTTGAGTTCTATTTCATCATTTTCCATATTTTCTCTCCTTTGCTAGGGTAAAAGGACTCAATTTTATTTTTTCTCCTACTTGGGTCTGGGATGCATAGCATGTGCTAGATGGCTTGTGGAGTGATGTACACCCTTAAGTTACAGCCTTCAATGTAGTGGGTATCAGGGGTTATAACACTAGATAGCAACATTAACTACCTCCGGGTAGTAGTGCACCAGTAGGACCATGTATTGAGGGAGACCACTGTACCAAATTATCTTCACTATAGATTGGTTTGCCTTTGGTGCTGTCAACCTTGCACATGTTACCTCTCTTAGGGACTCAGGGTTTTTCATGAGTCATGGATCGTAGAAATTATCCCATTTCTCCTCAACCCTTTTTTGGTTTCTGCAATCCTTGGGCCTTTTCAGCTTTTCTATATAAACCCTCTTTGGCCTGTTGGGTATACTAGGCATAGCATACACCACATCCTCATAGACATATACCTCCTCTAAAGAACATATAGCTGTAAACAGCTCCTGGCTAATTTCTTCTTGCATTGGCTGAGATGAAGTCTCTGACATTTTTCTTTGGGTGAAGATCTCCGCAAGTTCTTGGCTCTGCAATTTTCCTCGGTTCTAGATACACAAAAGAAGAACAACTCTGCACCTTTAGCTTTTGTGTTTGTGAAAAGGCTTTGAAATATTAAGCCTTTTCATGCAATATTTGGCAATATTTCCTTAAGTTGGTAGGCGAAAGCATGCCTTTTGCATTTAATTCGACATGTACCGTTAATTTTTCAATTCATGCAAAATGAACTACTTGGCATTTTGAGGTGGTTGGAGTTCATTATTGTGTTTGGAAATCATGTGATATGCTGTGATTCCCTTGAAACTTGAGCTGGATATTTGCTTTCTAACCTTGCGTTAGCATGCGCTGGTAATTAATATCTTGGCCAGAATGATTACGCCAAAGCAAACGATCACGACCTAAAAATATATGAATATCGCCTTGGGATTTGGGAAACACTTGTGAGATGACACAATAGCCTATGGCTGTGTGTTTTACTGTCAATGAGTGCCACCTTTTTAAAGCTAATTAATTAACCCGTATTAATCTAGCATGCATTGAGTCGTACCCTTATAGATGCAATTGGCCCAAAAATGTGAGCAAATGTAGACACACCTTTGAAGTTGGAAACTAGCTTATTATCACATTTTCTCAAAATGGATTAGCATGCGTCTTGTCATTTTTTCTATAAATCGGTCAGTAAGTAGTGAGGAAATCATACTTAGCATTTGAGTAGTGATAGGTTGGTAGTAGAGTTTTAAGCAAGCCTTCTCATAGGTTAGGTGATAGATAAATCTTAGCTTTAGCTCAAAAGCATAGGAATAGTGTCAGAATTATGGACACTCTAGTTCGTTTAACCTCATATAAGTCGCAGACAACATTCCTAGGGGAGGTTTCGACTAGGAGGCTGAAACGGATGACCAAGAATAAGCATTTTTTGGTCCTGATAGCCATAAAGTGGGTTCTGGGTAAAGACTGTATAGAGTATGAGGACAAGTATAGAGTGAACACTGACATATGTTCTGACTTCGTGGCGTCCATGCTTGACATCAACGTCCCCTAGCTACTTATCCTGAAACTTGTTAAAGAAGTGTTTCCAAAATAGTACTTGAATGGTCTTGGTGTATGTCGCTCATGCCGCCTATGGAGTAGGTCTGTCATCAGCCAGCGACCTCCATCGCTTTATCGAGGAAGAAGCTGTAGTCATTTGACTGCCATTTCTCAGTGGACTCCGCCTTCAGACACACGATGAGCATCATCAGAGGGTTACCTAGACCTTACATTTCCTATTCCGTAGCTACAATGTAATACCCTTCTACGACGTAGATTGGTATACTGATTTTAGGAACCTGGTATTTCCCCCACCAATGGCAGTTGTGCCAAATGATGTAGCCAGTGTTACCAAAGAACCTGCTGATGAGGAAGAGGTGGATGCTGCTGTTAATGCGTCAATTGTTTCCTCCCATGCCTTTGGATGAAAACCCCCTTTCTGCTGTCAACAAATGTCTCCCTATTTACTCTATTTCCTGTTGCTGCTCAAAATACCTACCTTATAGCCTGTATATAAGCCTATAAAAAGGCTATCATATTGCATATATCGTATCCTGAATACTTGTAAATTTTTGGATTATGGCTTCCCAGCCATTTTTGCAATGTATAGAATATATATAAATAGATATATATCCTTTTAAAGAAAACCCATGCATTTTTCTTCATTCTTTATTTAGGTTTTATGGGCTCTTTATAGTGTATGTGTTATTTCTCCACACATGGGTGTGTTTTGTGTAAAGCAATCTTGGCATTCCACCCTTCGTAATAATGGGTTAATTTCGCAAAAGCACAAACTAATTTCAAAAAAGACCGACGAAAGAAATGGAAATAAAATAAAAGCACTATTCACATATGTACAAAAATAGAGCTCAGTACCTAATGGAACAGTTTAAGATGAATCCCATTAACCGGGATTCCTAAGGGTTCCTGTTCCATATTTTCTAGCTCAAAAGTGTTATGTTCTTTGCATCGAATGATTTTAAAGGGGCCCTCTCATAGGCTGTCAAATTTACCGTGCTGACTTGGCTTAGTAGCCATTTCATCATACTTTAGTACCAAGTCTCCACACTTTAAACCTTGGTCGGAAGCCTTCTTGTCAAATCATCGCTTGACCACTTATTCATAGTTTGTCATGGCTATTAGTGAATTTTTCCTTTTTCCCTGTACTTCTAATAGTTCGGCAAGCTGAACTTCCATGGGGCCATTTTGTTCTATCTCGAGAGATTTCAACAATTGGAGTGTTAGAATCTCCATAGATATAGGTAATAGCGCCTCTTTCCTGTATACCAACTCATAAGGTGAAGTATTAAGAACTTGCTTAGGATTTATGTGGTTTTTCCAGAGCACTGCTCAGAGATTTTAATGCCATTCCCTCTGGTATTCCGAACCAATTCTCTTAAAGAGTTGAACTAGGCTCTTGTTTGTTGACTCTGCTAGGTCGTTTCCCTGTGGGTAATAGTTTGATGATGTCTTAAGGAATATTCCATTCTTTAATGCAAAGTGACATACCTTTGCGCCTAAGAAAGCTCTAGAATTATCCGAAATGATAGTTTTCGAAGGACCGAACCTTCTCACTAGCTCTTCGAGGAAATCTATAATTTTTGTTTCTGTTGCGCTCTTAAGCGGAACAACCTCTGTCCATCTTGTGAAGTAATCCGTGGCGGTCAGAATCCACTTGTGTTTGGTGCTAAAAACTGGGTTGATCATTTTGATGAAGTCCAGGCCCCATTATGCAAATGGTTCGTCCGCCACTATGGGTTTGAAGGGCATTGCATAATTCTTCCTTCTCTTAGTAAAGAACTGGCATTTTCTACAATATTTTACCTTAGAGTGGGAGTCATTAAAAAGTGTAGGCCAGTAGTAACCAGCACGCATGATTTTAATGGAGGTAGTCTTAGCAGAGAAGTGTCTCCCCACAACACTATTATGAAACACGTCAAGGATCCTCTTTGCCTGCTCCAAAGTGACGCATCACAAGAGAACACCATTGAAATTCTTTTTGAAAAGGACTCCCTCTATTAGTGTATATCCGCAATTTTGCAGCTGGTAGTATCTCATTTTTTGGGATGAGAGACCTGGCGGATACTTTTCAGTTTGCATGAACCTCATTCTATCAGTCAACCAACTGCCTTCCAATTCTAATTCATTTATCAAGACGAGCTCTGGTTGCTCCTTTGTAGTAGTTACCTCATTGTTTTGTGCCATGTACTCACACAGTCCTCTTCTTTTAATAGTTTTAATAGGCTTGACTTCAATGTCATATTCAAGGATCTTGGTGATTCAATTAGCCCCTTTTTCTATGATCTCCCCTTCCATGATATATTCATGCACACTGGAATGTGCGACATACACCAGCATCTTGTTGTAGGAAATTAGATGGTGAAATTTTTTAAGTTCCTTCACTATTGCAAAGGCCTACCTTTCAACAAAATTATAATTCACCTCATATTCCTTTAGGCTCCAGGAATAGAACACTACTGGATGTTCCCCCTTTTCTTCGTCATCCTTTTGGGTTAGGACAGTAGCAATAATGGTCTTACTACTTAATGCATACATTATAAAATCCTTGGATTGATATGGATTAACCAGCACTGGAGCTGTGGAAATAGCTTCCTTGACCTTTTCAAAAGCTTCCTGAGCTCGGTCGTCCACTTGAATGTCTGATCTTTCTTCAGCATCAGGGTGATCGGCCTAATTATTCCCGTGAAATCGGAAATAAACTTGCTAACAAAATTTACTTTGCCTAAGAAGGACTGGACACCTTTCTTATTCACCAAAAGGGGAAGCTCCCTGATATCTTTCACCCATTCAGGTTCAATTAAAACCCCTTCCTTAGATACAACATGCCCCAACAGCTTAACCTACGGTACTCCGAATACACATTTCTTCGGGTTTAGGGAAACTCCAAACTCTTGGAATTTTTGAAAAACTAATTCTAAGTGATAAAAATGATCATCCTTAGATTTAGAGAACATAGTAAGATCATTCAAATAAATTATAATAAACTTATTAATTAGTTCATTGAATGCAATGTCCATCGCCCGCTGGAATGTTGCCCCTGCATTGGATAAACCAAAAGGAATTTTAGCATATACAAATGTTCCCCACTTTGTGGTGAAAGTAGTCTTGTACTGATCTTCTTCTTTAACTCAGATCTGATTGTAGCCGGAGAAACCATCCAGCAGAGAAAACATTTCTGATCTTGCAACTGTTTGTAGGATTGACTCCATTAAAGGCAGTGGATAATGGTCCTTGAGGGATGCTCTGTTTAGGTCTCAGAAGTACACACATAAATGGATATCTCCATTCTTCTTTTGGACTAGGACTAGATTCGATACCCAAGTACTATGCTTCATTGGGAAGACAATGTGTGACTCAATGAGCTTAGTTAGCTCTTGCACCATTAAGGCTTAAATTTTAGGGTTGATGGGCCTTTGTTTCTATTGGACTAGTTTTGCACCTTCTATTAGCTCAATAGTGTGCTGAATGATGTCAGGATCATATCCCTCCAGATCATCATAGGACTAGGCCACTACTCCATCTTTTTCGCAGAAACTAATGAGTCTTTCCTTATCATGGTGCAGGACATTTTTACCGACTCGGAGATTCCTACCATTGGAGACCCGAAGGTCCACATAATCAATTTCTTCTATTATGAACTTCCGTTTATCATTTTGGACATCATCACAATCGAAAAAGTTTTTGAGAGTAACCAATCCTTTCAGAAGTTTATTAGATTTGAGCTGCATAATTTTTCCTTCATAAGCTTCGACAATCTTTGGTTGAGAGCTGATCAGGGAACTCCCCTGAGTGTTGGATAAACTAGGCGATGTGTTCATCACTTTCAAAAACTTTCCAACTCTGATCATTGTCAGGAATTGTTGGTCGTACTAGTACTCGTACTAAATGTTTATTATGAAGAAGGTTAGAGATAGGATCAAACTGAGCACCAATCACAACTATGTGATCTATGTTGCTATTTTGTCCTCGGGGAATAGTCTTAATGTTGAAAGCTTCAAAACCATCAATCAGGTCCCAGACTTAGTGCCGATAGGATCTCATGCGGGCATTCTTTGCCATGGAAATTCTTCGGACTTGGTTGACTACTAGTTTGGAATCTCCAAACACAACTAATTGCTTAACGCCCACTCATTCCGCAAGGCTTAAACCTTGAACCAATCTTTCATATTTAGCCTCATTGTTTGAATAGGTGAAATGAAAGTGGAAAGACCTCAACAATTTTTCATTTTGTGGGGATATTAGATATAGCCCTACTCTAGCACCCACTTTTCTTCTTGCTCCGTCAAAGTACAGTGTCCATAGCTCATTTTCTTAGCTACCTTCGGATTCTTTGGCAACCCTCAGAAGCACTTGGTCTTCATCATAAATTACATATGTGCCCAATCCTGTAGAATGATAATTGCTGAAAGGATCATTGTCTATGTTTTCACTCAACAAAGCATCTTCTTTATCATTCTGATCTCCACTCACCTTCTCTTTCTCTAGCAATTCAATGCAATACATTTCTTGCTTGGTGATAGAGGTATGCGCAACTTCAAAATTGATCAAGGCTTCATCCGCTACATGTTCAAAATGTAAAGCCTCTAATTCTATCTTAATTTACCGTGTTTGGTTCTAAGTATTAGATGTGACCAATCCAAGGACAAATATCCACCCACCTTTGAAGTAAATTCTTGGGATAGACAAAGACCAAACATAGGAGGAACATCTATGTTCACCGTGTCTTGCGGGACCGTTATACTAGGACAAGCAAATAGCGTTAAAGGAAGCACTTTGATGACACCTACTATCTCAAATTTATTCCCATCAAGCTACATTACCCCTCTTTTCATAGGTTCATAGCTAAGTCCCAAAGCTTCAGCTATCTGTCTATGCATAACCATGGTACTAGCGCCAGAGTCAATCATAGCGTTGTGCAATAACTTCTTTCCTATAATGAGAGTTAAGAAGAAGGGCTGAGGTTTCAACTTATTCCTATCCTCGGTAGGGGATTCCTTTGTATTGTTTGTAAGGACTTTAGCTGGTGGTATTTGATAAACAACCTCTGTACTGGAAAACAACTCTGTTGATGCCGGGTTGACCTCTTCTTGAAGCACCTTCTGTAATAGCATCTTTTGTTTTGGGATAGCTAGAATGTCCCATAGAGACACATTAGGGGATGATTTCTTCAATTGCTCTACCACATTAAAAGGTGAAAAAATTAGAGGCTTCTACTCCTTGGTTCTTGCTATAATTATTTCCTTCTGTGGTTGAGAAGGTGAAGGGATGGTTGAAGTACTGGGAATCTGATCAGAAATGCCTTTGAGTTGCGGCTTGGCTAGATGTGAAACAAATGAATCACCGGTGATTCTCCTCTTTGAATTTGTGTTATAATTAGACTACACTTGCTGTGTTTTGGATATGAATGCATCATTAGCAAACACCATTTATTGTTCCTCCATCCAAGAGAAGAGTTCATGATCAGGAGCAATATCAGATTCTTTTTCTAAAGACATTCCTTGCATTTGTGTGGTAAGGACCACACTCTCCATTTGTGGTGAGGCATATATATAACCTCCATGTTCTGTTACCACTCATTGGCTACGTTGCTCCACCACATTTTGTTGTAAGTTACCACACAGATAGTTCTAGGGCATATGCACATCGCTACAGGGGAAGCCCATGGATTAATATCATCAATAAGGTTGTTCTACCCTACGGTTAATTCCCTACTCGAGTTTGGCGATGCGCTCGTTAGTGGAGTAGGCACCGACACCATTTGGTTTACAGTTGGGGTTGGTGGATTAGTGCGAGGCATGCTCTAGTATTGATTCTCCTGATAAGAAGACCGCTCGCCTTGATAGTTTTGATATGCAGGCTTCAGAGGTGTTGATTGGTTCCACTTAAGAGTAGTTATATCATTTTCCATGGTTCGCAACATCTCTTTGAGGTCGCTCATTTCATCTTTGAAAGAACCTGATGTAGAAGCCACATTTTTTGGGGTGGTTACATATATGTACATTGACTAGGGAGTTGTTGGTGCACTAGTTGGTGTGATGTTTTGTACGAAGATCGATATTTCAAGAAATATCGGCATAATAGGTCGAGGAGGAAATTTTTTGCAATCTATTAAATTATTCTCGGCTTTGATAGTGATACCATAAACATTTGGTAGAGTAGCTCCTCCCAAAGACTTGATCATCACAGAAATGTCAGAATTAATGGACTTTAGATAAAATATAAATGCCAACTCAGGAGTTGGTCATATGGTAACAGGAATCCTCTACCAATTTGCATGAAATTGGGAATTAAAGTCTGTCAAAGCCTCTTGGGGGGCTCATTTTATGATAGATAGTTGATAATACAATGAAGAATGATCTCTGTCATTCGAGAACCTCTCATAGAATGGATCTCTGAGCTCATCCCAAGTGTGAATTAAATTAGGTGTCAGTGTTTGGTACCAATCGAACGCCTTGCCTTTAAAAGACGTGGTGAGAATCCTTAGGGCTACATTATGTGCTGTAATCTCGTGTACCAGACATACGTCTGCCACATCCTACAAATGTTTTGCTGGTGTTATTGAGTTGTCTCCGGTAAACTTCAGTATAGCTTTCATGGCTAAAACTGGGATAGCGCCTCAGACAGCGGGTGCTACCGGGGTGACTAGGGGACTTACAACGTCCCATGCCATGTAGTTTCTGTTGGCGACCAACAACATGGTGAGAAGAAAGGACGGCGGGAATGGAATGGTTACAAGCTGATTTTCAACTTGGATTGTCCCTAGGGGAGGTACTAGTAAACTAGGGTTGCCTGTGGTTTGGGATCCAGTTATAGGCCGATGGATCATACACCCTTCTAAGTTGAAATTTCATTTAAGCTCAGTCCCACCGGGTGTACCAGAAAAAGGAACAAACTGTTGACACCAAAAATTGATGAGGTAACAGAGCCTTATGGGAAACTCAGTTTAAGGGGGACCTTTTGCGCTAAACTAAGTAACCTCTGAATTTTTAGAGAAATCGACTTCTTCTATATTGGGGTTTGGAAAGGGAAAATGAAACATATATAATAAAATGAAGTCTAACCTAAGGCGATGTGCCAATATTTAATGATGGTCATGATAAATCATAGATTTAAGGGCCTGAATGGTGTTGTAGTGTTCTAGAACATCAAAGACTTAAGATTATAGTATAAACAATTCATTCATTGACATAAAATAACATTGCATACATTCCTATTGCCAAGAAGAGTCCTTAGAAATGATCTAGGTAAGCAAACTTGCATCTAATATATATATATATATATATATATATATATATATATATATATATATATATATATATATAAGTTTTCAAATGAAGTGTGAAGACAACAAACAACACAGTTCATAGTTTGATCAAATAGCATGAAAAATAGAAAGGCTGAAAAATTGGCACAGTCTGAGAGTTTTTGCAATCAAATAAAACAGTAATAAAGGCTTGACATATTTTACTAAAACCAACATTTTCCTTCCAATTCTTGGACTCTTTTCTCCTCACAGAGAAAAGTATATATAGCAAGAAAACCTCCCACCGCCTCAGAGAGCAGTAACAGAAAAGATCTCGCGATCCCTGGCAATGATGCCTGAATCAAAATATTCCAAAGGCCATTACAATAGGATCGATTTGGAACAAAGAATCCAGTCATTCTAGGCACAAGTGTGTCTTCTGTAATGATAGCAGTGGTCCTAGCTAGGCATGATCAGACAAGTGTCACCCCCTTGTGCGAATTATTATAACACATAGTGACCAATAGTATTATTTGGTTCATCCATTCCATCGCCCGCATATGAGATCCATTGGTTAGGAATGTGGCAGCTCTTTGCTTCCCGTATGAACCTCTCTCCCCTTTCCACTGAGGACTTACATTAATGCTACACGTGTCAAATGGGCGGAGCCTTCATCAACAATAGAGGGAACGAATACTAGACGGGCATAAAAGAGACGCGTGGCAGCATTTTGCTACCTGTGGTTGCTAATTCATCTCTACGCTGAAAGATGTGTGAATGGTAGACATGTAGCAAGTATACACCATAGTTAGCAATCGTGGGGTCCACCAAAACCCTTTAGGAATGAGGGCTTCATGGTAGAATTTCATAGCCTGATGAGGTAGCAAGAAAACATGATTAAAAGTATCTTGCAACTGCAACACGTGGAAGCACAGCGGAGGTTCCTGGGATGTGAAAGGAAAGACGGGACTTGGATTTGCGAGGAATAAACACATGGAGCAGTAGGGAAAAACTTAGATAAAAGGGCCAGCAGATCCTGCGATGCACGAGCCGACGCATGGAAAAATAAACCCGAAGGGAGCTAGTTAAAAATTTATTAACAGTACACACAATCAATGGATAGGGTGTGGGTGGATTTAAAAAAAAAAAGGTAATCTAGCAAAAAAAAGCATCAAAGGAATTAGGGAAAAGCAGGGGAGAGAAAAGCATGAAGAAAGGAGATTCTTTTCTATTTGATTTGAAGAAAAAGGCATCCATCGTGTAGTCCATAGAGGTAATTTGATATCCTTTTAGATGTTTCTATCATAAGTTTTGAGTGATCTTCTCTTGTGAGCTTAGTGGGTATCGATTACCATGTTATTCTCTATTATTCTTGCCACTGTATTCATGGTCTTAGTTCATCAAATGTGTTTGCTAAATTTATTTGCGAAGCCCCATTTGGAGGTTGAAAATCCTAAGCAAACCCCCGCTATGTGTGTAGGTCGAAATGCTATGTATGATCAAGCAAGGGTGGTGGTCAGGTTCTAGCTCGTGTGCTTACTAAATCTATTATTTCTTTAATATGCTCACTATGGTAGTAATCACCATGAAAGTTGATGTACAATTGTTTCATTTTTGAACGATAATTATGTTCAAGATTTCTATGTTAATTTGGTTATAGAGGTCAACTAATAAGAATCATTCAAAGTTGTGGTTTGGCTCCTAATGATTCCTATCATTTTGTCCAATATGTATATGTCTATGGGTGATATTATTGCCAATAATGGAGTAACCAAAGAACAATGTTTATCACTCTTTTTGTGGATGAATGATTCCCACTAACTCGGTGGTGAGCTTGATGCTACCATGATCGACAATGTGCATTTGTATTATGTATGGGAAATTAATTTGTGTTGTCTCGTCATGTTCTCAAAGCTGAACAACCTTGCTACGTTTGATAAGATGTGGAATATAATGTTTTTCTATTTTATTGTGGGATTTTCACTAAATGATAGTACATGTAGATAGTAATAGGTTGTTGCTAGTATATATTAGCCATAACAGGCCAAGGGATACTGAAACCCTCACAACATTTAAAATGAACTTCTATCTATAAATGGGTATGCATATATATATATATATGTACTCAGATGCTCATGTGTTGAGCCATCATAGTTTCAATGGCTAATTACAATATGTTTCATTAAGAATCCCTCAAGGATGAGGATTGACAAACCATAATCAAGATTTTGAATGGGAATAAGATGTTAGCATGTTTATCGACATACAATATCATGCACATTGACCCCAAAACTTCTAGTTATTTGAACACATAGGTGTAAATTAAAGGATGACTCAAAATTATATTTTATTTCAAATTTCAAATTTTACTTTTAATAGTAGAGATTAAATGAACATTGAATAAGCTAAATGACATATTATTAATGTGTTCATCACTGATCTAGAACAAAATAAAACATTTATTAGGAAGCCGAATGGATTGATATTTGAATCAAACCAATTCTTTTTTATCTTTCTTTTCTAAAACTAGAGACTCAAATATATTGAATCTATATGATTTTTCATAACAAAAAAAATTAGGGAAAATATTGAAACTGATGTATAGATGTTCTTTTTATTTCTCACATTGTGAACTATAATTTATGATTATTGTATGACCAAAACTGTGCATCTGATCAGATAAATGTTTATTTGAATATGGAAAAGAACTTCTTACAGAATGGAATTTTTGTTTAAATCTTAAGAATGTATACACATTTCAAACTATGCTTATTTTAGGCATATATGTGTACATGCATAAATGTTTCATTTATACACGTGCACATACATGTGGTATACCTTCTTATTTCATCATAATTTCACTCATTTGATTATGATCGTTCAATTTCATTTACAAAGGAAATAACTATATCAATGAAACAATGTTGTGTTGCAATATGAATCTTAAGGAAAGATAGTTATATGATGAATAGATGAATGGTTATACTAGATTTTAAATGAATTATTTACTTGATGATTGATGAAATCGA
Organism: Sequoia sempervirens; assembly: GCA_007258455.2. Classification (NCBI taxonomy): domain Eukaryota; kingdom Viridiplantae; phylum Streptophyta; class Pinopsida; order Cupressales; family Cupressaceae; genus Sequoia; species Sequoia sempervirens. The sequence continues at coordinate 103,654,651 of VDFB02026320.1, forward strand.
ATGATACAAAAGTACTAAGATAGACTGTAGCACACTGGAATATGATTCTAGTAGATGGTCTAGAAGGGAGGGATACCCCTTTGATTATGGAAAGCTACCTTTTGGGAATGGGTGCTAGAGAGTGTAGGTTTTCTTTTCCAAATCTAAATTAAGTTCAATTTTATGTAGCATGAGTTTGGCTAAGCTTTGTAGTCATTTTTATTACAAAAAAAATAATTTATTGTTTATCCTTTCTCTATTATTTCTTTTATTTACCTAACATGGAACTTGCATTTTCTAACAATAGATAGAAATGCATGTAGTTAGGCACACATAGATTCCACCTTGAAAATTGTATCTCTTGTTAAATGTTTCATGTAGGGTCGAGTATTCTTCGATGGACTAAAGAATTTTGAAGAAGCATTGCTTCATGGTTGGGTGGAAAAGCACCTCAACCATGTTCTCGTCCACCAATGGAAGCAATCTATCATAGAATAATTATAATGGAATTCTATTTTATGTGCTTGTATCATTAATGTAATTATTGTATTGACTATGTGGTGATTGAATGCCAAGTCAAACTTGTATATTGACTATTGACATTTGGAAATTAATATATTCAAATTTATTTTCTTAATTTATGGACATGGAATTGTTATGTTGGAGAAATAGCTATGGGACTTATGTCTTAAATTTATATTTATAATGCTAAATATTAATTTATTGATGAAATTTTAGTTGGGCATGTTACAACATAAGTATGGACTTGAAGTTGATTTTGAGGAATACAAATTCAAAATGACATATAGAGCACCCATCTTGCACTTGAAATAGATATTTTGGATAAGAGCACTAAGCTCACACTATGTGGGTAAAAGTGAGATGTTCCATTAAATAGGAAATATTGAACTCGCTAAGAATTCCACATAATATGAATATCCTCAATTGGAAAAGTTGAGAAAATAAATTAAACTTGCATCTCATAACTAAAAAATATAAATATAAAAATATTCTGTACAAATTTTCCTACACAACGATATTCCAAACAGTTACAAAAGGTGGTAGCCCACATCTATAAATAAGTGTAACTATAATAAAATCCAAAAACAACCAATAATCAAAGTAGGCATATGAGAATGTAGCAAAGCTTGAGAAAATTAGTCTAAAGTAGATAAATTATAAAATTAGCTAATTTTCTACTAAAAGAAGTTTGCACAAACTTTATGGTTTGTATCATTAATCAATTTTCTTCAAGAATATAAATTATGTGGTTGTGTAAAACCTCATCCCCATGTCATTGCCTGATATTGTTTTACAACCTCTCCTTAAAGATGCATTAGATAAGAGCTTACCTTGCCAATGTTTTTTGTGTCTGATTGGGCACTACAAAAATACATAGTTGGACTATAAAAATAATATAATTTTTTTTAGAGAATATTGAACAACATAAAAATTAGTTCAATAGCTATTTATGAGAGAAATAAGTATAACTTTCTTTAAGGATTAACATTGTAGTAATCCAACTTTCTTATATGATATAGTCTTTTAACCATCTATATTGTTTTTCAATTTTCAGTCATCAACAAAAGTATTCAATCATAATTTGAGAGACTAAAACCTAGATATAAAATGCCAAAAAATTAAGGAAATAGATAAGATTTTTATTCTATTGAAAAGAAGAATATTATAAAACTTGATAAATCATTATCCAGAAATAGTGGTCTACTCCAAACCCAAATGTTTGAAACCCTCGAAAAATTGAAACCCAAATATTAAAAGTAGAAAATACTTCAAAAAAATTTAAAATCATCAAACAATATTAACAAAGAACATAGATCCATTACAAATTTAAATGGACAAAGAATATTGGCATTTATGAAATTAGTGAGAAATGGTTCATAGCTCTAGTAAGGTCCAAAAAGGCCTTATTGGCTCCAATATGAAGTCCTAGGAGGTTCCAAACCCTATTTCTTTTGCTATGTTGAAAGACACATTTTTAGAGTCTCTATTGTATGGTCAAATATCCTAGAGCATAGGTGTTGTGGACATGTGTCGATGCCAACAAGCACAAAGAACATGTGAAGAGGGGCCAAGGCCATTGGTAATTGCAAAACCAAAAATGAATAAAGAACACTTAGAACAAACAGTGAAGGAACTCTAATTTAGAAGGAAAAAATTATAACCTTACCTCATGTTGGACATGTAGCCTTCCATGACACTAGATACTACACCTCTCCTCTTGCTAGAAATGATGTCTTTGAAGCCTTATAAGCTATAGAAAAATTGGGGATATGAAATTATTCATCCCTTTAGGCATAGGGTACTTTGCTGATGTAGATTTAGGAGGACATGGACAAACGTTTTTGAGTTCAGATTCATTTCTTTCAACCAAGACCCTATTTTTGGAAGAGGTAGCCTTCGAAGCTACATAAAACATTGGGGACATGAAATTATTCATCCCTTGGGGTGTAGGGGACTTTGCTAATGTAGATTTAGGGGGACATGAGTGGATAGTTTTGAGAGCGATTTCTTTTGATTTCCATGTAGGGGCATTCAAATATTTGAATGGGGAGGCCCTTTGAAGGTAATATGTGGATTAAAAATAAATATTTAGAAATAATTATATATTTTTCTAATTCTTGTTTAAATTTTCTTTAAGAAAAATCTAGGGTCATGAGTTTTATAGTGTTTCTACTTGCAGGGCTATTGGTTGGAGTAAAGGTGGGGAGATGGTTACCATTTTGGGAAGGAGTTGCATTGGGAAGAACATTGATAGTGAACCTCTTTCTAATGCTGTTGTTGGCATTCTCCTTGGATGTTCTCGCTATAGAAGGTGAACACATTCTAAAGGGAGAAGGCATAAATGGTAGTGCTTTATATTCAAAATATATGCGGATGGCATCCATTCATTCACCTAAGGATTCAATCTCCTTAGTCTCAATAACCTTGCTCTCTATAGGAGTTTCAATTTTTCTCAAAATTTCCAAATGATACCAATTTTACATGTAATTCTTCATGGTTTTCTTTGTGATATAAACCTTCTGAAGATATTCCAAAAATATTCATTTTTTTGCCTAGGGATTCAATCTCCATTGTTTTAGTAATCCCACTCTTAGGAGGGGTTTCAGATTTGAAAAAATCGTGCTTCCTAAATCCATCATGAACTTCTATGACATCAATGTACAAGCCCCTATTGGGATGATACCCAAGGAAAGTAGGCCTCAAGGAAAGATAATTCCTTATGGGGTCATAGGGAGAAATAAAAATAGTACACTCTTCTCTAGGATCCCCACTCTCAAGAGGAGTTTTAGATTTGAAGAACTCATGCTTCCTAAACCCCTTTTCAACTTCTATGACATCAATTTCCAATCCCCTGTTGGGGCAATACCTAAGGAAATCAAGCCTCAGAGAAAGATAATTCCTTATGGGGTCATAGGGAGGAAAAACATGGTACACTCTTCTCTAAGATCCCCACTCTCAAGAGGAGCTTCATATTTGAAGAGCTCATGCTTCCTAGATCCCTCATTAACTTCTATGACATCAATGTCTAAACCCCTATTGGGGTGATACCTAAGAAAATTAGGCCTCGGGGAAAGATAATTCCTTATGGAGTGATAGGAAGGAAGAATAATGGTACACTCTTCTCCAAGATCCCCACTCTTAGGAGGATTTTCATATATGAATAAATCATGCTTCCTAAACCCCTCATCAACTTCTATGACATCATTGTATAGGACCCTATTGGGTGATACCTAAGGAAATTTGGCCTTAGGGAAAGATAATTCCTTATGGGGTCATAGAGAGGAAGAATAGTGGTTCAACCTTCTCTAGGATCATGGAACTTAGAAAATATAAATCTTTAGAAGATATTCCAATAGCATCCATTAGTTCACACAGGAAGCCACTCTCCTTAGTCTCAATGACCCCATTCTCTATAGGAATTTTATTATTTTTTCTCAAAATTTATTTCACTTAGAACCTTCTTTTTGGAAGAGGTGGCCTTGTAAGCTACTAAAAACGTTGGGGACATGAAATTATTCATTCATTTTGATGCAAGGGTCTTTTTTTATGCAGATTTAAGAGGACATGGGTAGACATTTTGTGAGTTTGATTTCATTTCTTCAAACTAGGACCCTCTTTTTGGAAGATGAAGCCTTGTAAGCTACATAAAAAATTAGGGACATGAAATTATCCATCCCTTTGAATGAAAGAAACTTTACTGATGCAGGTTTAGGACAATGATGGAAATTTTCGAGTCTAAATTCATTTCTTTCAACTAGGACCCTCTTTTTGGAAGAGAGCCTTGGAAGCTACAAAATATTTTGGGGACATGAAATTCTTCATCTCTTTGGGCACAGGGGAGTTTTGTTGATGTATATTTAGGAGGAAAAGGGTAGACATTTTTGAGTGCAACATCTTCGGATTGAAATATTTAAATGGGGAGGCCCTTTAAGAGTAACTTACAAATAGATATTTACAAAAAAAAAAAATATTTCTAGTTCCTATTTAAATTTAATTTAACAGAAATCCAAGGTCATTATTTTTATAGAGTTTTTACCTACAAGGTTAGTACTAATGATATATAGTCATTTTCCTATTTAAATTTCATTTAATGTAGGGGAAGAAATTTCAAAATTCATGTTGAAACATGGGGTCTATCTCAATACTTTGTCAAATTACTATCTACAAGGAAATGGACTCACAAAGTCCATGACCAAAAACGTAATCTAGTTGATCAAGTGGATAGGTTCAGATCATCGAAAATAATAGGACATACATTTGTGAGCAATCTTATGGGATAACTGGATCACTTTACAACAAGTTCTAAAGGCCTCAACCTATGAGTTGGTATATAAGAAAGAGGTAGTTCTAGCTATCTCTATGGTAATCCCAGAGCTATAGTTGCTAAAGTACCTAGAGATTGAAGAAAATGACAACATAGAGGTAATACTGGCATAGTTGCTTAATGTCTAAGAGGCTTGGGAAAAGGAACATGATGCCATGACCAATTGACAGTAGGTGGTGAAGAGGTGGTTTGATAAGAAGGTGGTTGAGCTTGGTTTTAAGGAATGTGATCTAGTTTTGATATATGATGAGTGGGTCACCAAGCCAGGTCAACATGCCAAGTTTGATACATTATGGAAAGACCCTTTTTTATTATTAATTGTAAGGAGAGAAACACATTTGAATTAGAAGATAAGGAAGATAATGCTCTTGGGATTTTGGTGATGGTATCCACTTGAATTTTTTTAATTAATTCCTCATCTCTCATGAGACTTTATTTCTTGTAAATTATGTAAATTATGTAAAAAATGTAAAGTACAAAACTTTTCCATAAACTACACATTGATGCAAAAAGAAGAAACTATATTCATTTATATATGAAAATTATTTACAATATAGTATGAGGAACTTAGGCCTATATTTTCAAAGAAAAAGGGGAGATTTAAGCTCTATGAGTAAAGAACAAGATACAAAGAGGATATTGTTTTCAAACAGGAGTGCACTTTTGAAAAGTCTAAGAGAAATAGAAGGAGGTGCAATTTCAAGTAGAACTTCATCAGGCTTAGGTTGCAATGGATGCAGAGAAATGGGAAAAGAAAATCATAGATTCTGCCTTACAGGTGCATGAGAAGGAATTGGCGTAGTTGCATCTTGAATTTTCAAATTCGTTGGAAACAATAAATAAATTGTATAGGAAATCAAGAATAGGGAATCACAAGCCCAAAAATTGCCAAGCATAGCAACGACACCAACACAATAGGCTAATTTTCTACATGTGGCTCAAAACTTGTATATCTCTTATTGGGATATGATAAAGGATGTAGTTGAATCCTTGTGAATGGATCTAAGATTCATGGTAGATGCACAAGGATTGAGTTTGAATATTAGTCTGATCGTAGAACAAATCCTAAAATTTATCACTCCTCAGGCGGCTAAATTAGAGCACTTAATTGAAAAGTTGTACAAGGCCAAGCATGATGCCTTTGCAAGTACAAGGATTTCCAATAGAAGTGTGGCCACAAAGAAGGCCAATGATTTCATCAACTACAATAAGGAAAATCAAAGGGTTAATGAGTTCCACCACACTTTGGAGCTTAAGGTTGAAATGATGAGGGAGCACGTTGAGGAATTAGTCAAATTAGGAATTTCATCCTCGTTTCTACTTGATCGCATAGTGTTGACCGGGGATTAGAAAAAATAGTCTCTAGAGGACAAGAAATGCGATCAATCAATCATTGAAGCCTTGAGTCCATCACCAAGCACCAAGGATATTGAAAGGATTTTTCATCCACTCATGTGGCTCAAATTTTACATCGGGTTTACACACAAAATTAAGTGATATCTCTTTCAAAGAGATAATTGACTTAGATCAGGCATTCAAAGAACTATGCACACTATTGCAACCTTGAAGGTGGACTAGGAATCCCTACACTCTACATTAGTTAAATTATAAGGATGTGCCCCTTTTTTCTTCTTTTTTCTATAGGCTAGAGTATTGTTGGGTTTGTGCCTCTGTAGGAAGAGGTTCCTTAGAAGTTAATAGGATTGTAGAGATTTTTATCTACAACTTGTATCAAATTCTTTCATTCAATTTGTTTTTTTTGGGTTCTTTTTCATGAGTTTTTGTAACCCCTTGAAATTTTCTTTTATCTCTAGTTTGTTCCTTTACATATTAGCATTAGGGACACCACATGTTAGTATGGTGCACATTCAAGTGAGACTGTGACCTTATCCTCTTGCAAATGTGTGTTATGGTGCCACACGGTAGCTACATGGTTTTTGTTAAAATCACTCATTCTTTTGAAGTCTTTTGAAGTAGATGGTGCCACATGTCAATGCCATGGAGATTCCTAGAGGCAGCTTGAAGGAAAGCCCCAAAAATTCCTACTAGTGTGTCACATGTCCCTACTAGTGATTTTCCTATAGGAAGAAGCATACAACATCATAGTAGCAATGGAGAATATCACTTATCAATTGGGAAAAGGCCTAGGTATCTCTTGCACTCAATAAGGAATTAGAACACATTTCTTGTTTGTCCCTACTGAGGAGGAATGTAAGAAAGCACTGGATTTCAATGTTGAAAGCTACAAGCACCATTAATGTTTGAAGGATCTACTCGCCTAGGTAGTTATAGTAATTTCCATGGTCTCCATATCTTGTGATTGGATTTTCAGTTTCCAGAGAGGTTCTTAATTAGGCATGGTGCCTTATTGTTCTTGGGTATTTGTTTGAGTGCATTCATTTTAGAGGTGGCTAGGATCTAAATCATAAAGCTTTCCATAGGAAAGTTGTTGAAAAGAATGGGTTGGGAGAATTTGAGTTTTGTTTCAATCGATTCTCACCAACTAAAAATGAATTGCAAGATGGGCTTGTCAGTGATCTCCATCAATTTCTATGTTTTCTCTTGCTTTTCTCTGGAAATGTTTTAAATGCCACCATTTTTTTTTGTCTTTTTCATTTTGGTGGTGGGAGAGAGATTTATGATTGTATGCTTCCCTTGTTCTATAAAAGGGAATTTTGAGCATATCCATGGGCATGATATATGGATTAGAGGATTATTATGTTAGGATTTGAATAATGATTGTTCACTATTTTTTATAAGAAATACCTAGAAGATTAGTTTTCAAGGAAATATTCATTTAACACCTGACATTAGTATTTTATATCATTCTAGATCAAATAATAGAAATAAAAATGAATGAAATTGTGCCTAGTTTACTTCTGTTGCTTGTTTTACTTTCTAATCACACTAATTTTATGCTCTGTGTCACTTGTGTATGGATGTAATCTTAACAACTAGTCTTTTGAGTTTTAGCTTTTATGGTGTTTGATATAAATTGGTAGTTAACTGAATCATGTCATGTACTCTTTCATTGTTGTAGTGATTATGTTAAGTAGAATACTATGCTTATGGATGAATATTCTATGTAGGAATTCAAGGAATTAGTAGGATTTTCTAGATTTATTACACTCTATTGAGCCTTAGTGGGTGCTTCCTATGAGATGATCTAAACTTTTTTCTTTGTGCTTATCCAAGCCTTAATAATTTCATTCTCTTCTCAATAATGAAGGGTATGTGGAACTCTATGTTCATTTCTTAAGATTTTGTACTCTGGTTGTCTAGTAGAGAGATTTGAAATGTTGCAAAAGCTTTGGTGCATCACCTAGTTTAGATTTTCTTATGTTCACCTTCTTCCCCTTTTCTCCCTAAAACAAGAATGAAGAGTCAAATTCTAAAATCTCAGAGGTTGTTTAGTGGAGCATAAATTTTCCCCCATCCATTGAACTTCCCATAAGGTTGTTTCTAAGAAGTGTTAGCTTTAAGGATCAACATTCACTTAAGCTAAAATTATGAGTGTTTTTTATTATTAGATTGGGCTATTCATAGGTTAAGTTGTCTCATTACATGAGATCATGACACATGTCTCAATCTAATCAAAACCCCATGTTGGATCTTTTATTTTTCCTTTTATAAGGATTATGATTCACTATAATCATTCATTTAGATTAATTCATTGCACAATCAATTTATTTTTTGGATCATCTCTTCTCAAGGTTGCATGAGCATATCAATGGATTTTTTTCTTTAGATGTGAAAGGTGTTTTGGTTGCATCTGATTTTTGGGAGCTATGGGATTCACTAACAAGTCCAACAAATTAAATACCATGGATTCTACCTCTTGCCAAGCTATTAAAAAGTTCAATGGAATAGGCTACAAGATGTGGAAATTAAAGATAGAGGATATCCTTGAAGAGACAGATCAATGGTTGTAAGTTTTCAAAGAAAGTAAAATAGCTATAGTATATGATGAAAATTGGAAAAATTTAGACAATAAGGCATAAGGAACCATTTGGTTGTGTCTTATAGATTCCATCCTTTTAAATGTCTTGAAAGATGACACTGCATATAAGTTGTGGAAAAGGATAGGTGATATTTATCAAACTACTTTTTTTTTTAATAAGTTGTATCTCAAAAGATGATTATATTCTTTAAAAATGAAAGATGGTGACTCTATAGCATATTATTTAAATTATTTAAATCTTTATAATTCAACTTGTATCTATAGATTTTAAAATAAAATATGAAGATAAATGTATCTTATTTCTTTGTTCTTTACCCAAAGCTTGGGAAAATATAATTATTATCATAAGTAGTGTAGATGCAAATATATAGACACAATAATTTCCAATTCTCATCCATATATTTCTACTACTTCATACATAATGGGCTCTATGGATGTTTTTTATTTTAACAAATAAATATTCCTTTCCATCTCCATATTTTCCTCTATCTTCCTCTTTATTTCTATCTCCTTATCCTTTTCCCTCTCTCTATCATTCTTCCCTCTCTATCTCTCCTCTTTTTATCACTAACTCCATCTCTCCACCTCTCTCCCTATTGCAAACATAAAATGAGACAATTGGTAATAGAGTCTAATTATCTTCCTAATTTAGAGGATTTATTCAATCATGTTTGGTTCATTGTAAGTGGATGTATAGTTAATTTAAAGTTATCACTTATCCATTGATACCTTTTTTTGAGAATATTGTGTTATCCGTATGCTGCCACATTCAATAGGAAATATGTATATGATAGATGTGAAATATCTTCCCCATCTGGACATCTCCATCTCCATCTCTATCTCTATCTTCCTCTCTATCTCTCCCCTTATCTCTCTCTCCATCTCTCTCTCTCTCTCATACACACTCCTTGTTTCTCCCATCCTTTCTATATCTCGATATATCTCTCTTACTTACACACACTTTCTATTTCTCCCACCATATCTCTATATTTATCTCTATCTCTATCTTTCTATCTCTCCTCACTCTAAAATATATTAAGTAGATTCCCTAATAGTGTTTATAAATATTACTACGAAGAATATCTACAAATAGATACCCTATCAATATCTATGAATTTTACTAAGGGAAATGTGGCATACAATTCAATAGATTCCCTAAAAATGTTTATGAATATTTACTAATCCTTACCAAAATTTTGATATCAAAATATTGAGGTAAGTGAATTCCAATAATTAAATTTATGTCAATTTATTTTGATTGGTACTATTTTAGAACTTTTATATATGCTATACAACTTTGCACCCAAGTAGATTATTTCCATAAAAATACATACACAATAGATTGAGAGATAATTAGTATGTATATTTTAATATAGTCACATGTGGAAGCCATAAAAATACAACATTATGGTAAATCAATTCCTAACATTGTCAATTCCTCATACTTTAATGGATTATGTTATTGGGTGGTTCTTCTCTTTCACTCTTTTTTGTAAAAAATTGGTTAAAGAATACTTTGAGAACTTAAAAGTTACTCAATCTTGAGTACTGCTAAAATGCTAATTTTGTGTGTCCATGGACCTAATAAATGACTACGAGAATATGTTACTTGTTAGATTTAACAATTTGAATTCTCTATGTTACAACACCTACTCCATGATGTTGAATTGCAAACCATTTTATTAAGGGATTGTTGCCACCACTTAGGAATAATGTGTACTTGAATGGATTTTCTTATTCTATGGACATGTATTCTTATGTAAAAAACATTAAATTAAAATTTCTTAGATCCAATGTGCTTAAGTATGGCTTATATTCTCACAGTTTTTTAATATCTTCTTATTCTTCTAAATTTTATAAGTGTTGCTTAAATTTTTGGTGCTCTAGTTCCCAAAGAAATTGTTCAAGTTATGTAATTAATATTATCTTCTTTATGTTCCTACCTAGACATCATCATTGAAATATTAGAACTATTTTTTTGTTTGTGTCTTAGTTTTTAAGATCGAGTCACCATTCGACAAGGTTAGTCAAACCTTGTCAAGAGATTAAGTTCTTAAAATCTCCATCTCAAGAAAAATAACTAATTGTGTTGTATTTGTGAGGTATTTGGTTTATTTCCTCTTGTGTTTGTACTCTTGGTGCTACTATGTTGGTGTTTCAAAAGGTTCTCAAAACATTTTTAGGAGTCAATGAGGTTCTTGAAACCAAGTGTGTTTCCAAGAAAGCTCATGGTTGAAGATGTCTCAAGGCTTTAAAAGGGGAAAATTTGGGAGATGGAAAATAATGAAGCTTGTGTTAGTGTTTGAGTTGACTCTTAAAAATATTTCAAGAACCAAAGAGATTCTTGAAACCTTTTTGGATTTTGATAAGTTTCCCATAACCATTTCTCACTCCAAAAATTGACATTTATAAGAAAAAATAGTAACTTTTCGAAGTAGTTAATGATTTAGATATTCTTTCAAAAATGTGTGGTTATTAAAACTACATTTGGAGTCTCTTTAGTTATAGAAACCATTTGAATTTTTGGTGGGGAAAAATTCAACAAGGGAAGAGCATGTGTCAAGATGAAATAAAAGATGGCATGCCCTAACATTTAAGGTGCAATTAATTGTAGTGTCATAAATGGTCACCCTTGATAATTTTACACTAGGTTTTGATCCTTCTAAACTATTGAGCCTAATTAGGTCCCTAATTTCCTGAATTATGCATCTATAGCCCATTTGTACCACTTTACGAGAAATTGAAAGCATTGAACAAATGCATCTAATTGATATTTTTCCCCTGACACTTAATGTCCTAGAAAATAGGGCCAGGACCCATTCACCCTAGGGAATATGGGTCCCCTGTTTTGTTGGGGACCAATTCTGGATATGTTGGTGTTGGCATCTTAACATTCAAAATTCAAATTGAAAATTTTAGCTATCAAGATTTAATTCTCAAGAAATTAGAGAAATGTCTATAAATACCTAGTTATTTCATCATTTTAAATCTAACAAAAACATGCATTAAGAGAAAACTATTAGAAAAATTATGATCAAGAGTATCGCCAAGCAAGTCAAAAGTAGTATTTTTAGATCTTTATTACAGTAATTCAAGTTCTAAGAATCATGTCAAAGGGTATGTGAATTCATATTTTTCATGTTATCATTGTTTTGTGAATGCTAACACTTTTGTAGGTCTCCAAAGCATTTAAGCAATCAAGCAAGCAAGATCCAATACCTTGAGATGATGTGCTTGAATTTAGTCCTTCAAGGAAGCCATTTAAGGGTGGTGATTGTATCAATTTGTGATTTCATCATTCCTTCCTATCCATTATCATTTTATCATTAGCATTGCTATTGTGGAAGTGGAAATACTTACATAGGGTTTGACCAAGGCAAGACCCTAAATGGCCCAATATTTTCCCTCTCTTGGAATGTGTAGGTTTTAGGTTTGAAGAGGATTGAAGGGAGCTTGAAGGAAAATTGTTCGTTGTTGCATTTGAATCCCTACATCTTGTCAATGCACAAAAACTCATCTATAAAATTATCTGATAGTGTTTCAATAACTTTGCAATAGAAAATTAAAAGCTCATATCTATCATCAAAGAACATAAAAAATAGAGTAGAAGAGGCATACAAGGACCCATATGCCTTAAGGTGACTTTTCCCTCCTATAGTGATCAAAACCAATTTTTAGAATAGGTACATAGTCCTCTACACTTCCCAAATCTGCTTGCAATTTACTATTTTAGTCTATTGATTATAAAATTATTATATTTTTCATACTAGGTCATATAGTATAACTAGGTTAATCATATAAAATAAATTCCAATCCATTCTATTCCTCAATAGGTGGAGACATAGGTCTGATTGGCTCATCTTCATGGTTGAAAGTTGATCTACACACCTTCTTGATCTCTATCTTAATGAAACATAAGAAAATTCCACACACAACAAAGATTGAATCCTAGGGTTACACATTAGACCTAGGGTTCCATATTTTTTTGTTTCATTAACATAATTTCAAGGTCTAAGAACATTAATTGTATACCTATTAATTAATTTTTATCTTCTCGATTGACCTTATTTCATAAATAAATGCTAATGAAGGTGAGCATGGAGAGCAAGATTTGTAGGTTTAACTAGAGTACATTGCTGGATATTGCTTCATCCTTTGCAAAATATTTTCTTCCATTAACAGTTAAAGGTTTGAAATAAATTGTCATGTAAAATAAATTCCATGTCAAGTGATGGGATTTCATGAGTATTTACGGAACCCAATTTTTTCTCTAAGTCAAAATTCCTCCATATAATTGTCCACACATTTGGTAAATTGATTAAACTCCTTTGTAATCTCTTTTTGAAAGAAATAAAATTAAAATATCTAGTTTATGAGAATCTCTTTGAATTAAAAAGTAAACTCCCTAAAATTGGAGATACAAATCTAGGGAATGTATATTTACAAGATTTCTTGGAGAGAATAGGTGCATAGAAGTCAGCTCCCATAACATAAAAGTTAATTGAAAGTGGATTATTGTGAGTTGTAGGTTTTCTCGATGCTATTCAGTGCCCATATTTGGTAATGGAATGTACATAAATCATGGAAATCCTTAGAATAAAGAGGTGAAAAATCAAGACAATAGGGTAGTTGTTAAGCTTGATAGAGACACTTTCCAATCATTGTTGAAACTACATTCTAAGAAAAAATACATATGCAGATTTTGATTTCTCCATAAATCATACCGATTTTTCATTGAGAAGAAAAATCACTACCTCAACATGATAGAAAAAAAAAATAGTTGATAGTTCCAAAAAGGGGAAATCACAACTAGAAGAATTTACACAAATACCATTTTGTGAATGAAATTGGTGACATCATTATATTGTTACATAGATTGCTTAGAAGTGAAGATGCACATAATTTTGAGGTATGGATGTACTTAAATTATTGTTATTATTTTTCATGGAAAATAATACATTGTTCAGGATTGAAACATAGAAAAAGGTGACCCTAAGTCCTAAGTGCTTAGAATAATAGGATTCAAGGCATTTTCCTATGGTTTCATTAAGATGGAGATCAACAAGGTGAGTAGATTGACTTTCAACTATGAAGGTAAACCAATTAGACCTAGATCTCCATCAATTTTTGGATTGGAGTGAATTGGAAATGATTGGAATTGATTTGATATTATTAAACTAATTGAACTATATGACCCAATATGTAAATTATAAGATCCAAATAATAGAATAAAAAAATAGTTTACGGGCAGATATGCAAAGTGCAGAGGATTGCACATACCTGCCTAGAGAAATTGGTTTTAGTGTGCATAGGATGACTTGTACACTCAAGGGAATATGAGTCATGATAATGGTGTCCTACTCAACATTTGGGGTCCTCTAGTGGTAGATCTGAGACTTCTATTTCTGCTTGCAAAGTTGTTGGAGCTTTGTTAGATAATACTATAGGTAAGTTTTCGTGATCTAACAAGATGTAGGGCTTCAATTGCAATAATGAATAATTCATCTTCAAGCTCCCTTTAATCATCTTCAAACCTAAATCCTACACATTCAAAGAGAGGGAAAATGTTGGGCCATCTAGGGGCTTTCCTCAATCAAACCACATGTAAGTGTTTCCCCTTCCCAATGGCAATGTGAATGATAAAATGATAATGAAAAGCAAGGAATGATGAAATCACAATGTTCTGCAAGTTACCACCCTTCAATGAATTCCTTGAAGGATTGAAGTCATACACATCACTCAAAGGTCTTTGATCTTGCTTTCTTGATTTTCTTGAATGCTTTTGAGACCTACAAAAGGGGTTAGCCTTCATAAAACAATGACAACATGAACACATAAACTCACATAGGATTTGACATGATGCTTGGATCTTGAATTGCTGCTATGAATCACTAAAATGTTTCCGTTGACTTGCTCTTGACAATAATTCTTTCCCATAAAATCTCTTTCTAGTTTCAAATGGTGAAAAGAATAGGTATTTATAAGGATTTATCTAGTTTCTCATGAATTATATCTTGATAGCCAACCTTTGCAAGTTGGGTTTTGAATGTTAAAATTATGAAACCGACATATTAAAAATTGGGTCCTAACATAATAGGACTTAGAAAGCCTAGGGAATCCTAGTCATGGCCCCATTTTCCAGGACATGAGGTGTTGTGGGAAAAACATTAATTGATTGCATTTTTCAATGCTTGTAATTTCTTGAAAAGTGGTACAAATGGGCTATAAAATGCATAATTTTAGGAAGTTAGGGACCCAATTAGGCTCAATAATTTAGGGGGAGAAAAATATAGTGTGAAATTTTCAAGGGTGACAATTTACGATGCTACATGGCTATTATCATCAATGACCAAATCCATAGAAAAATGACACATTTCAAAGCCAATAATCATTTCTATATGTCATAATATTTTTTATGCTATCAAAAGTATGAGGGCTTGGAGAGGGTTGAGAGATAAAGGGGAATTGGATTTGGACATCCCAATTTACTATTATTATTTCCCAAATCTAATTGGAAAATAGTTACAAGCATTTGAGAAGGGTGAGCGATGCATTTGCAATGTTGGTAGTTAGGGAATTGCTAGGAGATCTAAGCATTAGTATTTGTTAGGAAGTTATGCAATTAATTAATACCTATGGGAGTTTCTTCATCTAATTCCAAAGGTTCATTTATATTATGATTAAAGGATACAAAAACTTCTCATGCAAATTGCCTAAATATGTCAGTGAGAGATTCATGTTAATTGAAGTCTATAGGAAAATTGGGGAATTGAATAAAATATGTAAGGAAAGGAAGAAATTTGGTGTTCTTTTCCTTATTGGGTTGTCCTTCTACCAGTGTAGTTATTCATCAAATTCCTTAGATATAAAAAATGACATGGCCAAATACAAGTTGCAATTCTTTGATTTCTACTTTTCATTTGAGAGTAAATATTTTGTTAGAAATAATTTGCAATTAGGCCTTGGTTTTTATCATGTTCCTGAATCAGAAGATAATTGGGTTGATTGCAATAATGAGTTTGAGGTAAGAAGAAGAGATTAGATGCGCCTAACAATGAGACAAGTTAAAATGCATAACCTATGTTAGAACATCCCAAACCTTGATGATGAAAAGTTTGAGATCATATAAAAACAATTCCAATCTTTCCCATTAAATATAATAATAGAGAAATTGTAAACTTTGAGGGAAGAACAAAGGTGGTGTTGAGGACTAAATATTGGCTAATTAAAAGAACAACAAAGCCTCCCATTTCAATGGTGATAACAATGGCTAAGGCCATAGAAAAAGGGATAATCAAGTTAGGTACAATCCAATCCTTCCCAAACCACATCCATGATAGTGAAATCACATGAAGATGGAGGAGGGATGGGGATGAAACATTCAAAGGAGGACCAAAAAGAACTTATGGAGGTGAAAAAAGGAGCAAAAAGGAAAAGGAAACTAAAACAAAGAAAAATAGGGTCTAATCAAAATGGATTGATGAACAATGGGGGACCTATTTTCCTTTATTTTATTAGGAAATGAGATCCACACAATGAACTGATTAAAAACCCTTAGGTGAATCAACCCAAAGTGAGAATCTCGGTGCTGTTGAAGGACAAGGGTCCAAGGTCAAACAACACTTTGGGAAGAAAAAGTAAATGAAAATCAATACCAAAATGAAATCTAACACTTGAAACGAAGATTCATCATGCATTTGCAGAAACTGCAGAAAACATGCAATCAGAAGGAAAACATGTGTACCAATCACCAAAACTACTTTTCAGAAATTGATCTGAGACTCGTTCGCCCATGGGCACGAAAGGGTCCAAGTAGAAGGATTTCAACAATCTCTTGGGAGCCTCTACTGCAGATATAAAGCCTCCGATTTGTCTAGGTTTTAGTGTCAAAGAGTCAAAAATCTTATATGTAAGTGAGATTCCGTTATTTGACGAAAACTTTGACAACTTATGTAACTTTGACAGCTTTGTAATCTTTCTCTTCAAAAGGTCTTCAAGTCTTCTTCAACTTAAATCTACAATCACACATACAAGAGAGAAAAATGTTTCTTTTTGGGTGAATGGGGGTTTTCCTTGGCCAAATCCCTTTTTGGTAATCAAACTTTGAATTGAAATAATGCATGAGAAAGAATGAAGAATGAAAAAAGCTATGCTACCACTCAACAAACCCTTGTAGAAACCTTGATAATTGAGCTCTTAGGAGACCTGCAACTTGCATGAGATGGATGAGTTGGATGTGGATCTTGACACTTGAAATAATGCTTTGAATGCTTGAATTTGATCTTGAAAACTACATCACAATCCAACATTGAATTATGGATTTAGAGATGTTAAAATACCACCAAAAGTTCATAATTTAAATTTAGGTTTGGAAAGGTCTAGGGAGGACCCATTCACCCATGGGTGAATGGGTCCTAGGTCCCTATACCTAGAATACACATTGCTCAATGTAAAGTGTTATGTTTAGGCATTAATTATTGTCGGGTTTCCCTTTCGGAAAATGTAATTAATTAGGCTTCTAAATGAATTAAAGAGATAATTAACGCCTAATTAATCTCAATTAATTAATAGGGCCCAAATAAGTGTGTGAATGTAAAGAGGTACATTTAAAAACACTAAATTAAGGCACTATTAAGTACAATTTAGATTAGGAGGCCCCAAACAAGTGGGAAAATGTAAAGGGTTAAATTTTCCTACACTACATTTAGCCCCTAGTTTAGTGAGAGGATGACCTTGCTTCAAACTCAAACTAAAGTAGACAATCAAGAGATGTCTAATTGTACAATCGTTGGAAGGATAAGATGAAAATGATCAAGGGAGGTGATCAAGCCCCCAAGATCTAAGATCTCATGGAAAAAAAAAAAAGGAACAAGGAGAAACATGCCTATGTTAAACATATATATGTATGGAGCATTGAAAAGATAATCATACAATGCCAAAGACTCAAAGAAAGAGAAAAAGGGGAAAAGGAAAAGGGGTGTATCAAGCCTTGACTGTCCAATCCGATGTGGATCATGCCTCAACTGTTTATTCAAAAATGTTTACAAGTGGAACTCATTGTCCACTATGCAAACAACGATGCACACTCACATGGGCTAGTGAAATTCGTTGTCCACTAGGTGAACCCATAAGGGTGGAAAATGAGAGAATCTTATTGGGCTCCCATACCATACCAAAATTATACCTTCGATAACTTTAATAAGGGACCACAAAATAAAAACTTTGAAATTCATAAGGCTTAGCAAGCTACATTATGCTAGACACTTATGAAAAAACAAGGCACCACAAGCAAGCAAAGTTCGTTATTCTTGGTGGCATGAAAAAGGGTTGAAACTTCGAGCTTCATAAGGTTAGTAAGTTGTGTTATGCTAAACACTTATGAAAAAAATTCAAATAGGATAAGACATGCTCAAAGGGGTTTTGCTTAGTTCATATAAGGTCTCCTCTTAGGGAATATCACGTCTAATGTCTCCAAGAGAGGAAAAGTTTGGGATAAAAGATTCACAACTTAGGGAATGAAATGTGTAGCATCACCACTAAGAGGAAAATCATATACCAAGAAAGGTCACACTCTTGGAGGACATCAAGCCCAATGAAACCACCAAGAAGAAGACACATCACAAGAAGTAAGAAGACTGTATAATGAAACATAAGATATAGTCCAAGATCTCCAAAATTACAATGCCAATATATTATGCCCCCGCTTAAAATAAATGGGTATGTGCAGGATCATGATGGGCCAAAAAGTGGCGATATGATGGGTATGTGTAGGCTATGTGACTAACGACATTTGTTTCACCCAAATTTGATGGAATGAAAAGGGTTTTTAAAGGATATTCTCATCTTTCCCCCACTATAAATTATGCTTTACTTTGAATTTAATAAATAATTATTATTCATTTTCTATTTGAATTATGACTAAAGTCCTGATTGATAGGTTGATTAAAAAACATCTATAGCTGTCAAACGGTATCACATCTTTTGAATCTAAAACATGTGTCACATTCTATGCTCGAATACTATAGGATTAAAAATTAATTTCATGAAGTTTTGACCAAGTTAAGGTGGTTAGACATACGATTTCTATATATTTTAAAAGTTGTACAATAAAAAAATCATAAATAATTATTTACTTGGGAAAAAATTACAAAAAAATATGCATCACATCGGGACATGAGTCATCTACTTATATCTAAAATATTATAAAAAAAACGCTATCATTTTATTGTGGTTAGGGTGGTCAGACATCCACCAACTTCTTATTTTTTCCTTGAAATTTAAGTACTACTGCATTGAAATTTCAAATTTTCACCAAATATATATATATTTTAAATAAACCTAGTAGTTTAGAAACTACATTCAAGTTTCTATAGATTCTATTCTTACATATTTTTGAAATAATATACATAACTTATTCAAATTTTTATGTCAAGTTTCCTAACTCTGATTTTTCTGAATTTTCATCACCACTTAAGGGCCTATTTTTTCCATGATGATCTTGCACATACCCAAATTGCTAACACCATGTTGTGAGTAATTACTTTAAAGTAGAAAATGATAAATTCTAACAATAAAGAAGACATGCAAGCTTATTTGGAAAGCCCTATGTCAACATATGTTTCCAAATGAAGCTACGCCATGAAGAGGGATTGAACCTAAAACAAATTCCAAAATCATATAAGGGATCCATAGATTCAAGTTCAGTGTATGTCTTTGCTACAATGATATTATAGAGCTTAAAAACGTCATCATTCCCCAAATAACTCATAGAACAAGAAGAATGGTGCATAGCAAGTGAAAACAAAGAAAAGCCTTTGGGTCAACATGGAAGAGACCTAAATGTCTCAACACCTTGCATCATCTCCAAAAGGAAAACATAAGACAAAAGAAAAGATAAAGGTTTATGATATATAGAATAATGAAGGTACAAATAGAAGAATGAACATGAAGACACATCAAATAGAGCAATATGGGGGATCACACTATGCACATGCAATCACATAAAGAACATAAAAATAAAATAAAGAAAAGACTAGTAAGGCACATGCAAGTTGACCTATAGCAAGCCATCCACGTCCCAATCTCGTTCGTCATATGTGGAAGGCAGACAACTAGCCAAACAGACAACATCAAGTGCCAAACTAAGACAAGGCTATCTAACTCCTTGCCCCTACTAAGTGCAGGACAAGGATGAGCTGAGATGGGTGGTGAGAATGAGCTCCTTGCAATATAGAAAATGATTTTCAACAAATGTAAAATATGTAATAGTGAGTATGCTATGATCCTACAACTATCACATGACAAAGAGCAAAGTTTATATAATTTTTATCCAATTATGTTAGGAGGAGAAAAATCACTCAATATGAGCTTTAATGCATGACACTCATTAGTGAGATTCCCGAGGGTTCTATAATATGTACAATAATTCATGTTCTTAGGCTTATTGATTCTAGTGGGAGGAGGTAGTGTCATCCATTCTAGATGAAGAAGTTACTCCATTTGTTGTTCAATTTATGTTTTAGTATGTAGGAATGACAACTTTTTGACGTTATAAGGTTTGGATTTCTTACTTGTTTGAGGATCTTGTTGAGGTGGATCGAAAGGAGAAGGACCTAAAATGATCCTATCATCCTTGTGAGGGATTTTTTCACTATGATGGATGACACTTGTTTCCTTAGAAGATATTGAGGGAGGAGGATCTTGATATCCTAAACCTTTAGCATCTTCAATTGGAATTTTTTCTAAAAACTTATGAATCTCATGCTCATTTGTTGTGTCAAATCCTTTTTTAGCTAAGATCTTAAAGCCTTGGCCACAAGTCTCTTCTAGGTTGATGAGTGTGTTGGTGAATTTGTTAACATAGGATGGATGGTTATTCACTTGGTTAGAGGAACTAGGTTCACTCATAGTTGGAGGTTTAGGCTTGGTTTGTGACTCAATCTCAGGATGCATAAGAGAAAACATCTCTAATGGTGGAATAGTAGGAGGTGTTGGTTGTTGCATGGAAGGGTAAAATGATGCATTATTCTCAAGGTTATCAAGAAAATAATATATGAAATTATGCATGCTTTCATCATCTTCACCTAAGATGTAAAATTCACGAGGACATTCATTAGGGATATGTTGAACATGATTAGGTTCTATTGCATTAGGATCATTACCAAAAACAAAAATTGAGACATCAACTAAATATGTTAAGGATTTCCATATACTTCCAATGCACATGTCCATTGTGAAAGAATTAATTGAAATGCACAAAGATTACAAATTTTTAGATTAGGAGAAAGATAATTTTCTGATTACGCTATGCAAAAACCTAAAAATGATATCTTTTAGATGCAATTTTGAATTCAAACAATGCACTGAATTTTGAAAAATTATGCTTAATATGAATAATTTCAAGTAACAACAATTTTGGAAACTAAAACAATAGACTAAATACAAAAACATAGAAGGTAGAATCAATTATTTTAATGCTTAGAAATTCAGGAAAAGCCCTGATCAGGGACTCATTAACCCATGGGTGAATAGGTCTCACTTTAGGGTTTTTGATAATTAATTTGCAAGTTTATGAGATGGTTTCTATGGTTTTCAGATTCTGATTTTAGACAATGAGTTAAGTTTTATATTTTTGTAAAATGAGGTCTAAATGCAAGTGAAAAATAGTGCTAAATGACAAGAAAAAAGGCCTAATTTGAGATGCAATTTTGATTCAATTTTGTACTACAAATGAATGATGATGCAATGTTATGTAAGCACTATGGAAAATGATTAACATTTTTGAATTTTCTATATTTTAAAGAATGAAAAAATGCAAACCTTAAACCCTAAATGAGATGCAAACTAATGCAAGTGAACAACTCTAGATGAGATGCAAATCAATGCAATGCAATGCAAATGAATGCAAAACCTAGATGTAGGGATGAAAATGGACTCCAAGATTAGCAAGATATGATGCTCAAAATTTGGGTTCGCCAAAATGAAACAAAGAAAAATAAGGTTTAATCAAAATGGATTGATAAATAATGGGGGGCCTATTTTCCTTTATTTAATTAGGAAATGAGATCCTCGCAATGAATTGATTAACAAACCTTAGGTGAATCAACCCAAAGTGGAATCTATAGATTTCCTTATGATTGAAGGACATGGTCAATGCCAAACAACACTTTGGGGAGAAAAAGTAAAAATAGAAAATCAACACCAAAATGCAATCTAACACTTGAAACTTGAAGATTACGTTCAATATTTACAAAACCAAAAAAAAGAATGTAGATCTGAGAAGGGAAAAAACATGTGTACCAATCACCAAAAGTGCTTTTCAGAGGTTAATCATAGACTCATTTGTCCATGGGTGAATGGGTCTGAGTACTAAGATTTCAACAATCTTTCTGGAGCCTATAGTGTAGATCTAAAGCCTTTGATTTGTCCAAGTTTCAGTGTCAAAAAGTTAGAAATTCGATCTGCAGATGAGATTCTATGATTTGATGACAACTTCGACAACTTCTACAACTTTGAAAACTTTGTAAATATTGCTCTTCAAAAGGTCTTCAAGTCTTCTTCAACCTAAATTTGTAATCACACATACAAGAGAGAAAAATGTTTTTCTTGTGGTGAATGGGGTTTTTCCTTTGTCAAACCCCATTTTGGTAATCAAACCTTGAATTGAAATAATGCATGAAAGAGGGAATGGAGAATGAACAAAGCTATGCTACCACTCAACAAACCCTTGTAGAAACCTTGACAATGGAGATCTTAGGAGACCTACAACTACATGATATGGTTGAATTGGATGTGGATCTTGACACTTGAAATAATTCTTTGAATTCTTGAATTCGATCTTGAAAACTACATCACAATGTTAGCTCAAAAAACATGCATGATGCAAGAAGACTTTGAAATGATGAGTAGATCTTGAATGCTGTAATAAATATCTGATATATCTACTCTTGAAAGCCCTTGATTTCTCTTGAAATGCTCATAAAGTTCTCATAAATTTTCTAGGTGAAACTTAGTGAAATGACCTTGTATTTATAGGTATGTATCCTTAATTTCTAGAAATTCAAATTTCACAAGACAACATTGAATTATGGATTTAGAGATGTTAAAATACCACCAAAAACATAATTTAAATTTAGGTCCAAAGGTCTAAGGAGGACCCATTCGCCCATGGACGAATGTGTCCCAAGTCCCTATACGTGGAACACACATTGCTCAATGTAAAGTGTTATGTTTAGGCATTAATTATTGTCGGGTTTCCCCTTCAGAAAATGTAATTAATTAGGATTTTAAATGAATTAAAGAGCTAATTAAGGCCTAATTAAGCTCAATTAATTAAGAGGTCCCAAATAAGTGTGTAAATGTAAAGAGGTACATTTAACAACACTAAATTAAGGCACTATTAAGTCCAATTTAAATTAGGAGGGACCAAACAAGTGAAAAAATGTATAAAGGGTTACATTTTCATACTACAAAAACATTTCTATATAGTAGAGGAAGAGATTGTGGAGGCATCATCTTTTAATTCTCAGGATTGTATTCTATAATTGCCTCCTCATTCTACTCATAATCCATCGAGACCCTCCATCTCTAGAAGAACCAAACTTTGATACACCTCCGACCAACTAATGATTGCATTTTACTCTAATTGATCCTCCTACAAACTTAGTTTCTTGGTTGTAGAAAACACTATCCAAAAAGAGAAATATTATAGAATTGAGCATTCCAAATGATGATGTTGTTTCAAGTTTATTGTAAAGGACTCATCAACCCAAGAAGTTAAAAACTACTTCTAGGTTGATGACCGAGTCTACCTCCAAAATTTTCTATGTTGAGATTGCTCATACTTCTGGCCAAAAGAGTGCTAGTGAAGTGACACTGCAAGATTTAAAAATCACCAAGGTGAATTTTGTGCCTTCTTCTTAGGAGGGTGATGTACATAAATTTCAAGTGTTGAAAAAAGGTAGGTAGAGAGGATTGAGAAGGACAAGAAGTCAAAATTAGAACTCAAGAATTAGGGAAAAATTTTAACTTCTTTTTAGAAATATCATTAATACTTCTACCCAGGTAGTAAGACAAATTGACTCTTCCTTTGATCCAAGATCGATCGATGGGAAATCCATTATTGAAAATTTTCAAAAATATAAGCGTTGTGGGAAAACTATTGAAGCTTGGGACCATGATATTTCTAATAAATCTATGAAATTTATCAAGGAAGCTGATAGAATATTGAAAAGTAGAGGATAGGATTTCAAAGAGATTGGTGATGACATCACAAATTTGAAATCTCAAGAGACAAATTAGATCAAGGTGGATAAAAATTTGAAAGAAATGATAGATTTGGAAGTGGATAAGTTGGTGGTTGGGAAAATCACAACTCAATGTGCCAATAACAATAGATACATTATTTGGAAAAAGAACATTGAATGGAAAATAATATCTCTAAGGTAGAATGTTCAAGAATAGACTAAATTATTGAGAGAATGTGAAAAATTAAAACAAAAATCTAGAATGAATTTTTATCTATTAACTTTAGTGATAAATTGAGTTTGCAAATCATAAAGTTCAATCATATATTGGTAAGATCAAGGAAAAAATTAAGAAACTTCTTAGTCTACCATCCTTCTACATCGACAACATGGAGAAATAAGTGTTATCAATGCAACTTTGATATAGGGAATTGGTTGTCTAGAAACTCATTGAACTAAGTTGAAGCAGATAGGATGCAAGAAGATTTTTTGGAGATTAAGAATCAAAAACATCATCATTCCTAAGCACAATGAGTTGGGCCTAGTCATCAAACATTTAAGTCCAAGAGCACTACTCTAACACCTCTATCTCCTCAAAAGAGCAAGGATGCCACAAATGTTGATGATGTGCCATCTCAATCAAACATTTAGTCTTCTTATATATATATTTTTATTTAAGTGTTAGAAGTCCCCAAAATTTGAAGGGGTCTCTTTGTATTCCCAATAGCAATATCATTTTTAAGTTTCATACTACATTCATTAATTTTTCTAGTACACTAGAAGTAACTCTTCTTCCTCCCATTAAACTCCATGTATTACAATTTCTAAATATTACATCACACAATTTTCATTATTATGTCCAACTAAATATGTAATTGACATGCACATCAAAATATGGACATCACATGGACACCATAACACGCAAATTCCTTCAACACTCATTCCTAAAGATTGGTCTTTTATTACTAAAACCTTAAATTGTGGTCTTCTCAATTGGATTTTTAGTCTTCTTGTTCTTTTTTTTATTTAAGTGTTAGAAGTCCCTAAAATTTTAAGGGGTCTCTTTATATTCCCAAGAACAATATCAATTTGAAGTTCTATATATATATATATACTAAGCTAGCTTTGGCTCAAGAATGGTTGTAAGTCAATGAGCTCTATGATTTTTTTAATATCATGAAATAAAGAATCTTGGAATTTTGTGTGTTGGTATTGATTTGTGTTGTCATTTCCACTATAAATGGTAACTATTTTAGGGTTATGATATTCTTGTAGTAGTAATTATCTTTCTTGACCAATTGTGAGATTGGTTTTAAAACAATAAATTGGCTTGTGAACTATTAACTATTTTTTAATAAAGCTCTAATGATATACACGTGTACTCAGAGTTTTTAATGTTAGTACATGTGAATGGTTAGATCACTTTATATTTTCTTTAGTTTACCTTCCCTACTTTTTGCTTAAAAGTATATCCTTGAAATTCTAATTTTATCATATGAGGGAGTTGTACCTCTAAAATTTAGAGGAAAGTTATTCAAGAAAGGGTAACTTATCTAACTTTTGGTGTGTTTGTTACCTAAAGAAGGGTTTTGCATTATTACATAATATAATTTGATGATAGAAAATTTGTAAACCAATAGTAAGTCTAATAGTTTTTAAAAGGTAATGATTCTAAAGAGAAAAAGAATAATGCACATCATGTGGCTAATACTTAGACAAATTTAAAAAATATCTCTAATATGGTTATTCTTTCCCTTATTTTTTAAATAGATCCAAATAGATGAATACATAGAACTATAAGCAACTACAGTTTGTAACCTACACAAAATTAATTAACATCATTATTAAGGTTGAATGGAATTAAACATGAGATGCTCAATATTCACTTGATGATAGTATGGTACATATTATAGAAGTTATCAATGATGAGGGTATTCCTTTAGTTGCTCACCCTAATCAAAACTTAACATTTACATTATTCCATTTCTAAGTCATTCTAATAACACAAATGTATCTCATGTACAAGATCATGTAGCTATAAAACATACTAGACGCAGTAAATGATATTCTATATTGACTCTCATTCACACTCATATTCTACAGATAAGCAATCTCCCTCTCATACTACATTGATTAAGTTTTTGGTACACTAGAAGCAACTCTTCTTTCTCTCATTAAACTCCATTAATTACAATTTCTGAAGATGAGATCCCACAAAACTATTATTATGTCCCACTAAATATGTAATTGACATGCACATCAATATATGGACATCAAAATAAGGGGAAAAAGTAACGGTGAAAATTACATGAACATTTCCATTTCAAATATAATGTCTTTTGATTAATAACTAGTCAACAAGTAAAAGATTCTTCTTAAATTTGGTTCATGACACCATAACAGCCAAATGTTTTCAACACTCTTCCTAGAGATTAGTCTTAACTACTAGAACTCTAAATCATGATCTTAAGTCAAATTTGTGGATGCAAACTTAAGCCATTTCATTTTTGTAGCAATTTATCTAAATGAAAAACTTTTAAATTCAACATAAATCCTACGACTTCCTTCTAAATAGGGCTAATGAGTTATACATCATAGAGATCTTGATGAATTAATTTATGACATCTTATCATTTTCCTATCTTCAATATCCAACAAAATATCAAATGTAAATTCATATAATTTCCACATCTAATTAATCCAGATTTGTTAATATAAAATGTGAAGTTAGCCTTGCAAAATGTGAATAAAGGAACATGATGGAATATTTTAGAATATGGGCATCAGGTCTATTACAAATCAATAATCATCAAAAGATAGACTTGAAAGTGTCCATTAGGCAATACTGTTACTATTTATAAATAATAGTTTCATTATGAAGTGCAGAGAATAATACGATCATTGGAGCTCCCTTCTGGTTTTTATAGCAGGTTAACAAACTCTTCCTACAGCAGGGCCACAAAGCCCCGGATTCCCTTTAAAGCTTCACAAACACAACATTAAACAAAATTGAACAAGTTATTACAGAGATCAACCAAAACATTATAAAGAAAAAACTAACATAGCTGTAAGACAATAATTTGACAAAGAAGCGAATCCAACCTGTCATTTCCAAATTGTTGGAATACATCACCCGTTGGAATTGGACCAGTGAGTCGGTTGTATGATACGTTACTAATCAGATTAAAAATAAAAACCAGAAACATATTAGTTCGTTCATTCCAGCAATATTTCCAGCTATTCTGAAAAAAAGATTCAGTTACCTACAAGATGCGAAGGTTAGACAGTTGGCTAAATGAGCTAGGTATTGGCCCAGTCAATCCGTTCAAAGAAACATCAAACTCCTCCAGAAGCCTACAGTTCCCTAGACTTTCAGGGAGAGTTCCATTAAATGCACTGCTGTCAAGATCCCTGAAATACAGCACCAAACCCATCACATTTAAAAAAGTTCCTTCCCAGGGAAAAAACAATTAAATCTGGTAGGGGAGGATTTGCTTACAGATATGTTCAGGAGTTTAGTTCACCAAGCCTCGCTGAGATGGGGCCGGCGAGACTAGTATCCCCCAAATCCCTGCAGAAATTATAAGTTTGATAGTTTTAGAAAAAAAATTAAGTGTGAACTTTTGATAACCACTTGTAATTGAGCAAACAGTCACTTAGAATAATAGAATTTCTCTTGGTCAATACCAAGATTCTAAAACTGGGTGTTGAAAACTTAAAAACGAGTTAGCAATGATAAAACACAATAAGCTTAATAACTCTATCCTTGTCATTACATGTAACATGAAACCATTTGCAGGGATTAGGGTCTTGTATGTCTGCATTCCAGTTAGCTAGAACATTGTCAGGGTCGTCTAAGGATTTCTTGAAATCCATCAAAATATCTATTTCGTTTGATTGAGCATGAGAATGAGCAGAAAGCAGGTTCATTATAATAAATCCTACCAGCAGAAAAGACATAAGTATAGAATTATTGGCCATAACTAATGACAAACAACGAGGACGAATTGATGGAATGCTTGCATAGAAGGGATTTAAAGCGGGAGGAAGAGAAAGTACTATACTTCTCAACAAACTGGAAACTTTGGTATGTTAGAAAGGAAGCAGTCAAATAACAAACTGAAAAAGCAAAAAACTTAGTAAGTAATATGTATTGGAAAAGAAACAGCAAAAACAACCAACTGGGGTGGACTTTCTCTTTTGGCTCTTAAGTTAATTGGCGGTTTCTCTTTCTTTCCAGATTGTGATTGGATTCGGGATATAGTTTATTTGCCAAATATTGATATTGGCTATCCTTCTAAATTTTCAATAATTCATTCTAACCAATTTAGGGCTGTTTTAATCATAGTTAATTTCTATTTGGGCAAGTCAAATAAACTTCGTTGTTGATAACTTGATATAAAACCGCCTGTTTGTATGATTTTGATATTGTAAAATTAATTCACAAATATGCAGATCTGAATTGACGCTCATTGGTTATTTCGTATTAATGATCAAATTTTTATGCTGGTCATATGAATTCTGCTTGAATTGATGCTCATTGGTTATTTTAACTTGACAAGAGGACTGTGACTACACAATAGATGAAGATGCGTTATATGAATTATTCTTTGCACTTAAAGGGTTGTTTGAAGAACTTTCATAGAACAAGATAGAGGAAATAAGATAGTTGGATGAAAACAAGATTTTGTGCATGATGATGATGAAGGTGTAGAGACATATTGTCTCAAAAGCATATGGAAATGGAAGTCATTGCCAAATCTAAATACCTTGAGATCAGGTCACCAATAAAAAATAATGTGATTTTTCTCTTGAATTTTGACTCACCCTAGTCTTCAACACCTCCCATAAACATCAATGGAAAACCATGAGTTGAACAGAATACAATTGTCAACGAGTTGATGCCAAGATTACATTTATTGGAAGAAGGGTTGTTCATCACAGAAGAAGAAATTCTATCAAAAGCTCATGTTCCCAGTTTGACTTTCATGTCAAAATAATGAAGTAATGCTACAATTAATGTTCTAGTTGAATCTTTTCTATCTTTGCTTCTAGAGAATTTCTTTGAAGTATATGGTTATAAAGAGACTAAAGGGATCCAACTTTCTCTAATCCCATAATCATCCTTCAAGGAGGATTTGTAGAACTTGTTGCTCAAGATGGATGTTTTTCTTCACCATGTTCATGGTGAGCTAGTGTTTGAAGGGAAATCAAACATTGAAGGTGAACATTACAAGCCTCCAATCTATTGCATGACAACCCTCAAGTGTTCAATTGTGAATCCCAATCCCTTTATCTTCCAACCATTATATTTTTTTCCTTTTCTTGAATGCAAATAGGGAAGGTCCTTTTTCAAATTCTTTCCTTTCCCTTGAAAACATATATATAAATTTCTACTCGACTTAGTGCACATATGATTTTCTTTTGTATCTATGTGAGATACTAGTTAGTGTAATATAGTGAGATGTATTGCTATAACTAATCAATGAAACAGAGAAACCTACTTTCCCATGGATATAGCCAAATTGGTAAACCACATAATTTGTTGTCTCTATGTAATTTTTATTTTTTGTTTAATCTACTATACATTTATATTGCTTTTCTTTTCTTAACAATTGGTATCAGATTGCTGGAAAGAATTTTGTAAAATCCACTATTAAACAAGTAGAGAGGGAGGAGGTAGATAAATGGAGGATTAAAAAATTCTTAGGCCAGAAATTTGGGATGTGGAAGTTGCAATTAGAATATTTGTTAATATAAAAAAGATGTTTCAAATACATTGGAAGGAAAGTCTAAATATCTTGTTGCAATGTTCAATGAAGAGTAGAAAAAAATGGATTTAAGAAGGCAAGGGCAACCGTTATTCTCCCCCTATCAATACAATGTTTTATTTAATGTCTCAATAGAAAAGATAGTTAAAGGACTATGGGATCACTTATTAGACATGTATGAAATGAATTTTGCATATAATAAGGTATTCCTTATGAAGAAATTTTATACAATTTAAAAATGAAGGAAGGCAACAATGTTACAAATCATTTGAATGAGTTTGACACTTTGGCTAGTTGGTTAATTTATGTTAGCATCAATTTGGATAATGGGATCAAGAAAATTTTGTTGTTGTGTTCTTTACCTGATAGATATGAAGGATTTGTTATGGTTGTTAGAAATTTAGTATTTGGTGAAGGAAATGTGTTAAAATTTGATGATTTTGTTAGGATTCTTCTCAGTGAGGAAATGAGAAGGAAAAATCAAGGTACATCATTGGGAGATGTCTTGGTTATTGACAACAAAGGGATATCAAATCATGGGGGCATAAATATTAGTTAAATTGGCATTGTGGTAAAGAAGGCCACACAAAAAGAAATTGTTGGTCTTTCAAAAAGGATGAAAATTAGCTAAAAGAAGATGAGGAAAATGCATCATATATGAAGAAGATGTAAGTGCTCTTGTCTTGTCTATAGGAGAAGAACCACAAATATTTGGGTCCTTGACTCAAGAGCATGTTTTCATGCTACATCATGCAAGGATTATTTTAAAAATTATCAAATTGACAACTTTGGTAAAGTCTACCTTACTGATGATGAGCCTTATGATATCATTTGTAAGAGAGATGTTTTATTAAAACTAAAAAATGGTAATATTTGGTTGCTAAGGAATGTTATACATTTCTCTCAACATGAAAGAAATTTTATTTTGACTCGACAATTGGACGCTCAAGAATGTTGTGTCACTTTTGATTCAAGTATATGGAAGGTAACAAAATGAGCTTTAGTGATTTCTAGAGGAAGAAAATCAAACAATTTGTGTGTATTGGAGGGTCAAACTAAAGTGAGAGCTACAATGGTAATTGCAGACAATAGAATGAAGCTTTGGAAAAAAAGACTTGGTCACATGAGCAAGAAGGTCTTGATATTTTGCATAAGAAGCATCAACTTGTAAGTCTAAAATCAGTGGATTTGGAGTTATGCAAGCATTGACTATTGGAATTAGTACATTTGATCCCATAGAGGTAGCATCAATTGGTGGGTCAAATTATTTTTTTACCTTTTTAGATGATTGTGCTATGAAGGTTTGGATTTACCTATTGAAAATAAAGTAATGGTGTATTTAAAAGTTTCAAAACACTTATAAAAAACTAAACCAGAAATAAGATTAATAGCTTAAAAATTGACAAGAAGGGTGTGAATATTGTTCAATAGAATTTGATTAGTTTTGTGAAGAGAATGGTATTTAGAGGATTAAAATTATCCCTCTAATACCACAAGAAAATGATGTAGTTGAAAGAATGAACATGACCATTTTGGAAAGAGGATGAAGTATACTCTCCAATGTTGGTTTAGGCTAATAATTTTGGATGGAGGCTATAAATACTACTGTGTATTTGATTAACTGAAATTCATCCTCTCAATTATATTTCAAAATTCCCTAGGAGAAGTGGTTGTGATAAAGAATTTCTTATAATTTAATCTATGGGTGTTTGGGTGTGAAGATTTTATTCACATCCCATAAGAAAAAAGAATGAATCTTGATGTAAAGTCAAAATGATGTATCTTCACCAAATACACCAAATATAGAAATGAGAAATATGGTTACAAGTTGTGGGATCCCATTACCATGTAAGTCACATGAAGTAGAGATGTGATTTTCAATGAAAAGGTAATGGAAAATTTACAAGAACAAGGCATATTAGTCAAAGAGTATGTTCCATTCTAACACAACACAAATAGGAGTGATGTGTTTAAGAAAAAGGAGATTATAAATTAGCCATAGCTGCAAGTTCATCCTTAAATGTAACCACAAGTTCAAACCCCAAATATCCATGATAATGGATATAAAGATAATTTTATTGGTATTCATGATGTGGGTACACCACAAAAAATGATTCCCAAAGTTTGGAGGTCCATTAGGTAGCGTAGACCTCCAAAAAATATAACAATTTCATTCAACATTTGTTACTATCCAATGAAGTCAAACCTACTATGTTTGGGGTCAACCCACAATAATGTGTCCCACTTTTTGGCCAAGTTGGACATTAATATCAAAATTTGTTTTTGCAAAATTTCACTTTATAAAACCTATAGAAATTAAACCATTTTAATAATCTAGAGATGATATGAACAAGTGATTTGTGAGTCCATTTGTGTGTAGATTTTAAATATATTTTAAAAATAGAAATAAATTGTGAATTTTGGTATGTAACTTTTAATAAGTTATTTTTTTATAGTAAACAACATTTTCAAAAAGTGACATTCACGTTGTCACACATTACTTCTTTTATTGAAAGGATAAAATTATAATTTTTAAAATATAGATTTTTAATATCAATATCTAGTGCATGTATATTTTTTTATAATTTTTTATTACATAGTTTTTTTAATTAATTTTTGAAGTCAAAGTAATTATAATCAGAACATAGGTGTATGTTGTCATGCATAGCTTATTTTGTATGTATTGAAATCAATTTATTTTTTATTTTTGATGAAAAAGAACATATTTTTTAGAATTTTTTTCTCTATTTTTCTTTTTTTCTTTGTGTGTGTGAAACAAATACCTTGATGTTTAGTGAAAAAATAACATTCACAAGAAATAAAATATAAATATAATAATAAAAATAAAAATATTTAAAATTATATTTTTTGGAAATCTTATAATAAGAGCTACATACTTACAAAACATGATTTCTAAATGACTCTATTTAATCCCTCAAAATACATTAATCCATTTCCAAGTCATTCTGATAACATCGTTGTATCTCATAAGAAAGATACCTTTACAACATAATACACTATACTTGTTGATTGGGATTCTCTAGATGAATGATTATTTAGTCTCATGAATAGTCACATTCTAATTAAATATGTTTTCTTCCTCTCATACTACATTGATTAAGTTTTCTAGTACATTCTAGAAGTATTTTTTTCTTCCTCTCATGATACTCTATTGATTATATTTTATAATGAGGACATCCCAAAAATCCATTGTTATGTCCAATTAAAAATATGAATGGTATTATATGCGACAAGATAGTTGATGAAATTCTTATTGATTCAAAAAATTAGTTGAGTATATGTATTGAGGATTTATGGTTTACTAGTCACATTCAATAGTAGGTTTAAAAATGATTAATGGTATATTGATTAAAACCTTTAGTCGTATCACTTTAAACCTATTCAAGTGAGTCATAAAGAATTAAAATTATTTTTCATGTCCCTATTTTTTTGATAGATCATTTTTCCACTTTATTGACCATTGATTAAGCATTTAAGATTTTTTCTTCTATTTACAATTATGTATTTGGTATGCTAACGAGATAAGAGTTGTGAAGGCTATAAGAGATACATAATTTCCTATTTCAAAGATGAGTCACTATACTTAGACACTTACATTCACACCATTAAGGAACCTCCATGTTCAAATAATTTTTTCTTCTACGAGGTGCAAAAAAGGAAACTAAAGGTATAGATGAAATAGAAGGATAAAATTATGATTGCACAAATGATCATACTAATCATTTTTTACTTATTATTTCATCTCACCTGGATAAGGACCTTATGTTTCAAAAGCTCACATTTTATGTTAAGTACAACACTTATTCATGGGCATGTCAAAGAGGAATTTTATGGTTAAACAAGCATTACATATTTCTATGGAGCCACCTCAAAGGGAAAATAAAATGGATAAAGATGCATGTTTCCTTGATTCCATCTTTTTCTAATGTGTTCACTAAGAGCATCATTATTTATCAAGAAGAAAACCATGTCATTGAGTCCAATAAGAACTAAAATATTACTTTTGGGATGAGGATGACATCTTAGATGAGGATCTCTAATATTTTTGAAGACGCGGCACTTCCATGTTTTATTAATATACTTAATTTAGAATTTACTTTAAATTATCTCTTATACATTCTTAAAACTTGGATTTTTTTTTTACCGTGATTCTTTTATTTCACTAGTTCACATTTCACCTTCTATATTATGTTTAATGATTGGATTGTCCCAATTGGGAGCATCTTATTTATGTTATTGATGCAATTAATTTATCTCATATTTTGTATGCTTCTAAGTTCTTTGTTTTGTACCCATGTTGCATGTTAATGATATCTAGCCCCTACATTACTTATATTCTCCTTTGTTTAGCTCCTATGCTTTTATATGTGCCATGTTTATTTTTTCTTATACTTTCTTGTTAGTTTTCTTATATGTCTAGCTCTCATATCCCATGTTTACCAATTATGTTAACACATGCTCTTTGTTATATATATTCCAATGTCACATGACTTCTAATATTACCATAATGATTATGATTCAATTATATAATGTTTATATTTTAATTATTTACCATACTTGTATTACTTACATTTTTGTGATCTTTATCATGCCTATATCTAAAGATTATATATCTATGATTCTTATCATACTTACACCATATTGATTACTGAACCGTAGAAAAATGAATCTTTGGAAATTTTCATGGTCATTTAGGTCTTTTTCCTGTGATGCTTGGCTTATTCGGCTTAGATTTAATGTTGTAATGTGACTTATACATTCACATTAGGCCTTGAATATTCAAATTATTAATATTTTATGATGTCTTGTAAAGGTGTTGTGAAGTGTTGTAACACATTTCTACACTTTTCTAGACTCTTCTTATTATTATTCATCTAAATATTCCCTTTTTATCCCTTACCAAGTCTTATTCTAAAGTGTTGTAAAGTCTTGTAACAAACTTTCACGCTTTTCTAGACTTGTCACCACTAAATACACCTTTCTTACATGCTTTATTTGGCCCCTTTATGCACTTACAAGACTTAATTAAGTGTGCTTTTGAATATAAACCCGACAACATCATTAAATACAACTTAATCCCCAACACCCACTTGCATGCCTTGAGTGGGAAAAGTCGCCATGGGTGGTGATTGAGTCCCTCTTGGCACAAAATTCAAAATAAATTCAAATTTCTTTTAAGTTTTTATTCATTAAGACCTTAGGTTGTCCTATGATGATGTATTTTCAGGAAATTAGGGCATAAGTGCATATAAATAAGTGTTTTTTATCCATTTTAACCCCCATTCACCTATTCATTCAAATATTCATTCTTACATCCATTTGAGCATCATAGCATCATTCAATCAAGTAATTATCAATCATATTGGAACAACCATTGACATATCTTCAGACTTCAACAATAAGGGTTTGGTGAGTTCATGACACTTGCATGTTATTTGGTCATCATTCCTTTCTTATTTCATTTCATTTCATAGGGTTTGATTACCAAAGTGGGGTTTGACCAAGAAAAACCCCTATACTCCAACCCTTAACCATTTCCCCCCTCTTTGCATGTGTGTTTGCAGGTCTTGTAGGAAGATTTTTGAAAGAGATAGGTGTTGAAAAGTGATCAACAAGTCATCAAAGCTATTCAAGTCAACAAAGACCTAATTCAAGCTTGGAGACATCATTCAACCCACTTTCTGCAGATTTGAATCCATCAAACCTGGAGCTTAGAATTTGATTGACCTTTCACGCCAATAAATTTTTTAATGGCGATTTATCTGTTAAAGGTGCCTTTAAAACATTATGATATATCTTAGTGTAATTAAAATTATTTATAAATCAAATATATATATCATTATAATTCTATATAAATTTTGATAGTCTATCCAAAATATCTCCTTTCATCTTATACAATCTTCTTAAAATTTTGATTGTATTTTTCTGGAAAAAAATCTCTAAGCTCACGATTATGGCCCATCAAATTTAAGCCACATTAATCATCGACAAGAAGACAAGTACAGATCTGGACCCACAGAGTTGACTTCAGAATTTGCAGATTTTTGTAGGTGAACTGATTCACCATTAGTGGCGAATGAGTCCCATTGCCAAGCTGGAGAAAGTGTTTTCTGAGGTTTTCAGTTCCTGGCATCCCGAAACTTGTTTCAGTAGAATTTACTAGAACCTGGACTGATTCGCCATTTGTGGCAAATGAGTCCTAGTGGTCATCAACCATGATTTTTGAAACATTCCAGAACCTTCCAACATCAACATTCTACCTCCAAGTGTACTCCATTCAATTTCATTAAGTTTTGTTTTCATTTGTTTATGTTTCTAGTTCATTTCTACATATCGTACTGTGTTTTCAAACACTTCATATTTCTTAGGTTTTGCATAAATAATCAATCTATTTTATCAGTTTGTTGCATTTAGACATAATTTCATTGTACTTGCATTAGTTTGAGTGAACCACCTAGATTTTGTGTGGGGTCTATCTCTCTCCTTTAGGTGAAAAACCCCAATAGAGCAAGAGCATTATAATTTCCTACACCTAAAAATTGATGGTTTAATTAATTACATATTATGACTTTTTTATGATCATAATTTTTTATATCCCAATTATACTTCCATTATTGCTTTCTAGTACTTATGACTATCCTTTTTTGCATTTGTCATCATTGGGGACAATATTAGAGACATCTTTCCTCTTCTCTTATTACATATGTCTTCACAATTATATAGTACCCTTGTCCTCACATGCTTGTATGTTTAAATATTTTGTCATGTTTACATAGGCCTAAATATTTTTATGCAACTAAGATTCATATTGCAAGTTATATTCTTTAATGATAGATACATATTCAATCCCATGTCTCAAAGCCACTTATTCAAAGCTTTACCTATTTCAATATAAGGTGGAATATCTTATCATTCTCTTTACTTTTATTTTTGGAGGATATTTTGTTTTCAATAAAGTCAAAGTTGGTTTCTATTTTAAATGTGACAAAT
This sequence comes from Sequoia sempervirens, assembly GCA_007258455.2. NCBI lineage: Eukaryota > Viridiplantae > Streptophyta > Pinopsida > Cupressales > Cupressaceae > Sequoia > Sequoia sempervirens. The sequence continues at coordinate 103,691,463 of VDFB02026320.1, forward strand.
GGTGCACATTGTATATTTTTTTGTTTTTTAGATTTTGAATGTGATCTTTGTTGGGAGAAGGATTCAATAATGATTTATATATTTTAACTACTTGTTTTATTTTAACATTCAATGTATAGTAATTCACATGCACATCAAAATGTGGGAATTATAAGCACATCAAAGTGAGGAGAAATAAATGGTAAAAATTTGTAGTGTCAAATTAAATTTGTGGATGCAAACTTAACTCATTTCACTTTTGCAGCCATGGTAAACTTTTAAATTCATAATAAATCCTATTGACTTCCTACTTTCAATATCCAACTAAGAGCAGATCCCCATACAACTACTTGACTTAGTTTAGCTTGCAGCCATATTAACTTTATAATTTTATTGCTTGATTTTAAGTAGTCCTCTTAAATTTTTATTAATAAAATTAATAACAATTTGTACAATTAAAATTTAGATTTTTTTTAAGACAAAAACATAACATTTTTATATGCAATTGTTGCTTATTTCTAATCCCTATACAATAGGTGCTCTATTAAAATAGGAAAAGATTCCAAATTATCCTTTTTCCATAATTAACACTCTGCATGAAAACACTTCAACTACTCAAATTTAAAAGAAAATACACTAGAGACATTAGATAAATATTAAGTTATGTGAACTTTCACTTAAAAAATGGAAATAAAAGAACAAAATGGAATATTTTAGAATATGGGCATTATATATATTATAAATCAGTCTTTTAAGAGTCCATTAGGAAATACTGTTACTGTTTTTTAATAGTTTCATTATGAAGTACGCAGAGCAATACAATCATTGGAGCTGTTTTCTGGTTTTTATAGCAGGTCAACAGCTTTTACCTACAATAGGCCCGCAAAGCCCCGGATTCCCTTTCAAGCTTCACAGACACAACAATAAACAAATTTGCACAGATTATTACAAAGATCTACAAAAACATTACATAAAAAAAAATAACATAGCTGTAAAACAATAATTTGGCAAAGAAGCGAATCCAACCTGTCAGCTCCAAATTTTTGGAATATAGCGCCCGTGGGAACTGGACCAGTGAGTTGGTTGTATGACAAGTTACTAAGCAGATCAAAAATAAAAACGAAAAACATATTAGTTGCTTCATTCCAGAAATATTTGCAACTATTCTAAAAAAATAAAAATAGTCACTTACAATATGTAAAGGTTAGACAGTTGGTTAAAGGTGCTAGGTATTTTCCCTGTCAACTGGTTGAAAGAAACATCAAGCTCCTTCAGAAACTTCAAGTCCCCTAGACTATCAGGGAGACTTCCATTAAATGAACTGTTGTACAGATCCCTGCAATTACAACACCAGATCCTTCAAATTAAAAAAAAAAATCTTTCCCTGAATAAAACTTAATTGAATCTGGTAAGGGAAGATTTTCTTACAGATTTTGTAAGGAGTTTAGTTCACCAAGCCTCGGTGAGATGGGGCCGGAAATTTTAGTATCTCCCAAATCCCTGCAGAAATTATAAGTTTGATAGTTAAAAAAAATTGAAGGGTGAACTTTTGATAAGTATTTGTAGTTGAGCAAACAGGTCACTTAGAATAATAAAATTTCTCCTGGCCAATGTCAAGATTCTTAAACTGGGTGTTGAAAGCTTGAAAACAAGTTAGAAATCAGAAAGGGTAATAAGACTTACAGCCTAATAACACTTCCATTGTCATTACATGAAACATGAAACCAGCGGCAGGGATTAGGGTCTCCTATGTCTCCGTTCCAGTTACCTAGAAGATTGTCAGGGTCGTTTAAGGGAGCCTTGAAATCCATCAAAATACTCATTTCGTCATTTGGGTCAGCACCAGAATAAGCAGAAAGGAAGTTCACTATAATAAATCCTACCAGCAGAAAGTACATAAGTTTGGATTTATTGGCCATAACTAATGACAAACAGTCCGAACAAATTGATGGAATGCTTACATGGAATTTGAACGGGAGGAAGGGAAAGTATTATATTACATAGATGACGAGTAGACGCATTGAGAAAGAAAACAAAATGGAAACTTTGGTATGTAAGAAAGGAAGAAGTAGAAACGCAAACTGAAAAAACAGAAAAGTAGGAGTATTGGAAAAACCAGGAAAAAGAACCAACGGGGGTAGACTTTCTTTTTTGGCACTTAATTTGGTGATTTCTTTCTTTCCAGATTTGTGGCCGGTTTTCAAAATTTGGGCTTTATTTTAGGATTTAAGATCTTGATAGGGTGTATATTATGATTCGATAGATATTTTCGCATATATATATTAAATATTAATATATATAAAATACACTGAAAGTTATCATTATGAGGAGTCTATTGCAATTATAAATATTTAATTACTATAATTAAATTAATTATAATTATTAATATTAAATTTCAGTATTAATAATAATAAAAATGAAATCATTATAAAATTGATTATGACAAAAACAAGTATTTTAGAGTGGATAAGAATAATTTATTTTTCTTTAAATTTGTATTCAGATTTTTGCAGTGGAGGGGTTTTCACATTGTCTATGTAAGACAAAGATAGAAAATCCATTTAAAACCGTTTTTAAATCTGCTTTAAATCTGCTTGAAAAGGCGTCTACATACAATGAATGTAGTTATGCCAGGGGTTTTCACATTGTACATTGAATTTTGCTTTTTGGTGGATGCCATTGTAATACACCTCTTGGCATAATAACCGTTTGAGTTATAAATAAATTGTAAAAAATTATTGGAGTAAATATAAGGTTAAATATGGTATTTTAAAAAGGAATGTTTCATGTTTATTTGATTTTATGATGTGTTTCCTTTTCTAACAGAAATTGATATACTTTGGGATAAAACAAATAGGTATAAATATAAATATTACAAATCTTTATTAGTACTTTCCATTGGTATATAATGAGTTTGGCTTTTTTAGTTAACTAGTTATTAATAATTTAGTTTTCAACCAATCAAAAACAATATTTAAAAAAAATGATTTTTCATTTTTTTGCTTTATAAAGTCAATTAAATCTTTCTAAAATAAATAAATCTTACTTATTTTGAATTTTTTTATGTATGTAATTGTTATGCTTTTTTATTAAAAAATCCCACAAAAAATTATATTATTCTCTAATATTTTGTTATCTATGTTTTTAATATTTAATGGTATAATTTAATTATTACATGCTCTCCTACATTGTATAGGTATTATATTAATTTAAATTATATATTTATATTAATATATATGATAGGTTATTTTATTTTGTAGGTTCTCTTTAACCTCTATTTATATTAATATATTATATAAATTATTATGATTTTATCCATTTATATTAATATATATTATAGGTTATATATTATAATCTATTGTATTTTAACCATCAACCATTTTGTTATATAATTCATCTTTATAATTCTTTTTTGATCCATTTATTTATGCTATATCATATTATTATATTATTAATTCTTCTTTATGTCTTCATCATTTTTTTTTGCCTATTTTCACTTTTATTTCATTTTTCAATCCCCTCCCTCCTTACCCTGAATCATTGAATTAGGGTTAGGGTAACGTCATTAGAGTTATTTATTCATTGTTTGAGACATTTATATATCATATTACTATATTATTCATTCTTCTATTATGTCCTCATCATTTTTTCACCTATTTTCACTTTTACTTCATTTTTCAATCTCGTCCCTCCCTACCCTCTCCCACGACTTAACTCTTCTTAAGGTAATTTCTAATGTACATAGTTTTTTAATCTAGAAGTGTTTACTCTATCATTCATGGACTTTGGAAAAATCATACCATCTATAATCATTGATTCGTTAGTATTTAACAATTATTGATTTGAATGAAGAGATATAGTTGCACTTGTGCCTACTATGAATCAAATCTGATAATTTAATATAATATATTTTATTTTTTAATATATATATGTATAAAATTAAAAAATAAAAAACTTGTAATAAATAATCATTTAATATATAACACTTTTATATTAATAATAAGAGAAGAAACATTGCCAACATGTAATATCTAACTTTTAATGATTTTTAGTATATATTATATTTATAAAATTTATTTAATATATAATAATATGTAATATAACATTTATTAAATATGTTTTGATTATACAAGAAAATCAAGTTTTGAAGGGACCCAAAACCCTTTAGAACTTAAGATAAAAAATGCCACTCAAGGGATACTACGGTAAACACTAGCAGCAGCCCAAAACCCAAGACATCAAAAGATACAATATGTTGCTCGAAAGATAAAACAGTAAACTATCAGTAGCACTCAACACCAACAAAACAATAAAATAAAAGGAAAGAAACCGAGACCCAGCAGTAGAAAATCACACAACAAACAGAAAAATAGACAAACAAGACACTATTTCATAATGCTTAAGGTTTTAGCCACCTCAAGCTCCTAGCTTCTATGCATTTCAATCATGTCCAACAACTCTTTTTTCTTAGCTTCAACCTTGGAATTCTTCTAGTCAACTGACCCTCTAGCAGCAGGGCCTTTACCATCATCTTTCACACCTTTTTTTCCTTTACCTTTGGCCGAGTGTTCCTTCTCCATTAACTCAAAAAAATATAGTTGGTCCTCCCTAAGCTCACTAATTTTACGAAATAGGACTTCCAAAGAGTCTGTGCTATTCTTCACTAAAATGTGACAAGCATGGAGAAGCTTCTTTATATCCGCATTAGTATCCAATATATTGGCTTCTAAACTAGCCAAGCACTCTTCACATAGGGATTTTAAATCATGGTATGAACCCTCAAGATCCACAATTCTATCAATTAGAATATCTGAAGTTGAGCCTTTCAAAATATTCTTCAAATTCTTCTTCAAACACCTTATTTTAATGTTTACCTTATTAAACTCCTGAAGAGTCCATTTTGCTAATTTGAAAGTACCAGTGGCCTCTGCCCTTGCCATGTCAAGAAGTTCAAACATAGAGGTGGAATCATCATTGAGATAGGAAAAGTCCTTAGAAAGGGGATTTACCTTTAGAGGTTCTAACTTTGCATGCTTATGCTTAGCATCCTCCTCCTCCTAAACCTTATTTGCCCTCCAAAACCACATTGGGAGAGCTATGAATCAGGGAGTCATCGATTTCCATCACCTTCTCTATAGAAGTCTTTGCCTCATAGAGCACTGTGGTGTCCTTAGCCATATCTTTCGAGGCCTAGTTCTTCGACATGGCAATGCATTTGGAAACCCTTCTCGGCTTATCCTTACCCTTTGTTGTCACCACATTCTCCCACAATCCCTCCTCTTTACCACCAACCTCAATGTCTCCCTGACCAATGCCCAAATCTTCATTCTTGGGTGTGGAATCACTAGAGACTACCTCTGTATCCTCACTATCAAATTGGAAATCTAACTCATTCAGAATAACATTTATTAAATATGTTATTTATTTAAAAGTTAGTGATTAAAATTAGATTTATAGTTATGGATAGTGTTACGATCATAGTTAGGGTTAGAGGTAGGTCTAGGATTAAGATAATTGTTTAGAATTTATTGTTAGGGTTAGAGTTAGGGTTAGGGTTAGGGTTAGGGTTAGGGATAGAATTAGAGATAGGGTGTGAGTTAGGGTTAGGTTTAGGTTATTAAAATAACTAATTAACAATACTAAAACACTAAAATTAACAAAACTTACATTTATTTTTATTCACATTAATATTTAACTTACATTTATTTTTTATGATTTATCTAAAAAAACAATAACTACAATACTATTAAAGCAAGTACTAGCCACTACGTGGCACTTGTTAATATTCAAATCACTTAAAAAAATCTCAAAGTTATAATTACATAAAGAGTATATTGAATTATATATTTTTATTAGTTTGTCTTCACTTTGACATAGTACTATGGCATAGGAATATTGCAATTATTCAACTCATTTTGTTAATTAGTTATTAATAAGTTGGTTTTGAACCAATTAAAAATTAAAATTTTATGCTATTTAAATATAATATAATTTTTTTAATTAGTTTATGTAAATATTTGAATTATTTTTATGGTTTATTTATTTATTCTTTTTGTTTCATCAAATCTCTTTGATTTGATTTTTTTGTTTCATCAAATCTACTGTAATTGCACATGACTTCCACTTGCCCCTCATTTTAAATGCAGCTTCAAAATTTAAATTAAAGCATCAACAAATTAGCAATTTAATATATTTTTTATTTTTCAAATTTTATTAACTTCAAAATATACATAAATACAAATAAAAAATAAATTAAAATAACTAATTTTTTTATAATTATTAATTAAATTATAATTTTAATACTATTATTATTAAAACTAGTAGTATTCCAAGTTTTAACTAGTTTTTAATTAATTATTAGTAGTATTCCAAGATTTAACTCATTTTTTAATTAGTTATTAATAAGTTGGTTTTGAGTAATTAAAATGATTTTTTAAAAAGTGAACATGTTATATATTTAACTTTAAAAATTGTAAAAAATATTTTTCTTGAACATAATTAGTTAAGAATCTTGGGGTGTTATGGACAAATTTGTAGGGAAAGAAGGTAAACTATTTTTTAAAATTTTTTCATTAAAAATTTATTTTATTAAATATTTCTAAAATAAATAAATGTTACATGTAATTGTTTTGATTATAAGGGAAAAACATGTTTTGAAGGGACCCGAAACCCTTTACAAAATGTTTCACTAAAGATACAACACTAGACGAACAACAACAACAAAAAACCCAAAATCACAGAAGATACAAACAATTGCTCCAAAGATAAACAAAGAAGCCCAACAACCAAACACCAAGCAACAGTGGAACTAGACCACCCTTGCAGCCTTCCGACCACCATGAACAAATTTAGCAAGGGACTGAGAGGACTAATTATGCTTAGGAATACCTCTCTTCCTCCTTTGAACAACCATCCAAGAAAGATCATCCTTCGAAAGATCAAAGCAAGGGGACATCAAAGGCCAAGCCAACAATGGAAAAGAAGGAAGAGCAGAAGGAGTATCACTCCCACAACCAAAAACAACAACAAGAGCTACAACCAAACTAGCAGTCACAACAATAACAACATCCGCACCAGCCGCAACAACAACTGTGGACAAACCAACCTTTTTAATATCAACTTCAGATGAACCAGTAGTAGCAGAAGAACCACCTCCACCAACAAGAAAACCAATAGCTGCAGAAGAACCAACAGTGCCAACAACAAAACCGGTGGCAACAACAACAGTTGCAGAAGACCTAGGAGCAACAACCACACCAACAAAAGGTAGCTGAGAGCCAACAACAGAAGGAGCCACAACTTTAGAGGCCATAACATCATCCCCAGACTCTTCCCCAAAATTGCAGTAAATCTTTTGAGGTGTCAATGTCCACAAGAATGCTATTAATTGTTATTTTTCATAATCTAACAAAAAATAATTAACTATTTTATATAAATTTGGATTCACACTATTAAAATAATTAAATATTTGTACATTTTATTTTACACAATTAAAATAAAAATTTAAATTAAAGTTTAAACTATTTGATATTGTCATTTTTTTAATTTTTTAAATTTAATTAACTTCAAAATATACATAAATACAAATAAAATTATGGTTATGAATCAATTAAAAACTATACTCTTCAAATATGATTTATTTTTTAAGTGAACATGTTAAATATTTAACTTTAAAAATTATAAAAAATATTTTTTATTTTTTTCTTTATAAAGTCATTTTATTAAATCTTTCTAAAATAAATAAATGTTACTTATTTTTCATTTTTTAAGAATGAATTTTTAATGTATGTAATTGTTTTTTTTTCATTAAAGAAAATCTAAAAAAATTAATTATATAGAGATTTGGATTCACACTATCAAAATAAAATAATAAAATAAAACTTAAATTACAACACATCCATAAATTAACATATAAAAATAATCTAGGGATTTGATATTGTCACTTTTTTTTTTAATTTTTAAAATTTTATTAACTTCAAATCACACATAAATACAATTAAAAATTAAATTCAAATAGCTAAAATTATTATAATTATTACTTAAATTATAATTATAATTTATTGTTAATTATTAGAATTAACAATAAGGTAAAAATTAAGAATAAAGTAAAAATTATGATTAGAATTAGAATTAGGATTATGATTAGGATTAGAGTTAGGGTGCGAGTTAGAGTTAGAGTCAGATAATGCAAAAAACTTATTAACAATACTAAAATACTATAATTAACAAAACTTACCTTTTTTAAAATCTAGAAAATAATAATTACAATACTATAAAGACACTTAGCACTTCAATAAAATATAAAGTAAATAATATTTAAAAAGTCTTAAATAAAAGTTAAAATAATTAACTATTTTTAAACTATCACTTACTAATTTATTTATAAATATTATTTATTATATATTTATTTAGTGAAATAATAAACATTTACTATTTTATTTATCAAATTACATAATTTAAAAAAATACTCATTATTTTCCTTATAATAGTAAAAAAGTTAACAATTTCAATGTTATCTATTTTTCAATTTTTTTTTTTTAAAGTCCAAGTAACAATTTAAATACTTAAATTTTTCTAAGGATAGATATACTACCTAGTATTTGAACTATATTTTTGAGTTAGAATATTTAACTAGCATATATATATATATATATATATATATATATATATATATATATTATTGTAATAATATATATAAAATATGAAGACAAAATTATTATGGTTAGGGTTAGGATAAGGGTTAGGGATTAACATTACTTGCTAGGAGTTAGGCCGCCATTTCATAAATCAGAGGCAGAATCATAACTGGATTGCCATCATCACAATTTGAAAGCTAGGAGCTAAAGCCAGGATTAGGATTAGTGCAAAGATCTTTAGCTAGGATAGGCTAGGCTAGGAGATAGGCTAGGCCAGTGGGCTATGATTAGATACTGAATCATGGTTACAAGTTAGGGCTAGGGATTAAGGCTCTTTAGATACTCATTAGGAGATATAATTGGGCCATGGTTGGCACCATGATTATGGCTTCAGGGCTAGGTTTAGGGTTAAGGTTAGGGTTATAGCCAGACACAAACCTAAGGCTAGGATTGGGGTTAGGGCTCTGGCTTTGGGCCTAAGGCTAGGCTAAGGCTCTGAGCACCTTGGAGTTAGGAGTTTGGTTATGGTTTGGTTTAGGTTTAGGCTAGGGGTTAGCCTTTATGCTCAGGGATTGCCAGGACTAGGATTAGAGGAGATCATGATACTTACATTACAATTAGGGATTAGGGCTTAGGCTGCAAATTAGAATTCAGTGCTAGCTGTGAACTAGGTGGGTTAGAAATATTGTTAATGTTAGGGTTAGGGTTAGGGTTAGAGTTAGAGTTAGGGTTAGGGTTAGGGTTAGGGTTAGGGTTAAGATTTGAGTTAGAATTAGAGTTAGGGTTGTAATTAGAATTAGTGTTAGTTATAGATTTAGGGTGATTAAAAAGTAGTGGTAGTTTTAGTGTTACAATTAGAATTATAATCTTATCTCTTGTCCTACTTGTAATACTAATCCAAATTATAACCTTAACAATAATTCTATCCCTATTCATAATCATACTTATAATAAATACCTTAATTCTAATTGTAACCCTAATTAAAACCTAACCCTGACCCTAAATTAGGCCTAACCCCAACCTAAATTTAATTATAATTGAATACTAATCCTAACACTAGTTGAACCCTTACCCTAATTGAATATAAACCCTAATCTTAACCCTAATTGAATCTTAACCCTTATTATAACTGTAACACTAACCATAATCATAGTTGAATTATAACCCCAACCCTAACACAAAAATTTATCCTAGAACTCCAACCCTAATTAAACATCAATTGAACCTAACCCTAATTGATGTTAACCCTTATTAAACCCTAACCCTAATAGTAATTAATCCCCAACCTTAACCCTAACCCTTACTCTAACATTGACCCTAATCTTAACTTATAACTCCTAACTCTAACCTTAATATAAATATAACCCTAACACTAACTTATAACTCCTAACCCTAACCCTAATAGATACCTAACCCTAATTGAATGCAAATTGTAGCCTTAGGATCTATCTTAGAATCCTAACCTTAACCATAACCCTTATCTTGTTGAAATTCAACCCTAATTGAACCTAAACATTAATGCTAACTTTATGTCTAACTATAACCCTAATTGAACCTAAATACTAACCCTAACCTTATGTATAATTGTAGGGTCAAAGCAAGAAGTTGGGCCACGAAGAGGGGAAGTTTCGGCCAAAACAATTTTTTTTTGCACAAAATGCATACCTATTTTTAAAAAATGCATATGCGTTACGGATCAAGTACCCGAGCCTAAATTCAAACACATATGCATTTAGATTCGGGTACACAAACCTAAAACACGTACGCATTTCTTAAAGCTATTTATTTTTTAAAATAAGCGAATGTGTTTTCATTTTAACTATTAGTTTGAGCCACGCTAGAGAAGGAGAAGCAAGATCATGTACACATTTCAAAGGGCCTGATTGAAGCAAATTTTCACTGCCACCTCCTCCTGTCGACACAACCGACCTCAATGACCTCCAGGTTGGTTGAATTCTTCCATTTTTTCCTTTATATGTTGCATTTTGTTTTGTAATTGTTATTTAGTTTTTGTTTGTTTAGTTTGTTTTAGTTTGATATTTTGTAGTTTTTAAATTGCATTTAAAAAACCAAAAACATTAACGAAACAAAGAACGTTAAATTGTAAATCAAAAACCATAAAAACTAAACCTAAATTGGACACATTTAACTTAGAAATCAAAACCCTAAACCCTAGGTTCCAAAAAACATAGGTCCCTAAAAACTAATTTACCCTGGTCAATCCTTGGACCTAAACCCTAAAACATAAACCTAAAACCCTATTTACCCTAAACCCTAAACCTAAAACCCTAATATTTTTACCTTTTAGATAGTGCAACTTGAACTTGTACAATCAATACTTTCAATGTAACCATTTGTGTTGAGAAATTAGGAGATGTTTCTTAACTAGTTCAACAAATCATAGCATAAATTTATGAGGTTGATCTAATTAGGATTGATCATGTTGCTATGTTACACCATTTCCATAATCAACTATAGTTTAAACATTCTCATTTTTAGTATGGTTACAAGTTTCAATCTCATTAGGATTGATCATGTTGCTCTTGCTCATTGAATAATTTCAATTTAGAAATTTCCCTCCTTCCTTACTTTATTTTGTGTCCTTTCCTTCTCTTTTTCCACCTTTATATATGTAATAGAAGACACTCTAAACAACCCCTAACCTCCTATTAACACCCAATTTGAGAAATCAAAGTTATATATCTACATGTGTCTTATTTAAATTCATTCTTTAGTACTTTACCTATAGAAATTAAATGGTTCCTCACCTCATGTTCATAGTCTCTATTTACTAATCTTCTTATTTAATTTTTCCAATAATGATTCAAAGAAGCCTCATTGTTGATATCGTAGCCTTTTGTGAGCTCTCAATCCTTGATACATTTTATCCAACTCCCAATTTAAATGTTGATCTAGTGATTTATTTAAATTTAAATCTTAAGTCTTTACCTTAATCCATGTGGATTTATTTATTTTAAATAAATCAATTAATGTATATCATCAAATTTGGCTATAGTTTAAGTATAAAGTGCTATCTAGCTAAAAATAAGTTTATGGGGCCTTCTTTCAGGGGATTCACTTAATAAACCAATGACATAGTGCATGCATTTATAGGGTTCTAATAAAACCCCCTAATTTCATTTCTACCCATTAGAGTTATAATTAGAACTTACCTCCCTATTTTCACTGAGAAGTATCCTATGTACCACATATAGATATAACTCAAAACTATTTATAATTGAACCATCACATTTATTAAAGGTTTAACGTAAAATACCTAGATGAATTATGAAAAATATGTCATCCTCTACAAAGTTTGGATGTAGAAGCACTTATACAACTCAACATATGAGCTCCCTTTCCATGTACACAAAATGTAATTTAGTGCATCCTTAGATATTTTAGGTATCTTAATTATAGTATACATATTGATCTAAATTATATAGTGGATTTATATTTTAGATATACTTGATGATTCTTCTTGGAAGGATTACTAAAATGTGTTCAATAATTAGTTTTAAGTAACATGTAGGTAGGATTTTATTAAAATTGTATGACCTTGGTGTGACAATTATTTCCATTTTTAGTTGCATTCTAAGAGTTGTTAGTAACAAGAAACCCTTGATATTAACAACCACTCATTGGACTCAATTTAATGTGTACATGCTATGGATTTTTTAATGTTATAAATCGAATGGTCTTCAAATGAAATTTATTTTGAACTTTTGCACGTTCAATGTGATTTTTAAATAACTTTCAAATTGTGTGCATTATTTAATTAGTTTGTTGATATATATTTTTTAATTGTTTAACATGTAGTTTCCATTTCATTGTTCACATGGGTCCAGAATTTAACATAGAGGATTTTATGCTTGATGCACAAATTCTTGTTGATCCCATACATCCAGATCTACCACCACAACAAAACCCCACACCTCCACACTCTCCACCTCCTAACCCCCCACCCCTTGTAGTAGATCAGGCTCAGTTAAGAGAGAGCATTAGAGAAAACCTTATTATGATTCAGGGAAATATCTATATCTGATAAAAAAATGAGCCTAGAATCCCCCCATCTCACATGCTTTTCATCTACGATGCAAACTATTGTCGATTTTGTTGATGCGGACCTAGATAGACTCCATCAATAGAGAGAAGAGAGGAGAAAATTCTATGTAGATGGATTTTCCTATAAAGAAATTAATGACCTTAAAATTACCAAACAAGCCATGTGCCAACATTTTTTTAACCCCCAAACAAACCAACCAATTCCACCCATCAAAAAATGAATTTCAAATTTATGGTGTAGGCACCAGCAGATAGCTGCACATTTTTGGGATAGATGGTGGATGGTGTTTGATAATCCACTACATGGAAATTTTGAGGTGCCCTTATACTTTTGGATCTAAAGATATGGGCTGAGTTTGAGTTGGGTTTAAAACCCAACTATTTTGATATGAGTTCATTTCAGGGAGTTGGGCATGGTATGCCCCAACATAGACTAGGAGCACGTGTTGATCCTCAGCGACATGCTCCAATTGCTCCTATTGTTCCTCCTTCTCCTGGAGTTCTCATTGTATTTCAACAGCAAACCATGTTATCAACATTAGGAGCATTGAGTTCACTTTCAGAACATCTCACTTGAATCAGACTACACACATGGCAGCTGAAGTGGCCAATAGAGAGCATGGAGGCCTAGGCTATAAGAATACTCAGGCATCCACTTTAGGTGACCCACATGAATCTAGGATGTAGTCATATATGAATTTACTATACTCTAAGGATCATCCTACACATGTATGTTCATCTTTTAAACTTAAATTTAATTTGTTTGAAATGTGCAAATTTCATGTAAATAATAACATCAAATTATATATATAATATAATATTAATTCAATAAGTGTTCGGTGTAGATGCATGATCACACGATTCCTAAAACTTAATATGATCATGTCTATATGTCGAGTGTTGTAGATTTGGGATCACCTTTTGGTCAAGTACTTGAACTAATATATATTAAATAATTTGTGTGGATATATCTAATTTAATTTGAATTTGTACACGTGTGAAATGATATATTATATCTAGATGTAGGGAGGTCATATGATACCTAGTACTAACCAACCACAAGTTGTAGTGAGGGATCCTGAGACATTATCAGCTCAGGTGTGTGCTTTCAAAAGTTTGTTAAGTTTAAATTAAATACACATCATAGATCTAATTTAATTTTTTCATTTACATACACATGTGAATGATCCATACAAATTGTTGTACATCTATATACAGGGATTTCATGAGATACCCATGGCGGGTGCACCTAAAACATCGTCATCATTTATGCATGGGAAATCTCAAGTGCGTGATCATGAGGTCATATCATTTGAGGTTGTAAAATTTAATAAATATCCTATACAATTTTTATGGACCTTTTAAATATATATATATATATATTCGAGTTTTTAACATATTGTTTGATTTATATGAATATGCAGGATATAGTAGATCAAGCATTTGGATCTTCTCAAGTGATAGTTATGCTACCCATTGAAAAAAATGTGCCAGTAGATTTACATGATCATATGGTAATTTATGCATACTAAAAATCATTTTTAGTGTATTTACTAGATATTTAATTAAATTTATTTTTATCTAAAATTTTATATTTTCAAGTTTAAATATGTTTAATTATATCAAAATTTCTAAATAACTTTAAATCTAATTTCAAGTTTCTTGTACTTTTTTATAGCATGATGCAGGTACATCTAATCGACATGAAACAAAGCTCAGAGACTTGATATGACTGATCAGCCTGATAGTTAGATGGTTTTAAATTTTATTGACTATAGATCTCTAGTTTTATTTAAATATATGTGTTGGACTTAACATATACAGTCACAGAGTTGTTAAACAAAACACTGCTATCTTGAGTACCATGGTGGAGAAGATGGATAATATTCAGCAAGGATCATTGTTTGTGGACTTAGAAGCTGGTAAGGATAAAGGTAAGAAGGAGGATTCTAGCCACTCAAAAAGGACTAGAGCCAACCTAAAAAGAAAAGCGGGTTCTTCACCTCAGGAGATCCAGGACCTAAAGAAGGTTACTCAAGAGATGTGCAACCTCGAAGCTAAGGTTGCTGAAAATTTGAAGTCTTTAGGTTAGCTTTGGCTGTAGATTGGGTGTTGGATTTTTGTTGGCTTTTTGATGGCTTTTGGTTCGTGGCTGCTGTCTTGTCTATTTTCTTTGCTGTAGCCTTCTTTTTGATGGGTTCTCTAATTCTTTATCTTTTTTTTTTTTGTAAACTATGTGGTTTCAGGTCTCTGTAAAACCCATTTTTTCCTTTATCAAAAACATATACATTTTGAACATGTTATTTCATGGAACCTTTCACATACATTATATCGATTAATATTATCATATTTGTGTTTATTTATATCAGTTGAATTTAATATGATGATTATATATGCAGTCAATTATGATCGTGTTATGTTCATTTTGATGATTATATGCACTCATGTATGTATAAATATTTTATCTAATTTTCAAGTAATACATGCACTATATAAATTCTTATCTAGGATCAAATTTCATATATATAAATTATCACATGGTTAGGTGACAAATTAAAACATTCCTTAAATAGTTTAGATCATATTCATAATAAATTAAGGGCAGGTAATTTTAACTATTTTCGAATTATAGCAAATATTTGAATCAATAAACAAAATTCTATCTCCTTGTATGTATAAAATGTATAATCTATACAATTGAACAATTATATAAAATGTGATAAATACAAGACATGAAATGTATAATCTATAAAATTGAACAATTATATAAAATGTGATAAATACAAGACATGAAATGTATAATCTATAAAATTGGAACAAGATATTTAAAAAGTGACTAATAAGTTCATTGAAGTTCATACATCGAACAAACATATATAATGTATATTGATGTTTAATACAACTATATAACATGATGAAACATATATGTGCATGTAGATACAATTAAAGCCTATCCACTTTTAGGTGAAGACCACAAATTGATATTTACATAGTCTCTTGATAAATAATTGTTCAGTGACAATCACATGGTAGAACGACTTGATGAGAACCTACAAAAATAATTAATGTAAGTAAAGTAACTATAATTTTTATGAGTCATTTAAGTAAATAATTCATGCGAGAAAAGAACATTATATAGTAAAAGTTAGAAAATTAGATCTTATAAATTCCATACAAATTCAAATGATGTTTGCGATAGGATGGATTAAGGGGACCTAAGAGGATATAGTTTAAGGGGTATCCAAGAGAATTCCTTAAGGGGATTTAAGAGGATGGCTTAAGGGGATGCAAGAGGGTGGATTAAGGGGAGTTGATAAAATGACTTAAAGGGATGTAAGAGTGTGGATTAAGGGGAGTTGATAGAATGACTTAAAGGGATGTAAGAGGGTGGATTAAGGGGATGCATGTCATGAACCCTAGGATATGGCTTAACGGATCCTAAGAGGATGGCTTAAGGGAAATTATGAGAGTGACTTAAGGGATGCAAGATTGTGGATTAAGGGTATGTAAGAGGATATGACTTAAGGGTACTATAAGAGGATGGCTTAAGGGGATGCAAGATGGTGGATTAAGGGGAGTTGATAGAATGAATTGAAGGGATGCGAGAGTGGCCAAGGGGAGTTGATAGAATGACTTAAAGGGATGTAAGAGGGTGGATTAAGAGGATGCATGTCATGAACCTTAGGATATGGCTTAACGGGTCCTAAGAGGATGGCTTAAGGGGAATTATGAGAGTGACTTAAGGGATTCAAGATTGTGGATTAAGGGTATGTAAGAGGATATGACTTAAGGGTCCTTTAAGAGGATGGCTTAAGGGGATGCAAGAGGGTGGATTAAGGGGAGTTGAAAGAATGACTTGAAGGGATGTAAGAGGGTGGATTAATGGGAGTTGATAGAATGACTTAAAGGGATGTAAGAGGGTGGATTAAGGGGATGCATGTCAGTGAACCTTATGTATGGATGAATGGGTCTCATGAGGATGGACAGTGGAATGGTGAGAGTGACTTAAGGGAAAAGACAGGGATGAATGGTGGTGGATATAACGGGTCTTGGTGATGGCAGGGAAAGGTGGATAATGGGAGCGGAGGAATGAAGAGATGGTGGAATGAAAGGGATGTGGTGGACAAGGGAGCGGATAGAATGAAGTAAGAGGGTGGATTAAGGGGAGTTGAGAGAATGACTTAAAACTTAAAACCCTAAATCCTAGGAGATGAACCCTAAACCCTTAAACCCATATAGATTTGTTATGCTAAGCATCTCATGAACCCTAGAAACCCTAAACCCTAAACCATATGACCTAAAGACTAGGATATGAACCCTAAACCCTTAAAACCCATATAGATTTATTATTCTAAGCATCTCATGAACCTTAGAAACCCTAAACCCTAAACCATATGACCTAAAGACTAGGAGATGAACCCTAAAACATTAACCCATATATATTTGTTATTATAAGCATCTCATGAACCCTAAAACCTTAAAACCTATATAGATTTGTTATTCTAAGCATCTCATGAACCCTAAACCCTTAAAACCCATATAGATTTGTTATTTTAAGCATCTCATGAACCTAGAAACCCTAAACCATATGATCTAAAGACTAGGAGATGAACCCTAAACCATTAACCCATATAGATGTGTTATTCTAAGCATCTCACGAACCCTAGAAACCCTAAACCCTAAATCATATGACCTAGAGACTAGGAGATGAACCCTAAACCATTAACCCATATAGATTTGTTATTCTAAGCATCTCATGAACCCTAGAGAGACTTAAAGGGATGCAAGTGGATGGATTAAGAGTAGATAAATGAAGATATGGATTAAGGGATCCTAAGAGCATGGCTTAAGGGGTGTTGAGAGAGTGACTTAAGGGGATGAAAGGGGTTGGATTAAGGGTAGATATACAAGGATATGGATTAAGGGGTCCTAAGAGGATGGATTAAGGGGTGTTGAGAGAGACTTAAGGGGATGCAAGTAGATGGATTAAGGGTAGATATATGAGGATATGGATTAAGGGGTTCTAAGAGGATGACTTAAGGGGTGTTGAGAGAGTGAATTAAGGGGATGCAAGTGGATGGATTAAGGGGTCCTAAGAGGATGACTTAAGGGGTGTTGAGAGAGTGACTTAAGGGGATGCAAGTGAATGGATTAAGGGTAGATATATGAGGATACGGATTAAGGGGTCCTATGAGGATGGCTTAAGGGGTGTTGAGAGAGTGACTTAAGGGGTTGCAAGATGACGGATTAAGAGTAGATATACGAGGATATGGATTAAGGGGTCCTAATAGAATGGATTAATGGGAATTAATAGAGAGACTTAAGGGGATGCAAGAGGATGGCTTAAGGGGTTTTAAGAGAATGGATTAAGGGGATATGAAATCAATTATAATTTTTTATAAAATGACAATGAATTAAATTTAGTTTTATATTTATACTATCAATTAAATGTATCTAGAACTATATATAGTTACCTATCTCTAGATTCGAATTCCATTGTAATATATTTGCATCTCCTCTCTTTTTTGTAAAGCATCTAGTTTTGGGAAACCTAAAACAAAAAATGTAATAAAACTTTAATTAGAAAATGACTAAAGACAAATATATATCAATTAATTATATATACAACTATGTACTTACCAATATTTATTTACTTTGTTGTACCATTTGCATCCTCTCTTTTTTGTAATGCATCTATGATTGTCTCATGATCATCCATTGAAAGTGTCCATAAAAAATTATTAGCAGGCATCCCTTGATATCTAACTAGTTTTATATTGGTTGCCAGAATCAAATGTGAATAATGTATAATCTTCTTGTGTCTTTCATAATCTTTAAATGAAGGCAAGCCATTCTTTCTTATCAAATATTTTTGAAGCCATGTGCCAACAACAACCACTGAACCAGTTGGATACTCAAAGTTGTCACCATCCACTCTAGGATGTATCAACTTATGTTTTCTCTCAACATATCTAGCCAACCAATACTCTGTCTCCTCTTCATTCCCCTCTGGTGCAACAACATACACATGTCCTGCAAAAATAAATAAAAAATTCAATAAAGAGTGACTTATATTTAATTCACATATAAACATGCATACATATAAAATTTAACTCAATAAATAATGTACCTTCTTGTACAAGATCTGAAGCATGATCATAATCATCTTGATTATCTTCAATTGTCATTCCATGTTGAACATGTGTCGATGTAAGTGTTAAGCACATGCACTTGCTCCATCATGTTCTCCCTTACCATGATCAACTTAAAAAAAACTCCATATGTGTTGGATATTATTTTCCTTATGCACTCTACATAACCAATAAAACATTCTAGCATTTTTGAATTGACCTGTGTAGTTATCCGACCATATGAGATGTTCTAGCATTTGAATTCCTCTCTTTTAAAGTTTTATAAAATATATCAAAATAATATTGAACAAACTCAAATGAATGTAATCAATTATCACGTACATAAAAATGGTACTCTCTAAAAAAAAATCTATTATCTTCTCTACTATCGTCTACATGTCTATAAACAATTCATGAAAAAATATAGCTACTTGCACTGAATTATAATACTGTGATTGAATTTCTTCTTATTGAGCAAGAGTATAATTTTCAACAAAATCAACAATTGACAATATAGTTCCAATTGGGAATATGTTTTTACAGAAAAAAAATTGATTATCAAGCCAATGAGCATACTAAGAGTGTTGAACATATTTAGGTATAATCTTATCTTTAAATTCTTTAATAAATGCATGCACACTAAATTTTTCCACAATTAGCTCACAATATTTTTCAGTTTTTCTATCTTTTAAAGAATACTCAACATTTTTAATTTTTTTTACATCCACTAATTGTTTTCCAAATTCATCTAAACTACTTTCATGCATACATTCTCCTAATAATGAAAAGTTACCACATCTATCTCATTCTCCAGAAATACATGCTTTTAAATAAAATAAGTTTCCATTAGAGGGTTCACAAAACAAACTTGCTATAAAATCTTTGATTCTTTCAAGTGGCATATTAATACCACAAATGTCCTGCATAATTTGGTTACTATACAAAGTGCATCATATATATTGAAAACTATCATAATAATAACAAAATTGTACATGAGTCTTACAACAACAAGAGATTTGTTGCTTATTAATTCTAACATACCAAGGTTTACACTTTTCGAATGATCTTTGACTTATGTTAATATTCAATGGTAAGATTGAAGCATCGAAACATTTTTTACATAATTCAGGTTGAGTCATATCTAAGAGATTCTTTGGATGAGGTTCATTAATTTTGGAACCCACCCTTAATTTTAAGACATCTCTAATGTTAGGTGGTACTCTTGTATTATCATGCCAAAATTTATCGATTCAATATTTAATTTCATTAGTTAATTTCATGTCTGATCTTGGGATTCTACCACTAAAACTCCAACATTGATTAAATGGATCCTTTTCAATACTTTCTCTTCTTTTAGCAACTCTTATCAAAGTTTTAGGATTTACTTTTATACATTTACTAATCTTACTTAACATTGTTTTATTTCAAGTTGTTTTATCAACTAGAGTAGTTGTTATTGCACGATGAGCCACATTCTTATCTTTAGATCAACTTTTCTTACCTATAAAATCAATAGCATTAGCAACACTAGATATGACTTGTTCTACTGAATGATCTTTCTTTTATGGTTTTACAAAAATACCTAATTTTTTCATCACTTTTCTCATTTTTGACATTCTCATCAATTACACCATGAGTTGACATTGGAATCCTAATTTCTTTCTATAAAAAAACATTTTATATACTCTATTTCCATAAGTTCTAATTTGTCTCCAAGAAACTTTACCACGAAGGTTATCTAGCACATCTTTTTCAATTGTAAAAAAAATAAATTCACCTTCATCCATACAAGGCGTTTCATTTACATTCACACACGGGGTTTCATTTTTATTTTCAAATGTTAAAGGGATTTCATTCTCATTTTCATTCTCATAAGATATAATTTCATCATTTTTTGTTTTTGCATCGTTTCAACCCTAGAATTATTGATATCATCAATGGTGTATCTAGCTTCATCTAAACTAGCAAGATCAATATTATCAAGATTTGGGTTTGAAAGCATACCTAGACAGATTGTTTAAATAGATACATTTTCCATATCATTGGGAGGTGGATTTGAAGACCTACCTAAAGTTGTTGGCATAAGTACTATTTCCATATCATTCAAAGTTGAAGTTGAAGGCATAGTTGGGTTTGTCTCCATAATTGCATTTTCTTCCATATTCACTATCTCCACATTTGCATCATCTACATTCATTTCATCATTCATGGATTCCTCTTCAACATTCATGGAACTAGATGCTTTCAAATTTTTCATTTGACGAATCCTTTCTCTTCTATCCCTTTGTCTTTTTGCCTCCATTTCTTTATTTGTTTGAATTTCTTCGGGTGTCATTAACTTTGTACACGTATTTCTTTGTTTTTGATTTGATCCCATGGTTACCAAACCCTCTTTGATGACAAAACAAATGATTCAAGTAACCTATTTTCAAATTTCCATCTCCTTCAAATATTCAAATAAAACTATGTAGTATGAAGATCCTTTCTTCTATAAACTTTGAAGTACAAAAACATCATGAATACATCCAAAAGTTCTCTTTTTCCCAATATTCGTGTAAAATGTTCTTGTACTTGATTCAACTTGAGAAAAGTCAACCTGCACTTGTCTCTTCCAACAATTTGAATAGAATATGCCCTTCACAAGACAAATATGCAATAAAAAATGTAGAAAATAGAGCTTTTAGACTGTACTACAAAAAAGGAATGTTGTAGGAAAAATGTGTTCTATCAATATTTTCCAAATTAGGAAAAAATGACTATATAAGAAACGTGTACGCGTTATAAAATAAATATGTGTTCTATTTTAGGAATGCATACGCATTACCTTTACCTAACAGGTAAATAGATAACATGTATGCATTATGAAACGCGTATGCATTTCATTTAAATAACATGTATGTGTTTTATTAATATGTACGTGTTATTTAAAAATTGAATTCCCAACCCACATGTAGCCTTGGTTTTAGGCTCGGGAAAAGCTTGGCAATCTGAGCCTTAGCCTTTGACATGCAACTAAAAAACTAAGGCAAATTTAAGAAGAATGTCCAAATTTGGCAATATGGCTAATGGACCTTTTTTCTGAATCAATCTATAAAATTAAAACCCATTAGAGAACACGATGTCTAGTTTGTGAATATAATTTTTTTATTAAGATTGGATTATGTTTGTTATTTTTTAATTAATTTCTAAGCAAATTAGTCCTTAAACTTGAAATATTAGGCTTTTTTTGTTTTTTAATAACTTTTTTTTGGTTAAGTTTTTTGTAAAAAAAATTATATGGTATCAATCTTCAGACAAATCTCTACACAATGAAAAAAAAAATCAAAAAATGTTCAGTTTAGGTCCAATTATGTTGTTCGTACACGTTGATTTTTAAAAACAACAATTAAGGCCAAATAAAAATTCATTAAAAAAAACTATTCAACAAAAAATTACAAAAAAAATTCCTCATCAATCTTCATGTTTTTAGCTCTCTTTCCCCAAAAGGAATAAGCAAAATAATTTTATTTGGGTCATGTTACCAGATTTTCACTTATAGCTCAATTAGGTAGAGCTTTTTGATTTGAATTGAAAGAAGAAAAGGTACTTTTTAATCTTTCCTATATTACATTCAAGTGCATAAATGAAATAATTCAAAAGATTACATTTACAAATTACTACATTCATACAAGTGCATGTGATATAAGAAGGATTTACACAAATCTTTTCTGAACAAGGAGGTAATCTTTATTGAATGTACAAATGTTCATTGTCTCACACAAGTCGTGAGATTGAATTTTTCTTATTCCATACAAATTGAGAAAAGCATATACATGAATAAGTAAATGAAAGAAAATGTGCATATAAGGAGGGAAACCAGTCATTGCCTGAGAATGACTGGTTCACAGTGTGTTGTCTTGTGTTGCTGCTGCCCTGAGCTTTTTGTGTCCCTCCTAGCTCCTTTTTACTTCTAGTTCTTGCATTTGGAAATAGCAATGATGTTAGAGAAATTCTCTAAGAAATGAAAAGTCTCTAACCTTACATGAAAAAACACCTATTCATGTATAAACTAATCTCCATAAGCAATGCATACTTTAGGTGTCTAAGAAAACCATCAAAGTCATCAAACACACCTAAAACATGCACATGTGATATGATTTAGGATCTAGACTAATTGCATAATTGAATGCTTAACTTAAAACAATTTAATGGAAACTCAAAAACAAGTGTACATTATTGAAAATATGCTTTAAAAAAAATCAAGGTGATAACCAAAATGTGAGAGAGAAGAAGAGATAAAGTGCAAATAATCTGATAACAGAGTTCACCACAATCGTGACTACGTCTTTGGGTCCATTCCAATGGAGTGAGACTGATCCAATTAATCTCCAGAATGATTACAAAAGGTCTTCCACCTGTTACAAGATTTTTCGTCTCCTCAGACGATAATGAATAACTGAGAAAATCCTTCAACAAATGCAACAAGCTTAACTAAGCTTCAAATGCATGAGGATTAAAAATTCACTATCCAAAAAAAATCCTCACTTGGAAATCCCTCACAAATTTTCATCACCAAAATCCACTTTCAAATCACTTAGCTAAAACACCCTTAGCCTTTCAACCTCCCTTCTACCCCTTTTTATACCACAAATATTCCCAAATTGGTGAAAAACCAATTGATTTGGTAATTTCAACTCAATCCCCCTTACATAGTAAATATGTTGAAAAATCCTCCAATAATTACATAATAATCTTTTAAAAATATTATTTTAGCCCCTCTTATTCCTTATTTAGGCTTTTACTATTTCCATAAGTTACAACTAATCCTTTTAAAAGGATTATTGTTTTACAATTTGGAGGGAATTATTTAAATTAAGGGGGCATTTGATTCTTCAAGGTTAACAAAATCAATCGATGCCACACATATATTCAAGAGAATTTGTGGCGTAGTGGTCACTTAAGATTTTGTTAGTTGGTCAGTTTGGGGTTCAAACCCCGTCGACCGATCATTTTAAAACTAAACCTGCATCGTTTATTTGTCAAAACATTGATAAATTTTGACTCAAAATCCAACAAAAGTTCGTCGGAATTTCGACAAACTTTTGTTAGAATTATTTTGTTGATTTTCTGATGAAATTTGAAATGTCAAAATTCCAACCCAGCATTGTTGGCTAGATCAGAATTTCGACGTTTCAAATTTCGTCAGAAAATCGATGAAATAATTCTGACAAAAGTTCGTTGAAATTCTGACGAAATTTTGTCAGATTTTGAGTCAAAATGTATCAGTGAAATAAACCTGACACCTTATATTGTTGAACTTGTTGGCTTTGGTGTAACGACTGGTGCAGACGTTTCGCTCGTGAGAGGTGGGGGGATCGAATCCCCCCCAACAACTTTTAACAAACAAACCAATAGCCGCAGGGGGGAGAGTAACCAAGTTGCCACGTTTCGCACTAGGAGGGTGCCATGTGGCAAGCTCCCATTCACCGATACCACTGATGTGTATGTCGATGTGTCACTGACGTGGATGCCGACTAGGATGCTGACTGTGTTGTTGGTGACGTGGACACCTAGTGATGTGTCCCAAGGTGCCACATGGCACCCATCGATGTGCCACATGGGATTTTCTTATTCATCCATAGGTTTCCACATGTCATCTGATGATTGACCAAGAACTCTGACTGTGCGTTGATTGTCCCATGCTGATGTCAGCAAAGTCAACCCAACTTTGACTACTCATATCTCGTGCAAACAAACTTCATTTTCTGTGAAACGAACATCGTCAAAAAGCTTGTGATGAGCTCTTCACAATGATGCTAACTTTGATCACTTTTGACGATGTCAATTTTTGGCCCTTTTTTCTTTGACCTAACTCTAGGGTTGACCAAGGTTTGACCGAGTGTATCTCGAGCATCGTAGCTCCAATTGACTCTGTTTCAGTTGCATTGGAGTCAGAATTCTGAACTCTTTCTAATCATGCTAGTTCTAGAGAAAAATGAGGAACTTCAAAATTTGACAAAAAATCCTCCAGATTAACATGCTTTTTCTAACTTGTTTGCTTCATGTGCAGATATAGGAAAAGTTATGTGTTGTTTTAATTCATCTAATTGCAACACGTGGGGTAAATGTGGCTCCCACAAGGGTTGAGCCCAGCATGCCACTTTTTTATGCTTTAGAGAGACATTGAAATATAATTCATCTCTTTATGTTTTGTTCAAACAAGTGTATATCATTTATGATAATGAGTTTTATTCACTATCCTAGATGACATATACTTACTTAAAGAAAAACACAAAGATCAAAGTAGATATAACTTAGTGTTTCATGTAAGTATAGCTCTAATTTTTTTTCATCATGTTCATTGGAGATGAAAGGAGTAGACTAATGATCTATTTTATCTAAAGGGACTACACAGTGTTAAGCTTGCAGAGATAATGGATTACATAAAGAAAGTGACCTAGAGGTTTTGTATTTATTGTTTTATCATTGTAAGTGAAAGGAAGAGCTATTTTCAAGAGGGATGGACAGGTTTAGAAATCAAAAGCATTGAAAGAGAGATAATGTATAACCATATGGGACTTTCAAATAATTTGAAGTTATAATATACTAATCCTCAAGATGCATCAGGGATGCAAACATTTACAAGAAGAGTCATATGAAGCTACAGGTGAAGAACCATAGGCATGAAGAATTGATTTCTCTCACAGAAATGGAAATGATATAAAGAAGGAGAAGATAGCCTTTTTCCGATAAAGAATGGAGGAAGAGAAGTGGTAAGTCTCTTATCAAAGTATTTAAGAAAAATGACAATGCCAAAGTTTTCTGTGGTGAACCAAGAAAGAGCAGATCTTTTACACATATTCTGACAATTAGCTTGGTATGTTGATCCAAGTGTTTGAAGGAGGGCAAAAAGAACAAGAATATTAAGAGGCCTTAACTGTTCAGAAAAATGGAGAACAACCCTTAGTTACACTTGCAATGGAGATTTCAAAAGTAGAATGGAAGGTTCTATTAAATTAAAAAAATGCTAATCTACAAAAAAATCATGAAGCCATGCCTAAAAGAAAGAAAACATAGGATGCTTTCAAAACCTTTGAATTAAAGAAGCACTCTGGAACTTGATCATTAAGATGCCAGTTAAATTGTCATGATTGTGTGGCTATATTTTCTTGGTGCCTATCGGTTACATATGAAGATAAGACATAGTTTTTGTTTCGGCATTTTAGAGGATAGAGTAATAGTAGTATTCATAGAAGCCTGAAAATGCAAATCAAGAAGGGCACGGGTTTTGACAACCCAAAACTCGGTTTTATAAAATGCATAAATGTTCTTACCTCTCATTTTTTCTTCTACTATTTTGCACATAAAGGAATGTGAGATGCGTCCCATGACTTCAAGACAAATCTACATGGCAACCAGTAAGTGCATGGGAAGAAAATTACAAAAAATATAATGAAATGCCTCTATTTTCATTATGAATCTGCCATCAACATCTTCAGGAAGCTCTATTTTGCAAACCCTTGGTGGCGGCTTTGGCTTCTCCAAAAATCTTCACAAATTGAAATGTTTCTTTTTGTTTTTTCTTTTATTTTACTTAGGGTTAAAACCCTATAGAGATTGTTGACAAAAGGTGTTTTTTTACCTTTAGTTTAACAAAATGGATGTCAAATAATGTATGCTTGTGGGTTCATAAGTGATGTTCATGCCTTAGGCATTTTAAATGCCTTTGTATTGTTTGTGAAACCTTTTCCTTTTGATGTGCCTTGTAAAGTATAGGATTCCCCTTATAATATGCCATGAAGACTAGGTCTCATGACTTAGTTTTCTTTTCTTTACAAATGTATGGTCAATTTGACCAATTCCTTTTTTTTGCATTGGAGAAAAATTGTAAAGTATATGATTTTCATGTTGTTTTTATAAACCATTAAAATCATATATCTATTCTCATGCAAAAATATGGCATGTACTCCTCTTGGCCTTTATGAAGACTTGTTCAAGGACTTATCCTTTTGAGAGCATATAGGGGAGTTGGAGATAGTTTACAAACATGTGGAAGGTATGTAGGAATTTTGGTTATTTTTTAGAGCTTTTTGAGGGTAGTTTGAGGTGTTATCATGTTAGACAAACTCAAGCTTGACTTTTTCCGCCTTCTGGAGCACATTTGGAGTATATCTAATGGCTATATTTTAGGATTTTTGGAGGCTTACGAAAATGAAGATTCTAGAGCCTTTTTTGGTGGAACCACTTAGGCTTTGCTACTTATTCTCTCTTGTAACTCATTTTTTGAGTTAGTTCTTACTTGCTGCTTTCCTACTTAGTGACTTTTCGAGTCCATAGTCAAACTTTTTGCAAGCTTTTGTAACTCATTTTGGACATGAATTCAAAAAAGACCTTGAAGATCAATTTTTGAAGTTCTTTTGCCTTCTTATTCTTGCAGTGTTGTGTGTTATCAAAGTGATTGATCAAATCACATGTGAGGTATTTTAACTTCTTTGTAATTTTGTCTCACATTATTATGCCTTTTTTGCAAAGTTATGTTTATGTAGGTTGGAAATTGTGTTTAGAAGTTGCACATAGATTTTAGATTGTGAAATTGACCTTTCCCTTCTGAAAGATAAGTGAATTCAAGCCTTTTTTCAAAATATTTATGCATAAACTTACAAAAATAAGTTGTGTAAGTGTTTTGTTTTCAGTTATTGAAAAGCAAGTGTCTGTCCTCTGAAGTTTTTAGGTCTTTACCAATTAGGTGTATCAGCATAGGAATAGTATTTTTACTAGTTTTCATTTTAAATCTTTCCTTCTCCCTTTTCCTTTACAATCAGTAGTCTTAGGTGACACCATAGGAAGCTCGTCTTCTCCGGAGGTTGACCTCTATTGATAAGTTAACCATAGCTTTAGAGGTCTTCCCATGTTTCTCTAAAATTCTAGGTCTTGTAGCTTAACATGTTAGATCCTATAGCTTAGTCAGGGTGCAATTTCAATAGATAACAGATCAAAAAGTGGCATTTGTACACGTGCATGGTATGGTAAAAAAAAGGGACTTTTAAAAAATGGTTTTTTATAGATCCCTATCAAAATTTAATTTTTATAATCTGGGTATTTGAATAATTTACATATTTGGAAAGTAGATTCAAAATGCTAAATTTCATATTACTGACTTTTTTTAAGATTCATTGTGTAAGTGCCTCAAATTTTCAATCCAAGTGTGACAAATTATGAAAAAAACAAAAGCACTTCCACTTTTTGAGCTTTTTGTGGACCCAACTTCTTGCATCAGCCCTGTAACCCTAATTAAACCCTAAACTTAAGCCTAAATGAACCCTAACTACAACCTTACTTTAACCCTAGTTATAATTAAATATTAATCCTAACCTTAGTTAAACCTTAACCCTAATTGAATATAAACCCTAACAGTATCCCTAATTAATTCCTAATTAAATCTTAACCCTTACCATAATTGTAACCCTAACCCTAATCCTAATTGAATTCTAACCCCAATCCTAAGCCTTACCCCAAACTTTCTCCTAGAACCCTTACCCTAATTGAACATCAATTGAACCCTAACCCACCTAGGTAATTAAATCTTAGTCCTAATTAAATCCTACCCCTCACACTAATTAATCATCTAACATTAACCCTAACCCTTACAAAAATCCTAACACTAATCTTAATTTGTAGCTCCTAACTCTAACCCTAATATAAATATAACCCTAACTCTAACCCTAATTGAATGCAAACCCTTTAAACCTAGGATTTATATTAAAACCCTAGCCCTAACCCTATTAAAATTCAACCTTAATTAAGTTGGATCCCTAACTCTAAGCCTAACCTATTGAATCTTAACCCTAATTTAACCCAAACCACAATCCAAATCATAATTGAACCCTAACCCTAATGCTAAACCCAAGCTTTATTATCTCCTATCACTTCTTTCTGTATCTCTCTACTTTGATCGATCTTGATCCTGGCTTTTTCCTGATCGATTTCGGACGGATCTCGATTCTGATTTTGATTCTGTCGCCGATTTTTCGATCTGATTCTTTGATTTGATCGATTTGCCTGATCTTTCCGATTTTTGATCCTGATCGATCCTGCTTTTTTTTTGATGTCCTCGAGTCGATCTCTTTCGGACGGACGGATCTGACGCCCGGATCTCGATCCTGATCGGATTACGCCGGATCTGACCCGATCCCCTATTATTGATCTCCTGCCCCTTTTTTATTCGCCGGATGCCGATCTTGAGCGATTGACTTTGATCTTTATTCGACTCGACGCCGGATCTCGGATCTCCTGATGGATCCTCTTTCGACGCCGAGGAAATTCCTGATCTTCCATTCGACGATCTCTGATCCTTTGTCGACGCCTGATCTTCTGATGTCGATGCCCGGATCTTCGACTTTGGCTGCCTTTGCCGCATTCCTTCTACCTTTCTCCATCTCTCCTCTCCATATTTGAAGCATAACATGAGCCTATTATAATGGAGCTTGATTATCTTTGTAGAAGTTGAGAAAGCCAACTTCATAGACCCTGAAGATCACTTGCATGCAAATAACCTATCACAGAAAGGAAGAGATGGAGACAAAAAAGCAAGGGTGTTCTGCAAGCTTCAAGAGAGATTGCATTAATAGAGTTATTAAAATACAATGGATCAATGCTTAAGAAAGGAGATCATGCAAACCTAAAAGTAACCCTAATAGGTAAACATTTAATAATTAATATAATTATTAAATGTGTCTGCAAACCAAAAGTGAAATCTTAAGAGAATAAAGGTAACTTAATTAACATAATTAAGTTAAAACCTCTTTACTCTAAACAATCTTCTGATTTAGATGTTTTGGTTTTAGTCAGGTGTAGATCCTTCTAAGTGGATGCATAATTGATCTGAATTTGTCACTTTTCTATTGAAATTTGAGAACTTTATTACACAAACATCATTTTATAAATGGACTACCAATTGACCTCATTTTTACTGCACAAATGTATGCAAAAAATAGACCAAAATTTTCCCTAATTTACCTTCCACACATCTTTGACATACCCATTGCACACCAAAATGTGATTGCTAGTTTTAAATTGATTTTAGATGTGATCTTATTATGAAAGGCCTTATATTAGACTATATATTTAAGTTGCTCTATTTTTGTACAATTAAATCCTTTCATTTATAATATTTAATTTGAATGTACCAATTATTAATGATTTTCTTTTGAAATATTTTCAATTTTTAAAAATATTGCATTTTTATGTTTTAAATATATTAATCTAGGAAACATATTTTTATATGTAATAATAAATTTAGAAAAAAAAATTTTAATTTAATTTAATTTAATTTTAAATACATTAATTTATTTAGAATTTTTAAAATGGACAATTACTTTTTATCCCTTTATAATTTTATTTCCATTCTAATATTAGAAAAATATTTTACATTGAATCAAAGAATATATTTCTTTTAAAGATTTTTCAATATTTTTTAATTTTAGATATATCAATATAGAAACTTAGTTTCATATGTAGTAGTAAATTTAAGAAAGTTATTTCTTATTAATCTTATAAATTTTAGAAACTTCTTTTTATGTGTAGTTTTTTATAATTTAGTTTTCAATTTTATTTTTTAAATGCATTAATTTATTTAGAACTTTTTAAATGAACAATTATTTTCATTTCTTAGAATTTTATTTCCATTCTAATATTAAAAAAATATTTTACATTGAATCAAAGATTATATTTTCTTAAAGATTTTTCAATATTTTTTTAATTTTAAGTATATCAATATAGAAACTTAATTTTATATGTAGTAGTAAATTTAAGAAAGTTATTTCTTTCTTAATCTTATAAATTTTAGAAATTTCTTTTATTGGAATAACAAAAGCTTCACAGAGCTTACCATTTTGGATACACAAAAAATCAAACAGCCACAACAAGAGAGACAACACAAAAGTTAGTCCAATAATCAAAGTGGACATGCGTTGGACCTTGGATGTAAGTGATGGCCTAAGAAGGAAGTGAGCATCGTACCGGGATACTCCCCTCTCCTCGATCTTCAATATCAAAATTTCCCTATTCTTCCCGTATTCTCTATCATTTAATGACACCCCAAACCCCAAAGAACACAAAACAAAATGGAAAAATAGGAGCTACAAATCTAGAGTTTGTAGTATGGAAACCACTAACATGATTAATCTGTTAATCATTTGATAAATATATTTGAGCATCGTAACATCTACTACCTCGATATTTGTTGGCCTTCTGCTCTGTTGATCACCTAAAACTGATTCATTTGCATCAACATTCTTAATATGTAGTGACAAAAAATAGTCGAACCATTTACTGTTCCTCTAGTCAGTTACTAATGGCAGGCATTTGGGTGACCTCTAATTCCACTACAATGCATGATATTCTCGTTAGTTACATAGCAGCTGCTACCCACTACTCAGAATTAAAGGCATTCACTTCCATCAGTTACGTTTGTAACGGTTTACCATTCTTTTTATGTACTCAGTTCTTTTGAGCCTTATGCAACTGATAGAACGCCTCTCGGCGTAATGAATTCCACCATGCATTTGAATTCCGCTAGACTTTGTAACTGCCATTTCTTTTTGTTTACACGGATCTACAAACATGTGATGCCATTATAGGAACGCCTCTCGGCATAATAAAATTATATATAATCTATTTTTTTAATTATAAATTAAATTCATTTAAACTTAAAATTTTTTTTATCAATTTTATCTTACAAAAGAAAAATATTTGATTTCATCTAACAATTCATAACTTACCTTAAATTATAATATTTAATTAAGGGATTAACTTTATATTCAAGCTTTAAAGTCTAATAGGCTTCTTCAAATTTCATAACTTTACTATGTATCCTTTTATCTTCTTCTCTTATTTATTTTATATATTTTTGAAAGAAAGTATATCTTATTGAGAAAAAAATAATGTAGATAGCATTGGTATTAGGGGGAAAGTGTGCAATTTAAGAATGTGATATCAATAGGTATTGAGGGTTGAAAAACATATGAAAAATTGGGTAGGGTGTTTATAATTGATGTTCCAAATCAAATGATTCTTACTTAATCCTAATTCTTATATAGTTAAAAAGGAAACAATAGTCACACCAAGATTTTGCAATTAAATACACTTCTACACCGGTTTCCTAAATCCATTTATTTGACATTTCTCGATTATAGAACCCTACCCAAAATAATCACAAGGTGACTCTAAAACCTTTTAATTTATAATTTAAGTTAATATGTATACTATAATTGAAACATTTATTATTATAGGGATTTATTGTTAGAGTTGATGTGGCAAGGGTTTAGGGGGTTGAGATGTATAATTTATTATATGATTTAAATCAATTCTTTTATAGGATGAAATGCTAGTGACAACTCATCTAGGTTTTATATGCTAGTTTTTAATATAGATGATGGGATTTATAATTATTTTTTAGTCAAATGTAGGGATGTGAAGTACTCTTGGTTAATAGAGTAGAAATAATAAATAGATTTAAAATGTAACCAAAAATAGGTACATTGAATACTTGGTGAAAATAGGGAGGTATTTTGATATGCTATGTATGCAAAGGGGTATTAAAAATATACAATTGAGTAGAAATAAAATTATGTGATATCCAAGATATTGAAAATTAGGGTTATAATTTTTTTTTTTAAATGTTATACCTAAAATTAGCCAAGAACTTAGAAATTTACCTGTTTGCCTTTATAGAATAATATGAGACCCTAATCTAACAATCAGTTTCTCCTTCATTATCTTGTATATGACTTGTAGTAAGAAAAAAGAAAGTGAAATCCTTGTTTGAAAAAGGTTAATAACAATGATTCCTATTTGTGTATCCTCTCATTTGCACTTCATGTGACATGAAGTAAGAAAACAAAAATAAAACCGTTGTATCTTAAACCTTTACTTTATTCATCATTTGAATTTGAATTTTAAAATTATAAGCCTATAAATTATATAACATTTATTGCAATGTCATTATAAGTATGAGCTCACATAGCATAAGTGAGGATGAGGTTGAGCCTCAAGAAGTTAAATAAGTTAAAATTGAATCTAATCATGCACTTGATGAAAGTATAGAAATAGAGGGGTGAAACTACTAATTCAATTGAGAGTGAAAATGTTACGTTTTATTCAAAAATATTGTAAAAATATGATAAGGATTCCTTTAATTCTAAGTACTTATTAAAAAAAAATGCAACAAACTTACAAACAAATCCTGGGTCATTTGGAGGAACTAGGTTGTCGAAGTGCAAATTTTGTAAGCTTGAATTTTAAGGAAAAATTACTATAGTGTATGCCCACCTCCTTCATATTTTAGGTAAAGGTGTAGAAGTGTGTAATATGTTGGCACAAAAACTCAAATATAGGGCTAATATAAGTAATTTATGGGGTGGTAGTGAAGAAAATACACTTGCATAGATACATGTTTTCTATTGAGGGCGAGAGTTCATCAGAGATAGGGTTCTACTTCAACTACTTTACAAAGGCCAATTGAACACATTCAAATTTCTTCTAGTTTAGGGGTGGCTAAGGCTAAAGAAAGTTTAAGGTGACAAGCGATAATCCAACCCTATTAGAAAAATTATTCAATAAATAATTAAAGGATGAGGTAGATAATTTCTTTTAAAAAATGTTATTTTCCAATGGAATTCCACTCCATGTTGCTCACTATCCTTATTATAAGAAGAATATGGAAAAGATAGCAAGGGAAAGAAAATAATATGTTCGACCAAGAGAGACCAAATTGAGGGCCATAATATTGGAGAAGAATCATTCCAAGATTTTTTTTTAATAGAGAAAATGAAAGAATACTAGGTCATAAGTCTAGATGTAGCATAGTCATAGATGGGTGTATTGACATTAGGCATTTACCACTTTTCAATCTCGTGGTTATATGTACAAAGGGCCCTTATTTCCCTATAGATGTTGATTATTTAGGGTATCATAAATATGCTAAGTTTTAGTTTTAGATCCTAAAATATTCTATAGAGGAGGTAAGGCAACATAATGTGGTCCAAGTAGTAATGAATATAACCCATGTATGTGAACCACAATTTTTTGTAGGATGGACACTCTCTTACGCTTCTAGGGTTTTTCACCTAAGAGGAGAAATGTATACCAAAAAAACTTGGGGTTCACTCAAGACTAATGCTAATATGATTGAAATATGATGGAATGCCCTAAGTGCAAAGAATTGATAAAAGTAATGAATTATTAATACTAAACTAATGAAATGCAAGATGCTTGAAAACACAATGTGATATACAAAATGACCTAAGAATGCAAACAAACTGTAACAGAAATCAATGAGACTAGAGAGGTGCACCTAGAAACTAGAATGTGATGCAAAAAGGGTCTAGAATCCTGCAGAATTTGCTATTGAAGCCAACTAGGACACTTACGCCAAGCTGGGCGACTTAGTCCTATTTTGAGGAAATTCTGCCAGAACAGGTTTTAGCCAAAAGGGTATCCAGAAATGTAGAAAACACATTTTAGTCCTAATAGTGGGACTAATTTGCCACTGATGGTGACTTAGTCCACCTTTAGCTTTCAGTAATTTTGAATATGCAATCTATAGCCCTCGGTTTTCACTTTGGTTCCTGACGAGTGTCTAGATCCGAATCTATAGAATTCGGTCTATAGTTAATCTCCAAGCTTCTTTTAGGGCTTTGTTGAATTTGGAAGACTTTGATGAAATTAAGAAACCTGTTAACACCTTTCTCTTTGACAAATCTACATACAAGACCTACAAAACACACATGCAAAGAAGGGAAAAAGGGTTAGGGGTTAGTGAATAGGGGTTTGCCTTGGTCAAACCCCAATTTGGTAATTAAACCCTTGAAAATGAAATGAAATGGAAAGAGAATGATGAATGAACAACCTGCAATGCTACAACTCACCAAATCCTTGATGTAGAAATCTATATATATACAAGTAGATGCTTTAATGAATGTAGACTTGATAATGCATAGAATGCTTGAGAATGATTAAGTGAATGAATTAGAGTATTAGGAAAATTAGGAGATGAAAAATGAGGGGAAAACCCTTTATTTATAGTTTATTATACAAAATTTCCCAAAAATACCATATCACAAGCCGACCTCAGGGTTTATAAAATAACATCCTGCCCAAATTTTGAAATAATTTTGATTTTTGTGCTGAGTGGGACTAAGTCACCCCTAGTGGCGACTTGGTCCCACCAAGGAAATTTTAATGGGTTTCAGGAATGAAAGTGTATTTAATGATGTTTAATGGGATTATTCTCTGAAACACATCTAAGTAGGGCCTGTAAGTGCATTAAGGGGTCATTTAAACATAAGAAGGGGTCAAATTATTGATGAAAAGCCTAGAAAAGCATGAAATGTTGTTACAACACTTTGAAATAAGGCTTGGTAAGTGATAAAAAGAGGTTATTTAGGTGAATTATAATAATTTCCTAGAAAAGTGCAAAAATGTGTTATAATACTTCACAACATTTTTACAAGACATCATAGAATTCTTATTGATTCGCAAGGGTCCAAGACTTGATGTGAATGTGTTGACTATATTACAACATTAAATCTAGGAAAAACTAGGCCAATATCCATAAGAAAGACCTAAATGAGTGTGCGCAAAAATGTCCAAAGATACATTTTTTTGACACATTTAGCCCCCACTTTAGTGAGAGGATGAACTTGCTTCAAACTCACACTAAAGTAGCCAAACATGCATATCAAGAGGGATCCAAATTCACTCATGCTAGCAAGATGAGACAATAGCAATCAAGAGGGGTGATCAAGCCCGCAAGATCAAGATCCCATGGAAAACCAAGCATTAGCACAAAGGAACACACATGAAAATGATGAAAAAGAATGAAAGAGAGAGAAGGAGAAGGAAAAGAGTGTTGGATCAAGCTTCAATCATTTGTCCATCCCGATGTGGATCAGATCTAGGCTATTTGTCTAGAAAAATACATACTCAATTTGAGGCAACAGAGTGAGAAGGCCTAAAAGGTGAGAAACATACACTCATGGCTAGTATGCACTCACACACACATGCAGGTGGCTATGGGGAAATTCATCCCTCAGAATGGGTTTCCTACTCAACCATACCAAAGTTATACCTCCTGATAACTTTAATAAGGCACCACAAAAGAAAATGGCTTTTCGAGCTTCACAAGACAAGCAAAAATTTGTATGCTTGGAGCTCATGAACAAACGCGATGGCACCATATGCATGCAAGTTGTGTTATGCAAGGTGGCCTATAAAAAATGCAACATGCAACATGAAAAGGATGTTCAAAGGATTCTTTCTTAGTTCATGCAAGGTCTTTATCTTAGGGAACATTGTGTCTAATGTCTCCAAGAGAGGACCAATCAAAGAATAGAAGATTCACAACTTAGGGGATGTAGTGTATCGCATCAAGCCACTAAAAGGAATGTGATATGCTAACATAGATCACACTCATGAAGGAAACTATACCCAATGTCATCCACAAAGCAGAAAACACATCGCATGAAGTAAGAAGGTTGCACTAAGAATCAAGAAAAGGAAAAAAATTGAAAAGAATAATTCCAATGTATGCCCCCACTTTAAGGGAATTGCTACACACCATATTGTGAGCAATTACTTTAAAGTAGCAAAGTGAAAAATGCTAACAAGAAAGAAGACATGAGAGCCAACTTGGAAAGCCCTATGTGAAGTCATATGCTTCCTAGTAAGGTTGCATCATGTAAGAGAAAAAGAAAAGAGAGAGGTTGCCCCTAAAATGAAAACACCAAACACATAAGGGATCCATGGATTTGGGGTCAGTATGTTCTATGCTACAATGTTTTGTAAGGAGCTCGAAACTATCATCATCCCCCAAATACATAGAACTAGAAGAATGACACAAAAAAGAGTGAGAACAAAGAAAAAGAAAGATATGAAGGCCTTTTGGGTCAACATGAAAGAGACATGAAGTTTCTCAATTCTTTGCATCATCCCCAAAAGGAAAACACAAGAAAAAGACAAAAAAAAGGAAAAATCAATGTATGACATAGAGAAGAGTGAAGGTACAAATAGAGTAATGTCACAAAGAAAGATAACATCAAACAAAACATCATGGGGGAACACATTACTACATTACGCACACACTCAAAAGAGAAAGAAAAAGAAAGTGAAAAGACTAGTAAAGGAAAAACAAGAAGTCAACCATCAGCCAATCATCCATTCTCCTAGTCATGTTCATGATATGTCAAGGGAAAGCAACTAGCCAAAGGGACAAGAGCAAGTGACAAACTAGGGGAAGCACTAGGTTCTACACTCTTTGTAGGAGATTTGTCATTTAAGCTCATGGAAGAGGAGAACAATGTATTCAAATTGTTATGCACCTCTTCATCAATTTTAATGATCTCATCATCATCATCCAAATTAATCACAATAGGAGGAGAATAATAATATCCAATGAAGGGTCTACCCTTGTTGTGGAT
This sequence comes from Sequoia sempervirens, assembly GCA_007258455.2. NCBI lineage: Eukaryota > Viridiplantae > Streptophyta > Pinopsida > Cupressales > Cupressaceae > Sequoia > Sequoia sempervirens. Next base: position 103,728,729 of record VDFB02026320.1, read on the forward strand.
TGTTGTATTGATCATTTTGTTGTGGCTGGGGAGGTATAATCTAACATGCATTAATTTTATGGTCAAGTGGATTTTGATTTTCTTTTTTTTCTTTCTTCATGTAATAACTTAAGTGCAGGCATGATGTTCACGCTTCATGCTCTCTATCTCCTTTACTTATCGGTTTTTTTGGTCAAGAAGTTTTGCAAGAGCGGATTGATCAACCATAGGTTGCTTTTCTTCCCTAGGGGGATGAATGGAAGAAACCATGGAAGGTTGGTCATCCACTTTCTCTTTAGCTTTGTAAACTTGTTTTATTTTAGGAGGCATGACAAAGTTGTTATCATTGTCTCATGGTATCTTGGATGATATCAGGGAGGTTTTGGGTGTTGGATGAGTTTGGTTGGTTGGTTCTTGTTTGGGTTGAAGCATTTTTTCATCTAGGATAGGAGTGTCAGAAGGGGATGGAGACATGTTGTGGAGAGACAGTTCTGTTATTTTTTTTGCTTTAAATTTTTGGTAAGCAATGAAAAAGAAGTCTTTGTGGAGGCTATAGGTTCCACGTGGCCTAGTCCAAAATGATTCTGGGTATTTAACTTTTAGAAGACAATGGGTTAAACTATGGTGGACAGTGAATATTTCATTGTCAAATGGAAACTTTAAACATTTGTGTATAACCGAAGGGGCAACTTTCATTGAGCGAAGCCATGGATGGCCTAGCCTCAAATGAAACTAGTCTGACTACGGGATGATGGAGAATGTGGCATCCAATGTCTTTGGTCTTATTTGTAATGGATGGACAATCGATCCTATCGTAGGGAAAGAAAAAACCATTGTGTGTATTGATCCATGCTTTTGGTTTATTATAATCATCTTGATAAAGATCATGTAATACCAAAAAATTCCTCAACGATCACATTCTCTCCATAGATGGGATCTATTAATATACCATTAGTGGGCTTATCATAGATTTAGTTGGCTATGTAAAGAGGACCATTGGGGAGATTTGTAAGTATGTCCTTAGACGAGAAAGTAATATCAAGAGATTTCTTAGGTTGGCCCTTGCAAGGGATAATGTTTATCGCACCTACCATTTCATCCATAGGATTAACAGTGGTAATATGTGGAATGGGATTAGGATGTTCATCATCTGTATCAACATGCATCACATCATTCTTTGTAGTTTCACTAGATTTGACAAATGAAACATTCTGTTTGGGCTTTGGATCAGTGAAAATTTGTAAGTTTTGATTTGGAGGGGAAACAAACTTATTTCCTTGATCACTAACACCTAAAATGGATAGATGGTCAAGATCAATGAGTTCTTGCACAAGATGTTTAAGGCACTTACAATGTTCTATGTCATGTCTATTTTGTCTATGATAATGGTAATAAGCATTGGATTTAAAATTTGGAGGTAAAGGCTTAGTAGGATCGGGTGATTTGATGGCAAGAAAGGTAATTATTTGTTGTTGTAAAAGTTGGGACATTATGTTATGAAGGGTGTTTGGTAAAGGTGTAAATTGTCTTTTCGGATCTCCATAACTATAGGGCACCATAGTTTTAACAACTGCTACTTGGTTGTTGAGGGGGGTTGAACTGTAAGAACCCTTTGTTTTTCTTTCAGAATGGTTGGGAATTGTTTTGGTTGACATGTTCAAATTTCTCAATTTGGCTAGAAGTGGACTTTGCATCTCGACTACTAACCAAATTGTGATAATCACAAAAGGAAGTACACAAGTGCATAAAGGAGGGGAATTTCATCATGGTGAGTTTGTCCTGAAGTTTAGTTTGTAATTTTTCTATAAACATCTTTTAAAGGTGTGGGTCAAGAATCTTGACATCGATTTGAGAATAAAGTGATTGATAGCATGAGATAAAATCATTTATATTTTCTTCTTCGTGTTTCTTGCATCTCATCAAATCAGCCAAGGTTTTCTTTGGAGTCATATGCACTTGGAAATGATTTATAAATGCATCAAATAGTTCATTGAAGGAACAAATTGAATTGTTTGGTAAGGATGAAAACCTTTTCAAGGTAGTGTCTTTTAGAGTCCTAGGAAATAGTTTTGCTAACAGTTTATCATCAAGGACAAAGTCACTACATAAGGCAATGTAGGTATTAACATGGTTAGAAGGATCTCCCTTCCCTCCATATTTCTCAAATCTAGGCATTTCTATCCCTTGTGGCATCGGTTTTCACAATATTTCCAAAGAAAATGGGTTGCTTCAAACATAATATGTGGGTGGTCCATTCTGATTTTGGTTGATGGTGGATATTTTTTTTTGCATGGATGAAACAGTTTGGAAAGCAGGCGAGCTCCTTCTTTAAACATCTTCTCTTGGAAAGTAATGAAATAAACCAAAATGAGCATGATCAATTAGTTGAAGCTATACCAAGAATTATCAACCACGAAAAATAACTCTTTTTTGACAGCTATCCCCACCAATGAAAGTCTGTCTTTTCCTTTGACGGGAGTAAAGCTCCGGGTCCTGATGGTTTCCCTTTATTTTTCTTTCAATGGCTCTGGGAGATTTTTGAAGAAGATGTGGTAAATGCTATTAAAGATTTTTTTGGATCCAGAAGTCTTCTAAAAGAATTAAATGCTACTTTCTTGGTTCTTATCCCCAAGAAACCTGGAGCTAATAATTTTGAGGCTTTTAGGCCTATAAGTCTCTGTAATTCTTTATACAAAATCATCTCTAAGGTCTTAACCTCTAGATTTTTAACTTTTTTTCCTTCCCTGATTTCTCCTCAACAGAATGGCTTTGTCCCTAGTAGACAAATTCTTGACTCTATTGTTACGGTACATGAGAATATTCACTCCTTAGTTGAGTCGAAGACTAAAGGCTTCTTATTAAAGCTTGATATCTCTAAAGCCTATGATAGAGTTGACTGGATTTTCTTATTTAAAATCTTAAAGGCTTTGGGTTTTTGTAACAAGGTTATCCAATTGGTGGAACAACTTGTGTCCATGGCTTCCATATCGATAATGGTCAACGGATTACCCACCTCCTTTTTTCAGAGCACCAGAGGTTTAAGGCAGGGTGATCCTATCTCTCCTATTTTATTTACTATTATGGCTGAAAGTTTAGGCAGGAATCTGAAAAAATTGGTCGACTTTAAATTTCTTTTTGGTCTCAAACCTTCCTCAGGCAATCTGGTGTGTTCCCATCAACAATTCGTTGATGAAACTATGCTTATGGGTCAAGCTATGGTGTCTGAAGGAAAATCTATAAAACAGTTGCTTGACAATTACGGGAGAGCTTCAGGACAGTTGATCAACAATCAAAAAATTTCTATGTTCTTCAACACTCCGGATCATAGACAGGCCAAAATTTCCAGAATTCTGGGTTGGAGGGTGGATTCCTTTCCTGCCACCTACCTTGGTCTACCATTAAACTTGAAACCTCTTGAGTCTTTTTGGCTCTCGTTGGTTGAAAGATTTAGCAAGAAGCTTGTGGGCTGCTAAGTCAAGCTGGAAAACTTTAGCTCCTCAAAGCCTCTCTCCAGAATCTACCTATCTATGCCCTGAGCCTATTTAAGATTCCTGCAAAATTTGTTGATGCCATTGAAAAAATTCAAAAAAGATTTCTTTGGTCGGGTGTTGAGGAAAAAAAAAGACTTCCTTTAATTGGCTGGAATCTGGTTTGTAGACCTAAAAAGGCCGGAGGACTTGGCTTAAGAAGAATCAGAACTGTCAATAAAATCCTCTTAGCTAAAAAAATATGGAGAATCTCCTCTTCTTCTGGGGAGTGGATAGATATTCTAGCTAGCAAATATCTAGAAAACAACTGCTCCTCCATTATAAAGAAGGACCCCCACCTTCTTCCCAGAGGGTCTACATGATGAAATAATATAATCAATGGTAAAAAGATTGTGGATGATGGTATTGGTTGGCAAGTGAGAAATGGTAATCACACCAGATTCTGGAGGACAGATGGCTTTTTAAGGAACCCATTATAAAAATCAATTCCTTCAGTGAATGGGCAGAGATTTGTAAGGCATGGTTTGGAACTTATGTGAAAGATTACAGAGCGAATGGTAATTGGGTGGACTTGTGCAGTGTTAGTCAGGCTTTGGCTCCTATCTAGTCTTCTCTGATGGCTGTTAGACTTAGTTCAGAGTAGCTGGATGATCATGCAGTTTGGATAGATGAACCCTCTGGCAATTTTTTAGTGTCTTCTACTTTTCCCAGGATTACTTCTTCTCTGGACCATCCTCCCTTCTGGTCTAAAGCTTGGTTAAAACATTTGATACCTAAAATTAATATCTTCTTCTAGATCCTTCTCCAAAACAAGGTGCTCACGATTGATAACCTGTGTAAACGCGGATTTCAAATTCCAAATAGATGTTTTCTTTGTAAGGTGGAGGTTGAATTTGTGCATCATTTATTCCTTCATTTCTCATTTGCTGCTTCTATCTGGGAAAAAATCATCAGGTTATGGCACCTTCCTTGGGTTTTCCCTTTGTCCATTGAAGATTTCTTCACTCAATGGAAAGCCCTGACAAGAAATCCTATGCTCGGGCTTTTATGGGATTTATCCTTCCCTCATGTTGCTTGGGGCCTCTGGAAAGAACGCAACAATAGAATTTATAGGAGTAAAGAAGCCTCTATGGATATTGTCTTTGATAAAATTGTCAGATCCCTGAAGGAAAATTTCAATGCCTTGGCTCAGAAGGACAACATGCCCATGAAAGCGGAGTATTCACTCTATGACTTAATTGTTGCTAAGGATTGGAACATAAATCTAGATTTGTCTAGAACTATTATGAAGGCCAATAAGGACAGAGAGGGTGTTTGCTGGTCTTTTCCACCAAACGGTTGGATCAAAGCTAACTTTGATGGTGTGGCTAAAGGCAATCCGCGAGCGGCGGGCTGTGGTGGAGTTATAAGGGATTCCTTTGGCAATTTCATTGGAGCGATTGCCTCTCCTCTTGGCTTTCAAACTAATCATCTGGCGGAGGTTGCTGGTGCTTTTCACATCATAAATTTAGCCCAAAGTATTAACATTAAAAATCTGTGGCTCGAAGGAGATTCCAAAAACATAATTAACTACCTTTGTGGCAAGTCTCCCCCCTCGTGGACCATTAAATCGTGGGTTGAGGATGCCATATTGACTTTGGCTAAATTTGAAAAAGTTAAAAGATCACATGCTTACAGAGAAGCCAATGTTGTTGCGGATGTTTTCGCTAACGAAGGAGTTAGGAGTAAAGATGTGCGTACCTAGCTTAATACTAGCGATCTAAACTCTAATGTCTGTGCCCTATTAAATTATGATAAATCATAGGGAAAAGTGACATGTTATCCCTTTAATGAGGATAGGTTGGATCTTTCACATCACAATCATTAGAGCACATGGGACCGAGCCCAGCAGCTTAATCTGCAAGAAAACTCTGCACGCTTTGTGGGTTCTTAGATTTGGTGGGGCCAATTTTAGTAAAGCTTTCGTTTGGGTCTACCCCACTGTGTCGATCGAAATGGGAGGAGATAGAAAGTGAATTGAGCCAGACAGCTATGATACACACATGAAAAATGCCAAGGCTTGGAGTAAGGTTAAAAGCAGAGGGTTGCTTCCTTTCCTGGAGAAGCTTCATGGCTCTAACTAGGAGGCTACGGATCTCTTTGTTAAAAAGTGGAATAATGGAAACTTAACCCTGTTTGGTAGGAATGTGGAGCTCAGCAAAAATCTTATTGCTGATGTTACGGGATTATCTACTGAAGGGAAGAAGTTATTTAGGGACAGGGCTTTTTCCAATGAAGTTGTCATCAGATTTCCTAAAAAGGACAAAGAAAGGCTAAGTCTGGTTAAAATTGCTAACAGCTACTTCGATGTTGACACCATAAAGGCCATTTGGAGAAAGGTTTTGTGGGTCATCATGGAGTACATTACGGTGGACAGGCACTTCACCAGAGTTTATGGCTACCACTTTGCTCTTCTCAACCACTTCCAATACAAGGTTAGGGTCTCTCTCCCCTATTATATTTTTTGTTCCTTGAAGAAAAGCTTGGAGGATAATAAGAAAAACCCTAAAAGATTCCCCATTCTGCACACCGGGTTAATAAGGTTGATTGTTGAACATTTTCAAAATATGTCTACTCCCGCTATTCTGGAAACTATCCCTAATTTTGAGAGTGATGACACTGAGCCCAATGGCTCGGAGTATCTACCTAATTCTAGTCCAGCTAGAAAATCCCTTAGCTTGTACGCTGTCCCTTCTGGGAATTCTAGTAAAACTTGCGTTGAGCTTGAGCCTGATAGCCCCTCCCTTAAGAACAACTCTTTTGATAAGAAACCCCAGGCCAAAAGCCTTGTTTCCTATTCAGAAGAATCCTTTGATTCAGAGGAGTCTGATGTCAACAAAACTGAGCTTTGCGCTGATCCTCTGCCGGATAAAGACATTAATGATTACTCCCCTGTTAGTCCTAACCCTGAGAAAACTTGTCCTAATACTAGAAAAGAGCCCTCTCTGGATATTCTGAACCTAGCCAAAACCAATTCTAAGTCCCACTTCAAACTTTTGGAATGGACTTTCATTGAAATTAATGAGTTGAAAATAAAAAATTGGGCCCTGCAAAACAAGATTGAAGAGCTAGGTGCAAAGATTGCAGAGATTGAAAAGAAAGATGTGGATCACAGTAACAGAAATATAGATTCCAAGGTTGAGAACATAATGAATACCATCAAAACTGTTGCTAAGCAAAACAATTGTATGGCAAGACACAATGCCATTATCATTAACACGATGACTGAAAAGCTAGATAAAGCCCAACAGGGTTCTCTGGTGGTGGATCTAGAGGAGACAGAGGAAAAAAGCTAGGAGATGGATGCAGGAATTTCTAGAAGAACCAGAGCCAATCTGAAGCACAAGGTCCCCCCTACTTCGAAGATGATTCAAACTTTTAAAAAGGGTGTCAATTATATGCAAAATCTAGAGGTGGAGACAGAGTCTATTCTCATGACTCTGAACGAATGGCTGGGGTTTTTTTGGTGCTTACTCTGTTGTTCCTTTTGGCTTGACCTTTCTGGTCTTTTTTGTTTGGTTGCTACTGATCTTTTCTTGGGCAGCTGGTCTTTTTGGTTGGACCTTGGTGTCCTCTTTTCTATTTTGTAAACATTGTGGTTTCGGGTCCCTGTAAAACTCGTTTTACCCTTTTATCAAAAACAGTTTGGAAAAGTTAGGTGATGAGAGGGTCATTGGATGTGGTATGAGGTGGAAGGGAAAGTGGTGATGGAGTGTATATAGTGGTAGGGAAATTGAATGGAATGCTTGTAGATGGTATTGTAGAAGAGGATAGAACATGTGATGCCACATAGGAATTAGGGATGCTAACAAGAATAGCTGAGGAAGGAATCACATTGTTAACTTGTTCGAATGTTGTTGTGACATGAGGAGTGGTATAGGTAGGTATGGAGGCTACTGTTGAGGGAGGAGGAGTGTGAGGTCCTCCTTGGCTAACCACAATGTTTGCTAGTTGAGAGGCACTAGAGGTGGAAGGAGCATGTTTTGTGTATATCTCAACGATGTTTCACAACGTCCAAGCCTTCTTCACTTTCAAGCATGTGATGGATGTTTTCTATGGTAGGAATTGTAGTGGCTGAAATTTTTTCAAGGATCACTTGATATTGGAGATGTGTTAAGTCCTCATGAATGTTAATTATTGTTTCTTGTGGGATGTGATTGTTTTGTGTGTCAACATGCATGTTATTGGAAGGCAAAGAGTTGATAAAGGTAGTATCCATACCTAGTGTACTAGTTGTAATACTTGGAGTGGAAGATTTAGATAACCCAAGATCCACAACAAGTGTATTATCGTGGGATAACATGAGTCTCAAACTTCTTCTCACTAAGGTATTAGCAATAGGACACCAAACACTCATGCAAAGGTCTCCAAATGCGGGTGAATGAAAATGCAATATAATATAATAAGAATGAAATTCCTAATACTAAAATTCTAAAAAATAAAATTGAAATGCAGAAACAACAAGCAAAAACTCAGAAATTGCAGATTAAATGCCCTGTAAAATGCAATGAAAAATATTCAACTGGACTAAGTCGCCCAGGGTGGTGAATTCGTCTAAGTAGTGATTTTTTTGAAAATTTTCAGAATTTTTTAATTCATTTTTATGCTTTTTAGGTTTTCAAATGCAGATACAGTATGAAAATGTAGAATTTTTTAATGAAATCCAATGAAAAAATGCAAGCTAAATGATCTTTTCACTAATGCAATTTTTAAAACCCTAGTATGCAAATTAAACAATGAAAAATGAAATGCAATTTTGATGCAAGCTATTCCTAGGATGTAAATGCACTTGGAAATAGAAATAGGATGTTATAAATGCAAGTTCACCAAAATGAACCACAATTTTTTGTAGGATGGACACTCTCTTACACTTCTAGGGTTTTCACCTAAAAGGAGAAAGGTATCCCACAAAAACTTGGGGGTTCACTCAATACTAATGCTAATATGATTGAAATATTCCTAAATGGAATTCCCTAAGTACAAATAATTGATAAAAGTAATGAATTATTAATACTAAACTAATGAAATGAAAGATGTTTGAAAACACAATGTGATATGCAAAATGACCTAAGAATGCAAACAAACTCTAACAGAAATGAATGAGACTGGAGAGGTGCACTTGGAAATTGGAATGTGATGTAGAGAGGCTATGGAATCCTACAAAATTTTTTGTTGAAGCCAACTGGGACACTTACGCCAAGCTAGGCAACTTAGTTCTGTTTCGGGGAAATTCTGCCAAAATAGGTTTTAGCCAAAAGGGTATGCATAATTGTAGAAAACACTTTTTAGGCTTGGTAGTGGGACTAATTTTCCACTGATGGTGATTTAGTCCACCTTAAGCTTTCAGGAATTTCAAAGATGCAATCTATAGCTCTCGGTTTGCACTTTGGTTCCTAACAGGTGTCTAGATCTGAATCTACAAAATTCAGTCTATAGATGATCTCCAAGCTTCTTTTAGGGATTTTTTGACTTCAATGGAAGACTTTGATGAAATGATGACACCTGTTAACACCTTTATCTTTGAAAAATTTGCATACATGACCTACAAAACACACATGCAAAGAGGGGAAAAAGGGTTAAGGTTTAGTGAATAGGGGTTTGGCTTGGTAAAACCCCAATTTGGTAATTAAACCCTTGAAAATTAAATGAAATGGAAATAGAATGATGAATGAACAACATGCAATGCTACAACTCACCAAACCCTTGATGTAGAAATCTAAAGATATGCAAGTAGATGCTTCAATGAATGTAGACTTGATAATGCCTAGAATACTTGAGAATGATTAAGTGAATGAATTAGAGTATTAGGAAAATTAGGAGATTAGAAGATGAAAAATGAGGGGAAAACCCTTTATTTATACTTGATTATACAAAATTTCCGAAAATACCACATCACAAGATGACCTCAAGAAAATAATATCCCACAAGAATTTTGAAATAATTTTGATTTTTGTGCCAAATTGGGACTAAATTAAGCCCCTAGTGACTTGGTCCCTGAAAAAAATTTTAATGGGTGTAGGAATTAAAGTGTATTTAATGATGTTTAGATTATTCTTTGAAACACACTTAAGTAGGGCTTGTAAGTGCATTAAGGGGTCATTTAAACATAAGAAAGGGTCAAATTATTGATGACAAGCCTAGAAAAGCATGAAAGTTTGTTACAACACTTTACAAAACTTTGAAATAAGGTTGGGTAAGTGATAAAAAGAGGTTATTTAGGTGAATTATAATAATAAGGTCCTAGAAAAGTGCAAAATGTGTTAATACTTCACAACACTTTTGCAAGACACATCATAGAATTCTTATTGATTCACAAGGGTCCAAGACCTAATGTGAATGTGTTGACCACATTACAACATTAAATCTAGGAAAAACTAGGCCAACATCCATAAGAAAGACCCAAATGAGATGAAAATGTCAAATATACATTTTTTTGTGAAGCTTGGTACCAAAGCTATAAGGAAGTGGAAGATTATACACATATTTGGTGGAATTATTTTTGTCTGCATGATATAAATAATTCACTCAAAAGCATAAAATTTTTGGATAAAACAAATTATTAATGATGCTAGAGATGTGTATATGTTTATCTATATAACCACCACACTTCACATGCACTCTTTACTACCTTCTTGAAGAAGGAATTTTTGAAACCTATCTAGAGATTAGATACACATCACATTTCATTCTCTTAGAGAGAATGTTTGAGTTGCAAGAGGCATTTCAATTAATGGTTATGATAGCATAATGGAATCAATAGCATGAGTCCAAGATAGAGTAGCGGAAAAGGGTGAAGGATATGGTGGAGTGATATCTTTTAGGGTGATACAAAAGATATTGTCTCCATCATTACTCCAATATTCAATGTGATTAGATATGAGGATGTCAATGCACCTAGCCTTGGAGAGGTATATGATCACATTGATAATATGCTTGATCAAGTGAAGGATGTTACGTGACAAAACCCCACATTATAATTATACAATAAAAATATCTAACTAATAATTCATCATAGATGAAAGAAGCTCAACACTCCCTTGCACATGGTTTCCTATGCATTGAACCTAAATTGGTACATATACAGGCCTAGTACAATTACACCTATACAAGATGTGAAGGTGAGGATAAGGTACATGAAATCTATCTAAAAAATGTATAATTTTATACAGGCTAACATCATTTGTAGTATGTGGAAAAAATTGACACTATTGGGATTTATTCTAAGAAGGCCAAGATAGATATGGAGACTATAGAAAAGGACACAATTTTGAAGTGGATTATACATGGACCTACTTATTTGAATACCTCTCTAGCCATTTTTTTGCTATCCTAGATTTCTATTTCTTCTAATACTTATAGGAATTGGTCTAATTATAGCTTCATCCACTTCATTAAAAGTGAGATGCTTACCTATAGTATTGCAAAGCATCTTATGGTTATACATAGTTCCTCATGCCTCGTTGACTACAAGACACTTACATGTGCCAAGGAGATTCCTTCATCAAAATGGAATTTAGAGCCTAAGGCGACAATATAAGTTGGTGATGATGATATATAGAAAAGGTAGGTATGGTATTGGTTTGGAGTTTGAACACACGGATTCTAATATTTATAGTGATGAGTAGCTTGGAGATGATTAGAGGTATCACTTGAATCAATTTTTTAATGTTAAACATTTATCATTGTAATTTTCATTATAAAACTTTGAATATAACATAAATTTTTAATTTGATATCTTTATTTTTAATGTTCACTTCAAAGTTCAAATTTCAAATGTTCAATGTAACAATTACAATATCTATACAACATTATCATTTAGTAGTTTACTAGTATACCAAAGGTCCATATATAATTCTTATAATTATTCTTTATGCATCTTTTTATAACTAACTTTTCAAGTACTATATGTATTTCTTCCACTATCTCCCCACCATCACCAAACTTAGGCCCTTGGTCCCCCAATTCCCAAAACCAATCCCCATGTCTCTCCATTAGGAAACTCTATGGAACAATCAACTAAATTTTTGTTTCTATATTATTCTACTTATTTTAAAGAATTTATTGACTAATGGGGATAAAATAAGTTGTTACTCTTGAACCTCTAAATCTTAAATTTCCTCTAATAATAATATGTGCACAAGGATGGTATTTGTAGGGTTATTTAGAAGAAGATAACTTCATCTAGGATTAGTAATGGGGATGTTTCACTTAGTTGTGTAAGATTTAACTATTGAGGTCTAGTAATTACTTGGGTGGCATATGTTTTTAATTTGTGTATTCTTTGGTGTTGCAAGATTATTTTATTTAGGACTGATGGATTGAGATTGTTTCTTCCCTTCTAAAATAACTTTCTTAGGTTGTACTATAAACTCTAAGAGTGTTGGTTGAATTTTTCCTTTTCATTTTATTGATATACACTTTTAAATTGGATATTTAAGTGGATCTGAGAGGGATCTTATTATTATAAATAAGATTTTTTATATGTTTCTTTTTTACTCATATTCATCTCTTGTAATGAATGTACCTTCACATCCATTTGAACTACATTGGCCATTTGTGCATATTGATATAAAAGAATTATATATTATATTGTAGGCATATTTTTTTAGTAAACATCATAATCAATAAAAAGTGGTGACCAAATTGGCTATCAAGATGTGTCTACTTTATTGAATTAATACTACCTAACCTATAAGATGAATTTTTAATTTTATTGGTAAATTCCCTTAGCAACGTGAACTTTGACTAAGATTTTATGAACAATGGGTATCTCTTCCATCAATTTAACTAGAGAATTGTGCTTGATCTCATCAATTGAGTACATGACACACAACAATTTAGATTTGTTATTCTATAAAAAAACTCAAAACTTTAGCATGTCTCTTAGAGACTCAAACCAAGGGTGTCTCTTTTAAAGCCTCAAGAATTTACCTTTTGAGTGCATCCCATTTGACATTCATTCTCTATACATTTACATCTTTTTTTTAGTTCTTTAGATTAGACAAACAACAAAAAAATCCATTACATACTATACATGATTTAATTTTAGTTTACCACTTTTTTTTTTGTTTCCAGTCAATATTAGAATTTAGTTTTTAATTTATTATTTAGATGAAGAATAATTTATTTTTTTAGGTAAAAGTATCATTTATATTTATCATATAGAAGTGAATACTATTCAAATCATGATTACTAGAAATAAGATACCATGTATTTTTTATAGTTTTAAAAAAATATAAATTATATTAATAAAAATATCAATGGTCATAAATGAGGTTGCATTTCAATAAAATATCAATTGCATGATTATTATGTAAGTTATTATTATACATACAAAGAGTAACTTATTTTCATAGTTGAATTAGTAGCTAAGCATGGCATATATGCACATTATGAAAGAATAGAATGAATAATTTTAGCATGAATAGCTTGATCAACCTACTTGAACATGAAAAAATAATCCACTAAGAAAGCATTATTAATGTAGCAATTTTCCTCTACATACTCTTAGGGTTAGCTCACTTGGTCTTGACTACTACTTTAGGTAGCCCAATTCATGGGTTCAGCTCCTAATTTTCCCTTGATGTGGATGATGGTTCATTGCATGTCACTTGAGACATTTTAGGGTAGCTTATCTTGAAAAGAGAGAATATCTAGGTCACCAGACTAAAATCACAATTCCTTTCAATAAAAAAAAATCTTTACCAAATTGAATGTTTTTAATGAATCTTAAATAAGACAAAACTCAAAAGACATTAAATGGACTATACTATAACAAAATTTAAGAAAGAGTTAAAAAAAATTCTTCTATAACATTTAGCAACAAAATTTAATCTTTACACCAACCATTTTTTTATGAACATGTATCAAAAAAAGCTTTATGATAGTTGTTATGTAACTATTAGCGACCTGAATTTTTAGTTTTGATAATTTTAGGAAAACATTATGGTTTGCAAATCTAGCTAATAAATTTTGCTAGTAATATTACGTTAATTTTTTAATTATAAACATTTAATAATAAAATATACAATAGTGTCTATTTTAATATCTTAATATCTTAAATCCTAAATTTTTAATTAAAAAAATCTTTAAATAGCTTGTTACCTTTAATTCAAAACATTTTAGTTTTCTAAAATTTTCAAACATTATATGATATTATTATTATAAAATCCAAAGATTCACCAACTACAATGTTACTAGAAAAGCAATAGATAGAGATCATCCCTTTTCAAAACCCTTTAATTTTTTTGAGAAATTGAAAAATCGATAATATAATGAGAAAATAGAGAACACAAATTATGTCCATTGCCTCTAAGAACCATTTTTATGTAAATTGTAAGCATCTAAAAAAACTTTAGTTCAACATATGTCCATAATAATTTTGTTCTTTGATTTGTTAGCTTGCAATTTCCATTGCAATGGTGAGATCAATCATTCTTCTATTGGAGTGTTTTACAGATTTTTGTTGTATATTTTACATTATATATTCCATCATGGGGATCTTATCTAGTGAAACTAAAGTATGTGATGACTGAGGTTGTTTAGTGCCTACATTTTTTGAATATGATGTATCTTGATACTAGTAGAAACTTGAATAATTTAAAATATTCTAGTATGATGATAGCGATGGATATGTGTTTATATACCTACATCACTTGCACCTATTGTAGACCATATGGTTTTCCATACGACTAGGTTTTGGAACATCACCTCTACTAGAAGATATGAAGGACTAGTAGCCACCAATGATGAGGTGAGGCCTCCCAAGAACATTTTTGGGGATCTTATTGGTTTTAATGACTATTGGTTTTGTACAAATTGTATTATAATATCATTTAACATTTTCTTATATTGGTTTATCTATAAAAAAAATTGATTAGAGGAAAAGTAGGTTTTGAAGGGACCCAAAACCCTTTACAAAAATACTGTTGTTTTAAAAGATAAGTTGAAAGAAAATACATGAAGCCAACCATAAGAAAAAAATTCAAAAAGTACCAAAACAAACAATAGAAACCTATAAGTTCTTCAAGATCTTAGCCACTTCTAAATATTGAGCAATAATATTCTCATGCATTTCCACCACCTTGGCCAGCTCATGAGCAAGGATCCCCACATTTTTCTTAGTCTTGTTGTGGGTATGAATACTAGGGCATGTATTACTCTCAAAGCCCTACTTACCTTTAGTGGCTTCCACCATAGTACCCCCAACCTCCTTCATCATGCCATAAGGGATTCATTGAGGAAAATAAGCCCTTGATTATTGTGAATATTTATTCATGCATCGCTCTTTTCCTTCGCGGTCTTTCTTTCCTTTGCGGCTCCGCCTTTTGTTTTGGTACCACTCGCAGCTTTCCAGTCGTCACCACATGGAATCCTATCGAAGCTTCCCTTTGAGACACTCTTTTTTTCGGGCCCCGACTGCTTGACACGTCACCTGCACCCACTTTCTGTTCAGATGGGGCCCACATCACAGTTACCTTTGTCGGGAGCTTTCCACGTGGCATTTGTTCCTGAGGGCATTCATTGCTTTTATTTGATGGTTGTTGCAACGGTTTCCATTTTTCTGCCGTGTGTCCTTTCCTCTTTCTGTTGCGTGGCCCATCACTCCTCAGACCATCCTTGTTGGCATGTTGTCGTTGCATCTTTCTGTTGGTACCTACACCTGGAAATCTTTTCTCGTTGGTGGCTTGGTGGAGCATCTTTCTTGTTGGGATTTTAGGTGGTGGGTTGGCTCTTTTTATGCAACCCTTTCTTCATTTTATGGTTGTTGTTAGATAGACTAAGTTTCCAAGCACTGAGAATTAGCCTCTATAGTGTTTAATATTAAATCTAAACTTGCAGATTGTGCCAACCTGTTCAACCTCTCTGTTTTCAAGCATTTGATAGAACATTAGATTGTGCTTGCATTTTTTGAGAATATATGAACATCTGTTTCAAGCTTCTGTAATCTTTATATGGCTTAGCATAATACAAATCATGTTGCTACTCTTTTTTGTTAGCTTATGCTATGTGGGTTATATTATGCAAATGGTTTGATGCTCGTATGTTTGCAGTGCTCGGGAATCATCTCTTTAATATACGTTGGTTACTATATGAGCCTTTGTTCCTACAATGTGCTTACTTATCTCATTACTGATTTGGTGCATCGCCTTAGCTTAGATTACTTATTTGATGTTTATCTTCTTTCCCTTTTCTCACCCCCCATTAAAAAATGAAGAGTTGGCTTCAATAAAACCCCAGAGTCACTTAGCTACGTGCACAAGTCCCCCAATAGCTAAGTTTCCCATAAGGCGACTACTTGCAAAATTTTGCGTCAACAGTTCTTTTTCTAGCATGCTCGGTGGGACAAACTAAAAGAGTGTATGAGCCATAGGCCTGTCACTAGATCTCAAACCACAAAAACCCATGGTCTTCTCGTACCACCACTAGTTTCAATCAAGGTGAAAGGTCATAAAGCTAATACATCACCTCTGCCCCTTCCTCCACTGCTTGTGCAGATGGCTAGAAATTTTGTAGCCTGGGATGCTGGTAGCCCTTTGATAGCCCCTGTACCACCCGCTGCACTCAAATCCCAACTTCCACCTTAAAGGTTGTCCCAAAGTTCACTGGGGACAATTCAAAAGCTTCAGCGGAGCACTTGCAAGACGTAGCTGATGTATGTCTGGTTCATAGCATTACAGACCAGAATGTGGCTTTGTGGTTGCTTGCAGCCTCTTTTAGAGGAATGGCATTGGACTGGTATCACACCCTTCTGGCTAATTCAATTGGCACTTGGGATCAGCTTGGAGATCCTTTCTATGAGAGCTTCTCTCATAATGGTGACAAATCTTCGCTATATTACCAACTGGCTAACATAAAGTGGGCTCCTCATGAAGCTTTGGCCGATGACAATGCCCGGTTTCTTTCGACTTGGCCACCTTCGGATCTAGCATTCATGTTCTATCTAAAGTCTATAAATGTTGATATTTTTTTGATGTTGCAATCTCTTGGCAGAAATAGCTTGCCTAATGCATATAGCCTTGTCATCACCATGGATCACCATGGAGAACAATCTTATTGCTACTAGAAAGTTGGCACCGTGACCTATCATGCCATTGTTCTCATAATCGACCGTAGTAGGACCAAAGGTAGCTTCAACCGGCACTCCCACGCTTCCCCAGTCTATGTATGTTTACCCGGGAAAGATGTCGAGCATGGCTCCAATGCCTAATCCCTTGGTAGCTGAGATGAACAACATGAAGGAGCAGTTGCGAACCATGAAAAATGAGTTAACCAGTATAAAGCGGCAGTAGTATTCCTACCAGAAACCTTCTTACCAAAACTACCAAGGCAGGAAACCTCCTTTTTAGTAGAATCAATGGTAGGATAGATTGCACAATAATGCTCAAGCTCAATAGAGAAATCAAGTCATACCCATGACTATGCCGATGCAAATTGTCTATCCTAGTTTGAGTATAGAATTGATAGCTGAAAAAAATAATCTTGCCGAGGAGATAAATCCATGGTAATTCCCTTGCAATGATGTACACATGCACCAAAATTTCCCACAAGGGAATTTACAACAGAAGATAGAAGAACAACATAGTTAAGGCATCATGCTCGATTCTGGAGGTCATACATATGCTTCTCAACAAATGGACAATGTAGTTCTCACTACTCAAATGCAAGGAATGTCTATAGACTAGGAGCTAGATATAGCTCCAGACTAGGCACTCTTTTCTTGGATGGAGGGAGAGGAGTCAACATACCTGAATGACATTTCAGTGACCTAGGTGTTGTAAGTACAGTCAAACTACAATACCCATTCCAAGAGGAGGCTCACTGGAGAATTAATGTCCTTGAAAACTAAAGGCTCACCTAATCCAACACCCAGCTCATCGACAGTTGTGTCATCAATTCCACTATAGACTGGGGCCGTTGTTCTGGGTTCCAAGAATCCACCTCCTCTGAAAGAAAAAGCTCCCATGGTCACCCTGATAGTTGTCAAATAGATAGATGTACTAGCTATGAGGAAAAAGGAGCCAAGTACCATAGCTCATTAGTCATGTACGCCATTCAACATGGTGGAACAACTAAAGAAATATTCTGCCAATGTTTCCTTGTGGGATATCCTAGCCATCCCATAGAAAAAGCAGCTATTACAAAAGGAATTATCCGGAGAAGAGGGCATGAAGATGCTTGAGCTGCCCCCAAAAGATAAGACATCCAATCCAAGCTTGGATAAAGTTTTAGCAAATCAATCAACAAAGAATCAGATCAGAAAAGAGGGTAAGCCTAAACCCAAGCCTTTCTATCTAACACTTATCATAGGTAAAAAATTACTGCATAATTGTATGGTTGACTTTGGTGCTAGCACCACCATCATGCCCAAGCAAGTAGTTGAGGTTGTGGGACTTGAATATGAGCCTCTTAAGAAGGGAGATATGCAACTCGACGGGAACAAGGTTGAAACCGTCAAAGTAATCAAAGGATTACGTATGACATTATTTGCTTACCCCAAAATTACTATGAATCAAGATACTATGCTCATTGATGTCCCTCCTATGTTCGAGATATGTCTATCCTGAGAATTTACTGCAAATGTTGGAGATTACCTCTCTTTGGACTAGTCACACCTGATCCTAAGAACCAAACATGGAGCTAAGATGAAGATAGAGGCAGAACCTTTACATTCCGTGCATGTGGCTAATGAAGCCATGATCAATTTTGAGGGAGCACATACCTCAATTACCATGGAAGAGATGCCCAATGTTGAACTTCTTGAGGATGAAGAGGCAAGTAGTTCCTAGACTGAATAGGAAGAGGCTCTCTTGAATGAATTTATAAATTCAAACCCTTTTGGAAACTATCATGCAACTGGGCTAGGAACATACGTCATACATGAGGAGGATTAGATTATGCCCAGAGTGACTAAAGAGTCTAAAACTAAAGGGACCTCAGAGTTATGGACCTTGCACTTTGATGGAGAAAGATGCAGAGTAGGAGTCGACGCTAGAATATGTTTGGTATATACATCCAAAGAAAATACCTTAAGTTCATATCACTTCTAGTTCACGTGCTCGAACAATGAAGCAGAGTATGAAGGCCTTATCCATGGCTTGAGTTTAGCAGAATAAATGGGTGCCAAGAAAATACAAGTGTTCAAAGATTCAAAATTGGTGGTTAACCAAGTTTGAGGGCTATCAGCTGACAAGAATTTCTATATGTGAACATATTGACATAGGGTATGGGACCTAATTGAAGGCTTCGAGGCATTCAACATCTAAGCCTTACCTAGAGAGTAGAACCCTAAAGCAATTCGACTGGCAACTGTCGGATCTTAGTTTGAGCCAACTTCCGAGTTAATTGATAACAAAAATTTAGTGTGAGTGATTCTGCGGCCTGTAGTCCCAAATAATGATCAAAACTGGCAAGTGTTTGATAGTGATGAGAATATCGCATCATTTCTCCAATTGTCCAGGGAATTTTGTGACCAACCAAAGATTGTTGAGGCCTATGAAGGTCAAGTGGTCCAGCTAAAGTCAATCAAGCTTCCTAGAGGTTTGGTTACTCTCAAGAATCTATTTGATTCCGATGATGCAAGAAAAGATAAGAGAAAGCTTGTAGTTGATAAAGGTGATTATGCCAATTTGTGCATTGAAGAAGATAAAAAGCTTAAGGTTGGAAAAGGAGTCTCGCAGAAGAACAAAGAAAGGTTGAAAGATTTTTGTGAGAAGTATATGAATGTGGTAGTATGGTCATATGATGATCTTAGGTGGTATGATCCTAGGATTATCCAACATACCATTAAGCTACTAGAGGGAGCCAAACCCGTGTGTCAAAATTAGAGGCCCGTAAATCCAAAGATCGATTCATTAATGGCTCAAGAATTAAAGAAGTTGATTGAATCTCGGATAGTGTTCCCGATCAAACACAGTACTTGGGTATCTAACCTAGTGCCGGTCCAGAAGAAGAATGGTGATATACAATTGTGCGTTGACTTCTAAGACCTAAATAGAGTGTCCCTAAAGGACCATTACCCTTTGCCTTCCATGGAGGCAATTATGTAAATAGTTGCTAACTCTGAGATGTTTTCAATGTTAGATGGTTTCTTCGGCTATAATCAAATTCAGGTGAAAGAGGAGGATCAACACAAAACAACATTTACCACCAAGTGGGGAACATACGCTTATGCTAAAATTCCCTTCAGACTCAAATTCTGGAGCTACTTTCTAATGGGCTATGGACATTGCTTTCAAGGATTTGATACATAAGATCATTCTTATTTATATGGATGACCTAACGGTTTTCTCAAAATCTACTGACGATCATTTTGATCATATTGAGCTTGTTTTCCAGAGGTGCCAGGAGTTCAGGATTTCTCTGAACCCAAAGAAATGTGTGTTTGGAGTTCCATAGGGGAAGTTGTTGGGTTATGTCATTTCAAAGGAGGGTATTTCCATCGACCCAGAAGGGGTTAAAGCAATCAAAGAACTCCCTTTTCCCATTAACAAAAAGGGAGTTCAGTCTTTTTTAGGCAAGGTTAACTTCATTAGCCAGTTCATACCAGACTTTGCAAGGATTTTTTGGCCCATCACATTGATGTTGAAAAAAGAGCAGGTTTTCAAATGGACAGCAGAAGCCATAAAATCTTTCAAACAGATTAAAGAATCCATCTATTCAGCTCCTGTGTTAGTTAATTTGGATTTTTCAAAATACTTCTTCATGTATGTGTTTGGTGGTAGCACAAGTATCACTATTGTTCTGATGCAGAGGGATGACGAAGATAAAAGAGAATGGCCCATTGTCTTCTATTCGCGCACTCTAAAATATTATGAGGTGAAGTTTAATTTTGTGGAGAAGCAAGCTTTTTCTATTGTAAAGGGGTTGAAGAAGTTCTAGCACCTCATATCGTGCAATAAGGTGATTGTTCATGTGTTGCACCCGAGTGTGTGTGAATATATTATGAGAGGTGAAATCACTGAAAAGCGGGCTAACTGGATAACCAAGATCCTAGAGTATGACATCAAGATCAAGCTAGTCAAGACTGTGAAAGGAAAGGGGTTGTGCAAATATTTGGCTAAAAATAATGAAGCAATAACTGAGGATGAAGTCCCAGAACCTGTGTTGTTGAATGAGAAGAGCTCTGAAGATGATTGGTTGAATGATAGAATTAATTTCATGCAAATAGGAAGGTACTCGACCGACCTCCCCTTATTGAAAGTAATTTTTATAGACTGTAGAACAATGGCTATGTATTCTTGGAAGGAGTTCTTTTCAAGAGAAACTTCAATGGAATCTTGTTAAGGTGTGTGACACAAGAACAAGCAAAAAGGATATTGGAGCAGTATCAAAGTGACCCAACTGGAGGAAAATTTTCAGCAAATACTACTACAATCAAGATTATGCATGCTGGTTATTTTTGGCCAATGTTATTTAAGGACTCATATTCATTGGCGAGGTCTTGCAACGAGTGTCAGATTTTTGTTGGAAAAAGGAAAAATGCTACCATGCCATTAAAACCAATTGTAGTGGAATATCCATTTTCTCAATGGGGTCTTGACTTCATTGGCATGATCAACCTAGTTTCATCAGCTAGACACAGATGGATCTTGACGGCAACCGACTATTTCACCAGGTGGACTAAAGTTGTACCTTTAAAAAATGCAACCAAGGCAGAAATTGTGAACTTCCTATAAGAGCTGGTAGCCAAGTTTGGCCCACCAAAGACAATTATCTTAGATAATGCCAGAGCTTTTCTTGGCTCCAAAGTTAGCCAATTTTCACTAAAATATGGAGTCTTCCTAAAGACATCTTCCAACTACTATCCACAAGGAAATGACCTTGTTGAATCTACAAACAAGAATCTTCTTTGGTTGATCAAGAGAATAGGTTTGGAACATCAAAGGGAGTGGCATAAACACCTCCGGACAACACTATGGGTAGATTGTATCATGCCCAAGAAAATATTGAAGACATCCCTTTATGAGAGGTACACGGGATGGAAGCGATGTTTCCCATCTCTATGGAAATCCCTGCAATTCAGTTACTCAAGTCTCTTGAGATTGAGTCTTTTAGAGTGATGGAGGTATGGTTGGTAGAATTACTTGAAGTTTAGGAGAAATGAGAGCATTCTCTCGAGGAAATGACTAACCACTAGTAGGTGGTAAAGAAATAGTTTGACAAGCAAACAACTGACCAGGGTCTGCAATGTGGAGATTTGGTGCTCAAGTTTAATGAGTGTGAAGCGAAGCCCAGTCAACATGGAAAGTTTGATAGTCTCTAGGAAGGACCATTCAAAATCACATAGTGCAAACAATACAACTCATTCGAGTTGGAAACAATGGAGGGTGATGCATTGGGTATTCCAATTAATGGAATACACCTCAAGAAATTCAATTAATTTCACTATTGCAGTAAGTTTGTAAATATGTATATATTTTCCCTACTTTGTTAGTTTTGGGTTATTCTCAGTTCTTTCTTAAAATCAACAACCATATTGATGCATGGAAATGAGATAAAATGAAGAACTAGACTATAGAAAATATGTGTATTGTACTAATTATAAATTTTCTTACATCTGTATACATATGGATGTGACGGGGCCCATGGCCATATTCCAAAATACATATTATGTTGCTAACGAGTGTTATAGAGAATTTTTCAAAAAACAAAAAGGAAAACGAGATCTTCTAGGTGTCTTTTCAGACATTCGAAGGTCCAACAATGGTAGGTGGGGCACGATGAGGAAACACCATCCTCTCAAAAAATTTGTACCACTGCACCTCATTGAAGGGTTTGATGTTGTGCATCCTCATCAAGAAGTGGCATCCAACACAGACTTTGTGATGATGTTCCTCGTGAGTTTCAAGCTCAAATCTGAATAGAAATGGCCTAGTTGGCACAGGTCCTCCTCCCTTAGCAAGTCGGTGCAGATTGTGAATAGATGGGATTCTGTGGTAGCCCCTCCAGGTAGCATTTGGGAAACACCTGCTTTGTCAGCCTCAGAATCTTCCTCTTTGAAATGCCAGTGTCCAACAAAGAAGCTACAAGATGGGAACAAATACTAGTGTTTACCCTATACTGGTCCTCATATTCTATGCAGTCTCTACCTAGAACCCACTTTATGGATTTCACATACAGGATATTCTTCATGCTAGTCATGCGTTTTAGTCGCCTGCACCTAATTTTTCCTAAAAAGGAAGCTTGGGTTTTCTTGCACGTAAGCCTAATTGGTGTTTCCATGACTACTGCTACTCTCGCCAAGTACTAAAGCTACCAACTATATCCTAGGGCCAGTCACTAAGAAATTCTAACTACAAATATGGATTGCCAAGATTCTAAGGGGGAATTTTATAGATGGGGAGAGGACTCTCTTTTCAGGCAAGGTATGTTTACGTCAGAGGAAAATGGTATGAAAGAGTCCTAACAGGTTGTGTTGCGCGCGTGTGAATTAATGAAGATAATCAAATGCAGTTGCAATTTGTTTGAATTAAGCCTTTTTCAAAGGTAGAGAAGGGGATAGTTGTTGCCATAAGGAACGTTTCCGACCTAATTAAATCAAAGCAAATATTTTAGAATGAAATCATTGGTTGATGTGCCCTATTGCAATCAAGTAATCATTAAATGCAAAAAGATCGCAAAAAGATATGGCATTACTGCTTTGGTACCTTTTCCAAAGAAAATTAGAGCTTTCATATGTGAGGTCACATCTCTTTATGTGCAGAACCCTTTGGCAGGTTCACAGCCACTTCGCGGGCATGAAAGGGGTTAATGGTGCATGGCATAATCAATGTGAAAGACAGTGTGTACCCTTTCTAATCTGATATTTTTGAAAAATCAAAAGGACAAATGGGAGCATCGTGCAAAAGGAATTAATTGTGTGAGGTTGGTAAATCATGTAACCACCTTAGTCATTTGCAGAGACAGAGAAAGGATTTCGAAAAGCTAAGTAGCAAAGTTTTTCAAAATAGAGGCAAATGGCTAAAATTGCAGAGAGCTCAACTCAGGTCGTCGCCGGTAGCAGCATTGATGAATGAAGGATGTGTATACATGTAAAATGTACTGATTGAAATTGTACATCTGATCCCAACCACTAACATCGTTTCATCCTGAATCTTCCTTTGGTCTAACCATTTAATCAAATACCTTTATCTAATTAAATTCATCAATATTCCTCTCTTAATTAAATAAATCAGTTATCTAATTAAGTCACCTTTTCTCGATAATTAAATTAACCATTTTGATCTAATTATCCTGATTTAATTAAATAATTAATTTTATTTGATTAAATCTCTTAAGTCTATCTATTAAATTAAATAAATTAAAACCTTATTTAGTTTAATCTAACATCATCTCTTTTAATTAAATAAATCAAAATATTTATTTAATTAATTCTTATCACATTCTTCTCATATTTGATTTTAAATAAATCCACAATTTTAAGTCAAATAGGTCACATCATTAACCCCTTCATTAAATTAATTAACTTTTATTAATTTAATCTCTCCTCATGTCCCATCCTCTAGCTTTTTTTACCACTTGCACATGAAAATAGATTTAATTGATTTATTAAATCCTATTTTCCTCAACAAGGCATCTTTTAAGGAATATTCTTCAAGTTTGAATTCAAAATCCAAGTTGACATGTACATCCAACAGGAATTTACTCTCTCTTACATGTCCTTTGCCTTGAGCCAAGTGGCATTAAATGCATTCTTCCTTCCCTCTTACATGTCATTTCAACATTTTCAAAATTCCAATATATGCATTTATTGGCACAATCCTCAAAACTTGCACATCCTCCATCCATTCACAAGTAGACAAGTGGCACTTTTCCATTGGATAATTCTTAGTCCCACATTGCTCTATTTTGAACATTCATCCATCTTCTCATTCTATAAATAAAGAGCTCATCTCCTCATTTGAGCATCCACAATTTGAGTAAATTTACTATGCTCAAATCATTAGCAAATTTCATCCATTATCATTGAATTCATAGCTAGGTTATGCAGATTTCTCTATTGGAGCACTCATCAATCATCAACAAAGTGGATCACTCTTCATCACACATCAAGCTTGCATCATAGGAGTTGGGAAAGGGCCAATTTTCACATCAAATTGGCACCAATTCCCCCATGGGATCAAGAGTTTGCTTGTTTTGATAGGATTTTAATCTATTTCATTTATGTTCCTCATTCTTCTTTCCTATTTTAAACTATGCTAATGGATTTCATGGGGAATCCTTGTTCTTGCTTGCATTCTATCTTCTACTATGTTTGTTCACTGTGTTTTGCAAGTATTAGGATTGTAGTTTGCACAGGAT
The DNA here is from genome assembly GCA_007258455.2 of Sequoia sempervirens. NCBI lineage: Eukaryota > Viridiplantae > Streptophyta > Pinopsida > Cupressales > Cupressaceae > Sequoia > Sequoia sempervirens. Next base: position 103,753,538 of record VDFB02026320.1, read on the forward strand.
GTAGGTGCCTTACATAGATATCTATGCCCAGGTTTCTTATGCAACCTAAGGTATTCTAGCTAAACCTTCATGGCCCTTCACTAATCTGGTGGACCAAAAAATGTTAAACACAGTTTCTCCTCGAAACCAAGCTATGGTTTCAGAGGATTGGGATAATGTCAGAGATCCAGAGTTATCTCAGAACCCCAAAAGTTTAAGAGAAGTTGCGTGTGAAAATATGAAAAACATAAGTGATCCTTTTCATAGCTAACTGTGGAATTGTGGCCTCCGTCAATATATGGTTCCTTTGGTGCACTTTTGTCCAGAGATTGTGGTTGCCTATGCTAGAAGTTTCGACACTAATTCAGAAGTTATAATCAGCCATAATTTTAAAGTGGTGATCAATCACCAGACCCTCCAAGATATGTTGTGCATCCCTTTGAATGCTCTTGTCGGTGTTGAGGATTTCGATATTTCTAGGCTAAGAAATTACTAGAGAAAGTTGAGAGTAGCACAACAATTCTTCAATGTCGAAACGGGTAAGCCATCAGATAGTGTTGTCCCTCCTAGCTTTCCTCTTAGTTTGGGTGCTTTTAGAGCAAGCTTTCCTTTCGTTTTCTCTATGTTGGCATTGGTATGTGGGCTGGACATGGATAAGGAAGTCTCAGACTTCTAGATGAGCATAGGATTCATGCTGAATTAGAATAAGGAGCCCCTACTGATGGAATTTGCGAAAGTTATTGTGGAGAGGATGTGCCGAAAGCTAAAGTGGTTCGAGCTTGGTTCCAAATTCAGGTATTCTTCTTTCATGGCCTACATGATTTTACACAAAAACTCAAAATATTTCCAGCAATTTCTACCCCTAGCAGTTTTTGACAAAAATGGCGCTAAAAAGCCAATTTCAACCTAGACTCCTATCCTCTAAAAAAAAATTGATTATTACGCATTTTCAGATGCATTCCTAGCTCCCACTTTACGAGCTTTGAATCAAACAGGAGGAGAAAGCTCTGGGCACTTGACACAGAGTCAAATGTCCTGGATTAGAGGTCTTGTACCACCTTGTGATTGGTTCTTTGCTTTAGATTTTACAATGCTCTGCATGCAGGGTTTCATCCAAGAGCCTTTCCGGATCTTGTGTTTTGTTTCAAACAGGGTGTTGGCCTTGGAAGCTTTCAGATAGTTGTGCAATATTGAAAATGATTACTAGGGAGGGAAGCATCTAACTTCCTATCTAACGTTGCCAGTCATGTTTGGCTCTGTAACATTAGCCAAGAAGAAGAGCTTGAGGGTGAATAGTTTTGAAGTGTTTTTTTCCAAGTTAGGTCACCTCAGATTGGTGGTTATCTATGATTCATGGCGCTATAATCCAGTGGGTAACTTGGTAGAGGTAGGCATTAAAATCCCTCACCAACCTCAGTCATTTTGGGACCCTCAGAGAAATGCAGATGAGGGAAATGTGAAGCAATACGTTAGCCTCGAGCACCTTCCTTCTAGCTTGGGTCGACCACCTTGGCTGAATTTTTATCGTATAATGGACAAGCCTAACCTGAACCATATAATAAATCAATTCCTCTACATCCAATTGGCAAGGCTCGGTTGGAAGCCTGAAAAGATCAAAGATTTTTCGATTTATAGACAAGAGATAAAAATGACAAGGTTCTTTCAAGAAGTAGACTCAGACAACTAGTTTGATGAAGCCTGGTATCATGAGCATTTAGATAGTGATGATTCTCCTAATCCTTTGGAGTTTGAGAAGTTCAGTGAGGCAGAAAGTGCAACCCCAGAGCATGAAGAAGTAGCCCAAAAGGCTCCAATGATTGTGGCAGGTCCCTTGCAAGGAGAGGTGGTCAGTGGACAACAATTACAGCATGAGAGATCTTCAAATACATAATTTTCGGAGCCAACTAGCACCTCTAGATCAGGGAAGAAGAGATAAAGCTCTATTAGGCGCCGCCGAAGGGTTATTATGGACCTAGATGATTCCCTAGAAGAGAAGAGACCTCAAATTGAGAAGGCAGTAGGAGGGGAGGAACAACACGTAAAGGTGGTTGTATCTGCTACGAATCTTCAAGAAACTCAGGTACATTTCACCCCCTCTTCTCTCTCTTCTCTGTCTCTAGTCCCCTCTGCGTATGCTTTTTCCATGTCACTTGTGTCAATTGTTCCTCTCACTAGTCACTCGAGGTAGGTCAACATTATGTCCCCTAGGGGCCCTCATTCACCTCCTCCTATGTCCACTTCCCCTGAGATACAAGTAATAGCAACGCATTCCAACCCACTAAGTCAACAGTTTGTATCTTCGATGCCTTAGTGTCAAGTGGCTAATTCCCCGGCCTTTTCCCCTCCTATGTTTTCACCATCACTAAGTAGTCAGTTTATCCCACCTTTTTCCCTTGCAACTGTCATAAGACCTAGAAAATCCGCTGATACGTTAAGCACACTGTCATTCCCATTAGTAGTTCCCTGGGAGTTTCCTTTCGCTAGTGGATTAGGTATTTCACCCCAAGAGTATTTCTCACAGGTGGATGTTACCAAAAGTGCCTGGGATAGCCAAATTTAGAAAAGAAGGGCGAAGAATGCAAACAAACCTGTAGAGCCCCATATGAAAATTGTATTCAACGAAAATAAAAATTCGTTGATGTTCACGAATTTGACACCCGACATCATCAGACTATTTGGAGAAATGTAGCCAATGGATTATTCTGTCAATCCTATTCAACTTGATTTGCAACAGCTCATCCACAAGACAAGGTAGAATTAATGGAGCCAAAGGGTGGTGACAACTGACTTCCTCAAACTCAGTCGTGAGATGAAGAAGAAAGATGAATAGATGAATGACCTGAAAGGAAAGGTGGAAATTTGGTCAAATAAGCATAAGGCTTAGGTGATTGAAACCAATCAGTTACGAGATGAAAGAAATTCCTTTGAGAACAAGGTTGCTGAACTTCAGGCTCTGAGTGTGGAGGTTGTTCCAACCCTGCGGAGAGAAATTGAGCAATTACAAGCATCCGAAGTGGCTCTTTGTGACGAATTGAGGAAAAAAAATGATGGTTTGAGACAACTCCAACAAAGTACCAATGATGAAGTAAATGAAATGAATGATGCATTGGAGCAAGAAATAGAAAAGCAAAAATAGGTTGAGTTAACCTTGAAGGGTAAGGAGGAAGAAATTATTGCTCTAAAGAATCAAATTTTGGTCCTGGAGGGGAGCATTTTAGAGTTGAAAGCATAATTGAGTAGCAAGGCTATGGAGGTGGATCTCCTGAGATCCTAGCCTCCTGCACCCAAAATGAACTTGCTAGAAGTAGGTAAGGAACTGCATGCATCTTATTGGGATAGGGTTAAGTCATTATGTCTTACTTTGCAGCCCACTCTCAAATTTATGGTGCAAGCTACCAAATTATGCGGGGTGGTTAGTGAAACAATGCATTGGGTGCAAGAAATGACTTCTTACAGAGTTCTGGAGGCCAGGAAATTGTTAGTAAAATTATATACTGCCTCTGATGAGGTGTTGAGCAGTATGGGGGTCAAGAACCGAACAACGATGGCCATGAGCGTGAATGTTCTCATTTCTATGCATGATGTCATCTAGCATGTCGATGAGTGCAGAACAAAGCTGACGTAGATTACCTATGATATGCAAGATAAATTTTCCCAACTAACTCAGTGAGGGCTTCTATTGCCCTTCTTGGATGATCAAATAGTTTGTAGGCATAGAACACATCATTGAGAGGATTGAGGAGAAAAAAAAGATTTATTTGTGTTTTAGTCTTTTGATTAGCCTCCAACTGCCGCCAATATCGAAAACATGGTGCATCAACTAGCTCAGCTCTTCTTTTAGCTTGAGTCTGAGGTGAAGATATCTAGTGGATTTCATTTTAAGGAAATTATTGATTTGAACATGGCAGATGAGAACTTGTGTACTCTCTCTACACCATTAGACGAGGTCTGGACATCTCTTCGGGCCACCCTCTCCCAGCTATGAGTGTTTTTCTAGGAAGTTGGATTGTTCTAGGATGCCATAATCTAGAGTTTCTCATTCTGTGGGAAAAATATCCCTGTGTTTCGCCAAGTTGTGAATATTTATTCACGCACCGCTCTTTTCCTTTGTGGTCTTTCTTTCCTTTGCAGCTCTACCTTTTGTTTTGGTACCGCTCGCAACTTTTCGCCTCTACCACGTGGCATCCTATCAAAGCTTCCCTTCGAGACACTCTCTTTTTTTGGGCCTTGACTACTTGACATGTTGCCTCCACCCATTTTCTGTTTGGATGGGGCCCACATCGCAGTTACCTTTGCCGAGAGATTTCCACGTGGTGCTTGTTCGGGCGTTCGTTGCTTTTGTTTGATGGTTGTTGCAATGGTTTCCATTTTTCTTTCACGTGTCTTTTCGTCTTGCTGGTACATGACCCATCACTCCTCAGACCATCCCTGTTGGCATGCTGTCGTTGCATCTTTCTATTGGTTCCTGCACCTGGGAATCTTTTCTCGTTGGTGGCTTGGTGGAGCATCTTTCTTGTTGGGATTTCAGGCGGTGGGATGGCTCTTTTTATGCAGCCCTTTCTTCATTTTATGGTTGTTGTTAGACAGAATAAGTTTCCAAGCGCTAATAATTAGCCTCTGTAGTGTTTAATATTAAATTTGAACTTGCAAATTGTGCCAACCTATTCGGCCTCTCCATTTTCAAGCATTTGATAGGACATTAGATTGTGCTTGCATTTTTTGAGAATATATGAACATTTGTTTTAAGCTTCTTTTGTAATCTTTATATGGCTTAGCATAATACAAATCATGTTGCTACTCTTTTGTGTTAGCTTATGTTGTGTGGGTTATATTATGCAAATGGTTTGATGCTCGTATGTTTACAGTGCTTGGGAATCATCTCTTTAATATACGTTGGTTACTATCTGAACCTTTGTTCCTACAATGTGCTTACTTATCTCACTACTGATTTGGCACATTGCCTTAGCTTAGATTGTTTATTTGATGTTTATCTTCTTTCCCTTTTCTCACCCCCCATTAAAAAATGAAGAGGGGGCTTTGATAAAACCCCGAAGTTCACTTAGCTATGCGCACAAGTCCCCCAATAGCTAAGTTTCCCATAAGGCTACTGCTTGCAAAATTTTGTGTCAGCAATTATTATTGTGAAGCATAGATTGGCTTTCTTTAACCAAAGTATCAAGGTTGTCATAAAATTTAGTCATCCTTTCTTCCAAGTTCAAAATTCTTAAATTCAAAATCCTTTTTCATCGCCAGCATCTCATCAGTCACAGTCTGGAGAATACCAATCATTTTTTCATTCTAATTAGAAAAGGTAGAATCTTGCTTCTTGTTATTTTCAGCATTATTGATCATAGATTATACCTTAACATTAGTCTGATTCACCTCATTGAAGAACCATTTGATTAGCTTGAAGAAGATAACTGAACCATTAGTGAAACCAAGAATATTGCTAATTTATTCTCTATTACAATTAAATGTATTAATATCATCAACCAAGAAGTCAACAAGATTATTTTGAACCTCCTACTAAGAGTCACCTTGTATAACCTTCTTCCCCTTATGAGTACTATAAGCATCACCTAGGACTTTAATTTTTGGATTGGGGGTCTCCATCATTGTAGTATCGACAAACTTGAGAGGAATCACATCACTACACATAGACCTTCCAACATCCATCTCTTCACTAGTTTCAACCTCATTCTTAGGAATCATACTTTTCACTACTCTTCCCACATCAATATATTCACCAGTCTCATCCTCATTCTCAAAAATCATATTATTCTTAGCAGCTCGATAAGAATGAATCTTACCCTTGGTACCTTTAGTACTATCACCACCTATCATAGGATTTTTCCTTTTGTGATTAGGGACAAGACGAGGGGCAAGATCCTTCACAAATCCCTTCCCCATTTTAACCCCTTTACCCTCAACAATAATAAAATGGGAGCTCATTTTTAAAGCATCTGAGGAATCTTGGGAAGCAACATCAATAGGGGCTTTAGCAGAACCCAAATCCTTCTCTTAGAGTGAAGAGCAGCCAAATCCTCATCCTCACTACCTATGTGGGAACCCCCAAACCAATCAGGCTAGAAATTCTTCTTGGGCTTCTTCCTAGGCTTCAGGTCAAAGTCCTTAGGGAGTTCTGAGAACACCTCCATCAAACCCTTCAACCCCTCTTCCCATTTTGCATCCTGAGAGTCTTCACTGGTATTATAACCCAACAACTACTTATATTGCTTCTCAAGATAGCTCTTTAATAGTTTCTTGGGTTCCTCTAGAATACAAAAGGATTTTTCATACTCCATTAACAAAAGATTCAAGCCCTCGTGAAGAATTGAGTTCTTAGGGATGCTCCTAAATTCTTTAACCCCATTATCCAAAGAAAGAAATAGGTAATGGGGAAAAGATACCAGATTTTTATGTCTAAAATGATTTAAGAGTATGAAATGATAGCCAAACAAAGTTGGATATCTACCATCAAGGCTAAAATACCTCATTTATTTGATAACCTGGCCCACCCAGATTGGTTTAATTGAATCCCTATCATACCCGCCACATGCAAGTTTGAGCAGTTTATCCATTTCATCCTTCTCAAGAATAAGATCACCATAGTAGCATTAGAATCTTTTCTATCCCTGTAAAATTTTGTTCCATCAGTGAATAGACTAGTAATTCCCCAAATAAGTTCCTTAGTAATGTTAACAACATTATTGATCATAGATCACACCTTAACATTAGTATGAATCAAACCAATCTAGGTGGACCTGGAAACTTTCCTTGTAAAATTCCCTTCCTATGTCTACTTGTTTCTTTTAGAGGCATCACAAGAAATAGATTCAATCCTATTTCTATCATCCCCCATCACTATCATAGACAAAAGCAAATACAAGTTCAAGAATAACAAGAAAAATATGAAATGCAGAAGAAACCTTTGGAAGAAATAGCTCCTATGAACACCAAGAATCCATGTGAAGATGATTATGAAAAGACACTTGGCCAACACTAACTTTAAATGTTGATCTTTCCTAAAATCTTTGCAATCATTAATGAAATTCAATCTTATCTTAGGAAGATCTCCTTTAGTAATAATGAGTCTATTATAGATGAGCATGTGAAAAATTCTTATCCATAAACTGAACCCCTCCTTGCATAGTCTAGATATCATGGTTAATAACATTTTGGACTTCAATGGGAAGGGGATTATTATGGTCCCATTCCCTAGACTCAAAAACCCCAATATTTGCAAACTTATCAGCTAGCACATTACCTTCACAAAATATGTGAGAGACATAGCTTACCTCAAAAGAATTAAGGATGGATATAGAATCACAAATAATATTATTTATGGACCAACAAGGAGGATTAACTCTATTAAGGAAATTAACAAAATTTAATGAGTCACCCTCCAACATATATTTTTGAATCCTATAGACTAAGAAAGTTTCAAACCATGATATGCTACAAATGCTTCTGTTAAATAGTTTGTTTGGGCTCCCAAAGGGAGCACCACCCACTATCTATAAGTGTTAGTAACAAATATTTTGTTGTAATGTGAATGGTTGAGGCATTATGGTGAGTATTATTTTGTCAAGATTTTTTCTTAAAGTGATTCAAAGGTAAAATATGTTTTTATTCTATGAACATTTCATCATGTATTTATAATATATAATTATAGATTCTATTAATTTTAATTCTCTTACTTAAGCTTATTGGTTTTTTTCTTATTTTGATATCAAATCAGTGTTTAGCTAGTTCTTTGAGATCAATAGTATCTAGGATCTATGATAAACCTATTCTTGAGAGGGATATCTATGTAGTCTAATCTTCTATGTGAAAGGAAATGGTGAGAACTTCAAGCATGTAGATAGAGAAATTTAATGACCAAAACTTTGAGTTATGAAAGCATTAGATAGAAGATCTTATGGATAAAGAATAATGGGTTGTTTTTTATAAGGAAGCCTTCAAGTATGATGATAGAAAATGTGATAACATTAATAGGAAGGTAAATAGTTTAATCAATTTATGCCTCTCAAATTTAATGTTATTGAATGTCACAAGAGAAGTTAATATTAAAGAGCTACAAGATAAGTTAGGGTCTTTGTATCAAGAAAAGATTTTAGTAAACAATTTTTTTCTTCAAATTGAGTTGTATTATATAAGAATTAGGAAAACATGAAGATAAAAAAAAGCACAAGTGAACAATGTAAATATTATATCTAGTAGACCCAAAAAAAAATGATGAGAAAACTTTGCATATGTAGGAAAGGAAAAGGTAGTTTGTGCCTATCATATGGATTGAAAAGTGCCCCATGATGTGGTAGAAATGAGTAGACAAATGTCCTATAGGTATCAACCTATGGATCACTAGGAATGAGAAAACTAACAACCTATTTGAACAAGCCATCAACCTTGATGCCAAGTATTGAGTGACCTTTGAGGTGAGATAGAGATTCTTCAAACCTATAAAGGTATGCACATGAGATTTACCAAATAACTTGGTAACCTCTAGAGGCTTAAAGGTTGCACATTTAGTTAGACAAGATGTTATCTAACCTCACCAACCTAAGTACATTTAAGTATAGTGAATAGATAAATTATTCATTCTAACACCCCCTATTAAGTGATACCTGGGGAGATGAAAAAAGTGCAATAGATAGAAATGGGTCCTGACTATGAGGCCATGTTAGGTACCCATGTACAATGTATGGGTGAAAGCACGAAGTTGAGTCCACTTAAGGTGGAAGTTTAAGAATTAGAAAAAACATGAAATTGGGAAAATGAAATGGGATCTCGTTATTTAGCAAACGGGATCCCTTTTCACTTTGGGGCCTCGAGCCAAAAATGAGATCCCGTATTTTCAAAAATGAGATCCCATTTCATTAAAAAAAATAGTTTTTATGAAACGGTCTAATCTTGTTTCATAAAAGCATTAAAAAAAAAATTATGGGTTTAAGAAATGGGATCCCATTTTTCAAAACTAGATCCCGTTTCGTTAAAGTATTAAAAAAATATTTTTTTATGAAACAAGATCACGTTTTAGAACGGGATCCCATTTTTTTAATTTTGAATTTTTGGTCGAATTTTTACTTTGTTTTTTGGTTTCGGAAAAGGCTTGGGGACTCAAACCTAAGCTTTGGACATAGTTTGACTTGCAACTTGAGGGTCATGTCAATGTCACAAGAAAATAGTGACTTTAGACATATGTTTGAAGACCTTTCTTGCAGAATTTTTTGACGAAATTAAAACCGATTATAGATGAGACAATGCAAATTCCAAATATGTAATTTTTTTACAATTGGATTATTTTTTCTATTTTTCAGTTAATTTCTAATGAAATTGGTCCATAAACTTGAAATATCAAGGGTTTTTAGTATTTTAATAACTTTTTACTAAAATAGTTATTTAAAAAATATGAATTGTACGAAAGTGTACTTCAGAAAATTATTTTCAATTTGAAAAAAAATAAAAAAATGATAAGTTTAGGTCATCTTATGCGTGAAATACACAACAATTTTTCAAAACAACAAATATGACCAATAAAAAAATTTAAAAAAAAATTCAATAAAAAATTACAAAAAAATATCGAAAGTGTGCTTCAGTGAGTTACAAATATTTCCTCAAAAGGATTTAGAAAAATATTATTATTTAGGTCAAAATATGGATGATTTACACATGCATGGTATGGTAAAAAAAAAGTCTTTTAAGCAGTAGTTTTTAGAAACACCTGTTGAAAATAAATTTGTATCATCTGGGTATTAAAATAAATTACATATTTGGAAACTAGAATCTGATTAATATATTTTATGATTAGTGAATTTCTTTAATATTTCATCTCTAAGTGCTTCAAATTTTAAGGTCAAATGTGATAAATTCTAAAAATAAAGGAAAACACCAACTTCTTGTACACTGGTATTCTCTAAAAAATGGAGAAAAAGGAGAAAACACTGTGGGAACAAAACTCCTCTCCAAAAAACAATTATAAGGATTCAAAACCTTCTAAAAATATGTCCCTTGATGACTAGAACGTGATGATGAAGAACTCCTAAAGCATGTAGAAGTTGCAAACTCTGTCAAAGATGAACTGGTGTATGTTGGAATCAACAAATATCCAAGAAATGTAGATCAAGGGAAAAGATACAAAACACTGCATGAGTGAACATATGAATAGTACTCAACCATGTACACAAAGGCAATCAAACTCTATGAAGTTGAAAATATAAATAGTACTATGATTAAGAGTACTAGAATCTCATAAAATATGATCCATTGAAATAATCCCCAATATAAGAGATCAAGTTAGAAGGTTCATGAGACCTCCCAAAAAGAAGATTCCTCCACTACTTCATTGAAAGAAGTATTAGCATAAAACTTTCATAATCCCCCATTAATGCTAAGAGAATAAGCAAACCAACTGAAATTGGGCACAAGAATGTGCAAGGAATGTAGAGATGTACAAGAAACTGAAAAAAGGGTTTGCATCAAGGAACACATGAATGAGGCAAGAACCACGAGGATCCATTGTTGTGATGGAAAAGCAAGGAAACACACCCTGTGGCAAGAATCACAAGGATCTATAACTATGATGCCAAATCAAGGCTCTAAAAAACCCCCCATCACACTTTATAATTCAGTGTAAGTACAAAATTCCTGAATTCCCTCCATATGGAACACATTCAATTTTATGGCACTTTATGTGGGTGCATTTACAAGCATATTTGTTGTGATGAGATCTTACAAGTTTCTTTTCATGAGGTAGATTAAGAAGACGTAGATTAAGTTATGTCTTGCAAACCTCAATAAAAGACAAAAAAAACATAAAATTAAAACCCCCTTGATTATTTCTTCCCCCCCTTAATTTGGCACTTTATAGGAGTGCTTTGTAAATAGGCCAAATATGGCATAAATTGGCACTTTATATGATGAGTGTAATATTATGCTCATTGGATTCATGGTGAAATGATAAGTGCTTTTGCAAAAAATGACACTCAATTCTAAGCTACCGACCAAAAGTTTATAAGCTATGAAATTTTTCACATTTATAAATTAAATTGCCTTCTTGCAAAAAAAAAAAAAAGATTGTTGAAAAGTAATTTATGCACCAAATATTAGAAAAAGAATAAGAAAATTAGAGAGGATTTTAAGCCCCCTTGGGTTGAAAACGACCAAGGGCTAACTACCATGTCACCAAGGGTTAAAAATTCTAACATAGCTTCCCCCCTCCACCCTTACATCAACCCTAGGGTATTTGTTGATGTTAGAAAATTAGGCATTTAGAAAGGTGAATAGTGCTCTTCCCTTTGCATCCAAATTTGATAGGTGTCAAAATTGCAAATGGGTATCAAATGGTGCTCGTGTCTTCTCTGACCCCTAGATTCTCATGACATGCATATGCAAGGGCCTACAAAAATTCCACTATGGCCTCCAATGGGCCTGCACAGGCATTTCCTACATGGGAATGCACCAAGAAAAGGTCCCTTGATCTAATAGAGCTACTACATGGTCTCACGGATTTCATGGGTAGATTTGATATGCCCAAAATTACACAAAGCCACACCTCACTCACCTTCCATGTGCATGAAAATTAAACTCCACTAGCTACAATAAAATTCCCTCATATTCTTGCATAAAGAGTTCCCTTTTGCTTGTAAGAAACTACCCTCACAAGCCTTCAACTTGAAGCCACAAGTGCTCAATTTTCTTGAATGGATCCTAGTCGCACAAGTCTATTCAAATGGGTTTTGACATGTCCAAAATATACTTCCCAATAGAAAATCACCAGTATAGAGAAGATTCTACTACTTGGGAAGACTATTTAGAGATTAAGTAAAAATTTCCTCATGTTGTGCAAGCTTTTGATAGTTCCTAAAAACTGATTTTTGTTATATTTTGATACTTTAAATCATTAGGGACAATGATTCATAAGGGGAAGGATATGTTTTTGATAATATAAGCAATATTTATAGGGTGTTTTACCCTTTACACAAAAATCCCGTAGGGCCAAAAAGGAACCAAGTTCATCAAAACATCAAAAAAGACTAAGCAACAATAATGTAAACAAGACACAGACACAACACAGAAACAACTAAAACCCAACACAACACAGACCCGATCACTAACTGTCAACACTTTCCCATTTCTAGATGAGAAGATTTAAAAAATCATCCCCAATCCAGTGGGGACCTTCATCCATAGTGTTCTTGTCTACTTCCTCCTCGATGACATCTGAAAGAGTGACGACTGACATGTGAATCATTTTAATGGTGAACTGAGCCATACTATTGAATTTACATTTTAGTTTAATAACCCACTCCTGTAGCATTCTGAGGTCCTCATCCTTGCCTTTCTTGCTCTAGGTCTCCTCTTTTGCGCCAGCTCTAGAATCCGAGGAGTGGGTGGAGTCATCCTTAAGCATCTAATTCATGTCAGATAAATTGTTAGGGCCCTCCATGAAACCTTCTTCCATCTCCTCACCAATGTCTTTTTTCCTTCAATTATGCCACCAATCTGCTCCAAATCACTAGAAATCTCATCCACATTAGCCCCTTTTTTGTTCTTTTCCAGTCTGTAGGATCTCCTTACACTAGTTTGTTCCATCCCCACCTCAAATCTCATAGCCACCATGGTTCCTCCCATAGATATTATTTCCTCGATGCTTTTTCCTTCATTGTTAGTGGTCGAAAGGTCCACCTAGCACGGAGACTCCTTTTTCCCCTTCTTCTTAGTAGTTGGTTTGTTTTCCTTCTTGTTGGATTTGTTTTTTAGCTCACATAATCGAGCCGCACCCTTGGATTGGGCCAACCTAACTATGCTTTTCTTCTTTTTTTATGGGGGTTTAGATTTAGGCTCAGCACTAGGTTCATTTTCAGACATGGGGGTTTTCCTCTTAGGACCCTCCAAAGCAGCAGGGGAAGGACAATTAGAGGCTAAGCTAGGAGGCTCCAGTTCCTCCACACGCACAACCGAGATAGGTTTGGGAGGGCACAAGGCCAAATGAAATTTATAGAGCCTAAAGATTAGGCCCCAATGCAGTAGCAAGGGAGGTGGAGTATCGAGGTTGAGAGTAGCAGCTTCATGGGAGTCTTTAATCAAATTTTCCAGGGAAGTCAAAAAAAATAAAGGGAAGCTGAGGATCATCTTGTGTTGTAGGTGATTTAACTGTGGAAAATGGTAAAAGTAAAGCACCTTGTATCTACCTTATAGTGTAACATATTTTATAATAGAAAGACACACCTTGTCCCAAGGTTTTGGCAGAACCTCACGGTTGAATCTTGATTGCTTTTTAACTGGTTTCTCATTGCCCTTGAAGAAGGCATTGAGATTCTCCAAGTCTTATGTTTTGGTGTGTTTTTATATTTATTTCCTTCATAGGAGAGGCCCGTCACCTTACCAATCACTTCCTCATTCACTTCAAACAAAATGCCACCCTTGGTGACCTGCCTATCCTTCCACGAACTAGTAAACTAGGTTGAAAATATCTCATCGTGGCCCAAAATGTTCTCTAAAAGTGGAACTAGACCTCTCTCCATACAAATATTCCAAGCTATGGGGTCCCTACAAAACTTCTTGTAGTTATCTAGCTCAGTCCTCACCCTATCACCTCCGATCATGACCCACAACACACAAGAACTTTCCCAGAGAAAAGTTAGCTAGAAAATGGATATCCTGGGACTAGAGAATTTACCCTTTCTTAAACTATCATTACTTTTCCAATCAGGATAGTAAGGAGTAATAAAATCAATTTGGTGTTACACGTTTCATTAGTCATTCCCAATGACGCCAACACCGCAGGGCCATAATCATCACTTAAGATCCAAAAATTAAGGCAATAAGAAATGAAAATTAAATCTGGATAAATAATATCCATTGTGCCAATGGTCTTAATGAAGTTACACATTTCCATAGGCCATTTAGCTATGGGGAAAGATTTTAAATTTTTAAGTACATCTCAAAGATCTTATGCAAATCATTAGATGTCTTAAATTGGAATTATTAAATAAAATAGCGATGAACATCACATTACACAAATTCTAGGAGATTTGATAGGATATGTAGTACACTTGAAAAGACAGTCTGTAAAGACCAAGGACCCCACCATACATAGTTATGAAATAATAAAGCCACGCGACCACCCACTTTACACTTTCCACTTCACCGAACCAAGTCCTTTTCATCCAAGGTCCTGTCAAGTAGTGCCACATGTACCCATGATAAATAACATTATTAACCATCATTGGGCAGTCATATTCCTCTACTCCACAATGATTAATATTTGTACATATGTCATTAGTGCTTTGAGCCTTTTCCAACACTTGCATAAATGCCAGGTGGAACCCAAGTTGGCCAAGCCATTAGCCACCTAGTTGCCTTCCCTATAGGTGTGATTCAAGTATTTCCTTTCAAATTTTGAGACTAATAAATTTATGTCAAGTAAAATATCCCTGATGTTCCAACCAAGCAATCGGCCAAAATTAATAGCTCATCAATCGTAGTCTTAGAGTCCCCTTAAATATGTAAATTTTTGATATCCAAAGTGACAACAATCTTGACGCCCTTGAGTAGCGCTCGTGACTCATTCATCATAGAAGAATGAATGCAAATTTCTCTAGAAAACCCAACAATGCCAATTTCTCCATCAAACCCAACAACCAAGTTCCCATTATAGTCCCTTATAACACCACCAATACTGGCTAAACTAGGGTTCCCCTTGGCTACACTATCAAAATTCAGTTTAAACCAACCCAAATCCGGAGGTTTCCAAATAGTTTTTTTCCTAGCTAGGGACTTGGAATTATCAAAGGAGTTGATCCCGAGCTTAAAGTTTCAGGAATTTTCCATTTTTATCTGCCAATCAACAGGGGCAATGTCTGGTGGTTTCCACTTGAGCAAGGAGATAATTTCATAAATAGGTCTAGACCCAATGCCAAAGACTTCCTTGGGGCTCATCTCAGCATCTCTAAAGATCTACTTGTTCCTTTCTTTCCATAGGTACTAGCAGATGATGGTGGGAGTTTGCCTCTAATTTCCATGGGGAGGGGGTGTTGAAAGGGACCAACCCAACCTTCAATAAAGGATATTAAATCCTTATTCAGGGTCTAGTGAGTAGCCAAATTTTTGAAAGCCATGTCCCAAACTTCAGCAACATATGGACAATGCAATAATAGGTGACCCATTGACTCTTCATTATTTTTACATAACATACACCTATTCAGGATCTAAAAGCCCCTTTTCCTTAGGTTATCTTGGGTTAGGATTCTATTATGACACGTTGTCCACTAGAAGAAATTTATTTTTGGAATCAAGTGTTGATTCCAAACCCATTTCCAAATCTTTCTCTAAGATCCCTTGTCTGACAACAAACAGTAAGTCGTCCTAGTAGATAGGTTTCCCTTGCTTTCCAAGGACCAAAATAAATCATCTTCAACATAAGATAAGGAAATTTTGGACAAGGAAAGTAAGTCTTATATAGAAAAAACCATATGTTTCAAGTCAGGGGAAAGAGGGCAACATGATCCAAGGTATTTCCATCTCCTAACACCCAATGAACCATGAAGGTAGTCACACATATTCCTACCAAAGAACCAAATCACAAGTTCCATTAGGTTTTTAAACCTAGAATAGGCCAAGGGGGAATCAAATATCCAAAGGTCTTCCAAGAAGCGAATACAACTACCTTTATCAAGCTTCCATCTTAGACCAAATTGAAGTAGCTTCTTCATTTTGCAAATATTATTCCAAGCTAAGGACCCCTCGGGGTGATCATTCTCAATGTACCTAATTAGGGTATAGTTGACCAGGTATTTGGCATTCATTATCCTACATCAGTCCTTTTTATTCCTTAACTGGTCCCACCCCACCTTGGCAAGCAAAGCTTTGTTGGTAGATTGGACTTTCCTAATGCCCAACCCTCCCCCAGATTTTTGAAGGCACACCTTCTCCCAACTGACAAGTGGCATTTTCTTCTTTTCCTTAGTACTGGACTAGAGGAAGACTCTTTGAATCTTTTCAAATTTCTTAGCATGTAACTAGGAATTTTGAACATAGAGAGGAAATAAGTTGAAATCCCCTGAAGGGCAGTAGTAAGGACCTATAATTTACCAGCATGACTCAGGATCAAACCTTTCCATCCTACAAGATTCCTCTGAATCCTTTCAAGAATAGTATTCCAGAAATTGGGAGTGACTTCCTTAACAATGAGGGGGATACCAGGATACACTGAAGGAAGGGAGAAACTCACACAACCTAAAACAACAGTCACGTGATCCTATAAACCAGGAGTGCAGTTAAAGAAATAGATCATACATTTATTATAATTAATGCACTAACCTAAACAAGCTGCATAAAGATTGAGGCAACTTTTTAATTTCCTGGCTTCCATAATTGAGGCTTTCCCAAATAACATAGTGTTGTCCACAAATTTTTGAATGGTAGCAGGTTCAAGGGTGGTGGTCGGCTTGACACCATTGATGGAGCCCTCCAACAACATATGAGTAACATTCCTACTCTAAACATCAGCCACCATTATGAACAAATATGGGGACAAGGGTTCCCCTTGTCTAATACCCCTCCTAGCTGCAAAGAAACCTTGGGGCACTCCATTGACCATAAAAAAATAGCTCACCGTGGTAACGCATTCCAAAATGATATTGATCACTCTTTGATTGAATTCAAACTTATCAAGGAATTTGGGAAGAAAGCTCCATAATACTTTATCGTAATCTTTAGAAACATCAAGCTTAAATTCCATACTAGCATTGTTACACCTATCCATAGAATGTAAAATTTCATGAGTGATAATAGTCGCATCTAAAATATGGCGACCCGAAACAAAGCCCTTTTTACTAGAACTTATCATTTTATCCACAAGGGGCTTCAAGCGGTTCACCGGGATTTTGGAAAAGATCTTATAAACAGTATTACAAAGGCTGATGGGATGGAAGTTAGCCATGGTTTTTGGTTCCTCTATTTTAGGGACAAGGTCAATGAAGGCATGGTTTACCTATTTGAGCAATTTTCCAGAATTGAAAAATCCCTAGTAGCTAGAGTAAGATCCTCCTCCATAATATCCCAAGAGGTTTGGAAGAAGATAGTGGAGAAACCATTGCGACCAGGGGCCTTAAAATCACCCATACTAAACACAGTATACTGGACCTCATCAAGAGTAACAAACCCATAATAGAATCATTATCCTCCCAGGAAATAGGAGTAGGAAGGGGTTCCAACAACAAATCATCCAACGCTGAAATGGAAGCCTCAACAGGAATCAACAAAACCCATTGGAAATGGTCAACATCCAAAAGACTAATCTGAATAGCAGTAGACACAACATCCCCCACCTCATTTTTCAATTTTTTTATCTGATTTATTTTTCTATGTTTAAGGGCTGAAACACGGAAGAAATACGTATTTTGGTCCCCCTCGGTCAACCATTGAATTCTGGATTTCTTCTTCTAGAATATTTTTTCTTTCTTCAATATTTTCTCCCATTCCATGTGCTCAATCCTCTCCTATTGACCAGTCTGAATACTGGTATCTCCTTCCTCCATCCTCTTTTGTATCTCATAGAGCTTATCAACCATAAATTTTTTTGATGGAACACATCCCCAAATACCTGATTGTTCCATCCTTTGACCATATTTTAGATGTGTTTGAGCCTATGAAAGATCTTGAACATAGGGGAACCATGAACACGAACATTCCACCAAGTAGCAATCTTATTATTGAAATCTGGATGAGAGTTCCACATTATCTCAAAACAAAAAGGGAAGGGTCCGACAATAACGTGTTCATTTAGGATCAACAACAGAGGATTGTGGTTTGAAACTGTCTGGGGTAGAACTAGCATATTAGCATTAAGTAAGGAAATCCAATTGGGAGAAAAAAAAGAATATATCAAGATGGAACTAGATCAGACCAACCTTAGGGCATCTATTAAACCAAGTAAAAGATTGGCCCTGTAAATTAACATCCACCAAGCTGGTACAATTCAGGAAGTCAACCAAATCAGACATGTTAGAGTAATCAATCAGTCCCCCACACTTCTCTGAGGGGAAAAGGGGGGAGTTAAAATCACCAACCACTAGCCATCGATCTCCCTTATTAGCCAAAATCTAGTTATAAATTTCTTGCCAAAGAGATATCATCACATTCCTAATATTGGGGGAATAGATGTTAATCAAATAATCAAGAACCCCTAGCATTGGAGAACTTGATACCCATACTATTTATGCATTCGAATAGTTCAGAACCAAAAATCCTAATGGGATTCCTCATCACAGATAGTCTACCCTAAGCCCCATCTGAATCACTACAAGAAAAGAGGGTGTTCGGCCAAATATACTTAGCTATGGGTTCAAAATTGGTTTTCTTCATCTTGGTTTCCTATAGGAGCAAAACATCAATCTTGTGTTCCAACACATAATTGTTTAGGGCCAACTGCTTGTGGGGGCTATTTAAACCTCTCACGTTCCATGAAAGGACTTTCATTTTAAATTTTTTTTAGGACACTTTCAATGTCCTTTGTTTACCTATCACAATTTCTTTTGATGTCTCTTTGTTCCTGGTCAGCCACTGATTGGGTCTACCAGGTTTCGATTCACCTCGCAAATCTGCTTTCTTTTGTTTACCCTTCTTCTTAGGAGTTAACCAAAACTCTTCTTCCATAGTCTCCACCTAAGGCACAATGACCATCTTAGTCAGTCCAAGACAAGGAATTTCCTTCTTCACTCCATCTTGAATCTCGCCTTCCTCATCACCCAAAGTTTTAGGGGAATACTCCATAGTAACCCCAAGTCCTAGCACCACTCCAGAGTCATGTAGCAGGGACTTACACACTAGAAAACTATTGGGAGAGGAACCATTGAGCTCCAAAGCAAAGTTAATCAAAACCAAATCATCTGACAAATCCATTAGGATCACAAGGTCAACAAGCCCGGCCTTAGCCGGTGACTCAATGATCATAAGGATATCATTTTCAAAGGGGTAGTCATTAGAGGGGACCTCCTCTAAAGGTTCACTAGGGCTGGGGTCATGTCTAAACATGGACTTGTAGTTCGTAATAAGGTGGCCTGATTTAGCACATTTCTGGAAAAATATCACAACATTCTCATAGCAGACTTATTGATTCCAAGATCCAAAAATGGAACATAGCTTCACAGAGTTGGGTAAGTTCTTATTGATATCAATGTTGACATAGAAGCAAGCAAAAACTAACCTAGACATGGATCTAGTGATAGAGTTTGTGTGATGAACTGACCCAAAGAATCTACAATGCTCTGAAAGACCGAGTCATCCTAGTATTCTAGAGGAAGACCAGGGAGATGCACCCAAATAGGAGCCAACTTGTTGAGATTAACAAGGTTGAATCCCAATTTCTAGTGGGATAACAACAACCCATGTGCTTTCCATAGAACCAAGGACCCAAAGAGAGCACAAAGATCAATTCCTCCTCAACCATGAACATGAAAAGGAAAATTCCACCAGTCATGGCACAGACACTCACACTGCCCTTCAAACGCCATTTTGTAGAAGCCTATCTCCTAACCATATCCATAGAGGGCTAGAAGGATAAGAACTTTCTAACCACTACTTTCTCCATGGAGGAAACAATCTTGTTGCTAATAGCTTTAGGGATAGAGAACTTAGTACATGAGATAGAGATCTCCACCCCAAGGCAAGGAGGAGGGTACTTAGGAGTTGGGATCGTGTTAGTGAACACTTCTTTCCACCCTTAGACAATGGAGTTATAGGAATCATAGGCACTTCAACAACAAGCAGACCAAGAATCACAGGATCCCTAGTAGCAGAAAATACATGAGACCCCCAAGGATGACACCACATGTGTTGTGGCAAGAATCTGGTTAGAAGGGGATAGGGGGGACCATGTGGTACCCCCAATGTAGTTTCTACCATGTGTACAAACACTTCAAACCAAAGGAGTGGGAGAGAGTAGCAGGAGAGAGGAGCAAGAAAAAAAGGGGGGGAAGGATATGTTACACCCCATTGTTTATGCACTAATTACTATTACCATTATGAGTAAATATATTTTAATACATGATTATGTCTTAACAAATCTCAATTAATGAATGAGATGTATGAATATACATTATGATGAGATTGATTTTTAAATACTTTAATGATACTTGTGATATATCATGAATATGATTTTCATGTTATCAACTATCATTGTAAATGTTGCACTAAGTTGGAAGTAGGAAAGATTCAAACCGTCTAGTGAGCAGAGGGAGAGTATTACCTAGGAGAGGAAGTTGGTATGGAAACCATTGGTGAACCTATTTGAGTAGATGCACACACTCACTGCATAGGTTAGATAATCTTTGTTGAGTTAGTCTGAGCTTTGTGTCAGTAAGTGTTAAACCATGTTGATATCTTTTTGGATTGATAGGGATGTTAGGATGGTTGTCTTTAATTCTGTTTGATTGTTTAGTCGATATGATTCATATTGTTAAAATCCTTTTGATGAGCATGAGGTATATATTGTGCATTTAAATATATATATATATAAATGGATATGTATATATTATTAAACGTATGTGTGTGTGTGTGTGTGTGTGGTAACCCATACATATGAATGTATCTATGTATGAACATATGTAGATAATGTAAGCTTAGGAATGAGTTAAACAATCTAAACATGCTTCTACACCTCTAAATAAGACATTGCATCTAAGATTTAAGAAATTTAAACTAATTTAAACTAAAAATCTTCATAAATCTATCCTATTGCTCTCTAACTCTAAAGATCTCTCTAATCTACTTTTCTCTCAGATTTTAGAAGCTAATTAGACCATTGAAATGACACTTAGAGAATGAGAATTAAACTATTCTATTTCCTATATGATTAAATAATTAAAACTACTGTAATGGCAGCCATGACTGCAAATGTTGGATGCTGGATGAATGTTGAATGTTGAATGCTGGATGAATGTTGGATGAATGTTGGATGCTTGGAAAACCTGCAGAGTAAGATTGCACAAGTTGGGATCCATTTCCTGTAGCCAAAGAGCTGTATTTATAGCTTTCATGGCAGCACATTTGCACAGGGATACGGGATAAGAGGCTGGGATTCAATCTGAGAATTGAATGGCATGGGATGAGAAGATGGAGCTGATCATGGAGGATTGTTCCTCCCCATGAAAGCACCCAGGCAAGATGAGAGGAAAGGTGGTTGAGAGGACTTTTCTGAGGTTTGTCCCATCTTCACAGTGAATAGCCAGTAGGAGTAATTAAATTTTGAAAATTTAATTTTTATTGAGTAGTGAATAGTGAGTAAATGATTTATGCATTAATTTAAATAATTTAAATTTATTTAAATTTAGCAAAAGGAATAAATAATTTAATAAATCAAACTATAGGGGTTTGTTTATTAAATTAAAACAAAAGGAAAATGATAATTAATTAAAGATTTTTAGAATATCTTTTATTTTAATTAAGAATAAAATGTGATGAGGTAATTAAATAACACAAATTATTTAAGTTGTGTATTTAATTTATGATAAGTATAAAAGTAATAATAATGATAATAATTAAATAAAACAA